>CM077569.1:33103861-34353861 GCA_039657325.1 Stephania cephalantha
ACTTACACGTAAGTAATTCTTCCCATGAACCTCCAAATCCCAAGTACCTCTTGAGCTTGTTTTTTCAACACATGAATCAACATTTCAATTTGAACATCCAACCGAGGATGAAAACTACAATAAAGCGAGTGTCCAAACAATTCTTGTATGTCCCACCACAACCTCGATGTGTACCGAGCATCAAGATCATAAATTATCATCAATGGCACTCCCAATGAACCACCTCTCGCCCACACAACAAGCTCAGCGTTGTACGGTATCAAAAAGTGACATAGGAAGAAAATGAGAAGACTCCGTCCGTCCATCAACAATAATCCAGCCGCATTATGTTTCCTTCGTGATATAGGCAAATGAGTAGCAAAATCCATTGCAACGTACTTTCGGGTTTTTGACTATGCATGCATTTCGTTAGCAAATCTCACATCTCATTACATAATCAACCACATCACTTTCATCCGACCACCAATACAATTGCTCCACATAACGATACATTTTTTATCATGCCAAGGTGAATGTTATATTTAAACCGATGAGATTCTCTCAATATCTCATCCCACACCTTAACCATTAATGGAATCGTCATAAACCTCAAACTCTAATATAGATTATTGACGTTAAGCGCAAACTTCTTGAACTTCAATGTTCTACATCAACTTAGTGAAACCTCCAGATAAAGTCAACACAATGACCTTTTTCTTAACAAACTTACTCATAAGTCATTCGCCTCTTCCATTCCCAAATCCCATCATCATTTTTTTCTAACCATATAAATTCAACATTTTGCTAAGTTAATTGAGTGATTGGCGCGCGACTATATTAGAAAAGTGTTTCATAAATCTATAATAATAGTTAGCCATACCCAAAAATTTCATCTCGATAACCAAACTCACAAACAACCGAAATTTCCCTCGGTTTAATCTCGAGTCTAACCTCAATACAATGATTCCAACAAGAACTTCCATTTCTTAATCGGTGGCTATCCTAACCCAAATCATAGGCAACAATCCAAATATGCATGTTAAGAAACGCTTAACCTGTAAGCCCTAACCAATATACATTAAACTCTATAAACTCGAAATACAAAAACAAATCGCATCTTATCCGTTGATCGAGAGATCTCAACGATATATTTCTCACACATCAAGTAAGGACACACCTTATCCTCAATTATTATGTTGAGGTCAATATGCATAGGGACTCGCATTAGAGTTAACTCTAACTTGATTATCACATGACCAAATATAATATAAAACAAATCGTAGAACCATAATCAATTAAAACATGAATATATTAACCATAAACCAAAATCGTACCTTCAATAGGATTTCGATTTGCCTCCAAATCTGGTCCGCTCACCACCACCGAACACATTCCTTAATCTGTTGTTGAGGTTGTGACACACTAGAGGATGCTCCCTAAAGTTGTGGATACGCACTTCTATAATGTCATTTCGTTCCACATTCAAAACACGTAATTGTACTCAACTTCCGAGGACAATCTCGGATGATGTAACCTTGCTTTCCACACCCAAAACACGTAATCGTACGTTTATTAACTACGTAAGATTCATGATTAGATGTCGGTCTTTGACTCTTATCATATCCTTAAGATCCTCGACCCTTACTTCCACTTCTTTGCGATCGAAATATATCACTCCGAGACGCCCGGGTGAAAGGAATGTGATCGTGTCTGCGTCTCTTGTCCCTGTTTGTGTTAACTCGAGGTCTATTAGCTTTGATCGAAAATGATTACGATGGAAATACGATGGAACCACAGTGTCGTCGGTGTGAATGGTGATTCTTCACTTTTACCTTACTAGAAACCTTTTCATACTCTCAAAACCCGAGGTTTGTCCCGACTCTACAACGCCCGATATCTTCGTGACTCACGCCGAAAAGTCCGTGTAGTCACATAAGCTCTAGCCTTATCACAAACCTCTCGTAGAGTGCTTGGCTGGCTTAGTCGTTGATATAGCGGTACCAATTTTTTTCCGCAAGCCATACATATACTTGCGCATCTTCTCCTTCTCGGTCATTCTCGACTCCCTAACAAACCTCAAAAGATAATTAAACTGAGTATCGTACTGAGCCAATGTCATATCTCCCTGAACTAGATGATCAAACTCTAGTTTCTTTTGCAAAACTAAGCTCTCATCAAAGTACTGCTCAGTGAACGCCTCGAGAAATTTTGCCCAAGTCTCGAATAGAGGATGTCGTTCATGCAGAGATCTCCACCAAATCTCAGCATTAGCCTGCGGATAGTACGAAGATATCGAAGCTCTCAAATGTTCATAAATGCCTAACATATTATGAAGCTTTTCGTGATTCGAAACACAAGTTTCTACCGTCCCAAATCTAACTCACCATAAAAGTACATAGGATCGTACATCCTAAACTCTCTCATCCGCTTTCCTCCTCGACAATCCACTAACCATGGTTTGGATCACCGAATCGGAATCGAATAAGCATCGTTCGGCTCAACTCCGGATGAATTGTAGAGGTAGCCTGCTCTCGTGAGCAACACGAACTACATGCGCCCGAGCCGCCACCGTGCTCGTAAAATATTCAATAACTCGACATCGCGCTGCCTGTGTTCTAAAACACATTCGAATCCATACGTTGTGGAACCCTATTGCCATCGCCGGATCCCCGATCCACTCTCTTGTTGTTCAATCATTATATTATGCAATAAAAATTGCAAAAAGAAAGCGATTCAAACATAACTAAATCCATCGATATCTCAATAATATAAAACAGTAATAACACATTTCATAAAGTTTTCAAACTTCTTAACCTCGTTCATCACGTTACTTCCTAATTAATCAATCACTAAACCTCAATCAACAAGATTCCTTTAGAGTTCTAGGATCTAATACCAACATTTGTCGACCCATTAATTAGGGCATATCCGACCATGCCTAGATTATCTTAATCTATTGATAATCTAGCAGCCTTAACCTCTCGAATCAATAAATAATTAAAAATATATCCGAGAAATTATGAAATATGATTTTTTATCAACCACAAAGAATTTAAAGCGAATCTTGTACCTCAAAGTTAAAGTAAAAATTAATTATATAATCCTCAAAGTTTGTTTAGGTTAACTACATTATCCTCAAAATATCATAAATTTTTTTGACAACACCTCCTCTATTTCTTAGCTTACACGGAAAATCTTGGCCTTCAAAAATCTTCAACAAACTGCTCAACTTTGGTGGAAATGTTGAAAGACTCACAATCCACCCCATAACAATATAT
Source organism: Stephania cephalantha (assembly GCA_039657325.1). Taxonomy (NCBI): domain Eukaryota; kingdom Viridiplantae; phylum Streptophyta; class Magnoliopsida; order Ranunculales; family Menispermaceae; genus Stephania; species Stephania cephalantha. The sequence goes on from CM077569.1 coordinate 33,107,119, forward strand.
ATTGCAATAATTAATTGTATATTCATTCTAACCTAACTTAAAGGATCAAAAACCTTAAATAACATTACCTTGGCTCTAAATAATCTTAATTCTTTTTTACACCATTCCAATCCTTTCAAAATAAATTCTAGCAACACACGAACCCAAAAACCTATTTTTACAATATATTATATTCAAAAACAATACATATATAATGAGAAATGAGCTAATCAAGTCACGAATAACTCAACAAACTTTTCCTTTCCTTTGTCGTCGCTCGCACTTGTCATTACCCAATTATAGAAATTCGATAATGTCAAATAGTTAAATCCAACACTATCCAATTACACCGTAATAATCAAATGCATGGTATTCCAAGAATTTAAACAAACAATCATATCGCAAGGAATCATAAATATACAAGTATGCAATCCATCCCGTTTTTGTTAACCGACCACGGTCAGAAGACGTCTCTTCCAAAAGTGGTAGGTAAATAGTAATAAAGATTCATGAGTTTGAGAGGAAGTCCCTCCGAAATCAATGCCCTCGACTCTCCGTGGAGTATGATCCCGACATGCATTACAACCACAATCCATCCTAAACAAGTGTCTACAACGATCGGTGACTCTAGTCGCAGAGCACCACAAGAGTGTTCATCCTACCTCACATAAAGCCAATGAACATAATGAGACCCCAAAGGCCTCATTCCTCTCGTGTCGTGAATGCATGATCAACAAATATGCAACGATAAACCGTGCATGTAATATATTCGAGAAATACTCATACAATGTAAAAGTTACCACGAGATTTACTTAACCTTACAAAGCAAACCCACGTTCCTTGCGCTCTAAATCGTCAACTAGTACACACGAGATTCCAATTGCAGTCCTAAAATTAATTTATAAGCCCCGTAAGTTTCCAAAACAATTCAACCATTATTTTCCAAATAATTAATATTTTATTGATCTAATCGCATTCCAAAACCCTTAAAATACTACCAAAATATATTATTCGATGCCCGGATTTCATTTTCCATTCAAAATTATTGTTCGGCATCGAGAATTACGTTGTCTAGGTTTAAATATAATTTTTTCAATTTATTATATTTGTATTGGTCCAAACTCTACCCGAAAACCTCGAAATCAGTCCAAAATATATCCACAGATGTTCGGATCTTAATTCTAACATCAAAATGTGGTCCGGAATCGAAAATTACCCTAGACTAGGCCATATAACAATTTTTAAAATTTTGGACATTTTCGGGTATCGTAACACGCATGACAAGAAACATACAAGGTATAAATCCCCGAGAAAATCTCAAAATCATCATTTTTCATAAAAAATCCTCAATTTTCATCAATTTGTCTAAAAATCCAATTTCCTCAATTTTCCAGTGATTTTTTTTTTCCAATTTTCAAGCCTTTTTGGACGTCGTAGCACGCTTTACGAGACAACACTTGGCATACCAACCCCGGAAACTTCCAATTTCCATTTTATTATCAAGATTATATTATTTTGATCAATTCCCCAATTTAATAATATATTTCAATTTTTTCATCATTTTCAAAACACACATTTTTTTAATATATATTTTTTTAAAATTAGGGGGTTCAACCCCTCACCCCCTCAAGAGATCGAAACGGAGACCTCAAGCTCTCTGTTTCTTTTTTTTTGGGGTTTTGGGGAAGCAAGGGAGCTCACGGCTCTCTTCTTCCCCCCCCCCCCTTCCCTCTCTTCTATCTTCTCCACCCCCCACCTTCTTCTTTTCTACCAACGCCTCTGCGTTTGTTACTCACTATGTGTGTGTTTTTTTTTTCCTTTCTTCATCAATTCCCTCCTCCTCTCTCACCTTATACGATCAATACAACAACAACAACAAAAAATCACTGATATCAAATTTAAAATCATTACCTTCACACTCCTTCACCAACAGCCACGCCTCCTCTGCTTCCAATTCAATTTACTCAGTGAGAGAGAGAGATCAGTGAGACGAGAGAAAATATTGAGAGACAGTGAGGTCACTGAATCTCGAGAACGACTATGATGGCGTGAAGATGGTGAGGAGATGATGAACAGTGAGAAGGCGTTGAGGAGAAGATGATGAACAGTGAGAAGGCGTTGAGGAGAAGACACCCCTGTTGATCGATTTTTAAAGAAGGGTTGTCAAAAGACCCATTTGCCACTCACTTTCTATCATTTCCTATATAATTTCTATGCCCTTTTGAGTCTATTAGCTTATTTCATAATTAATCTCCATAATTTTGAGTCCAAATTAAACTCCGAAAAATACCCCACTTCAACCAAAAATTGGAGAATTTATCAAAATACTCCAAAAATCCCAAAAAACTTGTGTTCGCACGCAAATCGAGGTGTGGGGCCACGTCTCCTCGTTAAGTTCAGTTAAAGTCCAAAACTCAAATTTTTAAACTAAAAATCATTATTCGTTGCGAAATTCGAAACTATAGTTTGAGTCGATATTTTAACTCTCTCGACACCTGTCTCGACATGTATTTTGAGACAAAACCCCGCGAAACACCGAATTCACTCAACCGACTTGAATTTCACAAAATAAAATAATATATAATACACAACACTAGACAAACATCACAAAATAATAAAATTAATTAAAAATCTCAATTTCACCGATATTTAACTCTCGACTTGTGGCCAAGACCATAATTAGGCTCCCTTAATCCCTAATTATAAGTAATTACCATTTTAAAAATTTCGAGATTTGACAATGGTCTTGGCGCCGCGTGTGTAAATGTTCAGCGTTGTCTGTGTATACCCCACAACGCCGCCATTGAATGCATAGCGTCAACTTGTCTGCACCCATTACTTTGGTCTCCATGCCTTCTCCACACCTTGTGTTGGTTCTCCATGGCGCCAACTCTAGTTTTGTGCTTTTTCTTCTCGTTTCATCATGAAATCACTCATTTGTCTCTTTTATGCCTAGTAAATACATAAATACCATCAATTAGAGCTCATTCCAGGATATTTAGACCAATTATACAACTTTAGAAAAAGAATATGTTAACATGATGGCTATACAATTTAAACAATATGGTAAAAAGACTGGTGCATCAAGAAAGAAACTTCATGAAGTTAATAGTAAAACAAGTAATAAATTTGACAAAAAAGTTTATGAATTATCTAGCATGGTTAAGCTACTACTAAAAGATAGATCAAATCAAGTGATACCACATGGATTTTGTAATGAAGTTACACATCATGCGGATGAGTGTCATACTTTACAAGAAGATAATAATGAAGAAGTCAACACAATTATAAACCAATATTCTGGTCCCCCTAGAAATCACTATAATAACAACAATTATTATATTAGAAAATCAAATTCAAATCTCAGCTACGGTCCACAAGATCAAAATTATACTACTTATAGACCGAGAGCACCAATACAATCTACACCAATTCTAAAACCACAACAAACTATTCAACCTACACAACCAAATTTAGAACTAATATTACATAGCCTTATGACCCAAAATCATGAAAAATTTACGCAAATTTCTCAAAATCAAATTAAACCAATATGTTTATTAATGAGTTTAAAAATTAATTGAATAAAATGACTCTACAAATTAATAAGTTAAGTAATCAAACTAAATGATCTACTCAAACTACAAACACTACTAATCAAGCACAAGTTAAAGCTTTATTTTGTGAAAATGAAATAGAAACACACAAGCAAGAAAAGACACCAATAAGAGGTAAAAAGAAAAACAAAGTATATAAGACAATAGAACAAGAAGAAAAAAGAAGAAATGATGGCAAATGTCATTCCCATTAAGGAATGGATGTCTGAACAATTAAAATACACTCCTTTTCTCGAAAGGCTATATTCGTGGTATTAAGCCAAAGTTGAAGCTTAAGAAAATATTTTACAAAATTATAAATTAGTTAACCAAGGAAAATTAAATAATATTTATGAATCAAATGAAAAATGCATTTTATTTCTACCGTTCTACAATAATTAGCAAATGCAAAGTAAGAAGAAAGTAAAGTCGACATATCTGAGTCTTTTAAGAAAATTAGAAATTAATGAAATTTTAAAGTTAAATCATGATGAAGTTACTAAAGAGTTTTTTGAGTCCAAAGACAAATTCTTAGAAAAATCAAATGAAAATTTAAGACAAAAGGTGTCATCTTTAAAGAAGAGAATGCCTGAGAAATTTTCTGACCCAGGAATGTTTATCATACTCATCACAATAGGAAATTTTTCTATTGAATTTGATATGTGTGATCTCGAAGCATTAATAAAGGTTATGTCATTTAAACTTTATGAATCATTAAAAATAGAATTGTTAACTAATACGCCTGTTAATCTTACTTTAGCAAACAATACAGTTATCAAATCATATGTTTTATTAGAAGACATTTTAGTACAAGTACATGACTTAGTATTTTCAACTGACTTTTATGTCATGGAAATGGGAAATCACCCAATTCTTTACCTATACTATTAGGTATACCTTTTCTTAAACTAACTAGAACTAAGTTAGATATTTCTAAAGGAACAATGTATATGGAATTTAAGATAAAATTAGTAAATTCAAAATTAATAACAAACACACCTATGATGAATATGATGAATTATTTGATAATGAAATTTATGATAATGATTTACTAAAATTAAACTATTATGATAAACTAAATGTTGAAATTTATGCAATTAATGCAGTAATAATGGAAACCGCAAAAGATATTCCAAAGAAAGAACAAGTTGAAGACACTTCAAAAGAAAAGAAAGTAACTCAATAATAGAGAGCTAAGCAACGAGAGAAAAGAAAAATCATTAACAAGCCAGGAGCTTCTAAATCAAAGAACGATAAGAAAATAATCCAGTCATAAGCTTTGTAAAGCTTAATGATCCTGGAAGTATACATTTGCACATCAAAATCAAATGGGCTTGGTGCTTCAGATCTCAGTGCGATACGAGTTATAATGTAAACCTCATGTCTATATATTTCTTTCTACACACCTAATTAGAGTCGAATTCACTTCCTTCTAAACTAGTTTCTTTACTGGATGATACTTCAATTCAACCAATAGGAGCGGTCACGGATATACCAGTTCAAGTGAACAACTACATCGTACCCACGGATGTTTTTTTGGGTTTTGGGGTTCATATACAACGGAAAGTTCAAAAAAACTATTGAAAAACATCGAGAGGATCGAAAATAAGTTCCATTAAACTAGATCTATAAAAGTAAACCATTACTTAATCCGTGGTTTTTTTCTCTGATTGTTCAATTTCAAAAACGTTTAAGTGCTCGTCCTCTATTAGAAATCCAAACACAAACGGTGACCAGAATTTGGAGTGCTAGAACCAAGAGAGATTGAAAACATTTTTCTTTCTCTTCCAATCCTGAGAATTCGATGTTGGCAGCGAACCAAAAACTTTTGGTATACAAGTCATAAGCAGTCTCTAGCAAGGCATTATGACTACCCGAGTAGCATGAATATCAAAATCGATACAACCTAATGTATAACATCTATCGCATCCTTTTATCGTGTGATATCCTTTGGTTAAACATAAGGCATGAAAAGTCACCCTTAATGTTCAATCGTACTAGTCTCGATCTTTAAGTAAACTGAAAACATCCAAATGACATTGATCATATCAATTCACATGGAATTGGCCTTTATCACTTTATCATATCGAGGCATCCACTGATATCTCTCTCTATACAAGAGTGACAAATCATATCTTGATTACACACCTTCATATATTATTCACATGGTAACCAATCACAATCTTTATAATCGTTCGGTTAAAGATAACGTTTGATTGTGTCAAATTACCATGCTCCTAATAATGAATTATATGGTAATCTCAAGTCGAATGACTGAATGATATAGCTATCATGAGCAACACCTATGACTTAATCCATATGTGTTCTCATAGCGAGTCGATCCAGTACCTTATTCCCTAACAAGTACTCATGATCTCGATTCGTATCCCTATACGCATGATCATCATATGGTCAACAATCAACATTCACACTAGTCTTAATTCATTATAGTTCCCATTATAATGTCTGACTAGGGACATTTAGGATACTTCAATAAATACCCATAGATCTAATTATAAGATAAACATGCAATCACTTATAATAAAACAGCAAACAAAAACTTCTATTTTTAACTAAAATTATAAGATAAACAATGTTTGTAGATTGACCTAAGGCACATTTCACAACATTTTTCGTCATGCCACATTATATTAATGAGAATCCTACTTTAATTTTTTGAGGGCCTTTCTTAGCCATTACTTAAGCTGTTATGTATATTCTGAACAAAACAATTACTCGGATGATTAATGGTCGAGCACTTACTTTCTGGAATGGCACTAAAGTGGATAACCCTAAATTCAAGTTTAGAGATCTAACCTAATTTTAGAATGGTTCATTCGAGCCAACAAAACTAAACAAAAGCGCTCTATAGGAGGCATCCCATATTCTACCTTTATTCAATTTTTTTGGGAGTTTAGTTTAGTTTAGTATAGTATGTTTTTATTCTCTTAATCTTTGACTCTTGTATTGAAAATATTTTTAGAATTTATACTCTGAGATAGTTTCAGTTAAAGGGGAGTGATCTAGTTGTTCTTGCTTACTTATATGTTTATTGATTTACTTAATTAATAAAATTATTTAGTTACCTACATATCCTAATCAAACTTTCAAAATTTCAGTTAATTCTACATTAATATAAGTTAATTATGGAAAAAATTGAAAAAAATACTTACTTAGGCCTAGCAATTTTATTGCCAATTGAAATAACACAAGGAATTACCAGCAAAATTGGTGGCAGTAACTAGTCAATCAATAAAAAATTTGAGTCTGATGCATCCTCAGTGATTTCCCATTACAAGGGAATCGCTGCTCAGATCGGTGGGTCACCACGGCTCACAACCCAGCGATTCACCAAGCGATTTCCCAGTGATTCCAATTAATATAAGAATCGATGGGCTTGATTTTGGGTTTCTAAGACAAAACCCCCATATCGCCACAAACACAAATTCATTCACACACTAAATTGTTGCGTCCCTTCACACAAATTTCATTTTCTTAATTAGATTCAACCCTTCTAAGCTCGATCTGAGTGTATTTAAGTGATTCTTACTTCAACCTAGTTCCATTCAACCCAAAATTTTTGAATTTGATAGTGTTGAACCAAACTAGGGTTTTAGACATTTTGTCCTGGAGCTTTAAAGAATGGTCTAGAGGAGATCAAGAGCTTAAATCTTGAGAGATTCTCTCTCAAGAAGGTAATTACATCAACCCTAACTCTGTACTTTAACAAATTTTTGATTTGAAAGATTTTTGCAAATTTATAGAAAAATCTAAAGTAAATCTTAAACCTTAAAGCATTCAAAAATCTTCAACAAAACATCACTTATAGAAAAATCTGGCATTCAAAAATCTTCAACAAAACCTGCTTAGGTTGGTGGAAATGCTGAAGGACTCACAATTCTCCCATAACAATATATATTGCATTAACAAAATTTATTTATTCATTCTAACCTATTTAACGTTTTCAAAATCCTTAAGCCGTCATTACCTTAGCTACACAATATTTTAGTCTATCCCAAAACTGTTACAACCATTCCAAAAGAGATCCTAACCACACACGAACCCAAAAACCCATTTATATAATGTAGTATAAAAAAACAATACATATATAGAGAAAAAAATGAATAAATAATAAACAATCGAAAAGTCTTCCGTTTCCCTTGTTGCCGCTAGAACCTGTCATTACCCAATTATAAAAATTCGATAATGTCAGATAAGTAAATCCTATACTATCCAATACACCTGTAATAATTAAATGCATAATAATCCAAAAGAATAAATGAACAATACAATCATGAATCCATCCCCTTTTTATTATCCAACCACAATTAGATGACATCCTCAAAAAATGGTAAGTAAATAGTAATAAGGACTCATGCACTGAAGGGATAACCAGAAGACTCTCGTTCCTCTAGACTATGGGAGTACGATCTAGTTCAACGTGATCTCATGATAACTACGTGATGCAAAGTATTAGTGACTTGAGCCCCTCAAGCATAATATAGTGTTTTCCTTTATAACCACAATATAATAAACACTATAAGGAGACACAAATCGACCTTATCCTCCCCCTCCCCACCGTGTATGCATGTACAATAAAAATGCAATATCAAGGATCAATGCAATTTATATGAAATTATAATCATAAAATGTAAAGGTCACCATGGGATTTACTTAACCTTACAAACCTGATAATGTAACTCATTGCGCTCCATGTTAGTAAAATAGTCCACACGGGTTCCAATTGTGGTCCTAAATTCTTTTATAAGCCCGGTAAGTTCTAATAACAATTCCATAATTTTTTTTCCAATTTATTATATTTTAATTAGTCGTGTTGCGACTAAAAAGCCTTGAAACCACTCCAAATCTTATCCTCGGATATCTGAATTCTAATTTCGACTCCGAACTGTGGTTCAACATTGAAAATTAACCTATACTAGGCTTTAAAATAATTTTCACAATTTTGGACATTTTCGATGTCGTAATATGCATTACTAGGCAAAACCTCCAAATAAATCCTTGACAAAATTCCAAAATCCTCATTTTACATAAAAATCCTCAATTTTCATTAATTGGTCCCAAAAATCTCATTTTTCTAATTTTTCCATAATTCCAAGGATTTTATTAATTTTTTTCATTTTCAAACCTTTTTTTAATTAGAGGGAAGGGGTTTGATCCCTGAACCGAGTCCGGTTCGGCTCAACTGAACCAAACTCGATTCAACGGTCATCCCCAAACTTTACCCTCCCATTAAGGTCAAAATAGAGAAACATGGTTTCTCTGTTTCAATCTTTTTTAAAAAAAATGTTTGGGGGCAAAGGAGCTCACTCTTCCCCTCCCCCTCCCCCTACATCGTCTTCCCCCCTAATCCTTCTTCTTTCTCTCCCTTGGTCATCTCCTCCATCAACTATTCTACTATTTTTTTTAAACTTGATTCCTCACCTCCCTCTCATCTCACAATCAACACAATCATACTCTCTTAATGTTCGAATCTAAAACTAATCCCCACAATCCCTAAATCAAAAATCGAATTGAAAACACTCACCTTTTTCTTAAAATCGTCACCACAGTTACCATATCCATGGCAGTCCCACATTTTCTCTATTCAATCAATAATAATAATGACTATAAAGAGGGAGATTCGGATGAAAGAGACGAGAGAGAGCACACACAGTGGTGGGGTGATGAGACGATGAAGATAATGTAACGAAGATGATGGAATAGTAGATACATACCCCAATTTAACCACCCTCTGGTCAATTTAATTTTGTTAAGGAGTGTTGCCAAAAAAACCAAATTGAACCTCACTTATTATCACAAACTATATAAAACCAATACCCTTTTTGGTAATTTAGTCTTTCCTTATTAGTTACATAATTATTTCTTTAATTTTTATCCATATTAAACCCCGAGAAATACCCCAATTTCGCCAAAAATGATAAAATTTACAAATGTGCTCCAAAACTCTTAAACAACCCGTCTCGTATGCATATCGAGGTGTTGGACCCACGTCGGCTCGTTAAATCTGATTATATATAAAACTTTTGAGTTTCTAAACTTAAATTTAATTATTTTTTATGAATTTTGAAATGAAGGATCAGGTCAACATTTTAACTTTCTCGGCACTCATTTCGACATGTATCTCGAGATAAAACCCCTACGAACTTTGTATTTACTCAGTCAACTTGAATTTCGTAAAATAACATAATATATAGTACACATCAATAGGCACACATTACACAATAATAAAATTACTTAAAAACTTCAATTTCCTCGATCTTTAACTCCTGACTTATGGCCGCCAAAACCATAATTAGGCTCCATTAATCCATGATTAGCTGTAATTATTGAATTTAAGAATTTTTGGATTTGACAATCTTCCAAACTAATAACAATTTTACCCTCGAAATTAAAATTGAAACTAAATTTATCTATACTAAATAAGATCCAGAAAATGCTCTCTCCTATACGTCTCTCCTTCCCATGTTAGCTCCGAGTCACCATGAAATTTCCCACTTAACCAAGACAAGTGGAATTTCTTTATTTCGATGCTTCTACACTTTCCTATCCAGAATCAATAGAGGTTGCTCTTCCTATGACACATTACCCTGTAAATCAAACTGATTCCATTCTACTATATTATGTAAATAAGGTTCCTTCTATTTGAGCATAAACATATGAAATACATAATGAGCTCTGACTAACCAACGTGGTAATGCAAGTGTATAAGAAACCTACCCAATCTGTTTGATAATCTTGAGCAGTCCTATAAATTTGGGAGAGAGCTTTCCTTTCAATCCAAACCTATAATGGCCTTTGTGAGTGGAAAATTTCAAATAAACCTAATCACCTTCACTATGTTCCACAACCCGGTGATAGAGATCATAATAACTTTTGTGCCTTTTTTGAGCCACTTTCAATCTTAGACAAATTTGTTGAACAACTAAAGTGTCATCTCGAACCATTTGTCACCCCAACTCCGCCAAATCCTCTGGTTCAGCCCAACCAGCAGGAGAATGAAAAGATCTTCAATACCATGCCTTAAACGCAGCCATCTTAATACTCGATGGATAATTGTTATTGTAAGAGAACTGATGCGTATCGAGCACATCAATAATAATTTTAAACTTCTATTTGCTACCAAATGCTAACTACTATTGGTTTGTAGTAGTACTAAGCATGAGCATCGAGGAAGATCTGGACGACTAGGAGGGACGTATGGTGTTAGATGGAACATTCCCCTCTTTCCCATTATATTTAATCAATTTGGTGAGGATAATGAAGCGTTGTGTGCACCGAGGCTGATCGGTGGCTTCTGAATGCTGGCAAAGAGGATGCTTGTTACTTGAGGAAGATCTAGACAAGTAAGAGGGACGTATAGTGTTAGAGAAAATCCCATGAATGAATAAATAGGGGATTGTTGAGTGCGCCTAGGTTGATCTGATGGATTTGATTGCTGCAGAGAAGAGTAATGTGCAGTTCGAGGCATATTTGGGGCTGGAAAAGGCGCATACACTTGAGAGATCATGAATCGTGCAAAGAGAACTGGCTCGTGCATCTAGAAGGATCGAGAGCTACTAATTGATGTTAGATGTAAGCGTGCTTCTTTCGATGCAGATCATGTGGAAGTTCGGGAGGAGTCGCCAGATAGGAGAGAGCGATAGGGAGTAACATTTCTTCATCCGATCTTGGCTTTGATATGGATCTCGAGGCGTACTCAGACTGTAGTGGGTATGATGTATTGTCTATATGTATCATCTTAATTGTCTCTTTACTGCTCTTATCAAGTTTGATGCGTGTCTCAAGGACGGTCTAATGGTTGTTGAACTACCTCAGCTTAAATTGTAAATTCGGCGGATTTCCCTTCAATTTCTTTAACCTCTCAAGCCTTTTCCAAACCACCTGACCTTTAATATTGACCAATGTAGGTCCCGCGCGATTGCCTCTAGATATGTGCTAGTACGCATTTTGATGCAAAACACCAAAAATACTTCAACATGCCCTGTTTTTATTCTTTTTTATCAACATAGCCTAGAAACATCAAATAAACAAAAAAAAGCATTTACGAACTAAAATTGGAGACTTTGGCACATTAAAAAAAATAAACAGACACACAAATAGGGTTTAAAATGAACTCATAAAATACCCCCAAACTTATTGTTTTGCTCGTCCTGAGCAAATATTTATCAAACTAGACTCTAAATAACTAATTCAAACTAAACTAGACTCATATTTGATGCAAACTTTTGGACTTTAAATACAATTATAAACACAACAAGTTTATTAAAAAAATAACTAAGTACAAACTAAAAGACCTAAGCCCAAATTTTAGCAAAAGTGGCAATCCTTTGGTTTCACTAGATAACAAATCAACACCAAACTCAAGAGACTTGAGTACTAGAATTTGTCAAGAACTTATGCTCGACCTTATCAAGTGTCATACTTTCAGAACTAAAACTCTGTCAAAAGCCAAGGCTATCAATTAATCATGAGTTTTGTTAGCCTATACACTCAAGCCGCAAGTTTACAATCTCTTTATTGAGCATTAAAAATGCAAAGGAAACTCATAAGTGAGACTACAACTCACACTCTCCACTAATGAAGACTTACCAAATGCAAAAGTCAAAAAAGACTTTTATTTAGGTTGTAATGGGGCTTGGCTTGGCTACCAATAAAAATGGATATACATGGATTCAAAAATGTTGGAAAACACTGGCATAGATCATACAAACGTAACAAGAGCTAAATAAAGTGAATAACAACAATATTTGTAAGCTTTCATGCAAAATCCACTATATCTTTTTCTTCGTCAATTCCTATATTTTCAAGTGCATTGCGCACACTACTTTTTTCACAACTTTTTGGAATGATTAACAAGAGCTTATGTGTGTTTGTAAATTTGTTAACCATTCCAAAAATTTGTGAAAAAAGTAGTGTGCGCAATGCACTTGAAAAATATAGGAAGTGGCTTCTGAATAAGATATAGTGGATTTTGTATGAAAGCTTACAAATATTGTTGTTATTCATTTTTTTCGCATAAGCTCACTTTTTCAAACTTTTGGTCTAAACTAGGCTTCTCAATAATTAGGTAACATGGATATAAAGGCTAAGTGGTTTTATTGGCTTTCATGATAGGTATATAACAAAAACATGGTGGAATAGTCTCAAATATGGCAAACTAGTGGAAATAGATAATAAGTGGGCTATGAAGCTATTTATTTAACACAAAGATGGCCTAAAATGATTCTCATACTCACGCTTCGGTCTTTAAAATTTCGCCTCGAGTAGAGTGCAACCTCGTTCTAGGACCCTAGAGATCTAATTTATTCCACTTGCTCAGTTCTGACTTTATTCTCAATTTGGTGTCAGGACACGACAAAGTGGAGTCTCTTACATCATCCTAAGTTCGCATCTCAAAGGCATGCATTAAAAAAAATCCACAACCAACAGTCACTTAAGTCAAGTTTGGGCAACTCTATATGCAACAACATTGGTTTTTAAACTCTAAATACATGGAACAAAGCATATTTATTCACGAAAATATTTTTTATTGAAAAAAACTACATGTAAACATATTTTGAACAAAATAAATGAATGCATGAATGAGTGAATGAGATGATGAAAAAAACGAGATGAATAGACAAGAAATGAGTGATAGACAAGGAGATGAAATGGTCAAGAATAGAGGGGATAACACTACCGTTAACATCCATAGCAAGCATTGGCTCATTAAAAAAATTGAAATGATTATACCTATCAAAGCTTGCATTCCCAAACCATTCAAACCAAACTTCCACAGACCTACATTCTCCCAAACTTAGTCTAAACCTTGTCCTAAAGGTTCAAAATAAAGTCAGGGTAAGAAAAACACATAGACAACAAAAGAGGGTCAACGAGAGCAAGTGATATACGATGGAATGAATAAAAAGATGAAACAAACTAACTAAAATGTAACAAAGTCTCCAAAACTAGTAAAATGACAAAAAGAAATCTTATTTAAGTGATTTTTTTTTGTTTTTTTTCATTATCTAGGGAACTTTTAGGAAAAGTTAAGACCATGGAATGATAAGATCAAGAACTAAGTAACAAAGGAATTGATTTAAAAAGTTCCAACCAAATCTCAAAACATCAAGAATCCTAAAAGAATTAGTCAACATCCAAAAAAGAATGATCAAATCAAGTTGAAAAGCAACCACATAGCACACAATCAAGTAAAATGGCCACATGAGACTACACATATTTCAATCACATCAAGTATAATCATTTGAAGCTCAAAATTTATTTTTATGCATACAATTCTAAAAAAATCTCATAAAATCCCACTCGCATAAGCAACGTATACAAATCCTCTAAACTCATAGAAGCATAATTCACACACATGAATTCATCAACAATCAATTTTCAAGTAGAATGTATGAAATAAGTATGAGTTTCAACAAGACAAATGTGTGGTGGGATAACGTAACGTCTTGCATGACATTATTCGTCTTATTGAAACAAATGAAATGGATCGTAGGAGTGAACCATGCATGCTAATTAAAAGTATACCTGATAGATGTGCACTTCGATAGTCTTGCTCTCAATCAATCTCACTCTAATCCATTGAACTCTGAACACTTATTTTGGGTACTATCTCTCTCTCTCTCTCTCTCTCTCTCTCTCTCTCTCTCTCTCTCTAAAACTCTCAAAATATCAAAAGTTCCTGCAAAAATCAAATAAAATTGATATCAAGAGTTTATTGAACAAACAAGAACTAAACTAAATAAAAATACATAAATAAAAGATAAGATTTGGTTGCCACTAGCGTTTTTCTTTCAAGTCATTGGCTAGACTTAGCGTATTCATCACTTAATGCCTTTCAATGAATATTATTTAAGTATGATATCTCTCCTTTAGCTTTGGGTAGTGAGATAGGAACGTACTCCTTCAGAATTGGGAGTACAATCGGGTATTCTAACAAAAAAGAATTCGTCACTTCTTGATCATCCAACACAAATGTGTCAGTATGACATAAAGTCTACGATTGCTCATTGTCTTTCACCTCCATGTCAAAATTTACAAATAAATTAGGGAGGGTGGGTGGGTTCACCAACACAAAGGGCTGGTCTTCTTTGCTATTTTTTTGTATTTCCTCCGACCTTTTTAAAAGTGACTTCAATTTCTTTCTCAGCCACTTCTTGAACTTTCACAATACGAATGTCAGGTTCAAGAGGAGAAACTTTAAATTTTTCATCAATTGAAAGCTCATTCTACTCGACATTCTTCAAAAAATAGCACTCAAGGTATCCATTGACATTTTTCATGCGAGAAACTCTCCATTAAAGCTCAAATTCTCAAGTTTAGTGTTCACTTGAATAATTCGAGTTCCCGTATTTTGATACCATAACTTCATCTCTTCATCGAACTATTGACTCTCTTGTTCAATCATTTGATCCAATTGTTCATCTATGAGGTACAATTCATGCTCTATAGCCATAATTAGCCTCAACTTAAACCTTAGAAATGGTTCTTATTGCACATCAAATGGACCACTGCAAATGTGGTATGAACTGGCAACCATTTTGGAGTACTTTCCTACAAATATGTTAGAGAGAATGGACTAGATAGAAAAACTAAAATAAAACCAAAGAAAAGATTAGAACTAACCGCGCAAAAAATTGACGCGCTTCGAATGCGTCAATAATAATCTTAAACATTTATTTGCTACTAAATGCTAACTACAATTGGTTTGTAGTAGTGGTAAGCACGAGTGTTGATCCACAGGGATTGGTAATCTAAACTTTGGTCAGAAATGGGGTTTAAAGAGAGAATTGTATCTACTTAAATACATTAACATAAAGTGCAAGAAATCTAACAATAAACTAACTACAGCGATAATAAAGATAGAGGAAATAACTAATGTAATAGCATGAAAGTAACGTAAGACAAGTTATGTAAATTCCTAGGTTAGGAAAATAAAGTTCAACTCAACATTAAGGATTTGATCGTCGATTCTACAAAGAGTTGTTTGGTTTACTTCCAATTGACTAGCTAAAGAGCTTCGGAAAGTACCTAACACTCCTCGGTTTCCTAATTCTGATTGGAGACTCTCTAACCAACGTACAACCCTGGGTAGAGCAACCATTAGATTTGGCACATTCGCCATATTAAGATTCGTGAAGCCATAAGCCCTAGACAACCAAGTTACAAAGCACACTCAATTTAGCCTATACCCTCTCATTATGCGAGATAGACCAAAAGAGAGTGAACCAATTGGGTTATTCGCTTGCCACTTGGTGTTTAACGTTCCATACAATTACTGATGCAAAACAATTAAATTAGCAATAGATTCAAATAAAAGAGAATGCATTTGCAACTACACAATCAATTATCAATACTATGATAATCAAACAATAATAAGAGTGATACCGAAACATAAATCAAATTTAAAATTAAAATAGGTAGAACCTCACAAATTCGAAGGTGATGTTGAGCTTCCCTTGAAAAATTTCAATCCTAGGCCATGAGGCTTAGTGCCTCATGGCCCTAAAATCAACAATTGAAGCTTACAAATTATAGAGAAATAGAGAAAATGAGAGAGTTGAGTATAGTAGAAAAGAGAGAGACAAGGCGATAAGTAAATAGTTAAATTAGGGGAAAGAGAGAGTTGATATCGTTCATAATGATAGAGCTCAATAAAATGGAGGGGAGCCCCTATTTTTGTCCCATTTTTGTGGTGTAAATCCCCAAAAAAGGGCTAAGCGCATTAAGTTCATTAGGTCAATTCAACCAGAATGGTCAAATCACTATTTTGATTGCAAAATCCCCTTCCTGCCATTTGGAATTAATCGATCTGGTGAGGATAATTAAGTGTTTTATGCGCCGAGGCGGATCGGTGGTGTGTGAACACTTGAGAAGAGGTTGTTTTTTACTTGAGGAAGATCTAGAATGTTGGAGGGACGGACGGTGATGGAGCAAATCCCATGAATGCATGAATGGTGGACTGTTGAGTGCACCTTGGTTGATTTAATGGATTTATTTGCTGCAGAGAGGAGTAATGCGTAGTTCGAGGCATATTTTGACATAGAAGAGAGGTACATACTGGATAGGTCACGAATTGTGCATATAGAACTGGCTCGAGTGCCTAAGAGGATCGAGGGCTGCTAATTGATGTTGGATGGAACTATTCTTTGTTCGAGGCATATCGTGGGGAAGCTCAACAAGAGTCACCATATAGGAGACAGCGCTGGGGAGTAACATTTCTTCATCTAATCTTGGCTTTAATGTGGATCCCGGGGCAAACCCAGACGGTTGTGAACATGATGTATTGTCTATTTGTATCATCTTAATTGTTTCTTTGCTACTCTCATTAAGTCTTACATGTGTCTTAAGGATGGTCTTATGCCTACTAAACCACCTCAGCTTAAATTGTAAATTTTACCTATTTCCCTTCATTTTATTTAACCTTTGCACCTCAAGCGTTTTTCCATTTTTATTACTAGCCAAGCCAAGCCCCATTACAACCCCAATAAAAGTCCTTTTGACTCTTGCATGTGTTAAGTCTCCATTAGTGCATAGTGTAAGTTGTAGTATCGCCTATGGGATTCCTTTGCATTTTTAATGCGCATTAAAGAGATCGTAAATTTGTGGCTTGAGTGTATAGGCTAATAAAACACATGATAAATTAATAGCCTTAGCTTTTGACCGATTTTTAATTCTGGACGTATAATATTTAATAAGGTCGGGCATAAGTTCTTGACAACTTCTAGTCTCCCAAGTCTCTTAAGTTTTGTGTTGATTTAGTATCTAGTGAAACCAAATGATTCAAACTTTTGTTAAAATTTGGGCTTAGGGTCATTTAGTTTGTATTTAGTTATGTTTTCAACAAAACTTTTGTGTTTATAATTGTATTTATAGTCCATAAGTTTGCATTAATTATGATTCAAGTTTAGTTTTCATTAGTTATTTAGAGTATAGTTTAAAAAATATTTGCTCGGGACAAGCAAAATAATATGATTGGGGGTATTTGTTGAGTTCATTATGTACCCTATTTGTGTCAACGTGCTTCGCTTTTATTATTTTTGATCAACATAGCCTAAAAACATCAAATGAAAAAAATAAGCATTTTTGAACTAAAATTGGAGACTTTGGCTAAAATAAAATAAATACACACACAATAGGGTACAAAATGAACTCAACAAGAACTCACACAAAATTATGTATTCTTCCCATGAACCTCCAAATTCTAGTACACATGTCGTGAGCATGTAACCAAACACATAGATCAATCTTTCAGTCTGGCCATCCACTCGTGGATAAAATGTTGTACTAAAATGAAACTTAGTGATGAACTATTTTTATATGCTCTGCCATAACCTCGATATGTATTGAGCATCACGATTAGAAGCTATCGTTAATGGCACTCCAAACAAGTGAACCATGCTCGCACGACAAGCTCTGTTGTGTAAAAGTATCCGAAATGGACATAGGAAGAAAATGAGCAGATTTCATAAATCTACAACAATAACCCAGATTGCATCATGTTTCCTTCGAGAAGTAGGCAGATGAGTAACAAAATTCATCGCAATATGTTCTCATTTCCATTGGGATATGGGAAGTGGCTATAATGTAAACCCAGGTTTCCACCTATCGACCTTAACTTGTTGGCAAATCTCACGTATCATCACATAGTCATCCATATCAACTTTCATCCCTGGCCACCAATACAATCGTTTCATACCTTGATATATTTTGGTCTTGTTAGGATGAATGTTATATCTGAACCAATGAAATTCTCTCAATATCTCATCTCAAATCTCAGCCACCGATGGAATCCAAAGTTTACCTCTAAGCCTCAAATTTTGATCTGCAGACTCACCCCACTCTTATTACTGTCATCAACAAACCCTTTCAGTTTCCCATAATTTACATCACTTTACTGATACTATATCACTTTTAAATAGAAACAGTATGTACCCTAAGTTGAGCATAAATCAGTTCATCATCAGCATCATGAATATCCAATAAAGTCATAGCAATGACTTTTTTGAGTAAGTCATACTCGTATGTCAACCGAGTAGCTATCCGTAAGGTTTCAACACTTCTTTTGCTCAATGCATTAGCAATAGCATTTGCTCTACCAAGATGGTATTTAAGACTAAAATCAAAGTCTTTTGAGTGTTCAAACCATCTTCTTTGCCTCATATTCAACTCTTTCTAATAGAACAAATACTTTCGACTTTTATGATTTGAAAATTGTTTGAAGCTTTCCTCATACAGATAGTGTCTCCACGGCTTTAAAACAAACATAATCGCTGCTAATTCCAAATCATGAATAGGATCGTGAATTTTTAATTAAAGTGAAGCATAAGCAATCACCCTACCATTCTAGATTAATACACAACACGAACCCATTTTCGATACATCAATATAAATTGTAAGCCTTTCCCTCGGTTTAGGCAATACAAGAACTAGTGCTAAAATCAAATGCTTCTTTAATTCTCAAAATGCAGCATCTCATTCCCTTAACCAAACAAATGGAACATTTTTTTTTGTATTAATTTAGTGATTGGCACAGCTATCTTAGAAAAATATTTCACAAATCTAAGATATATGCCAGCCAAACCCAGAAAACTCTATATCTCCATCATTGTGGTAGGTTCCTGTCAACCACTGATAGACTCAATCTTAGCTGGATCCACTAAAATTCCTTTTGTACGAACTACGTGACCTAAAAATTTCACCTCGGACAACCAAAACTCACATTTGCTAAATTTAGCTTACAGCCTATGATTTCCCAAAGTTTGGAGAATGACTCTGAGATGTTGTTAATGATCCCGACGAGTCTTAGTGCATATCAAGATATCATCAATGAGGACTAACACAAAGTGATCCAAATACGGTCTCAACACTCTCTGCATTAAATCCATAAACATCGCTAGAGCATTAGTCAACCCAAATGGCATAACAACAAACTCAAACTGAACATATCTTGTATTAAACACTATCTTCTGCACATTATCTTATTGACTCTGAACTCATGATAACCAGAATGGAGATCAATTTTAGAAAAGAATTTGGCTCTGTTTAAATGATCAAACAAATTATCAACTTGAGGCAATGGATATTTATTTCGAATAGTGACCCTGTTCAACTATCTATAATCAATGTAAAGCCTCAAACTACCATCCTTCTTTTTGGCAAAAAGGACTGGCGCACCCCGCGGCGACATATTATGTGAATAAACCCTTTATCAAGCAACTCATCCAACTATTTTTGTTACTCCTACAATTCATTTGGAGCTATTATATAAGGAGGAATATGTAATGGTTTAGTTACATGAACCAGATGAATAACTAAATCAATCACTCTCGAAGGTGGAATTCCTGGTAAATCATTAGGAAACACGTATGATAATTGACAAACAATAGGAATCTCCTCCAGTTTGATTTTAGGTCTTACCTTTATACTAATAGTTCCAACAAGAGTTTCCATTTCTTCCCTAGTTGTTAGCAAACCTTTGGTTAAAGGCAACCTAGACGATGTTCTAGTGTTTGTGAAAATTGAACAACCATGATTATAAAAAAACATTGTCTTATGGAAACAATCCAAATGTGCATGATAAGCTGCTAGACAACCATTCTCAACATTAAAGTAAACTAAAAATACTCCAACACTCAAAGATTAATGGCCATCTCGTGTCCAGATATCTCAACAACACATTTCTCACGCATAAAACGAGGATCCACCTTATCCCCAATTACTATGTTGAGGACAAGATGAATAGGGACTCACACCGGAGTTAACCCTAACTCATTCACTACACGACTACAAATTGAAATTGTACCTTCAATTACAATATAATTTGCATCTTAATCAGGTTCAATAACCACCTCAACACATTCCTTGATATGTTGTTGAGGCTATCACACACAAGAGCACTCTCCTAAGAGTTGTGAACACGTAATCTTGTAATGTCCTTTCTTCCCATACCCAAAACATGTAACTGCACTCAAATTTCAAAGACAATCTCGACTATTATGACCTTTCTTCCTACACCCAAAATATGTAACTGTATGTTCACTACCTACATAAGATTCCTAACTAGTTGTCAATCACGGACTCGAGGCCTGTACTTTAGATCCTCAACCCTTACCTCCACTCTTCCACAATTGTGGTGAGCCACTACGACCTAAAGGCTGAAAGGAAGGTGATCGCGTCCGTCTTGATCCTGTGTACGTCAACTTCAAGGGTCTAATGGCTATGTTCAAAAAAATCACGATGCACATATGATGGGACGACATGTGTCTTAGGTGAAAATGGCGGTCCTCCACTCTTCCCTTTCTTTTGAGACTTTGGGAAAAACTTGGATGTAAGCTTTTTTCTTACCCTCTGAATATGAGCCCTGCCCTAATACCATGATGTCATAATATCGTGGTGGTTCGCGCTGAAAAATTTATGTAGTCACATAAGCTTAAGCTCTATATATAACCTCTTGCACTGCGTTCCGCTTAGTCATCATATAATGGTACCAAGCTCCTCATGCCTTTCCTCCCGTGACATTCCACTAGCCACAGTTAGATTAGCATGAATTGGAACTGCAACAACCCGTTCAACTCCTGAAAAAATTGCAAAGATAGCCCGCTCCTTCTGAGTGGCTTGAGTGATAGTAGGAACATCCTAAGCAACATGAACCATATGCGCCTGAGCTGCCACATGAGCTCATAAGATATTTAACAACTCTGTCATTTGCCCGGCCAAGTTCTAAAATGTATTTAAATCCACACATTATGGATCCCTATTGCCCTTGCCAGTCCATGACCTGGCTCATGTTCTCCATTAATAGTTTTCCGAAATAAAAATTACAAGAAAAGTGATTCACCGTAACAATATCCATTAATATCTCGATTATATAATACATAAATAACACATTCAAAAAGTTTTTAAAACTTTTTAACCTCGCCCCGTCACATTACTTCCAAACTAATCATTCACTTAACCTCAATCAATAAGGTTCTTTTAGAATCCTAGACTCTAATACCAACATTTTTTAGACCCTACCTAATTATGGCATCTGACCGGCCTAAATTACCTTAATCCCCTGATAATCTAATAGCCTTAATCCCACCATCAATAAATAAGTACAATTAATTCAATGTAATCATTAAAGACCATACGTTATTAAGCATAAAGGATTCTAAGTTCAATCTTAAACCTCAAAGTTCATTTAAATCAATTAAATAATCTTAAAGATTCAGTAATACTTTTTTGACAGCATCTCCTCTGTTTCTAAACCTACACTAAAAAATTCGGCCTTCAAAATCTTCAACAAAACCTACTCAACTTGGTGGAAATGCTGAAGGACTCACAATCCTCCCATAACAATAAATATTGCATTAACAAAAATTATTTATTCATTCTAACCTATTTAAGGTTATCAAAATCTTTAAACCATAATTACCTTAGCTCCACAGTATTCTAATCCGTCCCAAAACTATTATAACCACTCCGAAGGAAATCCTAGCCATACACAAATAGAAAAACCCATTAATACAATATAGTATATAAGAAATAATACATATATAGAGAAAATGAAACCAAATAAATCATAAACAGTCGGAAAGCCTTCCCTTACCCTTGTCACCGCTAGAACCTGTCATTACTCAATTATAAAAATTTGATAATGTTAGATAAGTAAATTCTACACTATCCAGTACACCTATAATAATCAAATGCATAATAATCCAAGAGATTAAACGAACAATACAATCTAGAAATTTAAATACAATCATGAATCCATCCCCTTTTTGTTATCCGACAACAATCATATGACGTCCTATAAAAGTTGTAAGTAAACAGTAATAAGGACTCATGCACTTAGAGGATAACCAAACGAGTGTTGTTCCTCTAGACTATGGGAGTATGATGTGGTTCAATGTGATCTCATGATAACCAGTGATGCAAAGTATTAGTGACTCGAGCCCCTCAAGCATAATATAGTGTTTTCCCTTATAACCACGGTATAGTAAACACTATAAAGAGACTCGAATCGACCTTATCCTCCTCCCCCCACTCCGTGTATGCATGTACAATAAAAATGCAATATCAAGGATCAATGCAATTTATATGAAATTATAATCATACAACGTAAAGGTCACTTTGGGATTTACTTAGTCTTACAAATGTTATATCGTAACTCTTTGCACTCTGTGTTAATAAAATTGTCCACACAGGTTCCAATTGTGGTCCTACAATTCATTTATAAGCCCGGTAAGTTCCCACAAAAATTCCATAATTTTTTTTCCAATTTATTATAGTTCAATTAGTCATGTTGCGACCTAAAAGCCCCAAAATCACTCCAATTCTTACCCTCAAATGTCTAAATCCCAATTTCGAATCCAAATTATGGTTCGACATAAAAAAATTAACCTATACTAGGCTTTAAAACAATTTTCACAGTTTTGAGCATTTTCGATGTCGTAATATGCTTTACGAGGCAAAATACCAAATATAAATCCTCGAGAAAATCCCAAAATCCTCATTTTTCATAAAAATCCCTAATTTTCATTCATTTGTCCAAAAATCTCATTTTTTTATTTTTCCATAATTTCCAAGGATTTTATTAAGTTTTTCATCTTAAAACCTTTTTTTTAATTAAAGGGAATAGGTTTGATCCCTGAACCAGGTTCGGTTCGGCTTAACTGAGCCGAACCGGGTTTAACGGTCATCCCCAAACTTCACCTTCCCATGGAGATCGAAACAGAGAAACATGGTTATTATGTTTTCACTTTTTTAATGTTTTAGGGCAGGGGAGCTCACGCTCCCCCCACACCATCTTCCCTACTCATCCTTCTTCTTCCTCCCCTAGTCATCTCCTCCATCAATGATTCTACTATTATTTTCATAATTATCTTTTCAATTTTAGTCTAATTTAAACCCCAAAAAATTCCCCAATTCTACCAAAAATTGGAAAATTTACAAATGCATTTCAAAACTCTCGTGCAACCTGTCTCGCACACAAATTGAGGTATGGGAAGCACGTCGGCTTATTAAATCCGATTAAATATAAAACTTTCAAATTTTTTAACTTAAATTTAGTTATTTATTGCAAAATTCAAAACAAAGGATCAAATCAACATTTTAACTTTCTCGGCACTCATTTCGACACGTATCTCAAGATAAAATCCCGCGAATTTCGAAATTACTTAGTCAACTTGAATTTCGCAAAATAACATAATATATAGTACACAATAATAGGCAACCATCACACAATAATAAAATTAATTAACAATCTATTTCACCAGTCTTTAACTCCCAACTCGTGGCCACAACCATAATTAGGCTACGTTAATCCTTGATTAGCCATAATTATTGAATTTAGAATATTTTGGGATTTGACATCACCAACACCCTAATCCCCCTATTCTTGATAGATAGGGCAACTGATCTCTAAATACTACTCTTACTCCACCAAACGACATTGGGCAACCACTTTCGAGATTTAGTACATGAGCAGCATTGATAGCTATATGGGAACACCTACCTGGAAACAACCTTGGCAATCACTCTAAAGATTTAGCCTAGTTCTCGATGATACTCAACTAGAACAACAATTGTGTTAGGTTTATTGTTCTAGGTGTGTGGCGGCTCCAAATCCCGAGGCAACCCTAGGCACGTCTACATCGCATCCCACATTTACAAGTCTCGCCACGTATTACCCTGCTTATCTACGATGCCCCGCGACATGACTGATTGCTTACACGTTTTAAATTAAACTCTAACTTAGTTAATTAATCTTCATATAATTATTAGCGATTTAAATTAGCTGATTAATTCGTTTATCGAGTATTAACATAATTTGATAGTGGAAGTCTTTAAGTGAATAAATTATGCAATATTTAACTATCCTAAGTAGTGGAAAACCTGGCAAAAAGATACCATGTTTATATCAAAGGTGAAATAAGTACAGCAAAATATCCATATACGTGTATTTAGTGTTCTACAATCCCCAAAACCCAACGGAAAATAAATACATACATATTGTAATCAAACACGAGCGAGCATCACTATCTTAGAGGTAATCACCCAATACCTCCTTGCTCTTACCCTTGCTTGTCGAAGGATCTGCAGTTAGTCACCAAACAAATACAATAATGAGTCGAGTAAGTAAAATCCTAAGAAAAGTCCACATAATATTTATGAAATAAAATTGGTAAACTATGAGACATGCGAATACCACATCTGACAATAGTAAGTCATATTCCCATGAATGTAGGCGACATACGACTAGCAAAAACAGCAGCGAATAAATGTAACAACACATACCAATAAAGCAAGCTCAGAAATAAAGCAACAATAAATAAATAAATAAGCGAATAATCCGAGAAAACCACCACCTGAACCAGCCGGTAATCTATAATATAGGATGGGAACCATGTATATACTTGCAGTCTTACGTGACTAAGCCCCAAATGCAGTTAACGAATCCAGACGCCTTTTCAAGTCAAGGGAACATCTTATATCCCTCCCGATGGTCGTAGATACATTCTACTCCCATCAACACGAGCGCTAAAAATAAGCAAACACGTGCAAGTGATTCACCGCAACCAATGTATATGCAACCGAATTAGAGTGAAACCCATGTATGACCACGAGTACTCACACATGTAATTTAATACCAATAAAACAAAAACATGAATTTTGTGAGGCATTCCAATGGGTTTACGCATTTCAATGCACGTTCTGACTTCCCTGGACTCTTGAACCTAACCTCGCCAAGCTCTCTGGTACTCGAGCTACGTTCTCCCAGTCCCCTGTAGTCAATTAAGTGTTTTTATTATATATTCAGATTGGTTGAATATGTTTTAAATTGATCTTTCCAAATCAACCCCTAAAAACTAAATAAAGTCTCGATTTTGGTCATGTGTTGCTGCACATTTTTAGGTATGAAATTGTCCAAATCTCAAAAAATTTGCTTGGTACAAACTTTTTGGTCACTATCTTAGCTTTCAGAAAGGGTTTACTTTAGAAAATTCTAATTTAAAATGAAAGTAAAATCGCAATTCTACCAAAAATGGCTAAAATTGGAACCTAATCCGACCGCTAGATTTAGAAAATTTATTTCTCTCAATCTATAGTCTCAAAATTGTGATTTTTGGTCATAAGGGAGCTAACATACGCAATAACAACATAATAAAAGATCTGCTAATTTGGTTAAGTAATTAGGGAGTTGTGCCTTTTAAATATTTAGTTTCAAAAATCCCGTGTTGCATTCAATCACCGATTTGTATAACACTGTTGGACATTAAAACATTCAAATTACAAAATTCTAACTAGGACAAAGTTTTCCCCCTTTGTGTTTCCTTTAAAATACCACTAGATTGGGTCCCTTTCAATTTAAAATGAGGAAGTTATGACCAAATTACATAGGCTGGTTCATAATACAACATGCAAAATTTCAATTTTGGTCTTACAACTTCGAGAATTCATATCTTTTTTATTTCAAAACCAAATTAAGAACTTCATAATAGCTTGATTATTAGCTTAGAATGAGAAATTCAAATATATAAACCAATTTCAAAGACTCAAACATCTACCTTATGTAAATGACCAAAATCCAAAACTAATTTCAAACTTGAAATAGAGAGATGTGTACCTAGGATTGATGACACTTTGATTTGAGCTCCGACTCTTCTTGATCTCCTTGAATTTTTTCAACCAAGACCCTCCTCAATTCCTCTGATTTTTAAGCTTAAATGTAAATGTTGAGCTCTTCTGCTAAGTATAGGCGTTATATTTTTATATTAGTAAGTAGATTATTTAGCCAAATCTTTGATTTACTATTAGTTAATTACCAGGACATGTATCCTCCCTTAATGCCACTTGTCCCAAAATGAAACCACTTGTCCCACATAAAAAGCCACTCATATTGCCTTCTTATATGTATTATAGGATAATCACTAGGTTGATCAAGGGTTCAATTAATTTGTATCCAATTATAGGACTTCATTTTATCTTTAATTAAATTAATTTACCTAGGCACATAATTACATATGATTAGTGAGTTTAGTCATATATTTAACATATTAACAGTAACACTAACCCTCGATTACCTGACACCCAGTGCCCTGCACTCTGACACGCACCATGAGGAACACCATATTTTACCTTATTGAATAAACTAAGTTAGGCTATAGTTTTATTAGACATCATGTCCTATTATTTAGATTAGTCTAACATCCTCGGGTAACTCCTACCTGATACCCACGTCAACACGTTTCCTAATGTACCTACTCGTCGCACCAATTTGCCCGATAACAATGTGACACACATGCGACGCAATACAATAATATAATTGATTTTTAAACACCACACATAAATAACCATCATCTACAAATAACATTTACTCACGATTCTCGTGTCCAAGTCAACCGAGTTGTGCACGGAACGCACGAATTATGACCGTTAATCCCCAAGATTAATGCTAATTAGTTTAATTAATTTGGACCGTAACAAGGTGATAGCCACTTCTCAACCTGGTTGGTATCACCGACTTAACCTAATTAATAGCGAGTCAATGGGTTTACGCATAGAGATTTGCAATGACCATACAAACTCTAAACTACCATTGAGACGCCTTTAAAAATAGCAACATAACGATAAAGAACTAAATCAAAACACTATTATTATAGAAAATCTCAACAAGACATAGAAAACAACCTACTACTAGCTAGAGAGCTTCGTCTCTGACTTAGGTATCATAGGACATTGTCGGACATGGCTACTCTACCTTGCTCTACTCTTAAATCACTTTGAACACAATGTGTTTTTGTTCATAGAGGTCCTTCCTTTATATATATGAGAATGGGTACAAGAATAGGAAAGTCCTAGAAAATAAAAACCTTCTAAAAAACATGAAAGTTCTAATCAGCGACTCTGGCTCCATCATGGCGCCACCATTATGTATGGATGACGCCAGGTCACCACGTGGGGCTCTGTAGAAACTCTTAGTTTGAAAGTGAGCTGAAACTTCTAAATATGAGTTTGGCGCCATGGGTGACACCGCCTGTGTTAATCCTAGCATTGTCAGTTCAATTCTGACACAGTCTGTTGATATGGTTTAACGCCTTGGTGGCGCAACTGCTCCTCAGGTGGCGTTGTTCATTATTCTGCACGGCGTCAAGCTTGCTGCTGTTTTGACTAATAGTTGACTTCTTACCTGGAATTGTTTAATTCACACACAAATACTCAAATATCATGTAAATTTGCAAAGTAAACATATAAAACCATAAAATTCGACTTTGGACTTGATTTACGTAGCAAAACACCTACGAATAAAGTGCATAAATAATGACTAATCATTAAAACTTTGATGCCAATTTTAATTAAAGTTTCTGATGAATTTTTGCTAGCTTTCCAAATAAATTTCTCCTTTTAAAATAAAGTCTTGAATTTTATCGATTTATTTCCGACAAACATTGTTTTCTATGATCTACAAGTTTATTTACTTTTTGGACTTTTGAGTTTTTTATTTAAGATAATGGCCAGAGGTGGAAAAAGTAGAAGTTCGGGATAGGAGAAGGGGAAGGCACCTTTATTATAGAAACCCAAACAAAAATCCAAAGTTCGACCCACACCTATTAGGCCAACTCAGATTTCAATGAATGAACCAAGAACTAGAACACCAAGAGTGCCTTCTCCACCTCTAGATTGAACTGATAAGTCGAAGAGATAGGAAGAAGTTTAGGAAACACCAAGCATTCCTTTTTCAGCATACAACCAAATAAACCCTAAGGCTCTCGATAGGATGAAGAGCGATATAAGTAAGAATTGGAAGAACATACTAGAGAGGTTTAATCTTAAAAATGAATTTAAGTATGAGCCTATAATTTTGAACATGATAAGGGAAAGGAATTATGGCCCATTCGGTTCATAGGATAGCATGGGATAAGTGGTGGTACTAAATAATACTGGTGTTTGGTTTGAGTTTTAAATTGATAATGGGGTTATTTTAACCCACAGGAGTGGGATAAAATAAAACCATGAAATGAATAGTATTAGTTAATCCCATTGTTGGTGCATCCAACATGACCAAATTACCCTCATATTAGAACAACCAAAATAGAACTGATCTTTTTTTCTCGTCGATCTTCATTCGTCTTTGTCGCTCCAAGAGTGAAAAAAACCTTAGCGTTCATCTCCATACAAATCGCACCTCTCCTTTTCTGCTCACTCTCTCCAGGTAAACTCTCTCTCTCTCTCTCTCTCTCTCTCTCTCTCTCTCTCTCTCCAGGTTAACTTTCGATCCCAATTTTGTTTCTAAATGGAATGGAGGAAAGACTGATTAATGCATTTCTGAGAAATTCTAAATTCCCCTAAATCTGAGATGGCATTGTGCAGAACTCAATTGTCTTTTTAGAAGGGATTACAAGTTTCCATCTTCTTTTGTTTGTTACGTTAGTTGGTCTTTATTGTGGTTGGGAGGAGTTTTAGGATTTTTATATCATAAAAGACCGCCTTATCCAAAAGCTACGACGCATGTGAATAAGCTTATGTTAGCAAATTTCAGTTTACTAAAAAATTTAGCTGAGACATGTTAGTCTTGGACTCCAAAAATGTAAAGAAGATGATGCTTACAATTTATTTATTTAAGTTGATAAGGAAATGAAACTCTTGCATGGCAGCAAAAACAGCAAAGGCTAGTGAGATCAAAATTAAAGCAACACAATAGGATGGAGAGACGCGAGAATTATAGAAGCGTGAACAAGATGAGCACGAGTAGGCGTGAAGAAGATGAAACACGGGTAGGTAGGGTTGAATTGAAAGTTTATGTTTTCATAAAAGAGGGCAATTTAGTAACTACAACTTTGAAATCATTTGTAATCCCAACCTCTATATCCCCAACCAAAAAAGTCCCTCTATTGGGACTAATACTCAATCCCATGTTATAATCCTAGTGTAAAATAATCTCATGTTCATGGGTTTTTTTTACTTGCGAACTGAACAGGCCATTAGGGATTGTTGACTAGGGACTATTACATCGATAATGACGCGGTGTCCTCGATAGATATGGTGACAGGTGTTGAATGTGTACAATAAATTCCTCACCTTTATTATACTTTTAAATTTGTAGTAGTGTTAAGTGGGATCGTCTCCACATGGATTGTGTAACTTTCTTTAGTAAAAAAGGGTTTTTTAATTTCGTCATTAATTAGTAATTAACTTAAATATTAGGAAAGCAATAAATAAATAAATAAACGCATGACTAATAATTAAAGAAATTAAATGCAAATGAATTAACATAAATACAAATAATAAATATAACAATCAAAGCAAATAAAAATAACCTAGACCAAAGGTAATTACCAACTCAGTTGTAGTCAATTAATCATCGATCATGAAAGATAAGTTCAAATGATTCAATAAGTAAGTAGATAGCCTTTAGAAGGCCATCAGTTTTCCTTATACCGGAGGAAAAGCCACAATCTAATTTTATTGAGCTAACACTTTGAATACACAAAGAAATTAACTTCACGTAATAAAACTGCATTACGCTTTATGAAAATGTAAACTAATAACTCTAACACCTTCGAAAAGCCACTTCAATATTAAACTTAGATCTCAATTTATCTAGGACATCTAATGGTAACAAACCTATTAAACAATCCTAGTTCCCATTTTAAATTAGATGTAGAATCAAAATACCACAATACATATTTGCAACTATACATGCAATACAAAATTCATGATTATAATCCATAAATAATAATCTATTAAATTCGTGAATTAAAGAATATTGAATATTGTAAGAACTTTAAAATAAAGATCTCATAAAAGACTTACAACCATAATAGCAATCCCTTGGTCTAGAAATAAACTTAGCTAAAAACTATGAAAAACTCTATTAAAATTAAAAAAGAAATAAAAAGAAAAGAAAAGAAATGTAGGAGAGAGGGAGAGTAAATTAGGAGGCATATTGTTCTATTTATACTGTTTTTCTAATTTTCTTTTTTACCTCAAGAGTTGTTTAGATAGGCTAGATTAGGCTAGATACTCCATGTCTTGATAATTACAAATTTTATGTCGATCACTTTTACTTGATTTAATTTGGTTAGGTTGATTTATCAATAAAACCTCCCAAATTCCTATTAAATTCGGTCACTTAGATCGATTGGTTAGGCTTATAGATAACGTGAGGAAGGTCTTGATTTCGAATTCCCTAACTCCCCTTTCTACTCTCCTTTATTTTTCTCTAATCATTTTAGATGAAATAAATCAAACCGCTTTGCCAATGTATCTCATATGGCCAGTTAGCTCAGTTGTTATATGCCACAAATTTTATTTTCTCCAACCATTTTAAATGAAATAAATCCAATCGCTTTGCCAATTTATCTCATATGACCAATTAGCTCAGTTGTTATATGCAACCAATTAGATTTTGGGTGACCATGAATCAACCCCCACCTCCTACAAAATCTCCCTTTTTCTCATGATTTCTTGCTCCTCATTAACCCACCATGCACATCTCGAAGACGATGAGACAGCTCCAGAACCACCACTACTGGATCGACCCGCTATGAGAACACCACATGGATTAAGTCATAGGTGTTACTCATAATAGGTATATCATTTAGTCCTTCGACTTGAAATTACCATAGACTTCAATATTAGGAGCATGATGATTTGACACAATCAAATATTGTCTTTAACCGGACAATTATAAAGATTGTGATTGGATACCATGTGAATAATATGTGCAGGTGTGTAATCAAGATATAATTTGTCAAACTCATATAGAGAGACATATCAGTGGATCCCTCGATAAGATAGATTGATAATTGCCAAGTCCATGTGAATTGATATGATCAATGTCACTTGGATGTTTTTCAGTTTACCTAATGATCAAGACTAGTACGATTGAACCTTAAGGGTGACTTTCTATGCCTTATGTTTAATCAAAGGATATCGCACGACAAAAGAATATGATATACGTTATTAATTAGGTTGCATCGATGTTGATATTCATGCTACTTGGGTAGTCATAATGCCTTGCTAGAGATCGTTTATGACTTTTGTACCAAAATGGTTTTTGGTTCACTGCCAACGTCGCATGAACCTATTAGGTCGCCCAAAAAGAATGGCTTTGCACAATTTCAATTGGTCCAGAGTAGTGAATTTTATATGATAAAACTCATGACATAAAATCCCTTACGATTTGTTATAAGATAACTTATTAATAGTGGCGTTTATGTAATTTGCTTAAACTACGTAAATATAATAGTTGTATTTCGACTAGGATTTTAAGTAAGGGCTTATCTACACATATAAATAAAGGGTGGATCCTTAAAAACGAGATAAGATTTCGTTTTACAATTTTTGAGTTCTCTAGATTTAGGGAGAGAAAGAAAATCTTTTTCAATCTCTCTTAGGGCTAGCACTCCAAATTGTTGTAACCGTTCGTGTGTGGGTTTGCGATAGAGGACGCGCACTTTAAAGTCTTGAAGATCGAACAATAAAAAAGAAATCACGGAATAAGGTATGATTTACTTTTGTAGATTTAGTTTAATAAACTTATTTTTTGATCTTGTTGGGGTTTTTCAAATTTTGTTTTAAATTTTTCACTACGTATGACCCCAAAACCCAACAGATTTATAGCTAGAATATGTGATTTTGTCACTCGTTTTGCGTTAGTAAATGCATCAGGTAATTGATTTATAATTTGTTGAAAATAAATGATCTTTTGAACATCAAGTTCACATTGATTTGTTGGTGGATCATAATGTGATGAAGTTGATGCATTTCAAGCGATTTTGTACCATTCTTTTTTGATTGGCTTCTTATTTCCCCATAATGGTGGAACAATTCTTCCTCAAAGTGATAATCAGCAAAACGTGCAGTAAATAAATCCCGTGTTAGGGGCTCAAGGTATCTTATAATTAAAGATGAGTTAAATGCAATATAAATCCTAAGTTTTTCAAGGGACCCATCTTAGTTCTCTTGGAAGGTGGTATGGGAACATACATTGCATAACAATAAATTTTCAAATGTGATATATGTAGTTGTTGACCTAAAATGAGTTGTATGGGGGAATGTTCATGCTGTGCAGTAGGCCTTTGTCGAATGATAGATGGTGCATGAAAGACAACATGTCCCCTAACTAAAGTAAGTAAATTTGTTCTCATGGTTACAGGTCTTGCGATTAATTGGTTGCGTTCAATCAAAGATTTTGCCAAACTATTTTGAGTATGCACACATGGAACATAATGCTTGAGATTGAAATTCTCCTGCATTATCAAAGCGCATGGTCTTGATTAGGTTGTTAGGGATTATGCTCTTAACTTAATTATTTGAGCTAAAAGTTTAGCAAATGTAACATTACGGGTCGAAAAGCAAACAAACATATGACCACCTAGTTGATGTATTTATAAAAACCATGAAATTTCTAAATGATCCACAGTGAGGATAAATAGGTCCACATATCTCCCTATATGCGTCCTAAGAAAATCATGGATTCCACAACAATTTTACTTGGGGATGATTTAACTACTAATTTACCTTAAGAACAACTAGCACAATTATAATCAGCAGCTAAACATATTTTAGAGGTGCACACGGATTGAGATGATCTGCGGATCTAATCCAACTTGAATCAATTATCGCTAATTAGATCAATTTTGATCCCTTGGACTGGATTTGATTAAAAAATCAGTAATCTGCATGGATTGGATAGGATTATATATTTTATGATAAAAATCCCGTGGATCTAGTCCAATCTAATCCGTTTATAAAATAAACACATATACATATATGATTATATGTGCTTAGTATCTTGAAGTGCATCGACCACAACTATCAACTCTGAATTAAAACCCTGACTTACTTAACTTTAACAGCCAATAGTACCCATATCCCTATCTTGAAGAGCATCAACCACAACATATATGATTCTATGATAAAAACTCTAAAGTAAAAAATCATCATTTTTATCACTATTATTGTTCTTTTTTTTTAGTTTTGTAATTTGGTTTGATATATTGGGTCTTGATTTTTGTTGAGAAGTTAAAATTGGTCTTAGTTTTGAAGTTTGTAGGCAATCTCCTCATTTTTTTCTTTTTTGATTGATCAAACAACACAGTTGAAGTGTTGTAGTGGGCAATCCTCCATTTTTGCCAAATGTGGAGATTTCTCTATCTTTAATTTTGTTTTGTTTTACTATACATTTTATTTTTTATCCTACTAATATATATATATATATATATATATATATATATATATATATATATATATATTAGTAATATGAAATTACCTTACTTGATCATGACTCATGATCTTCTTTTCCTTATTTGTATGTGTGTGTGTTTTTTTTTTAAATTTGAAAAACTCAGGTGGAGCAAATGACTAAGATATGAGAAGACTTGAAATAGAGATTTACAATGACAAAATTTCTTCTTCCTTGTTAACACTTGACTTGTATATTGTGTTTAGGTTTCATAAGAACTAAAAGGACTGTGCTTGTTCTCAACTCTTTTATTTGCTTTAGACCTTTTTTGTGGGTTGTATGCCGCAACATGCACATTTTTATGCTTTTGTAATGGTGTATGCTCTAGGTTTGTGGATGTCATATTTATTTATGTAGGAACTTGCATTTTGAATGTTATTGTAATGACAAGCTTGTAGGAAAAATGGTATAAATATGTAAAATGTAAGTTATAAATTTGTCATTCAGGAGATGTATGTGTGGTACAAATTTTTGTGGTTCATATGATTAAGTTTAATTTCATGAACCTTTCGATAGAAAAACCGTCAATCCGCGTAACTTGATATAGTCCGGTCCGCAATATGCAAATTGGCGTAAGTTGGATTGATGAATTATTTTGGACTGGACTGGACTGTAATTTTCCAATCCATAATAATTGAATTGGATCGACCCTAATTGGACTGAATCCAATCCATGTGCACCCCTAACATATTTTATGACTCCTTAAAGGATGTTCATGCAAATTATCAATTATTTTTCGCATCATTGACGATCCTAGATAACCAAGTCGATCATGTCATAAAATAAATGTCTTTGGATCATTAATTTTTTTATTTATAATGACATTCGTTTCAACATGCCTCATATGAGTGAAATATAATCCATAGGATAAAGCAAGGAATTTCTCTAAGACTTCTTTTTTTCTTATTTTAAACCAATGTAATATAGAGAAATTCTCTATTATTTCATTCATGATTTTAATATGATATCCATTTTGTCGAATATCTTTAAAACTGAGTAAATTCCTTTTGAATTTTTCGGAGTATAAGGAATTATCACCATGAATTGTTGTACCCCCAGCAAGCCAAATATTTGCTCTTCTAGAGCGATCAATCAAATTAGAGATGCCAGATATTGTTTGAACATAAGTCTTGGTTAAGTTCAAGTTAGAGAAATATTCTCTCTTTTTAAGGATTATGTACGTTGTAGCACAATCAGCAAGACAAATATCGCTCTTATTTGGATCACGATTTGAACACATGACTTGATGATCCATTTGGATAAATAAAATTTGATAAACTATAAAAAAAGAAATTTCAATTATAATGAGAAACTAGTAAATAGAAATTAGAAAGCATAACAAAAATTAAAAAAACTAGTGTATAGAACTATAGAAATTGAAAAGCATTACATATGATCATTAAAAACATCAAGACTAGTGTTTAGATCATCATGAAAACTTGGGACATACATATAATTAATGTCTGATCAGCCATCTCTAATAGTGAGATTCATTTGAATTTTTTTGCCTTTCTCCTTTAAAGAAGCTTGATAAAGTTCGATAAAATATTTAGGCGTACGATATACATGAACCCAATGGCCTTTTAAACCACACCTATGATATGGTTAGTTACGATTACGAGTTTGCTTATTTTCAGCATTATTTTTTCCTTTTTTCCGAGTGGCGATATTGTTGTTCCATTTGTTTTGGAACTTATCACTATGAAATTTATAAGACTACTTGCCATGATCTTTGCTAATCGATTTTTCCCCTTTCCACGTCTATAGTTTTTCTTTCCTTGACCCTTTTTGTGATCGTTATAGGATGCAACATTTGCTTCATGAATCGAAACAGAACCAATTGGACGAGAGTCGTGATTCTTTAACAAAATCTCATTCTTTTGTTTAGCCACTATGAGACAGAAACTTAATTCTGAGTACTTTCTAAATTGACGCGCTCGATATTGCTATCGTAACAATAGATTCGAAGTATGAAAAGTACTGAATATTTTTTCCTTCATTGCCTCATCGGGTATATTTTCTCCACATAGCCTCAAACAATAGGTGATATTAAACATATGGCATTATAATCACTTACTATTTTGAAATCTTGTAGTCTAAGATTCAGCCGATTATTTTGAGCTTTTGGAAATATCATCGTCTTTTGGTGATCATATCGCTCTTTCAAGCTTAACCACAGGGTGAGAGGATCTTTTACAGAGAGATATTCACTTTTCAAACCTTCATGGAGATGATGGCGAAGGAATGTCAGTGTTTTCGTATGGTCTTGCATTGATGTTTTATTTCCTTCCATAATAGTGTCTTTCAACTCTTTAGCTTAAAGGTGTATCTCAGCATTTAGTTGCCATGACAAATAATTGTTCCTAGTGATATTGAGGGCAACAAATTCAGGTTTTTGAAGGTTTCTTATAATATGATAATATGTTATGAAATTAAAATTGAGTAAATAGTTTTTCTAATTTTTATATAACATAAATAATATACGATTAAATATATGTTCACAACTTGATTATTAATACGTTAAATGTAGTATTTGTATGAGTTGGTGGGACGACCTCCAAGTTGGGTGGCGAGATGAAATTTACTTAATAACATACCTCCTCGAACGGGATAATCGATCTCCTTTTCAATGTTTAGCTTTACTAGGGACAAGGCTTACCCACTATCAACCCAAACTCGTAGTACTATTTGCATTATAAAATCAAGAATATAGCATAACTAATTGTTTATGGTATAGAGTAAGAAACTATTTATGTCACATTGACTTTTGATTTCTGATGTAGAAGATCATCCAAGACGCGACTACAGAGCATATTTTCGTAGTCGATTACGTTATAATGCATACTATATGAATGAAGTACATATACATAAATGATGCATGTAACAAGAAAATTAACCATGACAACATGGGAATAAATTGAACTTATTTAAATTAAATAAAATTATACCTTCCTAGCTTTGTCTCGTTAGCAAGCCTTCTTGAACTTAAGATCTCCTTTATGTAAGGGCAAGCTCGTGCTGATAACGTGATGTAAACTAAGTTGAAACTTGTTAGAAACTAGAGAAGAAAAGTAGAAAACTAAGGACTACTACTACAAAGGAGAAGAGAAATAATGAAAAAGTTGGAATGAGAAGTTCTTCATTCAACTTGGTGTCTTCTTTACAAGTGAAGGAACCCCCTTATATAGGCCTTTAGTCATTATAAGAATGAGTACTTGAACAAAGTGTGCAAGTTACACCAAAGTCTCGTGTCATACAAGATTATAAATTACATGACAACAGATGGACAAGTGAATATACATTGAAGATGAATAAAAGTTACATAGAGTGTATAAGTCACATTCGATATGGAAGTCATGCTTGATACTACAATTCATTGTGAGAGCCATGCTTGACAATGTGATCATCCTTAAGGTTGGTTAAGTGGTCATCCATATGACATAACTTTTGCACATATTGATTGACATAGTTATTGTTTATGCCTCTCGAGCAGAGCACGTGCCCATCTACTAGTATTAATAAAAAATATCCCTATCTCACCTTCTATTTTCTCACTTTTGAGTCTTGAACCTATCTTCGCTCTTAATGCATGAATCCTAAGAAAAACCATATATTGTTTAACACACTCACCTCACCTCACCACACCAAATCTCATGGATTTATCATCAATGTCTCTTGATCTCATCGATCCCTTAATTGTAGTGTTTTGCTTATCTCTCCAATTACTTTGAACTCTATATTTTAATTTTTTGTTGTTATTGATTGAGACATATCAGAAGTCATTGAGAGGTTTGAATCTGCGTTGCATGCACGATGTTGGATTTCAAAGGAATAAAGTGCAATTTATTGGGTATTGTTTCTGCATTAAACTTCCAGTCAATATTCTCTCAAGTTTATGTTAACATTGAAGTTTCAATCGATTTATGAGGCCAATATTGGTTGATTTGCTCATGGTGACGTAGTTGTTCTGGTCACTAATAAGCCTACTGTGTAAAAAATAGTAGTTCGACAAATTCGTAGACTAAATACTTAGGGAAAAAGATAAAATGCTCTCATTCAAATAAGCATTTTTATGAGAAGTTCATATATCTTCTCAAAGACTTCTTGAGTTCCTATTGAGATTTCAATTATTCTAATTTCTAAGTTTCTGACCTTATTTGAACTCTTTAGAATAAGAACATGTATAATTATGATTGATCCTGCCAATTGAAGTGACCTGCTCATTAATTGGAAGGTGGGTGAAATAACCAAATGTTGTTACAACCGGATATGTATGTTGTTGTAACAAGAAATAAATAACAGTGCAAATACTTAAAAGAAATAAGTAGTAAGAAAATAAAACCACGACACAAGGACGTTGATTACGCAGTTCGGTCTACGACCTACATTTGAGGGGCCATTCACAAACGTAAAATCCACTAAGTAGCGAACAATGTGTACATGACTCTTCACGTGACTCCTTCACTAAGCTCCTCCTTTCATCTCCTTTACTCCTTCTATGGACTTTACACAAGTTTCCCGATACTTGCACGCTGAGGCTCCTTCTCACTAGAATACCCAAGTTACCTTGGTATTTACAACTCAAAGATAGATGTGAATAACACGTTCACCAAATACAAAATAGATGAGTTACAGTCTCTTCCAACTTTCAAATATTTATAGAGCGATGCAAGACTCAAAATCTTAACTATCACAACTAAGACTTGATACTTATTCATCTTCAGAAACTGCCACGTTTCATCAATATTATTCATGTGGTAAATTTCTCTCAGATCTTCTGCTCCATTATTTGCATATCTTATGTTGAAGTGGATTAGTTTAAATCCTCAATTGATGGATTCTGATTTCATGTTGCAACTGCGTATCACATCCTTGTTGCAACTGACTTATCCTTATCCATAAAAAATTAATTCAAACTGATTCGGGGATAAGTACCAAAACTGATTCAAAGATCAAATATCAAACTGATTCACGATTGGTTTCATGAGCATGTGAAATACAACCTTGTAGATTTATTTACCAAAACAACTAATGATAACAAATTATATACACTAACATTCTCCCCCTTTGTCATTATGTTGTCACAATTATGGTAAATAATCAAATAGAGCATATAAGGTAAAAATTAAATCACCAAATAAAAATATTAACGAATGATCAATTCCAAAAAACCATCCATCACACCATAGACCATAATTATTATTATCAAAATTATTATCATCCAGATTATCAAAATGTTCATACAAATGTAAAATGTTCCCACTACTGATCATTACTATCACCTTCAACAATTCTGCATTCTCCAACTTCTAACTTATGTTGTAATAGAGGGTAGTTGCAATAGACTTCCATGAAAGTCGAAATTAGAGTTAAGTAGTAAAAATATACAACGCGAATAAATAGTTAGCGAATAGTCATCAAAAAAATTATATGCGAAAAGTAGCAAGAATAACTTCCTGACATACCATACTACTCCCCCTCAGTCACATATTCTCTGCCTTTGTGGAAGCATAATGAAAAATTCTAATCAAGGGGAGACATACCAGATCCTCATTGAGGAGGAGGGCTCTGAGCTTGAACAAATGTGAGCGAAAAATTGAAATAGGTGACTCGGCAAGGCTTGAATGGTTTGTAGAAGTTCCTTCTCTTGCTCTTACCTGGGATTGATATGGTCATCTCTAGTAGGACTTGACCTAGCTGGTATTGAAGTGGTGGCAACACCTGTCTTGGTCTTCTTCTTCTTACAATTGTGTTCTCCAAAAGGTACAGCATCATTGTCATCTATTGCAACAAGTGGAATACCTTGGTGCATCGAGTAAGATGGTAACTGTGCCAAGTCTTCATTAATAGGCAGATCATTTACATGGGTGGAATCTGCCTTTATCACCTTGGAAGAGATCATCCGAACTTGTGCAGAGGTCTAATGATCATATCTATCAATGTTAACATTTTGATAGGTGAGTAAATGTGTAATGAAACAGGGAAATAATATATACTCAAATAGGGACCTAGGCTTTATTTTCTTCATGATAGCCCAAAAGATAACCTCCCTCAAATCACATGGCACTCCATGACCTACAACATACAGTAATGTACTCATCTCTCTCCCAAATTTACTTCTATGCTTAATTATTAAAACATTGTAAGTTAAGTGATTTTATAAGGAAAAATAGAGTGCACTCAAATCTTTTGTATTCTTACTTTCTTTTTTTTCCAGGACCTGACCACCCCTCTCATGATGGTTCTAGCTAATGTGTACATGTTACTCTCAGTTTCAAACGACACAGTGAACCTATGACCATCTTTATTAATCATCTTAGGAGAAAATTGGTATATATGCCCTCTAACATAGACTTTATGGTATGAGGGTGAATAAGGATCACTAACAGATACCCTAAGCTTAGCATAGAATTCCTTTACCAAGCTCTCATTGAACTTAGTTGGAAATGAAAAAATTTTAAGTAAAGATTTTGAAGTAAGAAACTTTACCAAATTGGCTTTTGCATAAGAATCTTTATGGAGATATTTGTCAGCATGAAACTTCATCTGTTTGATATCATCAAACCTCCTCTAGGCTTCCTAATCACAGAATTGTTGACTAAGGCCCTTGAACTTTCCTTCTTTCAGTGGTTTCTCATCATTAGAGTCAGAGCTTGACTCCTCAATTGATGACTTAGTTGCATGAATGTCAGCTACATTCTCAAGCTCAGAACTTGAGTAGGCAGAGGTTGTTGCAACATGACAAAAGTTCTTTGCTATTACAACAGGGTTGTGAGAAATAAACTCATGATGAGTCTTCCTCTTCTTTGAGACCTTACCGATAATTGGATCTTTTCCTTTCAATCTCCAAATAGTAGTGGCCAAGGGAATTAGATCTTGAGTATCTTTATAAGAAACATCATCACCTTGCATATAATTAGTAGGGATTTCATTGAACTCATCTCGAACATCTTCTAGCACTGGCATATTTTCAGTTTGAGGATTTGATTTTTTCGGAGTTTGATCCTCTTCTTACCTTGGTAAAGCTTACTCAGTAGCAATATCATGAACAAGTTCTGATTATTTTGTGGGTGGTTATCGATGTTCATCAGCAATGGTTCCTTGATGAGTCTCAGTTGTAGTAGAATCAACAATCGTTATTTCTAAAAGCCCTTTTTTCAGGGTTGCGATTCTCAATATAACAAGGACAACCGTCTTTTGTACCTCAATGGTCTCTAGAACTAGTGCAGCAATTTGTTCTTTAATTTTCATCTGATTTGTCTCAAATGTAACATGCAGTGGCTCTGCCGCATGATCCATAGGAGCAGATGGTTGAACCTCATAGTTCCAAGAATTATCCGGCTTATATGAAGATGTTAATGATGGATCTCCCATATTTAGGACTCTTGGAGGATGATTGATGATGAGTGGTGGAAGTCCTTCAGTAGAGGAACCACACCCTTTTTCGACTGAAGGAGAAAGTGGGATAGCGATCAAGGGAGTAAGGGAGTAAGGTTCAAAACTTTAGTTCCCTTCTTGATTGATTTCGCCTTTCTTCCTTTTGGTGAAAGTCTCGACGATGAGGGTGTTGTGGATGCAACAATGGCAGTCTTCTTCGATGATATCTTGATAAGCACTAGAACTTATGATGCTAACAACCCCCCTTAAATATCTCACTAACGCCTTATTAAAATAGAGTTAGAAAAAACTAAAACAAACTAATAATGATCAAAACACTTAAATAAAAAAAATCCATTATGCAAAACGGGTAGAAGAATTGAATGTACAACATAACAAACAAAACGACTACTCCCTATTTGTTAAGTTTTTTTATTGTAAAATGAATAAAAATATACATTTATTAAAAAAAATATGGGGAGTTACCAAATGTGATTTACACAGGGCATGTGCATGGCCCTATCTCACCCAGTAACATTTCGAACATAGAAGCATTAAGTGCCTTGGTGAAAATGCCAGCCAATTGCATATCAGTAGTAATGTATTGAATGTCAGTAACTCTCCTTTCAACTAAGTCACGAATCAAATGATACCTGTTATCAATGTGTTTAGTACGTAAATGCTGGACAGGATTCTTCGATATGTCAATTGCACTCTTGTCTTCACAAAATAATGTAAGTTGTTGCAACTAGATGTTATAGTCTTGTATTATCTAGTGCATCCATAGTAACTGAGTGCAACAATTTCCTACAACTATATATTCAGCTTCAGTTGTAGATAGTGAGATGGAGTTCTGTTTTTTGCTAAACTAGGAAACCATGTTGGTTCCAACAAAGAAACAACCTATTGAAGTGCTTTTCCTATCATCAGTACTTCCTGCCCAATATACATCATTATAACCTACTAAGCAAAAATTAGAATACAAAGAATACCAAAGACCAAGATTTGATGAACCTGCTACGTATTGTATGATTCATTTTACTATAGTAAGGTGTGATTCTTTTGATGTAGCTTGATATATGGTATATACACCTACGCTGAAGGCTATGCTGGTCCGCTGGCAGCGAAATACAATAGCCTTCCAATCATACTAGTGTATGAGGAACAGTCAACTGCTTTACAATTTTCATATTTGTAGAGCTTCTAATAGGTTCCCATTGGAGTTCTGAGATGTCGAACTTGTTCCAATCCAAACCTTTTTATTAGGGAGCAAGAGTACTTTTGTTGAGAAAGGAATATTTCTTTATCAGTTTACTAAACTTGAACACCCAAAAAGTAATTTAGTTCTCCTACCATGCTGATCTCGAAGTCATTCTGCATATTAGTGACAAATGCCTCCATTAAGGATTTAGCAGTGGAACAAAAACCTATATCGTCCACATACACTTGTGCAATAAGAATAGCTCAGGCTAATGCTTGACAAATAAGTTTTTGTCAACACTACCTCTGGTGTATCCCTGATAAGTAGGAACTCGACAAGTTTGTCGTACTAGGCTTTCGCGTCCTGTTTCAACCCATATAAAGCTTTCTTCAACGGATATACATGATGAGGAAATAGTGTATTATTAAATCATTTTGGTTGTTCCATAAACACTTCTTCTTTGAGTGTGCCATTTAAGAAGGCATTTTTCACATCCATCTTATAGAGTTTAAATCCAAAAGACTAAAAGACAGCAAGAATCGAGCAACAAGGGCAAAAGTCTCATTGAAATCTATACTTTTGACTTGTTTATATCCTTGGGCAACCAATCTAGCTTTGTTTCTGACCACTTCTGTGATGACCATCCCTTAACCTAAGGTCGCGTCGCCCGGCCTAACCGCTACCCAATCGCGATACTTGAACCAAGCTCAAATAACGGCTTGGCACGAATGATTCAACCTGTGGAACTACACTACTGTACATATGGAACAATAATTATGGAATTTAAAACTAAAAGGTTCCATATGTTAAACAAATAATTTTAAACAAAGGTTTTCAAGTATCCCTAAATAACTACAAATGTATACTACCAAGGTACTAAGTCAACAAGTCTCGGGGATTAGAATCTGCCCCATGAAGTACTTAATACAACCCATGTTTAGATGTTTTGAATATCAATAATATAAATAGCATGTCAAAGGCAAAGCTCTACGCTATTGCCGTCCTTTTATCTCGCGCTGGTATCGATGAAGACAGACCTAGAGAGTAAGTAGGGTGAGCTAGAAGAACCAACGGAGCTCAGTAATGCGAAAAACTCGCTTAACCATCAAACATACAAGTAATACCTTCTAATCATGCAAGTATATCATGAAATGAAAGTAAAGATAGAGAAAAAAAGAGTACTTTATAGGTATCCTTAGTCAACTTCATAAAGCATCGCATAGAGAACACAAAAGCATCTATAGATCAAATCATCATGAAAGGGTGAATTCAAGAGAAATATCTTAAAAGCATAATAATATAATAAGTCAGGTCCTATTCAATGCGTACAAGTGATTGAAAAGAATCCGGTGATCGATTCACCTACTCTCGAAGTGATGCAAACCATTAGTTGACATAAAGGCCTTTATGCCCCCTAACTGTCCCATCAAGTCCACAGTGGGTTCGTCCAAAGCCATCATCGATGTGTGCACCAATCTCATGCATCGATCTTAATGTATAACTCGAGTAATGGCGACGACCATAAAATACTCAAGTAGTGGCGACGACCACACAAATATTCAATAGTGGCGACAACCACGAAAGTGAGATATAGACAACATGAGAAAAGTGAAACATATTCACAATCCATAGATATTCACATTCAAGTCAATAATAAGTCGCAACCCATTCCCCAAGTCTTGAATTAAAATCGTGAGACCTAATAATATCTAATAGCATGTCATGTTTCATAATTGACCAAGCTCCCACTTACATCGATTCGCCGCGATATCCTTTTCCATTCCTCGTGTGCTCGGGGTTCTATGTGAACCATCTCGTGAATCTAAACAATC
Organism: Stephania cephalantha; assembly: GCA_039657325.1. Taxonomy (NCBI): domain Eukaryota; kingdom Viridiplantae; phylum Streptophyta; class Magnoliopsida; order Ranunculales; family Menispermaceae; genus Stephania; species Stephania cephalantha. The sequence goes on from CM077569.1 coordinate 33,151,360, forward strand.
AATACATATTAAATCATTAACAGATCACATTTTAAATTTCAATTTGCCATTAAATTTACTTTGGGTCCCACTAGTGTGGGTCTCGTGGGTGGGACCCGATCGATCTCTTTCGGAGAAGCGAAAGCGCCTCGTTTGAAGACAATAATTGGTTTTATTTATATTCTAATTCATTTTACTTTATATATATATATGTATATTATATATATTATTTTAATATATTTTTTTGTTCGATTATTTTATTTTATTTTTATTACTATTTTTTTATTTGCACAAGGGCCAACCTGGCACCTGGTGGGGGGAGGGGGACGTCCTCTCCCCTCCTCTCATCACTCCCTCGAACAGAAGCCTGAGGGATGTGATGGGCTGGTAGGGTGGCCTTATGGCCACCCCGCACCCTCGCCTTATGGGGCCTCCATTAGGAGGCCCCTCCGGCGGCGGCGCTCAAGCGCCCCTAGCCGACGATGGCGACAGAGGACTGTCGTCACCCTCGCCAACGATGTCGTGGCGGCACCGCCCCTCCACGGGGTTCTCCAACACCAGCTTAAATTAAAAAAGAAAGAAACATAACAAGTATGGAGATGATTTGTACCTTCCACCACCAACTTTGTGTCACCCTCAACACCCAAGCTCTACTCTCTTCTTTTTTTATTTAGGTTTTATAGATTAATTAATGGTGCCTAGGGTTTATAGTGGTTTCTTTTATAAATAAGGTTTCGCATAAATAAAATTTGTGAATTTAATAAAATACCCTCGAAGTGGGCATTTTAAGTTTTTTGAGTCGTGACAATATCCCCAATTTTAAGAACTTTCATTCTCGAAAGTAAGAAGAATGGTACGCTCGTAGATCTAGATGTAAGAATGCTCGCCATCAAGTTTATTTATTTATTTATTATTTATTATTTTTTTAACCTTGTATGTACCATTTCATAACTTGTCCATTCTAAATTTAATATTGCATCGATCCTTATGCGACGATCGCAACATCAATCATTCATTTTTATTTTATTTTTGTCAGCGACGACTAACATTTTGCAAAGATATTTCATGACTTTTGTGACTACGGTTACAATATCCATTTGAGGCGACGACCACAAAGTATCAATTTCTTTCATGCAAGCAACATCTAACATGACACCATTATTGTTATTATTATTATCATTTTAACAAAGATGTGCAATTACTCATGTTTCTACGGTTGTCATGTCATTTCGTGGCGACGACCTCGAAGGCCCGTAAGTCTCTCATGTTAGCGACTATTACTTTGATGACATGGATGGACCATGACTCCCATGACAATAGTTGTATTGTCCTCATGCTGCAACAACTAACGTAGCTATCTAAGTACATCGGGCTTTGTATTCACATTCATTCATGTATCTCGATGGAGTAACCTTTACTCTTACGGTATTGACGACTACCAATACCTAAATCTTAACGTTTTAAGACCTCAAAATGATTATGTTTTGTTTGAAGTTCAACGTGGTCTTTCTCTGTACCCCAAATCATATGTCGAATATTACATGTCTAGGTCCGGATAATATCTCTGTAGACATTCCTTTATTTGGGTGTTCCCAATGCTAATGGTTCTCCTATCATTTGATTCATTATGATTTCACTAACTCGGAGGAACTCTTCAAACTATATATGTTTGACTTATGTTTCGTGTTCAATATAAGACATTCATTTGTCTCGTAAGAAGATTTTCATTTTTTCTCCCCAATTTTTATAACATAGCCATCACACGAAAGGATCAATGGGTTCTAATGACTTAAAAAATACACATATTGCGACTACGAAATGTAAATGTTACCTGTTATAAACCCTCCAGTGGGTCCCAAATCCAGTTTAACCGTCGCGTGCACTCCACTCCTCGTTGTCTGGGTCACTCTACCCCGAGACGTGTTCATAACATCAGGCACTTCCTCTTAAAATGGCCCCACTACCTGCAATTAAAACATGTTAGTCGTGGTGTCTGAGATGTCGGCATTGACTATTATGGTGGAGGTGGCAGTCCATACGCCACACTTTCTATAATCGAGGGTGCAAGGTCATGTGAGTGTGTGGTGGTCCCTATCAAGGTAGGTGGTGCCCTCGATGCTACACCAAAGAGTGTATGACCACCCGAAGATCCTGCAAATGGATGTTTCTTGAAGCTATCACCTTGACTATTCTAGTAACCCCCAAAGCTACGTTTTCCATAACCATATTGATCAGATCCTGACTAAAACTGCATGAAACCCCCACGAAGTGATGCCTAAAACTCAAGTGCTTGATGGTATTCCTGGTGATATGTCTCAAATCCGAACGCCACAACCATTGCACTAATATCCGGCCTCAGTCCATCAATAAATCTCCTATTACGAATCTTCTCTATAGGGACATACCCATGTGTGAACTCTAGCAGCTCGTTATACTTTGATGCATACTCAGCCACTGAAATATTGCCTTGTACTAAGGCAAGGAACTCTTAAATCTTCGCATCCTTAACTGGCTCTGAAAACCATTCTTCGTAAAATAAATGCTTGAACTGTGGCCAATTCATATTGGTTCCCCATGTTCTCTCGATAGCCATCTACTACTTATGTGCCTTGTCTTCCGACAAAAATGTCACCAGCGGTGCTATGGTCCACTCATCAATATTAAAAGATCATCTTATCCATGTTTAGTATCCACACCTCAACCTCAATTGGATTCGACTCCCTGTAAAAGTGTCGTACGTCGTATTTCATAAATTATTTATGTATCTTACCCCTTCGGCAAGCCTTTGGATCTCCGTTCACCACAAGTACGACTGCTACAGCTGCAGCCGTAGCAGAATCAACCCCCTCCTCCACAAGATGATCCTCGCGTCTAGGTGCCAAGGGAGGGATAAGCCCCTGCTTCACGGGTGCTCGCGGTGTCACCTTTATGTTTCCCTACTGTATCAGCTCTAGTATACGAATCATGTTCCTCTCTTGCAATTGCGCCAAGTCTGCCAATCTCTAGTATTGAGCGAAAGTCATGTTATGAATGGCCTTCTTATATGTCTCGGCCACAGTAGTCATGGGGTGCTCTATTTGAGCACGCCAGTTTCTCTCCTCACTTTCCTGAGTTTCCCTCAGATTGTAAGAGTTTCCGCCCTGATTGCTCATAATGCAACTGCGAATCAAACATGAGCGAATTAATCCTACAAGTTAAGAGAGTAAATAAAATATCTATACGCGATAGATATAATAACATAATACAAATAACATTATTCAAGTGTTTTATTCAAGTTTTCAATCCCTTCCCATTCTAGGATTGGTCAATTATGCTCATTAAGTCAACTTGAACCAATGTCCCATACCATTGACTTGTCTAACTTAAACTTAACCTTTAACTTAAACACTCTACAACTTAGGTTTCACTAACCTAACAGTTTTCCCTAGGTTCTAATACATATGCTCTGATACCAACTGTGAGGACATTCCCCCGACCTAAGGTCAAGTCGCCCGGCCCCAACCATTACCCAAGTCAGATACCTGAACCAAGCCCAAATAACGGCTTGGCACGCCTAATTTAACTTATGGAACTCCACGACTTTACATATGGAACAATAATTGCGAGATTTAAAACTAAAAGGTTTCATATGTTAAATAAATAATTCTAAACAAAGGTGTTCACGTATCCCTAAATAACTGCAAACGTATACTACCAAGGTACTAAGTCAACAAGTCTTAGGGATTAGAATCTGCCCCATTAAGTACTTACAACCCATGTTTAGATTTTTTGAATATCAATAATATAAATAGCATGCAAAATTCACCTCAAAGGCAAAGCTCTACGCTATCGCCTTCCCTTTATCCCGCGCTGATATCGATGATGATGGACCTAGAGAATAAGTGGGGTGAGTTAGAAGAACCAGAGGAGCTCAGTAATGCGGAAAACCCACTTAACCATCAAACATACAAGTAATACCTACTAATCATGCAAGTCTATCATGAATTGAAAGTAAAGATAGAGAAAAAAAGTATTTCAGGGGTATCCTTAGTCAACTTCATAAAGCATCGCATAGAGAACATAAAAGTATTTATAGATCAAATCATCATGCAAGGGTGAATTCAAGAGAAATATCTTAAAAGCATAATAATATAGGAAGTCGGGTCCCATTCAATGTGTAGTAGTTATTGACAAGAATCTGGTGACTGATTCACCTAGTCTCGGAGTGATGCAAATCATTAGTTGACAGAAATGCCTTTATGCCCCTTAACTATCTCATCAAGTCCATAGTAGGTTCGTCCAAAGTCATCACCGATGTGTGCACCAATCTCATGCGTCAATCTCAATGTATAACTCTAGTAATGGCGACGACTATAAAATACTCAAGTAGTGGTGACGACCACACAAGTATTCAATAGTGGCGACAACCACGAAATAGTCAAATAGTGTGGACAACTACGAAGGTGAGATATATATAACATGAGCAAAGGGCAGCACATTCACAATCCATAGATATTCACATTCAAGTCAATAATAAGTCGTAACTCATTCCTCAAGTGTTAAATCAAAATCATGAGACCTAATAATACCTAATAGCATGTCATGTTTTATAATTGAGCAAGCTCCCCACTTACCTCAATTCGCCGTGATATCCTTTTTCGATCCTCGCTCGCTCGAGTTTCTATGTGAAACGTCTTGTGAATCTAAATAATCAATAAACCTCACATCATCGACAAGTCACATTTTAAATTTCAATTCTCGATTAAATTTACTTAGGGTCCCACTAATGTGGGTCCCGCGGGTCTCCCATTGCCCGGTGCGTGGGTCGAAGGGTGGGACCCGATCGATCTCCTTCGGGGACGCGATAGGGCATCATTTGAAGACAATAATTGGTTTTATTTATATTCTATTTCATTTTACTTTATATATATGTATATTATATATTTTATTTTATTATATTTTTTGTTTTATTATTTTATTTTATTTTATTTTTTGTTTTATTATTTTATTTTATTTTATTTTTTATCACCCCAATTAATTTGGGACTGAGGCTATGTTGTTCTTATTGTTGTTTATTTTTTATTACTATTTTTTTATTCGCACAGAGGCCTCTAAGCCCCTAGTGGGGGAGGGGGACGTCCCCTCCCCTCCTCTCATCACTCCCTCAGGCAAAAGCCCGGGGGATGTGATGGGCTGGTGGGGTGGCCTTATAGCCATCCCCACCCGCCCCTTTTATGGGGCCTCCACTAGGAGGCCCATCCGGCGGCATTCTGCCGGCGATAGTGACATAAGACTGTCGTCGCCCTCGCCAACGATGTCTTGGCAGCACCGCTCCTCCGTAGGGTTCTCCAACACCAGCTTAAATTAAAAAAGTAAGAAACAAAACAAGTGTGAAGATGATTTGTACCTTCCACCACCAACTTTGTGTAACCCCCACCACCCAAGCTCTCCTCTCTTTTTTTTGCTTTGGGTTTTTTAGATTAATTAACGGTGGCTAGGGTTTATAGTGGTTTCTTTAATTAGGGTTTCACACAAATAAAATTTGTGAATTTACTAAAATACCCCCGAAGTGAGCATTTTAAGTTTTTGGGTCATGACAACTTCTCTTTTAGCATTTGTCTTAATCTTGAAGATCTATTTCATCCTAATAACATTAGAATTGAGTGGTCTTGACACTAGGGTCCATATATTAAGTCTTTGAAATTGATGTAGCTCTTCTTGCATTGCCATTATCCAATACTTAACTTATGTAGCATCAGAGACATTTTTAGGTTTACTGGATGAAACATAACGCACATACCTGGCTGGCTCTTATAGTCAATTTTGGCTATGTCTCTGGTTACAACTCCTTCTTCCAATGATCCAATGACATTATCTGTAGGATGATTCTTCTGGATTCTAGTTGAAGGCTCCCTATTGGCAGATGACGTGTCTTCCAATGGAGTTCTCAGATTGATTACTATGACTAGATCCTCAATGGATGTGGTTGTAACATGAATATCTAGAGTTGGCGATACAACATTATTGGAGTTTGTTCCACCATTCATTGCATCTGATTTGGATGAGATAGGAGAGTTTTCAACATCACCCATTCTCAGAGCTTGACTCTTTCATTTGAGGTAGAGTCATCGAACACCACAGTAGCAGATTCCATAATTTTTTAAGTTTGCCTGTTGAAGATTCTATAGGCCTTGCTATTTAATGAGTATCCCAAGAAGATTCCCTTATCACACCTCTTATTAAACTTTCCCAGTTATTCCATATATTTTAGTACAAAACATTTGTTTCCGAAAATATGGAAGTAACTGAGATTAGGATACTTACATTTCCATAACTCATAAGAGGTTTTCTAATTAAATGGATGAAGGTAGGTTGTGTTCATGATGAAGCATGTTATATTTATTGCTTTTGTCCATAGCTTTATAGGAAGTTCATTTGAAGTAAGCATAACTCGAGCCATTTCTTGCACGTATTTGTTCTTCTTTTCTATAACCTCATTTAGTTGTGGGGTAAATGGGGCAAGAATCTCTTGATAGATTTTAGCCTTTCTGCAAAACTCAGCAAACTTATAATTATCAAATTTCATTTCATGGTTACTCCTCATCCTAACAATGCTTTCTCCATATGCTTTTCTTTCTATTAATAACCTCAAGCATAAGTCACAAACCATATCGAATGAATCTGATTTTTCATTGAGAAAGAAAACCCAAGTAAATCGGGAGAAGTCATCCACACATACCAGAATGTATATTGCCAGATATACTAGCTACTTAAGTTGGACCGATGAGGTCAATGTGGAGAATTTCGAAAACTGCCTTGGTGTTGCAGCTTTCAACAGGTTTGTGTACTTCTTTTCTTTGTTTTCTAACCTAGCAATGTTCATACACTCTTTTGGTAGTGTATTGAGATTTGTATCTTCTTCATGCGTCTGAAATATACATGCTCTAACTTCTGGTGCTACGTTTATATTTCATCTTGCATAGAAACAAAGGTGTAATAGCCTATATTTGGTTGTTGCAACAAATAGCAATTGTTAGATGGCCTTTCTCTGGTCATAATATAGTCCTCATTCTCATTACACACTTGATAGATATCACTTGTGAACATTACATATAATTTTTTATTACAGAGTTGACTAATACTAAGTAGGTTGCCCTTAAGATCTTCTACATGCAATACATCATTTAGTGAAAGAAGTCCAACAACTTTTAGCATTCCTTTTCCAATCACTTTGTTTCATGCACCGTCTCCAAAAGTGACATGTCCTTTCAAACAAGTCTGGTAGTTCACAAGGTTAAGCTTATCTCTCATCATGTACTTTGAACGACAGCTATCAAAGTACCAATCTAATGCTTGCATGAATGTAGGAGACATATAAGCAATATGACATTTTAGCATCTTCTTAGATTCCCACTTCTTTTGAGAGTTGGCTTGCTACTGTCGTTGAGTTATTTCATGTTGTCTCCTTGCAAGTTCCCAATCATCTTGAAGCATCTATGCCATATGTGCCCCAAGATCCCATAATAATAACAGGTGGGATGAAACCTCGTTTTGGACTATTGATGTTGTTCAACTTTGACAATCTTCTTGAGTTCGACGATATGAGCATCTTTGACGAACTTCATAGGTTAAGTTGGATATGTATTTGAAAATATGCCTTTGACAAATTCGAGACCTCTATGGTCACCAGATTCCTTTCATTACTGTAAAAAGTTGTCAAGCTTTGCCTTTCTTTGGTTCAGCTGCTTCAAGGTGTCTTTTACTTTCTCCACCTTAATTTTACATTCATTAAGCTTTTATTCTTTCTCACACAGTAATTTTTGTAATGCTTTATAACAATCAACTACTTCTTCCCATTTAGTAAGCATCTTATCATAAGTTTTCGCATGATTAGTATCATTAGATAATTCATAATCTGAATTATCAAAGTCACTTAGAACTTCTTTTAAAGTGGAACACTTTGATTGTTCAGTCTCGGATGTTGCAACAAGCTCGTCAGTTGCAACAGAAGTTGTGGTTGCAACAGACATTTTTGATACAACAGCAAAAACAACGTAATGATTCACGAGATTTTCATCACTTTCTAAATCAAAATCACTCCAGGTAGACACCATAGATTTCTTTTTCCTTCTCAATGAACACTCGTGTTGAAAGTGACCAAGTCCTCCACATTCTCTACACTTCATTATACTCTTTTCGATGGATTTAGACTCCAGATCTTTCTTTGACGAGTCTCCCTTTTCATATGGTTTCATTCCTTAAGATTTTTGGAACAATTTATTATATTTTCTTGTAAGTAAATTCGTATCATCCTTTTCTCGAGTGATATTCTTATTAGTTAGGAAATATTGAGCAACAGCCTTCAAATGCTAGTTCTTTGGACTTCTATTGGTGGTTTAGATGCATCATAGGTAATGAAATAGCCTATGAGTTCTTCGAATCGAAAATCTTTGAGGCCTCTATTCTCTTGTATGATAGCAACCTTTATATTGTACTTGGCTAGAAGAGTTCTGATAGTTTTTTTTCACCATCTTCTTGTTTGAGTACTTCTTTCCAAGTTCTTGGGTTTTATTGGCTATATTCTTCAACTTGGTTATGTATTCTACAACAGTCTCATCATCTCCCACTTGCAGTAATTCGAATTGAGAGTCAAATAGGACAATCTTTGACATACGAACATCTTCATTTCCTTCAAAGAAATTCTCAAAAATCTCCCAAGCTTCTTTAGCAATTTTGCATGATGATATGAGCTCGAGATGTTCCTAGTTTACTGCTCTAAATATTGCATTCAAATCTTTGGCATTTGCAGACAACAATTTTTCTTTGTCATCAATCCACTGGCTTGTGTTCTTTGGCAATCCATCTACAAGTAGTGGGGCATTGCTATTATGAATGGATCTCTAGGATTTGATATCAATAGAGAGCACATATCCCTTAGTACGTGTCTTTTAATACGTGTAATTTATATTAGTAAGCAATGGTGGCCTTATGTTAGATACACCTTCTTATTGATCTGATTGGTTTCCCAGAGACATTATGGTTAGTACACTTATCTTACTTATCTTTGTAAACAAAGATTTCACAATGCCCACTCTGATACCAATTGAAATAAAGAAATGATGTTACAACCAAATATGTATGTTGTTTTAACGAGAAATAAATAACGGTGCAAGTACTTAAACAAAATAAGCATTAAGCAAATCAAACCGCAACACAAGGAACTTGTTTACGCAGTTCTGTCCAAGACCCACATCTATGGGGCCACTCTTAGACGTAAAATTCACTAAGTAAAGAACAATGGATATTTATGACTCTTCACGTAACTCCCTCACTGAGCTCCTTATTCCATCTCCTTTATTACTCCTATGGACTTTACATAAATCTCCCAATACTTGCACGGTGAGGCTCCCCCTTGCTGGAGTACCCAAGTTACTTTGGTATTTACAACTCAAAGATAGATGCGAACAACATGTTTACCAAATACAAAGTAGACGAGTTACAGACTCTTCTAACTTTGAAATATATATAGACTTATGCAAGACTCTAGATCTCAACTATCACAACTAAGACTATATACGTCTTTATCTTCAAAAACAACCATGTCTCATCACATTGTTCAAGGGGTAGATGTGTCTCGGATCTTTTGCTCAGTTATCTACATATCTTCTATCAAAGTCGATTTGTTTAAATCCTCAACTGATTGATTCTGAGATCCTATTGCAACTGTGTATCGCATCCTTGTTGCATTTGACTTATCCTTATCCATAACAAATTAACTCAAACTAATTTGAGGATAAGTACAAAAATTGATTCAAAGATTAAATATCAAATTGATTTATGGTTGGTTTCATGAGCACGAGAAACACTAACTTTGCAGAGTTATTTACAAAAACAACTAATGACAACAAATCAAATAATGACATCAACACTTGGTGTTTAGATTATTTGCAATTCATGTTCAAATAGAAATTGTTGTTAACAAGGAAACGATAGCCCTAAAATTTATCCTTTCTTTCGCCAAAAAAAAAAAAATTTGTCCTTTGTGATTCTTGGAATTTATTTTATGGGTCTTTTTCACAAGTGAATGCGTTTTGTTTCTACTTTTAGTTGTCTAAGTATTCATTTATGTATCTTTCTTTTCGATGGAAATAAGAATGTAAAGGTACTCAATATGCAAGAGATGAGGAAATTCAACTTTTACTGGTACCTAATGCCTCATTCATCAGAAGGCCTATTTTTTACTAATCTTGTTGACACATGAAGGGAAGGTTTTTAAGTAGCCATCACTCAAGGCTTGAAAAATATAACATATCCTGAATTTTCAAAATTCTATTTTGGTTTTTGTTATAACTCTGATCTTTTAGTGCCCAATCTTAAGCTTTTTATCAGACTCCATTTCCCATCGATACCATTTTCCTTAGTAAGATCTCTTTGTACCAAAAAAATCCTAAGTAAAGCTTTTATGAACTAGGTGGATTAAAGGAACCAAGTTCAAAGTTATTACTTATTAATACAAGGGTCTAGTATCAAATTGACCCTAAAAAAAAAGAAAACAAAATAATATTGGTCACTGAAATAATGATATTATTTTGTATCTAACCAGGTGAAGTTGTTGCAGGAGCTTCTGATTTGGCTTATAGAAGGAATAAAAAATGATTAAATAACTGTTGAATTATTAAAATATTTACTAAACATATAAATATTTTACTAACAACAATTGAACTAAGCAAGTGAGTTTAGCTAGAAAAAGGAAAGTTTACCTAAAAAAACTTAGCAAGAAGAAGCTTGGAACTCTATATCCATGAGAATTGTTTGTGTTTCTGATGTACTTTGGTTGCTAGTTTTCTAGAGATTTTTTGTGGTTATTTTTAAGTGATAAAAACAAAAATTGGTAGGTGGTTCATGCAATAGATATTATTATGTTCTTATATATGTTTCACTTACTATATTGTTTGCTTAAATTACTCTAACTTGATCTCGATTTTACTTTAGATTCTAATATTTGGCTCTTCTTTGTCATCTAGTATCGTTGGTTTTTTAAATAATACATTATTTGGGATGAATGGGATTTAAATGAAAGATTTTATATTGAGGGCGTCGCCATCCTTTTATCAATTCTTTATCGATTTTACATGTCATGAATTGGGATTTGTATGCATATCGATTAGTTTTGTATAGTTCCAAATCCCAATACATCGAATCTAAAATAAATAAATAAAACTGCTAATGCATATCATGTTCGCTTCCACAGGTTACATTTCCTTTGTGTAGTTTGAGAACATCTCCATATTGTAGCATGATATTTCTTACTTATTCTCGTGTATAGCCTATATCTTTATTATTGATTAACCTCTTGATATCTTATGATTACTTTTATGTTCTTTTACAAGTAACTTCTTGCTAATTGAGGCCTTTGCTTAGTGCTCCATATTTGTCATGATTGGTATGAAGTAATATATTTTTTGATTGGAGATGTTGTCATGCACAATTTTCTTCTCTTATAGAGAGATTACTATAATAAGTATTATGTTGCTCTTTTATCTATTCCAAATGTATAAGTTTTTTTGAAGGCTATAAGTTTGTTCCTAAATTTTTTTTCTTATATGACACAAAATTATCTATGCGTTTCTCTTACCCTTTGTGGTATATGATTCCCTTGCCTTTTTATGTTGTGTATCTATCTACTAACATTTAAAATCAAAATTAATGTTGGTATCATTTATTTTCATTGGTCACCTGACTTAACCGAAATAGATGGAATCGATACTTAAATTCATGAAATAATGTTGGACTTAATATCGGTCTGAAACTGATATTAATTTAAATCCTTTGATATTTTTTTTGACGATACTTAATGAGGATGTGACGAGTTAGTTTGGGGGTTTTTGGCAGAGGAATTGTTTTGATTGGCATTCTTGTTATGAAATCTAATTGTGCAATTCATTTCTTTGTTTGTGCCATTATTTCTAAAGTTCGATGATTTTTTTGTTTATTGGTTTCCCTTTTGAAGGTTTCACCTATGCAAGTTTTTTTTGTATAGTTTTTTTTTTTATTTTTGCAGTTGGGATGAATATTTTGATAGGGATTGTGATGTTGTTTTTAGAATAAGTGAATATCATAAGGAGAAGGCGGAATTTAAAGAGGGCCGATAATGATAGGTAACAAAGTAAGGTTCAAGGTCATACAAGTAATATCTTAGTATTCTAGTACATTCTTTAGCTGTAGTGTGAAGGTATGAATAAGAAGTGTGTTGTGTTGTGAATGGTGTGAAGAATTTAGTTGCAAAGTTTCTTCTTAGAGAAACAGTCTGCTAATAAACCTCTCGAATGTTTTATTTGTCTTTTTAGTGTTATTGTTTCTTTGTTAATCCCTATTTTAGATAAATCAAAGTGTTCGTCCAATTAGTGATCTCATCAATATGTTGAGGGAGAAGTTAATGATTCAAGTAGTGTGATGTTCGTCAGAAAGGTGTACAAGTACTTTCTGTTGACTATTGAGATGGTGTAGTCATTTAGTAGTGTTGAGTCTTGTAACTTGTAAGTATACCTTGAGGTCTATATTTAAGGGTATTGAGTTCCTTTTGGCTGTAACTTCTTTTTTTGAGGAATAAAAAGCAAGGGTACTTATAAATTAATATATGTACTTATGAGAGTATGTGCTATTTTTATCTGCTCCCATAAGTCAATTTCATAGTTCTAACAATCAATATATGTACTTATAAATTACATACATACATACTAATGAGTGTATGTGCTATTTTTAAATACAATGAGCTAAGAATCACTAAAATATTATTCTTTACTAGTTGGATTTACTTGAATTCGGATGACGAAGGGCATCTATTTGTTTTCTTTTCTATTTCAAGGTTGAGAGGGAGAAACAACATTGCTCTTTAGTCAAAAATTTAATGATTTTGAATGACTTTTTGATTATTTTGGTCGATTCTAAGGAGATCCTTTGTGTTTTAATGAAGAAAGTTTTGTAGTAGATACAGGTTTCCAATGATAAGGTGGTGGATTGCTTGGTTCACTTGTTTTTTGAGTTTTGCTTTTTCAGCATGGCTATTGCATTAGATCTGTCTCATAAGCTAGAAAATGCTTTTGACCTAATATGAGCATTAGAGTTAGAGAGGAACCTAGAAGGCCTCACAGGATCACAGTTGGGTTGCCTCCAATTGTGTTGGTTTGTAGGATTGTTGGATTTAGCAAATGGGTATGCATTCAATGAAATGGGTTTAGCTTATTGATGGTCACGATCCATGTGGAAATATTTTTGATCTTCAGTGAATAATATTTGTGGTTTTCATGGAGTTTTTGATCTTTTATGTAATGGGTTGTCATTTCTTATTCTTTATTGTTTCTTTCGAAAGTCTCATTCCTTGCTAATAGAGGTGGTGTTTTGTTTTGAATTATATCTACCCTAATCATCTACGTTCAATGTTAATGGGTTTTTTATGTTGATGGATAATCATAAATTGATTTGCTTGAGCGTTTCCCTTTTTTATTCGGAGTGATTTTTTTTCATTTCACTCTTGAGTCTCACATTGATTTGATAAGTTATTTTGTTGAAATGGTTGCCTATGTTTTGCTCTTTCATTTGGGTGATTCTCATTCTTTTTCCCAATTTGGTGTATCATTTTGGGATCTTCAGAGCAATAACTTACATGGATACTATTAGAATTACTAGTTATTACAGTTTGTATGTTCTTATTTGTATGTGTAGGAATTCATTATTTTATTTGTGTTTGGTTTTATGATACACTCCTCTACTTTCTGTTGGTATCGGACATGTTTTACTTCAATTTCTTCAACTATGTTGGTGATATTCAATTTCCCTTTGTCAGTTGTCAGAAGTCAACAATTATAAAAAGGGCAAATGATATTTTCACATTGTAACATTACATACAATCGATACACACTTGGTGTGGCAATAACACCTTAGCTCTATAGGCCCACATCCAAAGCAATATAAGTCATTAACAGGCTTCTTCGTTAAATTTTTTGACGCGCACATCACTACTACTCTTTTCTTCTGTCGGTTGACTGACATGGAGATGTACTATTGACAAAGATGAAAATTTTAAAATTTTTGCTCTCTTTCTTGGAGGGAAGCAACAACTAATATAGACAAAAGAAAAATAGAGCATATTTTTTTCTTTTCTTTTTGTTCCTTCAAAGCTCTGCTCTACTATTATCTGTTATTTGGGATTGTTCGATAGTAGCAAAAAAAACTAGGGATTCCTTTTATCGATGGTGTACTTGACGCTGAAAGAGGTGTGGTGCAGAACCTGAGGAAGGCTTTTGTGCATGAGCCCAAGCTTCCCCAATTACTATGTGTTCAAAGAACCAATAAAGCCCCGCTATCTTGTAATCTGAGGTAAATTACCTTTACAATTTCACATATTTACTACTTGGATCTTGGCATATTTATGTGTGTACGATGTTGTAATGGTCCAACGCTTGGGGGAACACAATTCAACTTAAGTATTTAGGGTTTCTTAGGGTTGGTTAGTAGCATTTACTACCTTCCAAGACTTTGTTCAATGAAATGTTGTTTTGTTAGTTTATGTTAGGCTTTGGGATTTTGTTAGGGCTAGTTAAGCATTTACTTCAGTGAAGGAATAGTATGATGTGTTTTATTTATGTTAGGATTTGATGCTCTGCTCTGTTTGTGTATAAAATAGTAGAAATTCGGAATAGTATGCTTGGTGAATGTTGTGTGATTTTAACAGCTAAAACATAGTTTGCTTGGTCAATGTTGTGTGATTTTAACTGCTAAAACAACCTACTGTGGTGTTGTGTTATTGGTTCTCTTGTTTTGTCATTGTTTTGCCTTCTCTTTTAAGCGAAGACTCAATTCGTTGAAGTAGATGACTCAATCTCACGAATACCCGGAAAATGTGGATCCAGATAGAGAGGACCCTAACAAGGTTAGTGATGAAATAGAGGAGATCGAGATTTTTGCAAGTAATCATCCAAGTAAAGGGATGAAATTTGATACTGCTAATGAATAGAAGGCAACCTATAGGCGATATGCAACGAATGTTGGATTTGGAATCAAAGCTTATGCTTTATAGAAGAGAAATGACAATGGAGTTGTGTAGAATACATTTTTACATGTGTAAATGAAGGGCAACCTAATTCAATCGGGAAGTACTACACTGGCTTGTAAATAAGATGTGAATATAAGGCACAATTGGCTACTAGGTTGTACACGAATGGCAAGTGGGATGTATCAAAAATAATCCTATCGCATAATCATGCAATTAGTCCTTCAAAGTCAAGGTTCTTCCATTGCAACAAGATGATAAGTTGTGCAACGAAAAAAGAGATTAGAGTGGAATGATAGTGCGGGAATCTCAACATGTAAATCATTTATGGCGGAGTCAGTACAGGCTAGGGGGAATTGAGAATCTCATGTTTAGGGAAAGAGATGTGCGTAATCATGTAGAAACAGCTTGGCAGTTAAAACTTGGTACCAGAGATGCCGAGGCCATATCTCATTACTTGCTAAAAAGACAAAAATGGAATAGTAAATTTTTTCATGTGATGAAGATTGGGAAGTTAGGTGAGTTCAGACATGTTTGTTAGGCAAATTCACGAGTAAGGACTGCTTATGAGTACTTTGGAGACGTTGTATCATTTGACACCACATACCTTACCAATAACTACGAAATGTCAGTTGCTCCTTTTGTAGGTGTGAATCACCATGGAAAATAAGTGTTGTTGGGGTGTGCCTTGCTAGCAGATAATACTTCTAAGAGTTATGAATGGTTGTTCACAATATGGTTATCTTGCATGAGGACAAAACCTCAGGCTATTATTACGGATTAGTGTCCCTCGATTTATAAGGCAATTGTAATGGTCTTTCCAATGCAAGACATAGATTGTGTCTTTGGCATATAATGAAGAAATTTCCTGAGTAGATTGGTGGCCCGTACGATCGAGAATGATCATACGGACTTTTAAAAAAATAGTGTATGGTTCTTTCACGGATGAAGAGTTCGAACAATCATGGACAGAGATGATGGAGAAGTACTGTTTCAATTAAGCTGGTCATATATGGATTGATACCATATATGACTATAGAAATAAATGGGTTTCTGTTTATGTGAAGGATTCTTTTTGGGCCAGTATGTCTACCACTCAACGGAGTGAAGGTATGAATCACTTCTTCGATGGATATGTCGGAGGGAAGACTTCATTGAAGCAATTCATGGCACAATACGATCTTGACTTGCATTGAAAAAAAGAACTTGAAGTTGTGGCAAACTTTAAGAATTTTCATAAAGAGCGACTAACAGTTTTTGAGCTCCCATTAGAATTTCATATGCGTAAGATATACACAAATTGAAACTACAAGAAGTTCAAATAGGAGGTTAGAAATATGTTGAATTTCAAGGAAACTAAATTGGGAATGACGGTGGCATATGTACATATGAAGTTAAAGACATCAGTAGAAATAATGCAAGGAAACAAGCACCCCGATGAGTTTTCAAAGTTTTGTATAGTGAGGAAACAAAAGATGTAAATTGCATATGTAGTTTGTTTAAGTTTAAGCGTTTCTTATGCAGTCATGCTATTTATGAGCTGCATGATCAAGATATAATGTATGTTCCCGATAAGTACATAATGGATAGATGGCACAAGGACTTTAAGCGAATGTATGTGCGTGATAAGGGTATTGAAAAGCTAGATTCATGTGATTCAACCGAGGTAGAACGATATAATGCAATTGTTACTCGGTCTTATAATATTGTTGACTTAGGCTCTAAGTTAACATAGAAGATGAAGATTGTGTAAGAAGAAATTAAAGCTTTAAAATAGCAGCTCTAGGTCATCGTTGATGATGTGCCTCCCTCAGTAGCTGCAACTGGGATGCGGACAATTAAGGAACTAGCTGGTGGACATCGAAAGAGGAGACCGCGATTTAGTCGCAATAAAGCTCCATCTGAGAAGAAGACCAACAAGAATAAAGCAACTAGTGATGACTCAGACAACAACATCAACAATGAAGAACATGTGATGAAGCCAAAGAAGAAAAGGAGGAAGAAGATGAATGTAAGTATTTGATTGTATACAATACATAATATTTTCACATAAATCTATATATAATTTAGCATATAAGTTGTGTATGTTAATTGATGACTTATAATAGAATAGTAGGCTAATAGAAATGTGTTGACGATATTATTTCAAACTAGTAGCATGAATGTCAATGACGCGTGTATCCCAACCATGGCACCCCAAGTAGGATATGTACCAAAAAGGGAGAGGATGAAGGTCAATGTAAGTATTTGATTGTACACAATACACGATTTTTTTACATAAATCTACATAGAATATAAGTTGTGTATGCTTGAGTACTTAGGAAAGAATAGTAGCTAATAGAAATGTGTTGTCGATGTTATTTCGGGCTATGAGGAAGAAGGTCAAGGCTAGTATTTACTTGCATGTATAGTCATTGTTCTTTAATTACGTCTTTGAGTATGTAATATAGAATGGCAGGCTAATAGAAACATCTTCTTATTGTTGGTTCAGACCATCGAGAATTTCAATAACGTCTACAGGGAACAACATAGATATTATGACACTGCTGCAGGCAACGAGATATATATATATATATATGAGTATGAGGACCATGAGTTAGCTATTACATTTAGCTTCATATTTTTTTACCTTATACAATTGAAATATCATTTAGCTATTACATATATGAGTATATATACCAATCACTCAATGAATTATTTGTCATACATTTTCACCAGTTCCAAATGCCTATAATTATTCCTCAATATGCTAATGTATACAGGGTGAGTGTGATGTTTATGCATAACCCTTAATCGAGGAAAAGATAGGTACTGCCTCAGTGCTTGATAACTTTTGTTGGCAGCAGCATGCATTAAGTTAGTTTAATATTGATATTTTGTGAATATTCTTTGTGATAAATTAATGGTTCAGATCATCATCTTTCTTTTATGGAGTTACATGTACTATCCGATGTAGCTATTATACTTTGTATTCCACTCTATGTGGTGAGAGAACGCATAACAATGTCTCGCTTGGGGTAAGGTTCTTATTTCACTCGCACAACATAGTTGAAGACATAGTTTCATGTACTACTTTTGTGCTATCATAAACAACTATATGACTAACTTTTTCGGAAACAATTATATAATTGTATGATTTTTTAGCAGCATAACTGCATGTCCTACATTTGTTACTTAATTTATGTGTGTATTTGATCGATGATACTATATATGATTAACACGATATTTTCCTTCTTTTTAACTTATATATGATTGTCTTGTTTTTTAAGCAACTAATTCAATTGCTATATAAGGTGTTGGAAATAGAAAAACTCGCTATTTAATGGGCCGAATTGACCATTTTTAAAAAAAATAAAACTCTAAACGCTAATAGATAGATCGAAACACACGAGAAAATTTGTTACATTTTTTTGTTATTGAACCTTATATTTTTGGCCTTTTGTTGATCATTAACATTATGTGTATGTTAGTTGATATATAGACCCTATATTTATTTCTGGACTAACATATAATAGAGAGTGAATAACATATAAATAGACTAATCATTAGAGCAATTCATCATCAGACAAGCCCAAATGCACCAAAATAATTTAGATCATAGCAAGTCCTATGCATGGATTCCATCAGATATAGTTCAACATATTTACCATTGTAGCAGTCTATCATTGAATGAGTCCAAATGCACAAAAATTATAGTTCATATCATAGCAAGCAAGTCATATGGGACCAATACAAGAACACAATAGATGGGCCCCTCCAAAAACATCAACCACATTAAACAGTATCATCAAAAAAAACATAGCCCAAGATAATTAAAGATATTGTTTTTGAGTGAAAATGTTAGAAAATTTGATATCTCACAACTTCTGCACTTCCCAAGCCCGTTTCCTGACCTCCAGGATCTCCTTCAATCGCAACCTCATTTGTGCAACTTTCTCATAAAGTTCCCTTACATGGGCATTCATTTCTTGTTCAATGTTTATCAGGCGCCACTCAATTAAGGTGTAGTTGTGCATCGTGTTTCCCGCGCGTCATCCTTCAACTCCAGCAAAGCGTACCTTCACGTAGTCCAATTCGTTCCGCAAAACGAGCTGTTGGACTAGGTTACGCTCCCGATCTCCCATCGAGACTTCATCAACTGGGTCATTAGCGTTTTCATCAACAACTTTCTTTTGTGTGCTTTCAGCATTGCCACCCAACTGCGAGATCTCACCCCATGACAACATCAGCTCTTCCTAAGTTGACTGCAACACCCTCCAAGGCAGCATCATCTCTTCATAAGTAAATTGCATCTCCACCAACCTCTACATTGTCACCAGGCAGTAGTGTTGATTGACCTGTAATAGGAATTGATTTTGTTAGAGACAACTAATAAGAACTTATTAAAGTTAAATTGAAATAGATAATTAGAATTAATTTTACCAGCCATTGTTTGAGTCATTGGCATGTCATCCTCACTTGAGTCATCATC
The DNA here is from genome assembly GCA_039657325.1 of Stephania cephalantha. Lineage (NCBI taxonomy): Eukaryota > Viridiplantae > Streptophyta > Magnoliopsida > Ranunculales > Menispermaceae > Stephania > Stephania cephalantha. The sequence continues at coordinate 33,170,838 of CM077569.1, forward strand.
TTCAAAATCCTCATCTCCATCTTCGTAATCTTCCTTCTCATAATCTGTGTCCTCATAATCATCATTGTCCTCACTTTCAATTTCACTTTGAAATGTTTCATCATCAGTTATATCATGGCAAAGAAGTGGTGGGGATGATGATTTCTTCTTGTTCTTTCAAGCATTGCACTTCCTTTGCACAACTATCCACTTGCCATTGACTAACTCATAGTTCATTTTTGCCAATGAACCCTCGCCAATTAAGTTAATGTTACGACCATTTTCATTTTAAGCAGGTAAGGAAAGATCAACTTTAAAGAAAATTATGGCCAAGTGATTACTCTATGGGATGGAAGAATGAGGATCCACATTTGCACGAAGCATGTGCGATACAATGATATCGGCCATGTCAATATTTGCCCCTGTTAACACACAAAAACCAAGAAAACATCCTACAAACTCATTCATGTTATGGAACAAATTCTAGGGACCAAGACGTGGGTGACTTACTTGTGTGTAAGACTTGCTTTCATACTCAGTTCATTCAGTAGTGGCTTCCTTAGTGTAGTTATATCAGTCATCAAAGTCCAACCTCCTGGTGTACAGACAGTCTCGCTTCATAAAACTTGCAAGAAAGTTTGCCAAGGCTCGCCTACAACCCTATAAGTCCATATCTCCAACACAATCATCGTCCTCATCATGATCTGGAATGACAAATGGGGTGGAAGGGATGTTAGATGCGATAGTGTTACGAGCCTTGTTTCATAGCTAAGCACTTTTGTGGCTTTGTGTTGAATGGCCAACCTTTAGCCTCACAGCCTTGGTCGCCTCCTTGGCCTTATCGGTGCTCTTACAGCTAGGAGGCTGGTCACATTCGAGCCTCTTCTTTAAGGGCTTGTTGAATGAGTTTTTCCCATTCTCTATGACAATGTTCGTATTTAATATCAGATGCTCGTGATAAGAGGGCAAAAATGAAAATGAGGTTGGTTAAGGTTTGGAGAGGGACTGCAACTTTGTGAGTGAATGAGAGCAAACCATATGTGAAAGAGTTCAATGTATATGGAGAGTTGCTTCTCTCATGCATGTAGAGGTTTCCATTCATGAATCATGATGACATTTCGGGAAGATAGACTGGCGCGAAGGATCCCATCTAAAACATGTATTTTCAACAATCTATCCATAGATCTCTCGAGATCTTTAAAAATATTTTTTAAAAAATAGAATAATACAAGTCGCACATGTATACCTCAAGATTAGTTTTGTGTATAGAGATCATCGAAATCACCGATTTTAGCAAAGAAAATTGTGAAAACCAAATGATTTTTAACTCATTTTTATTTTCGTGAAAATCAAAATAAAAAATTGTGTCCTTCACACGTGTATGGTCAATTGGTCAATCGTTCAATGCTTTGATCACATTGTCTACATTTTATTTTTCCAAAAGTTCAAAATTTTTTTCTACTATTTTCTTCAACAATAAATAGAAAATATTTTCCATTGAAGAACCCTAACATTGAATGTATGAATCAACAAAATCAATAATTTTAAATGCAAAATTATATGATTAACATGGAATTCAAGCATATCAAACCATAATTCCCAAAAAAAAAGGAAAATCCAGATGTTCATACATAAAACCAAACCCTAATTACTAACAAAAAACTATTATCCAGAAAGGTAAACCTTAATCAACGACATGAAATAATATCAAAAACAAAAGCTTACAGCTTTCCTTTCTCCAAGCTTACAAATTTGATGGCAATTTCATACTTCACCTCCACTCCACCACCATCTCAGACTGCAACTTGCAAACCTTCCTTGAATAAGTAAGTCATCCTTCAAACTTGAGATTCCATGTCCCGATTACATTTGCGATCTCACTTCGCTGAAGTGCGTCCAAATTACAAAGCATGTAGCAGCCCCAAATTCCAAGCCGCATTGGGAACTACCACGCCGCACTCCACATCACCAAGCCTTGCCACATCATGGCATGCTTACCTGTAACGCCCGTGCCCTACCTAGTTGCTTACACTTTTCCAGCTAACCCTAGTCACGCTAGTTAATCTCTACACATGCATTAATGATTTAGTTAGCTATTTAATTAATTTATCAAGTTATATTACAATTTTTCAGCGGAAGTCTTTTAATGAGTAACTTATGTAATATTTAACAATCCTAAGTAGTGGAAAACCCGACAAAAGATACCATGTATATATATCAAAGGCGAGATAAGAAAATATTCATATACATGTAATCAGTGTTCTACAGTCCCCAAAATCCAAGAAAATATAAATACATACATACTGTAGTCACACATGAGCTGGCTCCACAATCTAAGAGGTAGTTGCCTAGTACCTCTTTGCCCTTGCCCTTGCCCTTGCCCTTGCCCTTGCCCGTCAAATGATCTGCACTCAGTCACCCAACAAATACTGTGACGAGTCCAGTGAGTAAAATCCTAAGAGAAGTCCACACAATATTCATGAAATAAAACTGATAACTACGAGACATGCGAATATAACACCTGGCAATAGTATATCATATTCCCATGAATGTAGGCAGCACACGACAAGCAAGATCAATAGCGTGAAATAAATGAACAGCATATACCAATTAAACGTGCTCAAAAATAAACAAATTAATAAGCAACCATAAAATCACAAGAAAACCCTGACCTAAACCAGCAGTAATCGATAAAATTGAATAAGAACCACGTATATACTTACAGGCTTACAGTGACTAAATCCTAACTTCAGTTACCGGATGAACACCTCCAGACGCTATTTCAAGTCAAGGGAACACCATAAATCCCTCCTGACGGTCGTAAGTATATCCTACTGTCGTCGACACGAGCACTAAACACAAGTAACCTGTGCAAGTGATTTAGCCACAACCAATATATACGCAAATTGTATGCCCACCAGCAGTCACACATGTAATCCGATATCGATAAAACAAACCATGAATTATGTGAGGCATTCCAATGGGTTTACTCACCTCAATCCGTGCTCTGACTTCCTCGGACTCTCGAAATTCGACCGACTAGCTCCTCAATACCTGAGCTATGGTCCCCTAATTCCCTGAAGTCCAATTTTACATATTTAGTATGATTATAGGTGTTTGGTTATGTATTTAAGTCAAAAATCCCAAAACAGCCTTTTAAATTTAGTTTCTATCCGTCGTTAACGCGCTAATGGGTCTACCTAGAGCGCTAGGTGGAGTTAGCGCGCTAGGGGATCTATATAACGTGCTAATGTTCTTCATTTTGAAAAATAGTTAAGTGCTCATAATCATTAGCGCGCTAATTGGTCTAGTTAGCGCGCTAATTACCCTCTGTGACAGAATTCTCAACTCGAGAATTTTATCCCAAACTCCCCAATTAGCTACCTAAACCATACAATTGCATTCTCCACACCAAAATGACTTTAAAACATCATTTACATCAACCTCAGAACATCAATTTGATCAAATTAATCAATTTCATGAAATCCATTAATTTTTCCAAAATTCACCTAAAACTCCAATTTCATGCAAAATCAGTTTGTGATTCTAAATTAGAACACCAATAATACTTATAATTTATCAAAACACACCATAAATCAGTGACCTAAACCTCCCTCATCACTTTATATCAATTTTCCATTAAAACACCAAATTTTGGACTCATTTGAAAGTGTAGGAGATGGAGAAGTAGATTACCTAAGTTTAATCCTTTAATTTGTCCTCCAAAGTGGTAAATTCTCTATCTCCAGCAACTCCTTCTTCTTCTCCAGCAAAAATGTGTAAATGATTTGGTTTGCATGTTGTTTGATCAACCCATTATATATATATATTAAAGTATGATTTGTTTCTAGCCATTGATCTATATGCATTTACGTATCTCGAGATTTATCTAATGGCACATCTCTTGCCACTTAGCCCACTTACATTCCACTAATTGTCTCCTAGTGACACCAATTTAACACTCGCATGGTTCCTAGATGTGTCAATGTGCATCTCAAGGACAATCCTATAGTTTCCAATTAATTAACCAAACTATAGGCCTTGATTTATTTGATTTAATTACTTAGCTTAGGCCCATTATAATACATGTGCTTTATTCACTAAAGTTGACAAATTTGTTATTCCACTAACCCTCGACTACCCAGCACTCGATGCCACGTGTCTCGGCACGCATTTCAAGGTACGCCATAGCCTATTGTTTTAATTTAATCAACTTAACATATGGTTACATTACTCATTTTAATTGTTCAACTAGTCAACTTAACGTGAATTAGTCGTGTTTCCTAATGTACCTATAGTTCACCTATCTAATACCCGTGTTAGCACGCCTTTCAAGGCGAACCCCCATCACACAAACTCGTCCGATAACAACATACACACATGCGATGCGATATAATAATAATAATTTTAAACACCACATATACACAACCACCATCTATAAATAACATATTTCCTCGATTCTCGTGTTTGAGTCAACCGATTGTCCATGTAATGGCTGAATTACGACCGTTAATCCCTGAGTTTAACGTTAATCCTAGTTTAATTAATTTGGGCCGTTACAGAGCACTCTACATGCAGCTGCACGGGGAGTAATCCATCTTAAGTATTGATTACATCCTTCTCTTCTACACTGAAAGAACAACCGGCCTTTGTTGAGTCCATCTTTTTTACCCTCATCCTAATAATCAGACCAAGTAAGTAACTAGGACAGCTTCTTCTTTTAGGACAATCAACATCAACATGTTCATACATTCCACAATTCCAACAGTAAAACTCGCCTGTAAAAACCATAGTGATAAGCTGCAACTTCCCATTCAAGGAGAACCCTAACCCTAATGAAGGAAAATGAAGCAAAATAAAGGAACAGAGTTTTGGTTTTGTTGTCTTGTAAAAGAGAAATGGACGAGAGCCCAAAAATTTTAAATTTTTAATGTCAATATTACATCTCTATGACAATTGATTGACATAAGAAGAATAAGTCCATTAACAGTTCCTATTGTTTTGGATATGGGCCCCATTGAGCTGAGGTGTCGCTGCCACGTCAGGTGTGTATCAGTTGTATGTAATGACAAAATTTCAAAATATCATTTTCCTTTAAAAACTATGGCACGATTTCTTACTTATGACAGGTATGCAATCAGATTATATTTTTCATACTCTCAAAACTTATTGCTTTGATTCTAACACCCGCTTAGGCCTTATTATTTAAATCTAGTTTTGTCACGGCCCAAATCTCTAAACCCCGTTTTAATTCCTTTATCAGGATCACCGACCCTTGACGTGGGACCTACACAGTGATACGTGCACCGACCGAGGCACGTGGCCGAGGTATATCGTATTTTTGTATTGATGTGTGCCTAGTGTTATGTATTGTGTAGACTTACTAAGTCGGTTTGTACAGTTGTAGGCGTCGAGATAAGAGCAGGGACACGCCTCGAGTAGCGTGTCGAGGCGGATATCGGGTAGTTGACGGGACCGAATATTAGGTCGGGGAAAATGAAAACACAAAAATTAAATAAAAATTTGTCAAGTAAATAATATGGAATATATATTGGGTGGCTAACGACGCGGCGGTACGCGGATATCACGGTTCGGACGCGAAACCGGGCGTCGAAACGCCCGAAAACACGGGCGAGTGTCTTAGTTGTGTTACAATTAGGTGTCAGGACACCTAACATCACACTTGTCCAAACTACACCACACCTGTCCAATTTCCATACAAGTGTCCATCCACCCACCTACACCTACACCACACACACACACACATACACACAGAGACCAGAACAGGGAGGCCGAGAGGAAGAAGAAGGAAATGAGAGGAGGAGGAGAAGAAGGAACGTGCCGGGAAGGAGAGGAGAAGGTGGAGACGTCACAATCGAGGTGAGTCCTCGTTGTTGTTGTGGGTTCGGTGGTTGGCGGTGGGGTAGCCAAGAGTGGGGTTCGGCCATGGAGGCCAAACCCCATGGCCGAACTGGGCCTAGGTAGAGATGGCAGGGGTGTCTCCCCTTCCATCGATTCCACCGGGGTTGGGGTGGAGAGCAACCCCAACCCATCGCCGGAAGAACAAAAAAAAATGAGAAGAAAAATGACGGAAAAATTTGGAAAAATTCCGAAAAAATTGGGAAAAATTATATTTCGATATTTTGACCATTTCATGCCAAAAAACTACTTTAAAGTGTAGGACTGAAATTGAAACTTAATTTAGTCTTTAGGGGCTGATTTAGGAAGATTGATTTAAAGTCTATTGAACCAATTTGAATACACAATAAACACCACTAAATTGAGCTTAAACCCACTATACTTGAACTAATGAGATACCAAACTCAGGAACCTAAGAAAAGGGTACGGGAGAGCGAATACAAGAGTTGGAGTATCGGGATGCCAGTAAAGCTAGGACTTTACTTTGTTGTTGTGAGTATACCCAATGGCGACTATACTTGGCATTTCATTTCTACTAATTGTTGTCCTTGCAGAGTCCTTTTGACTATTTTGCCTTTGTATTCTTATATCATGTGTTCTTTGTGTCTATGCTCACTTGATGAGTCTAGTTTGCATGATATCCATTCATTTGATTTGATTCATTGATTATATCCCATGCTATGTCTATTCTTATTGTTTTAAATGTGAATTGAATGATAAATAGCATGCTATTAGGCTAGTGAATATCTTATAAATGTTTAAGAGGACTTGTTTTCCTTATTTGTTTAGGTGTGTAGATGTGCCAATGCCTTGACAAGTCCATACTTGGTATTTCTTGAAATTTTAAAAGTAGTTTTTGCATTTAGGTCCCGTACTCGATTGAGGTGTGCGCGACTCACAGGGTTAGAGTCCCGGGGGATGTCGGCACATGTTACTTGACACTGTATGACACTCGGGGTTAGAGTCCCTGAGGTGGTCTACACACCGGGGTTAGAGTCCCTGGTAACACTTGGGTTAGAGTCCCTTGTGCTATATGATTATTGAGTCGGAGCGACATGTTTCACTGCCGACCGGACCTAAATCACCACTACTTAGCCTAGTGTCAGTATCACTTGATTAACTCTGGTATTTACTCGCATATGGTTTATTTCCCAGTTTTCCCATTTTTATGCTTTTAAATACCATTTGAATATTTGGAAATGCAAATTAAACTTGTCATCGGGGATTACTGTTTTATTCTTGTACTCACCGTCCTTTTTATGATGGTGGGTGGAGAGTCGTCTACCAACAGGCCGGGCAAGGAGAAGATCAACGATTATCCCTGAGCCCGCGGCGCGTCACTGCATCGATTGTAGGTCTTCTTTTGGTATTTTGATTGTATATGTTATATGTCTTTCAGATACTATTTGGGGTTGTATATTGGGTTGAGCGTTAGTTTCCCCGACTTGACTTAGACTATGTTACTATGTCAATGCATTTTGAGGACTTTATATATGTGATGTCATTTCCTGGTTTTCCACACTTAGGATTTTATAAATGGCTTCCGCATAAGTTACTCATTGCTTCCGCATAATCAATAAGACTTCCGCTAATTAATTAATTTAATAAAAAATATAATTAACTTTAAATTTTATATACTGGTAGGACTAGTGTATTACTTATCATGAACACGAGAAAATAGGCGTCTAGGTTGTAAAGGGTGACTAGTACGTAGTTAAGTCCTGCGTGGATATGATTAGGGCTTAATTACGATATTAGGCCGGGCGGTGCCCTAGATTAGGAGAGGGGCCGTCACAGTTGGTATCAGAGCCCTGGTATTCGAACCTTAGGGATAAATAAGAAAAACACGAACTCGTATAAAACACAAACCTTAGAAGTGGAAACCAGATGATCCTTGCCTAGGAACTATTTTGTTGGGAATTGAGTGAAGGTGAGATGGGGATTTCTTATATGTACGTGTTAGTTTCTATATGTATATATATGCGTTATGCCACGTAGTAGCTGATTCGCGTTCGCTATCCACTTGAAGACACCGATGGGGGATTCGCGTGAGGCTGGAGACACCGGAGCTAGCGACAGTCAGCCTCCCACCGTATCAGTTGACAATTTTTTTTAGGATGTCTGACCAGACGACCGCTCAGGAGCGACAGGTCGCCGATTTCATCGCTTACATGTCGGCGCAGATGACTGCACTGGTTTCGACCGCCCGCGTCACCACAGCTACTACTACATCACCCCCCCGACCACGAGACTCAGCACTACGAGAGTTCGGCTTGCATTTAGTAGAGAGATTGAGACTCTAGGTAGCGTTGTACGCTGTGGCAGAAAGTCAGTGACCCAAACGAGAGGAGATACCGGTTGTTCGAGACTTCCCAGATGTTTCCCCAGAGGATTTACCTGGATTACCGCCACCACGAGAGGTAGACTTCATCATCGACCTAGTACCGGGTACCAGACCAATCGCGATACCGCCGTACCGCATGGCTCCGAGGGAGTTGGAGGAGTTGAGGACTCAGCTTAAGGATTTGGGGGAGAAAGGATTCATCACACCTTCGATGTCACCGTGGGGAGCGCTAGTTCTGTTTGTGAAGAAGAAGGATGGTAGTCTGAGACTATGCATCAACCACAGGCAGTTGAACAAAGTAACAGTCAGAAACAAGTACCCACTTCCGCGAATAGACGATTTATTTGATCAGCTGAGAGGAGCATAATTTTTCTCCAAGATAGACCTGAGATCGGGGTATCATCACCTTAGGATCAGGGATGAGGATAGGTCCAAGACAACATTCAGCACCAGATACTGACACTACCAGTTCACGGTCATGCCATTCGAGCTGACCAACGCCCCCGTCGTATTCATGGATTTGATGCACCGAGTACTTATAACATATCTCGACCGCTTTGTGATAGTCTTCATCGACGACATCTTGAAATACTCGAGGACACGTGAGGATCACGAGCAGCACCTCAGAGAGACGTTGCAGACATTGAGGGAACACCGACTTTTCGCCAAGCTCGACAAGTGTGAATTCTGGCTTGCAGAGGTCAAGTTCTTGGGGCACGTTGTTGGAGCAGCAGGGATTGCAGTAGATCCGGCCAAGATTCAGACCATCACAGATTGGCCGGCACCGACATCAGTACCGGAGATCAGGAGCTCTCTGGGGTTAGCAGGATATTACCGTAGATTTGTGAAGGATTTCTCGAAGATCGCTTCACCGATGACGAGGCTGACACAGAAGGATGTTGCTTATGAGTGGACTGAGAAGTGCGAGGCTGCATTTACTCAGTTGAAGAGGTCATTAACTACTGCGCCAGTGTTAGTACTGCCAAAGGCTTGACAGGGATTTTTAGTGTACACAGATGCTTTTCATACGGGTCTAGGTTGTGTGTTGATGCAGGGTACGATGTCGTGGCATACGCATTAAGACAGTTAAAGATATATGAGAAGAACTACCCTACGCACGATCTAGAGTTGGCAGCGGTTGTATTTGCGCTGAAGACTTGGAGACACCTTCTGTATGGAGAGAGATTCACACTTTTCACTGATCACAAGAGTTTGAAATATATCTTCACATAAAAAGAGCTGAACATGAGACAGCGCATATGGTTGGAGTTCTTGAAGGACTACGACTTTTCCTTAGAGTATCGCCGAGCGAAAGCGAACGTAATCGCAGATGCGCTAAGTAGGAGACCGAGTAGAGATGCTGAGGTGGTCAAATGTCACATGATGCATGAGTATGGATTACTCGAGGCAGCGGCGACAACATGTCAGACAGAGAGTCCTACCGATACTCAGGTGATGATTTGAGCACAAATGAGACTACAGACCGTGTCTACATAGCGAGTGTCAGAGGGTTAGAGGATCGACCAATTGTACTCGAGATTCAGCGAGTTAGCACAGAGTGCAGAGTGTACAGATTGGGCAGAGACGACAGATCAGTGTCTGAGATACGGGCGGAGTTGTGGATACCGAGGAGTGCGGGCGAGAGATGAGATCCTTCACGAGTCGCACCGTTCCAGATTTACCGTACATCCAGGCAGGACTAAGATGTACCACGACATGAGGAGACATTTCTGGTGGCCTGGGATGAAGGCAGATGTGTCTAGATTCATCAGGAACTGTGGTATCTATCAGCAAGTGAAGTCCGAGCATCGTAGACCCGGGGGATTACTACAGCCGCTTCCCATTCCTCGATGGAAGTGGGAAGATATCTCTATGGATTTTGTCAGATGACTGCCGAGGACCGCGAGGAGACATGACTCAATCTGGGTGATAGTTGACTGACTGACGAAGTCTGCTCATTTCCTGCTAGTGGCATCGCATTACAAGTTCGATCAGCTGAGCGTACTGTTCGAGTGAGAGATTATCAGGCTGCACGGGGTACCATTGACGATCACGTCAGACCGAGATGCTACGTATACGTCCAGGATGTGGCGGAGTATGCAACAGCAGTACGGTACGCGCCTACAGTTCAGTACGGCTTTCCACCCTCAAACCGACGGGCAGACTGAGAGATTGATTCAGGTCCTCGAGGACATGTTGCGGGCATGCACGTTGGAGTTTGGCGGATCTTGGGCGAAGTACCTACCATTGTGTGAGTTCGCTTATAACAACAATTATCAGGCTAGCATTGAGATGGCGCCATTTGAGGCTTTGTATGGCAGACCGTGTCGCTCGCCATCGTGTTGGGCCGAGCCAGAGGACCGGGAGATAGTGGGGCCTGAACTTGTTGTTGACCACACGAAAAAGGTCAAACTGATCCGTCAGAGACTCAGAGGAGCACAAGAGAGATATAAGAGATATGCAGTTAAGTATCGCGGTGATCTCGCGTATTTCGAGGGAGCCTTTATCTATTTAAAGGTTTCCCCTCGGAAGGGTCTTCAGAGATTTGGGGTGAAAGGCAAGCGTGCACCGAGGTACATCGGGCCTTTTATGATTAAGAAACGGGTCAGGAAAGTGGCATTCGATCTTGAATTGCCTCCACAGATGTCAAGTGTTCCACATTTTTATGCTTCGACTAGCCGAGTCGAAGGCAGGCGTGCGACCGACAGTTGACTTGAGTCAGATCGACCTGAGCGAGGACATCTCTTACGAGGAACAGCCCATTCAGATCCTAGATTGGAAGGTACAGCAGTTGAGGAGCAAGTCCATCCCGAAGGTACTCGTCAAGTGGCAGTTCCACGATGACATGGAACTCACTTGGGAGCGGGTGGACTACATGCGAGATAGATTCCCGTACCTGTTTGAGTCAGGTAGAACCGTAACTTAAACTTAATTTCGAGGACGAAATTTTCATTTTGTTGGGAATATTTGTCACGGCCCAAATCTCTAAACCCCATTTTAATTCCTTAATCCGGATCATCGACCCTTTGACGTGGGACCTACACTGTGATACGTGCACCGACCAGAGGCACGTGGCCGAGGTCTATCGTATTTTTGTATTGATGTGTGCCTAGTGTTATGTATTGTGTAGACTTACTAAGTCGGTTTGTACAGTTGTAGGCGTCGAGACGAGAGCGGGGACACGCCTCGAGTAGCGTGTCGAGGCGGGTACTGGGTAGTTGACGAAACCGAATATTAGGTCGGAGAAAATGAAAACACACAAATTAAATAAAAATTTTTCAAGTAAATAATATGGAATAGATATTGGGTGGCTAACGACGCGGCGGTACGCAGATATCACGGTTCGGACTCGAAACCGGGCGTCGAAACGCCCGGAAACACGGGCGAGTGTCTTAGCTGTGTTACAATTAGGTGTCAGGACACCTAACATCACACTTGTCCAAACTACACCACACCTGTCCAATTTCCATACAAGTGTCCATCCACCCACATACACCTACACCACACACACGCACACACACACAGAGACCAGAACAGGGAGGCCGAGAGGAAGAAGAAGGAAATGAGAGGAGGAGGAGAAGAAGGAACGTGCCGGGAAGGAGAGGAGAAGGTGGAGACGTCACAATCGAGGTGAGTCCTCGTTGTTGTTGTGGGTTCGGTGGTTGGCGGTGGGGTAGCCGAGAGTGGGGTTCGGCCATGGAGGCCAAACCCCATGGCCGAACTGGGCCTAGGTAGAGATGGCAGGGGTGTCTCCCCTTCCATCGATTCCACCGTGGTTGGGGTGGAGAGCAACCCCAACCCATCGCCGGAAGAACAAAAAAAATGAGAAGAAAAATGATGGAAAAATTTGGAAAAATTCCGAAAAAATTGGGAAAAATTATATTTCGATATTTTGACCATTTCATGCCAAAAAACTGCTTTAAAGTGTAGGACAGAAATTGAAACTAAATTTAGTCTTTAGGGGCTGATTTAGGAAGATTGATTTAAAGTCTATTGAACCAATTTGAATACACAATAAACACCACTAAATTGAGCTTAAACCCACTATACTTGAACTAATGAGATACCAAATTAAGGAACCTAGGAAAAGGGTACGGGAGAACGAATACAAGAGTTGGAGTATCGGGAGGCCAGTAAAGCTAGGGCTTTACTTTGTTGTTGTGAGTATACCCAATGGCGACTATACTTGGCATTTCATTTCTATTAATTGTTGTCCTTGCATAGTCCTTTTGACTATTTTGCCTTTGTATTCTTATATCATGTGTTCTTTGTGTCTATGCTCACTTGATGAGTCTAGTTTGCATGATATCCATTCATTTGATTTGATTCATTGATTATATCCCATGCTATTTCTATTCTTGTTATTTTAAATGTGAATTGAATGATAAATAGCATGCTATTAGGCTAGTGAATATCTTATAAATGTTTAAGAGGACTTGTTTTCCTTATTTGTTTAGGTGTGTAGATGTGCCAATGCCTTGACAAATCCATACTTGGTATTTCTTGAAATTTTAAAAATAGTTTTTGCATTTAGGTCTCGTACTCGATCGAGGTGTGCGCGACTCACGGGGTTAGAGTCCCGGGGGATGTCGGCACATGTTACTTGACACTGTATGACACTCGGGGTTAGAGTCCCTGAGGTGGTCTACACACCGGGGTTAGAGTTCCTGGTAACACTTGGGTTAGAGTCTCTTGTGCTATATGATTATTGAGTCGGAGTGACATGTTTCACTGCAGACCGGACCTAAGTCACCACTACTTAGCCTAGTGTCAGTATCACTTGTTTAACTCTGGTATTTACTCGCATATGGTTTATTTTCCAGTTTTCCCATTTTTATGCTTTTAAATACCATTTGAATATTTGAAAATGTAAATTAAACTTGTCATCGGGGATTACTGTTTTATTCTTGTACTCACCGTCCTTTTTATGACGGTGGGTGCAGAGCCGTCTACCAGCAGGCCGGGCAAGGAGAAGATCAACGATTATCACTGAGCCCGCGGCGCGTCACTGCATCGATTGTAGGTCTTCTTTTAGTATTTTGATTGTATATGTTATATGTCTTTCAGATACTATTTGGGGTTGTATATTGGGTTGAGCGTTAGTTTCCCCGACTTGACTTAGACTATGTTACTGTGTAAATGCATTTTGAGGACTTTATATATGTGATGTCATTTCCTTGTTTTCCGCACTTAGGATTTTATAAATGGCTTCTGCATAAGTTACTCATTGCTTCCGCATAATCAATAAGACTTCCGCTAATTAATTAATTTAATAAAAAGACTTAATTAATTTTAAATTTTATAAACTGGTAGGACTAGTGTATTACTTATTATGAACACGAGAAAAGAGGCGTCTAGGTTGTAAAGGCTGACTAATATGTAGTTAAGTCCTGCGTGGATATGATTAGGGCTTAATTACGGGATTAGGCCGGGCGGTGTCCTAGATTAGGAGATGGGCCGTCACAAGTTTGTTCTACATTGACATATAAACTATATGATCTGAAGCTCTTCATATCTAGATTATGCATGGTTTTTAGTGTTTAGTCACAATATTAGGTTTCCGAATAATAGGTTGAATCAGTTCTGGAAATTCGTCTTTGAAGTTTTGTTTTTCTGTTTCAAACTCTGCTCCTTTTGATTTTACCAAAGGAAAATGCTCGAGTGACCTACTTATTTACAAACTTGATAGTGTCACTTGATTTGTTTATCGATGTTTGTCTGTACAGAAATCTATGTGTATCCAAAGGAAACACAACAATTGCATGTTAAAATTGGGTTACTTTAGCATCTTCATTTACCAAAAGGTTGTTTGCTGAGTACTTGCATCCGGAAGAAAAATTGATTCTGTGTTTTAATACATTATTTATAATTACCAAAGCTTCATCAAAAGCATCTCTAGTTATGGATGAGGCATCGTTTGCCTAACTAAGGCAAGGTTGGGGGAGGTTGTGGGTTCGACTCGAGTTGGAGTCAAGTTGTTGGTTTCTTAACAAATATACATTTTAGTATATTTAATTCTTTATAGTAGTTAAGCATGTTTAACTGATGAAGTGGATGATGATTGGCATGCTTTATTACAATTTTTAGTTGATCTATATGGTTTTTCTAGATCATCTAACAATGGCTGCAATTACAACTCTTTTCATGAAATTTTTTTCTTAATACTGGTCTCCAGGCCATATTTTGTTATTAATATACTTAATGCGGTCGTCGAGCTCTTGGACTATGGAAAGCAAGAAGTAGTTTGTTGTGATGCCAACCATATCTATTTGCAGCAGGTAACTTCATTTTTCTGGGATTGTAATGTTTTAATGATATTTTCTACTGAACGTATAGCATAAGCAACCACTGCTAATTCAGTTAGTTCTTGATGTGATGACGATGACTTGTATCCATATCAGCATTCCCTTTTAGGTATCGTTATTTAGAATCTCAATATTAAGAATTGTTATAATGTTCCACTCCCACAATCCTGCTTCTGTTACCAACCGAGAGAGAAACATTTTTCCCTTTTTGCTTCACTTTCAAGTGCCATACTTGCTGGTCTGGTGTAGAATGTTAATGTTGAGAATGTTAGTGTTTTCAAAATTATGTATCACACCCACATGACCATTTATGTGTAATTCAAATGGTTATTTGAATAGGCTCCTATTTTGATGGAAAGATGAGTTATAAAATGGGATATGGTGGGTAATTATGTAACCACTCTAGCCATTATCAACTACCATCAATTATCCTTAATTATCTTATGTAACCACTCCCTCTCTCTCCAGCCTATAAAAAGGGAAGCTACGTTGGGGTATATGCCCTAGTTATTATTTAACTATTATAAGTAGATGCATGTTTCTTTTATAATACTATGCATGGATGGTTTTTGTATTATTCTAAACGTCATTTGTTAGTTATTATTGTAGGAACAATAATAAATTAAGACTAGTATGAGTCTTGATTGATAGTCATATGATGATTATGCATATACCGATACAGATCAAAATCATGGGTATCTATTGGGAACAGATGTTGGACTCACCCACTATGAGAATATTACATAGTCAATGTCATAAGTAATTCTCCTTAGAGTTATATCATTAAGTCATTTGACTTCAGATCACCAGATACTCCAACATTAGGAACACAATGATTTGACATAATTAAATGTCTTTTGTAACCAGATGATTATAAAGATTATGATTGGTCATTGTTCGACTAATGTGTGGAAGTTGTGTAATCGAGATGGGATTTGTCCTTCTCTTTTAGAGAGGGATATATATTGGGCCCCTCGATATGTAAGACTGGTAAATGGCCATGTCTAGCGAATTGATTGGATGAATGTCACTTTACAATTTCAGTCTACTCGGAGATCGAGAATAGTAGATTGAACTATAAGGGTGGCATTCCATGTATTACGTTTAATCAAAAGATATTGTGTGTCAAAGGGATATGATATACACTGTCTATTAGATTGTATCAATTTATTGTTCTTCGTGCAACTTGGGTAGTCTCAATGTCTTGCTAGATGTCGCTTATGATTTATGTGCTAAAAAGGATTTTGATCACTACCAACGTTGTGTGAGCCTATTGGGTCGCACACAAAAAATGAATTTGCATGATTTAATATTATATGGGTTGATGAATTTTATTTGATAAAATTCATTTTGAAGATTCTCATTAAGTGTCCTAGTTTGACTAAGATTCAAAACTATCCTATATTTTCTAATGTGACTAGAAATTTTGTCTCTTGGTAAATCCTATTTTGAATAGGACTCTAATTGGAATTATAGTATGACTTTAATTCTTGTTTGAGTATTAGATAAATTAAAACTCTTGTTGGATTAGTAATTGTTTTTTATCTATGACTCTATCCTTTTTAGAGTTGGATTTTATCTAAAACTCTATTTGGAGTGTGACTAGGAAATGGAGTTCTTTTACAGCTCGACCTATTCTTCTATAAATAAGACATTAGGATCATAGTTGTAGTAGAGAGATTTTTCTAGAGATTTTTTATGAGAACTTTTATCCTAGAATTTTTGGAGCTAGCACGTCGGATCGTGATCGTCCATTCGTGTGTGGATTTCTGATAGAGGACGTTTGTCTCTGGCAGCGTCTTGAAGGAGTCGATCAACACCAAACAAGGCAGGTATGTAGTTGTTCTTGTTAAGGTGTGATCTTTCTCTATTGGTACATTAGTTTAATGGAATCGATAGGATCTTGGTTCAGGGATATTCGAAAAAGTATTGAAAGCTTTTGCTGCGCTTGATCCCCGAAACCCAATAATGGTATCAGAGCATAAGCTTGATTCCATTAGACTATGCCATTGTTATTCAAGATACATATGATATATTTTCGAATTTCATGTATGCAATTGAATGATGTATAAGACACGTAAGTTTTTGCTTTCAGTGTGGGATTGCTTCATGGCAGAATGTGTTTGCATGGTCAAGAGTTATATTATTATTTGGGATTTGTCAAATTCGCAAATATAGAGGTATGTTTGCACGCACTAGTGAAGTAACTTGCTTGTGAATTTCTTATTAAAAGCCATAACAATTAATAAGTGGCTTGTCACCCCGTCAATAGCATGACCCGAGTAGGCTGGGTTGGGCAGCGAGAAACCTAGCAAATAGCCGAGTTCCGGAGGACTAGGATGGTTCCATGAGGTTTGGTTGCGGGATAGCATGCGGAACGGATGAGGCAGCGCACAGGCGTGAATGAGGTCGCGCCTTGGCGCGCGCCTAGGCACGGTGCCTGGGCACGGATGAGGTTGCGCCTTGGAACGTGCCTTGGCGCATCCCTTGGCACAGGCACGGGCAAGCCTTGGCAGATTCCTTAGGCACGAGCAAGGTCGCGCCTTGGCACGAGCAAGTCAGCGCCTTGGCAAGTTCCTTGGGCACGAGCAAGGCAGATTCCTTTGGTACGAGCAAGGCCGAGCCTTGGCAGGTTCCTTGGGCCCGAGCAAAACAAATTCCTTTGGCACGAGTAAGGCCGCACCTTGGCACGGGCAAGGCATACCTTGGCAAGGGTTGACAAAGCTTGACTTGGGCGTTGACCAAGTCAAAGTACGCTTGGTCTCATTTCTTGATGTTTCCTCTTGGAGTTGGGGAAACAGTTTAACATCTACTATAGGGAGAGGTGTGTTCTCTCCTAGGGGCGGCATGGGCACAGTAGCAAGGAAGACCCTCGAGCATGCCTTAGGCACCATGCCAAGGCAAGACCCACGGACCCATGGTCCGAGCCACCCCGAGTCGGTGGGACTCGACCGAGCCCCGGCTAACACCCAGGGTGCCTAGACTCAGCTAGGCACCACCGAGCAGTCTCTGTCCCTAAGAGAAGCATGGACCAAGTCACCTTGAGGCACGGATGGACCAAGTCAAGGTGGTTCCAGGCGGTTGGGTAACTACCTTGGTCACAGCCACTGCATGACCAAGGCACGTCCGAAAATGTCCCAAACATGTGGTAATTGACCAAGCAGTTGTGGCAGTTGTGGAACCAGGTGGCGGCAAGGGAACAAGGCAGTTGGGTAACTGCCTTGACCACAAGGAGTGGGGTTTTACTTAGTCTACGAATCAATGTAATCAAGATAGGTGTAATTTACGGTTATGTAACTACTTGTTGGATGATCTATAAAGCCATGGGCTCTAGGCATGGGGAAGCATAGAGTACCAGTGTTGTATTCCCATTGAGAGCTTAGTAAAATGTTTCCTTGGTGCCATTGCTTGTTGTTCATTTACTTTCAGTATTGGTAGTGCTGAACTAAGGTGGCCCTTTAGGCACCATGGGTAGGGTTGAGCGAGAAAAATTTTCTTAAGGTAAACCCCTCACTTAATAGCCCCGTGACAATTGGTATCAGAGACAGGTTTCGGAGATGATGGCGACCCGAGCAGCAAGTGATCTAAGTGAGAGGGTATCTCACCTAGAACACATGATGGCGACGATGATTGTCCCAGCAGAGTCGGCGGAGTCCTCAATGTCGGCACGGCGCATTGAAGGCTTGGAGATGTTGGTGGCTTCCTTAGTGACTAGGGGAGAGTCACAAGAGGACATGATAGCTATGTGGGAATCCAAGTTTAAGGAACTTGTAGCGGATGTACGTTCAGTGGGAGAACTCACCACCGAAACAGCCGCGACAATGGCTTTGGAGGTGAGTCTGCTCAAGCGAGCCGTGGGTGGATCCTCGGAGGTTGCAGTTGCGGTAAAGCCTAGAACCAAGGTGCCGGAGCCAAAGAAATTCTCAAGCAAGCGGAGCGCGAAGGAGCTTGAGAATTTCCTTTGGGACATGGAGCAATACTTTGCTACTATCCGGACGGAGGAGAACCAAAAGGTCATCTTGACCTCCATGTACCTAGAAGGCGATGCTAAACTCTAGTGGTAGACAATGATGCGGCTGCAGGTAGATGCAAGATCGTGGATTGGGAGGTGCTAAAGAGGGAGTTGAAAGATCAATTCCTTCCTACTAATGTTGCTTGGCAAGCACAGGAAGCCTTACGCAAGCTCAAACAAATGAAGTCGGTTCGAGACTACGTTAAGGAGTTTTCCTCTCTCTTGTTAGACATCAAAAACATGTCAGATGAGGATAAACTCTTTAACTTCACTACTGGATTGCAGTCATGGGCTCAATCCGAGCTAAAGAGGCAAGGGGTGATGGACTTACCCGGAGTAGTTACTGCGGCTGATAGTCTAGTGGACTTCAAGACAAGTTCTTCCACGAATGAGTGGAAGAACAAGGAAAAGAAGCCGTTCAAGGACCATCATAAGAAGGGCGAGAATAAGCCCTTCCCTCTTAAGCAAGTGAGCCCGAAGCCATCCCCGAAAGCAGACATGAAGCCCTCAACAAGTTCCTCGCACAAGGGTTGCTTCATTTGTAACAACCCTCACAAGGCACGGGACAACCCAAAGAAGGAGAAAATCTCGGCCTTGATCGCGGAAGATGATGGCCAGCCCCGAATGAACCCACTGCAATTGTTGAATGCCATTCAACAAGCCAAGACAAGCCCTTCGGAGGGGCTAATTTACATTGATGCGGAGGTGAATCAGAAACGAGTCTTGGCAATGGTGGATTCGGGAGCAACACATTCGTTCGTGGCGGAACACATGGTGGAGAAGCTGGGACTCACTCTTGTTGAGAATTTCAGCCGAATGAAAGCTGTAAATTCTGAGGCAAAACGAATTCAAGGTATGGCATCTAATGTAAATCTTAAGGTTGGGTCTTGGGAAGGGAAGATCAACCTTATGGCAGTTCCCTTGGATGATTTTGATGTCATCTTAGGAAATGACTTTCTACATTTGGGGAGCATTTCCTTGATGTCATTCTTAAAGGGGTTGTTTGTGATGAACAAGTCACATCCTTGCTTTGTTCCTGTGGCTAAAATGATTTCAGGGAAAGAGAGTACAAAGTTGTCCCACCTTTCAGCCATTCAAGTGAAAGATGGACTACGGAAGGGTGAACCAACATACCTAGCGGCCTTGGTGGAGACTAAGGTTGGCATGATAGCAAAAGTCCCTGATGAAGTTGTTGAGGTACTAGAGGACTTCAGTGACGTGATGCCTTCGGAGTTGCCGAAGCAATTACCCCCACAAAGGGTGATTGACCATGAGATTGAGCTGATCCCTGGCTCAAAGACCCCAGCATAATTCCCTTATAGAATGGCTCCAAAGGAGTTTGAGGAGCTGAGGAAGCAGTTGCAAGAGTTGTTGGATGCTGGATTTATTCAGCCATCCAAGGCACCCTATGGAGCACCAGTCCTGTTCCAGCGAAAAAACGATGGATCTCTTCGGATGTGCGTGGACTACAGGGCACTGAATAAGCTGACAGTGAAGAACAAGTACCCTATCCCGTTGGTGGAAGACTTGTTCGATCGGCTATCTAGTGCAGCCTACTTCACGAAGTTGGACTTGAGGTCGGGGTACTACCAAGTCCGAATTGCAGCTGGAGATGTCCCTAAGACGGTCATGGTGACTAGGTATGGATCCATTATTACTTAGTCATGCCATTTGGCTTGACAAATGCCCCTGCTACATTCTGTAATTTGATGAACGATGTACTAAGGAAGTTCATCGATCGGTTTGTTGTTGTTTATCTTGATGATATTGTAATTTACAGTCAAAACCTCCAAGATCATGTGGATCACTTACGGATGGTTTTGACTACCTTGAGGGCTAACCATTTGTATGTAAAGAGGGATAAATGTGAGTTTGTTGCGCAAATGATCTCTTTCCTTAGTCATGTTGTAGGCCAGGGTAAATTACAGATGGACCCAGAGAAGGTGCGGGCAATCATGGAGTGGTCAAACCCCACGAAGGTCCAGGAGTTGCGGTCATTCCTGGGTTTGGCTAACTACTACCGGCGGTTCGCGGAAGGCTACTCTAGGAGAGTGGCACCGCTGACAGACCTATTGAAGAATGATCGGGCTTGGGCATGGACGAATTGATGCGACCAAGCCATGAGAGAATTGAGGCAAGTCATTGCCTCTGAGCCAGTATTAGGATTGCCCAATTTTGACATACCTTTCAAAGTGCATACTGACGCATCAGATCGAGCATTGGGGGCGGTACTTGTCCAGGAGTGACACCCCATTGCCTTCGAAAGTAGGAAACTGAAGGATGCAGAGCAGAGGTACCCAGCTCATGAGAAAGAAATGCTGGCTATGATTCATGCTCTCCATCTTTAGAGGCATTACCTGTTGGGAACGAGCTTCGTGGTGCGGACAAACAATGCTACTATCACTTACTTCATGAGTGAGAAGAAGCTTAATCAGAAGCAGGCCAGGTGGCTGGATTTCCTAGCAGAGTTCGATGTTCAGTTCGAACATAAGCCTGGAAGGCTTAACTCAGTCTCGGACGCTCTTAGTCGCAAGGTGGTGGCTGAGATGGTGTCAGCAGTGGTAATGATGGAAAGTGAGTTCTTGCCTCGCATCAAGGAAGAGACAAGCAAATACCCTGTTTGTACAAAGATGTTAAAGCTAATGGCTGAGGGAGTCACTCGGAGGTTTTGGTGCGAAGATGGGATCATCTATGCTAAAGGAGGACGTCCATATGTCCCTAGTACTGGCGGACTAAGGCGACAACTTCTAAGGGAGACACATGATGCTCGGTGGGCTGGGCATCCAGGCATGGAGCGCACTTTGCCCTCTTATCACGTTCGTTCTTCTGGCCTAAGATGGAGGAGGACGTAGATCAATATGTGCAGACTTGTCTTGTGTGCCAGCAAGACAAGACAGAGAGGAGGAAGGCACCAGGTTGCTGGAGCCTTTACATGTACCAGATATACCTTTTAAGAGTATATATATGGATTTCATCACTGGTCTTCCTAAAGTGCAGGGAATGACCAGCGTGCTAGTGGTGGTGGATCGATTCTCGAAGTATGCTAAGTTCATAGCCGCTCCGAAGAATTGCGATGCAGACCTGACTGCGGAGTTGTTCTTAAAGCATGTGGCAAAATATTGGGGGATACCGGAGAACATTATCAGTGATCGAGACACTCGGTTCACTGGAAGGTTTTAGGTTGCCCTATTCAATTTGTTGGGCTCGGAGTTGAAGTTTTCCACAGCAAACCCTCCTCAAACGGATGGGCAGACGGAGAGGATCAATGCATTGCTGGAGGACTACCTCAAACACTATGTTAATGCAAGTCAGTCCAACTGGGTGGATTTACTTGATACAACCCAATTCTGCTACAATCTCTACAAAAGCGGCTACGGAGCTGAGTCCATTCGAGGTGGTGACGGGACAACAACCGGCTACTCCACATGAGGTAGCCAAATCAAAGTCGATGGGGTCGAGGCCAACGGCTTATCGCTTTGCGAGGAACAAGTAGAAGCTGAGGGAGGCAGCTCAAGACAGTTTGTCCAAAGTTGTCCGGAGGATGAAAAAGTATGTGGACCAGAATATAAGACCCTTGGAGTTCCAGGAAGGAGACCTAGTCTTGTTGAAGCTCACTCCTCAGATTTTGAAGAAGTTCAACAAGAAGGAGACGCACAAGGGCCTGGTTCAGCGATACGAATGACCATTTGAGGTAGTCAAGCGAGTTAGGAGGGTGGCTTATCGCCTTAAGCTACCAGAAAGGTTGAAGATACATCCTACATTCCATGTCAGTTACCTCAAACCTTTCCACTTTGATGAGGCAGATCCAGGGATGAGCACAGCAAGACGGGCTCCACCCTTAATACGAAAGGAGTTTGCGGGAGAAATTGAGCAAATTCTAAGCCACGAGACGCGTGGCCAAAGCAAGAAGAATAGGCGAACTTTCTACTTGATCAAGTGGGTTGATGTTGATGAACCTACTTGGGAGCAAGACACTACTCTATGGCCGTTTATGGATGAGATAGCAGACTACCAGAAGCGACAGCAACCGAGCAGTTCGATGAGGACATCGAACATTTCGGCGGGGGATGTTTGTCACCCCCTCAATAGCATGACCCGACTAGGCTGGGCTGGGCAACGAGAAACCTAGCAAATAAGCGAGTTATGGAGGACTCGGATGGTTCCATGAGGTTTGGTTGCGGGATAGCATGCGGAACGGATGAGGCAGCGCACAGGCGTGAATGAGGTCGCGCCTTGGCGCGCGCCAAGGCACGGTGCCATGGCGCAGACGAGGTTGCACCTTGGCACGTGCCTTGGCGCATCCCTTGGCACAGACACGGGCAAGCCTTGGCAGATTCCTTGGGCACGAGCAAGGGCGCGCCTTGGCATGTTCCTTGGGCACGAGCAATGCAGATTCCTTTGGCACGAGCAAGGCCGCGCCTTGGCAGGTTCTTTGGGCACGAGCAAAACAGATTCCTTTGGCACAAGTAGGGCCGCGCCTTGGCACGGGCAAGGCATTCCTTGGCAAGGGTTGACAAAGTTTGACTTGGTCGTTGACCAAATCAAAGTACGTTTGGTCTCATTTCTTGATGTTTCCTATTGGAGTTGGGGAAACGGCTTAACATCTACTATAAGGAGAGGTGTGTTCTCTCCTAGGGGCGGCATGGGCACAGTAGCAAGGAAGACCCTCGAGCATGCCTTGTGCACCATGCCAAGGCAAGACCCACGAACCCATGGTCCGAGCCACCCTGAGTCGATGGGACTCGACCAAGCCCCGGCTAACACCCAGGGTGCCTAGACTCAGCTAGGCACCACCGAGCAGTCCCTCTCCCTAAAAGAAACATGGACCAAGTCACCTTGAGGCACGGATGGACCAAGTCAAGGTGGTTCCAGACGGTTGGGTAACTACTTTGGTCATGGCCACCGGCATGACCAAGGCACGTCCGAAAATGTCCCGAACATGTGGTAATTGACCAAGCAGTTGTGGCGGTTGTGGAACCAGGTGGCAGCAAGGGAACAAGGCAGTTGGGTAACTGCCTCGACCACAAGGAGTGGGGTTTTACTTAGTCTACGAATTAATGTAATCAGGACAGGTGTCATTGACGGTTATGTAACTACTTGTTAGCTGATCTGTAAAGCCATGGGCTCTAGGCTTGGGGAAGCATAGAGTACCAGTGTTGTATTCTCATTGAGAGCTTAGTAAAACGTTTCCTTGATGTCATTGCTTGCTGTTCATTTACTTTGAGTATTGGTAGTGCTGAACTAAGGTGGCCCTTAGGCACCACGGGTTGGGTTGAGCGAGAAAAATTTCCTTATGGTAAACCCCTCACTTAATAGCCCTGTGACAGTAGAACTAGGGTTGCGTCATGCGATATGTTCACAAAGGACCATCTAATAAGATGGATATTGCATGCTACCATTGGGTGTAGCATCAACGTCTAGTTCTATTAGGTATAGAATTGGTTTCCCGACATGGTAGTCGATGACTCACACCCCTACAGTTCTCTTCAAAGAAAGGGACACGAAAGTCGCTACTTTGTTGATCCGAAAGTATCACAATATGTTTTCATGGTATTAAATCTGGTTTGTAATTAAAAAAAAAAAAACGAATAAATAGAAATCGTCACTTTATCCACGCACTGATTAATGCCTAGATATATTGTTTAGCGTAGTCCTAATCTAACTATATATGCGATTTTCCTCAAAAAAAAAAATCTAACTATATATGCGATAGTATATGTATTAATCCAATATAATTCGTGGTTATGACGCACGTCAGTTGGCACCTTTTGTAATCAAATAGTGACTTTCATATGTGCATGAGTGACTTGGTAATCACTTTAAAATATCAGTGGACCCCTCTATTTGATACGTGCATGAGTCCTAGGGCACATGCAATCACTTTATCCACTTTCTGATTCACGTGGTTATCACCTTATCCACTTCACATATCAATTGGAGGAGGGAGGCAATATTCCAATGGTTCGGAGGCGGTGAGGAGGGATTTCGATGGATTCGGCGAGGGTAAGTGGATTCCGATGAGGTGGAGGATGGATCGGAGTATGGCTTTGAAGATGGATAATGAAATTCCTGTGTTTACTAGAATGATGCACAACATTCCTTCGATGGGGTGGGAGGCTTGACACTCCCATTTTTATTATTTTATTTATTAAACTCGGAACGATTTCACTGAATTTGGGAAACAATATAATATATTGATTATAGCTAGATGACTACAACTCCATAAACTGTTGAAATTATATTCGATTCAATAATGTTAGGAAGCTCGATTAGCAACAATTTGTATCCGAAATGTCAAAAAAAGGCATCGATCACCAAAGTGAAACCGAGAATCTCCACACAAATGAACATATTTAGCAAAAGAAATGAAGGAGCAACTGATCAAAGCAAGATTAAACCTTTTGGAAAGTGTGACCTTACAACAAGTAAATTGGATCAATTCGATGCGAAATCGAATAAAATCTATTCAATTATCATTTCCGAATACGAAGAAAGAGGAACGCAAAAGAAATTGACCAAAGAGATTTGTAAGTAAGTGTGTCTAGCTACATCACAAAGTCCTGCAATATGTATATATATATATAGATCATCAAACAAACAAAGTCACGAGCCAAGCAAACAAACAAACAAAAGGGTTGAATAAACAAAGAACACAAAAGAATTGAATTGAAAATCCAATAAACTCATCATGTGAGCAAAAGAAAGAAAGAAAGAAAGCTCTCTGTTATTCTATTCCATTCCGTTCAAAAAAAATAAAAATAAAATTCAACCTTTCTCATCTCATCATCTGTTCGTACAACAATCCCAACAAGCCGTTGGTGCCGAAAATTGTTCCCAATCAAGAAGAATCATCACAACAACAACAACAAAGAAGAAGCTAGGCGGCGAGCATGGAAAGCTGGTCGCGAGGCAGAGAGCATGAGGCAGCAGGTCGTCGCGAGGCGGCGGTCGTCGCGAGGCGGCGGTCGCGAGGCGGCGAGCGCGAGGCGCGAGTGGCGCGAGCGTGGCGAGGCGCGAGTGGAGGAGAGAGGTAACGAAGAGGAGAGAACGCTTGAGAGAGAGCAAGAGCGAAAGAGAGAAAGATGAGAGAAAACGTTGAGAGAAAGAGGAACCAGAGAGAGAAAACAAAAGAGTGGGCTTCATTTGGTTGGTTCATTGAACCAATTGGTTCAATTGAACCGGTTGGTTCATTGAACCGATTGGTTCATTGCCACGTGGCGCCATGTGGCGATTGAATTTCGCCACATCATCAATAACAATGGTTGGACTAACAAAAGGACTTAATTTACACTATATGAAAAGTTGAGGGACCAAATGTGTTGTTTTCAAAGTTGAGGGACTAAAAGTGTAAAACTTTCAAAGTTCAGGGACCAAAAGATTGGTTTTGCCATAAATCTATGAACTTGAGGTTTTCTTGACATTTTATTGCTCTTTCTTTTGAGGTATTTTTATTGCTCTTTTACGAATACATATAGAGTTCTTAATGTTCTTTAAACTTTTAGTCTTACCGGACTTCTTGAAATTCCTAGAAAATCTGTCGGGTTGTTTCTCATAATACTTATTTGCATGTGTATTCTAATGTTAATTAGAATAATATCCTTTAGACTATGGACGTTTCATTTAGAATTAGTTTGAGATGCAAAACATTGCATCACTATAATTTTGTTGTTCAATCCTCTTATTTTGCGTAATGTACAACAGAAGAAAAATGGCAACAAGGAAAATGGACAAAAGAAGAATAAAAGCAAGAAAGAAATTCAATAAAAGAATACCAATGGAGATAATTCTCAAGGAAATACTCAAGGAAATGCCGAGTTAACTAAAAGGAAGCACAATAAGATGTTCAAGTGCCAATGAAAAAAAGAACAACTCTACATTCCATTGTAAGGGATTTGGAGTATGTTACTCCAAGAACGGAGAGCCGTTACATGGAGTTAATGCTAACTCCAATCTTGTGTAGTTCAATGTTTCATTTATAGTGGCAAAATTTTATGTGTTATGTATGTCCTATTTATTTTTGTCAAAATAGTGGTTAATCTTTCTTACAAGTCGAGAGATATTTTTTACTTGCTTGCAGACTTTTGGCAAGAGACCAAGATATTTGTATGGAGGAGTATGGAAGCTAGTCAATAGTGTGGCCCCGATTGAAACTTCTACACCCACCAAAGCACCGACGCAAAGTTTATACACTCACTCCAAAACCAAAGATCTTTAGGCTCATCACAATGTTCAAGTGTTAAATCAAAGATCTTTGACATTTTTGTTAGTTTTTTAGAATTATTTTGAAGATACTACTTGTAAGTAAGGTAGGGAAGAGAATGATGGAAAATATTTGTTATAATTCCAATCATCAAATTTCATATACACCATCCAATTGCAATTAGTACAATTAATTTTAATATAAAATGTCGTCTTTTCTAAGTGCCTCATGTTCTTGATACAACTTCGCAACTTTTGACTACAACAAATTATTCTCTGCTCGAAGCTTTACGACCTCATCCACATCAACATGGTTATCGCTTTCCACGAAGGACGAAGCAAGGAGATCCAAGAGAGAAAAAGTGTTAGGTTTCAGAACCTGAAGCAAAATACAAGAAGTTAGCAAAATAGGAGCATATTCTTGTTTTAAAACTAAAAAAATAATATATATATATATATATATATACTTTAAACCAATCAAATCCCCGCCTGGAGCATGTAAGCTATAGGAGGAAAAGCAAGGAAATTCAAGAATCGAACATCGAAATAGTAATGAAGCAAAAGAAAAAGACGAGGCGGTGGCATACATAGAGAACGTTGAATATGAAGAATGAGAAATGGAGAATTATGGATGATATAAACCACAAACGCCATTTTCCATGTATACACATGCTATAGTAGGAAAAATAAAAATGAAGAAAATTGAAGTTGGACATGTAAAACATAATCACAAATTCATAAAGTATGTGCCTTGGAGTAAGATTTGCAATTTGTTTAAATATTCCAATGTAAGGAGACAAGTATATAGCATGCATGGACCTCCAATAAAATTATTTCTTACATTTAACAAATCAAGACAACTCTACTAAGAACAAGAAAATAAAAGACGAACGCAATGATCGGTTCTCTCTCATGACATATAACGCCGAGAGAATAAGAGAAAAGAAAACCTCCTCAACAAATAAACTCAAAGATGGAGAGAGGCGAAAGGATCAGCAGAAGGTTTTGATCAATGCAAGAAGCATGATGATGGTCGTGAAAAGAGGTTGACAAACTTGGAGTTATAGAACGATGTCGGGAGAAGTCTAGGTTAGCATTCAAAACTAGAATACAACCCCAAGCCTTTTATTCCAACCCGTTGCAAATTCCACAATTTCGTCGAAGAGGTTGCGAAAATCACATGTTATAACTTAAACAAGGACAAGGGCCCCCTTCGTTGTCTCCAAGCCTCATTTTTTATCGCCAACACTGCCTTTCTTGCTCATACCTTTTACATAAACCATCATGTCCTTTCTTTTAATAAGAGGATTGAACTTCATTCAAAAAAAAATAAGAGGATTGAACAACAAAATTATAGCAATGCAATGTTTTGCATCTCAAACTAATTCTAAATGAAACGTCCATAGTCTAAAGGATATTATTCTAATTAACATTAGAATACACATGCAAATAAGTATTATGAGAAACAACCCGATGATTTTCTAGGAATTTCAAGAAGTCCAGGTAAGACTAACAGTTTAAAGAACAATAAGAACTCTATATGTATTCGTAAAAGAGCAATAAAAATACCTCAAAAAGAAAGAGCAATAAAATGTCGGGAAAACCTCAAGTTCATAGATTTATATAGTAGAGAACAATACATAAAATTGAAAGCTTAATTGCAAAGATTGTTCAACTCTTTAAACATGCAAATCTTAACGGTTAAAGCACGAAGACAAAAGTATTGGGAAAGCATCATGTGGTGATGCTAATTTAAAATGCCAATCAAATTTGACTTAATTAGCTGAAATTGTGATGAGAATTAAAAACGTACTCGATAAAGCCAAGGATGAGATGCATACAAGTGAGGAGCGCGACCACGAGGCAGAGAGGCGTGGGCGGTCGCGAGGCAGAGGCGATCGCGAGGTAGAGGCGGAGGTCGCGAGGCGCAGGCGCGAGGCAGAGAGCGTGAAGCGGCGGTCGCGAGGCGGCGGTCGCGAGGCGGCGGTCGCGAGGCGAGGCGTCGCGAGGCGGCGCGAGGCACAAAGGCACGCGAGCGCGGCGGCGCGCGGCGCAGAGCGCGAGGCCGAGGCCGAGGCCGCGCGACGGCGAGGAGGTCGCGAGCAGATGTGAGCGAAAGCGCGAGGAACGCAGAGAACGCAGAGAGCAAGAGAGAGAGAGAGAGAAGAGAGAAATCGTGAGAGAAAGAGAACGCAGAGAGAAAAACGGGGTTGATTTGGTTGGTTCGTTGAACCGATAATTAAATTATAACTTGGTCAATCACATTGATCTAGTTGGACACGTAGACCAGTAATTTTTGGAAACCACAAAGAAAACATGTCATTATAACCACGTAATTAGAAAGCTGTGACTATTTATGTTAAAGCTTTGGGGTGCTTAAATTCAAATGTTTTAATTAGTTAATACATATTAATATTGAATGGGGTTAAATTGGTCAATCCCAAAAGTATTATTTTATGGTGAATTTTTTTTTTTCAAATTATAATTGTCTCCTTAAAATAAAAAGATGCCCCATTGACCGTGTACGCGAATTGGTTAGCCGAACCACCAATTTTTTTTAATTATGGTGCATGGAAATTTTTTATTGTCGAATAGGGTTTAATTATCTAATTTGTTTTATGATGCTTTACCTTTTATGAACTTTATTCTCTGCATTTTAGTATATATGATATTCCATAATAAAATAGATGCAAGAATTAATAATCATAAAATATATAAATGATCATAAAACTTTATTAAAATCCCTCTTTGAAATTTTAAGTCAATGCCACCCAATTTTAAAACACTTTTCAAGGGCTCAGTCACATTAATATGGGTTTGCCTCCGTAGGGTGTATGGTGTTATCTTGGTGAGGCAAGCCGGGTAATGGTTATCTGGATGTTTTAAATTGGTTTGGCTTAATAAAGCTATCAAAACGGTTTTGGGCTTAGGCATAGATGAGACACAACATGTTGTGACATATGATGTCTAGGTCTCATAAAGAACCTAAGTGTTGCATGTGATGCAATTGGTAAAGGTTGCATACCTAAATAACTTTATTTTGACTGTCATACCTTAGCTGTCTCAAAATTAAATGAAATATGGATCTTAGACCACTAAATTAATATTTACGAAGGTTATTGATTTAGTAAAAGTTTAATTACTCAATAATGAATTATTATGCATAATCTTCTAGGTGTAGATATTAAACTCCTAGTAATCCAGATTAACTGTGATCAATCCTTGAGAATGATAAAATAATTTCTAAGACTAATTATCATGTTTTGATTTGAAAATTGATAAATGTTATCAACCATAAAAACAAGAATGTATGTCTAGATTAATGGTTCCTTTTAAACTACTATATATTAGTATAAGAACTATATGTCATGTTAGCAAATGTAAAACAGGACTTGAGGAAAGATTCGGGACCATGGAAGCTAATAAGATAACAGTGACGACACTGAAGGAAATGTTCCAATAGTAAGTTACATTTGAAAAGGGTATAAGATTACCAAAATTCTTAGAGTATTGTAAAATGGTTGAAAACCAATTAATATATCTTTATGTTTGGAACATGAAAGGACTATATTAATTATCTCAAAAGGCTTGAATCTTCATGTGCCATAAGCTAGCTATAGATTTGATCTATAATTTATTAAAATAGTTTTGAACTATATATAAATGACACGGAGAAATATGTTTACAGTTGCATATGATGTTTAAAACTATAAGACAGAATATTAAAAAAAAAGGGCCTTAGACATATATTTGATGGTTCGTAACGTAAATGAACTTAATAAATAAAGATAAAAGGGAGGTAAAAGCTACCAAAGGGATTTGTGTCGGACACATAAACCTTAGTTGTGAGCTAGACTTTGCCATGTTCTAAATAAAAACCATAAAGGACAAATTTTGTTATTCATAGAATGAAATTGTTCATTTTATAATGAATTATAAATCATATCTGGAAGACATAATTTTGAATTGTTACAAACGTTTTAAAATGAGTATAAGAAATACTTGGCAAACTATTAACATATTTTGACGAGATCAAGGTGGATAATGTTTGGGCCAAGATCTTAAATGACCACCTTTGAAATTATGGGATTGTTTTGCAATTAACTCCACTAGGAGCGTCATTTAAGAAAAGATGTTTTAAGAGGAGAAATCGAACTATATAGGATATAATTCGATTTATTACGCGTCAGACAGACCTTCTTATGATGTCCTATTGAAGCTATACTTTAGAAACCACTGCACTTCGAACTAAACCTTATTTTCTTTAAAGTGGTTGATAAAACTCCATATACGATATGGAATAAAAAGACCTAGTTTGTCTTTCTTGAGATTTGAGGCGGTGACACTTGCATAAGATGCTAAGTCACATAAAGTTTGATGCATAAGTCATTTTGTGTCTAATTATGGTTGAACATTATGATACTATTTTATACAATTGAGAACAAATTATTTGTTGCTCAAAATGATGTCTTTCTAAATAAAGATTTTATTTCAAAGACAATATTCGAAATAAAGTAAATCTTGAAATGTTCAAGAGCCACAAATGAGAATTGAACCACTTTAGGATGCTCAACAAAGTTTTGAACTAGTTGAGTATACACAAGTAACTTATATCTCTAGAAAATCGAGAATAATAAGAAATTGGCCAGAGAAATCTGAAATTTCTTATTATTGATAGTTTGATACATTTTGGATACTGGATCGGAATGAATCACTACTTATAAAGAGACATGTCTCATCTAAATTGGATGAAGAGACTAAGTGTCAATGAACTCTGAATTTTATTTCATGTATGTTAGTCAAGTTTGGAACTTGATTTATTTACATAAAAGTGGTATGACCATTGGATGTAAATGAGTTAAAGTGACATGAAAAATAAAAAGTTGCATACTTAAAAGCACGGCTTATCGAAAAAATTCAATCTAAATAAAGGTGTTGATTATGATAAGATTTTTCACTGGTAGCTAAGCTCAAGTTCTAGAATTCTAATCGTCATTACTTCATAGTTTGACTATAAGATACGAAAAAAGGGTGTCAAAATAGCATTGTTTTATGCTCCTTAAAGATGTGTATGACACAACTTAAGGTGTTTTTTATGATCTTGAGAATTTTAAGAAGGTATAGGATCCATTTATGGATTATAGTCGTGGTCTTTGTTTTGATGAAATATTAAATTAATTATGTTCATTGAATCGAAGATAAACCTTGTGTATACACAAAGGTTGGTGAGACCGTAATTATCTTTCTGAATATGTATGTTGATGATATATCATTCATTAGAAACAATGTCCTAACCTTGTAGAATGTTGACCCTAGATTGAGGAAATTTTCTCAATGATATTCTTAGACAATTGGGCATATATCCTTGTGATATAGATACATAGAGATAGATCTAAGAAGCTAATTGCTCTAAATTATAGTGCTTATATAGACAAATAATTGAAAAGGTTTCAGTGTACGAGATTCTTAAAAGAATTTATACTTATGTCTTATAACATAAGCCTCTGCAAGACTCAAAGTCTATGGACAAATGATGAGCGAGACAATGTGAATATGATTTCATACGCATTAGCTATCAGAATCATCACATATGTTATACTTTGCATTCAACTTGATATGTCATATGTTTTAGGCAAAACATAGATATATCTCATAGATTCCAGTGAAGGTCACTGGATATTTATTGATAACATTTTAAGTACTTCTGAAGCACTTGACAAATGTTATTCGATTTGTAACGGTTTGAAATATATAGGTTTTGTAAGTGGATACACATTGCAAACTTTCAAGCTTACATAAATGATTAATGATCGCAATATGGATACGTGTTAACTTCGTAGGAAGATGCACTGAGTTGGTAATGTTCTAAACTCACTATAACAAGTTCTACAACATAAATTAAGTTATTAGCGAGATTTGATGCAGCAAAAGAAAATATTTAGATCATAAAGTTTATGATTGAATAAGGTGTGATTCCAAGTATTGTAAACAACTTTGCATTTTATTGTAAATCCAATGGACAAATTTAGGTTATGGAACCTAAATCACACTATAGATCTAAACAATCACTTGAATGTTTTTTTCTTATTAAAGAAAGAACTTGAAGATTTACAAAACATCAACATTAAGCAATGTAGCAGATACAGAAATAAAATTCTTCTACTAAAAATGCATTAAGATCATGCAGTATAGGATATGTATAGAATTGGACCCAGTGCAAGTGGGAAATGTTGGGGTATGTGCCCTACGTCAATTCTGTAAACGTTGTTTAACTATTATAAGTAGATGCATGTTTCTCTTATAATAGTCTTTATGGATAATTATTGTATTATTATAAACGTCCCTAGTCAGTTATTGTTGTAGGAACAATAATAAATTAAGACTAGTATGAGTCTTTATTGATAGTCATATAATGATTATGCATATACCGATACAGATCAAAATCATGGGTATCTATTGGGAACAGATGTTGGACTGGCCCGCTATGATAATATTAAATGGTCAATGTCGTGAGTAATTTTCATGAGAGTTATAACATTAAGTCATTTGACTTCATATCACCAAATACTCCGACATTAGGAACACAATAATTTGACATAATCAAATGTCTTTTGTAACTAAATGATTATAAAGATTATGATTGGTCATTGTTCGACTAATGTGTGGAAGTTGTGTGATAAAGATGAAATTTGTCCCTCTCTTTTGGAGAAAGATATCTATTAGCCCCTCGATATGTGAGACTCGTAAATGGTCATGTCTAGTGAATTGATTGGATCAATGTCACTTGACAATTTCAATCTACTCGGAGATCGAGACTAGTAGTGTGACGACCTATTCTCAAACTAGGGCACTGCCCGGCCTAATCCCGTCATTAAGCCCTAATCTCGCCACGTAGGACTTAACAACGAATTAGTCAGCCTTTTTCCAAAACTTTTCTCCTTACCAATTAATTTTTTTTATAAACTTAAAATTTATTCAATGGAAGACTTAACAATTTAAAGAAAGCTTTTAACATGATACCTAAGAATTGCGGAAAACCAAGAAATAAAGATCACATGCGTGTGTGTGTGTATATCTATATGAAACGACGATAATATATCATCATGTATTTGGTCAAGGTACCATCTCTCAACCCACACTATATACAACCCCAAAAGTATGTGGAAGACATAAAAGTTATATAACAAAACCAAAAACCTACAAAATTCGGTGTAGTAACATTCTACTGGCTCAGAAGTAGTTGCCGATCTTCTATTTTTCTGGTCTGCTACTCGATGGATCTGCACCCACCGTCATAAAAAGAACGGTGAGTAGAGGAAAGTAGAAAGTAACATTGAGAGACATTTGTTCACATTTCCAAATATACAAGAAGTATCTGAAAGCATAATTGTAGCAACTATGCTGAAAAAAATCATGCTAAAAGATACTACAGTTAAACAATATGAAACTAACACTCTACTAAGTGGTAATGATCTAGGGTCGATCGGCCTAGAGTCTTATCACCAATGCCTTTTCCACTATATAAGGATGGAGCTGAGCTCTACGTCTCTGTTGAAGGTCGGAGCTGAGCTCTACGCCTCAATAATTTTTCACATTTGCTAGTCACTTGTGATATATGTGCTTGCCAACAACTCCGGGTCCCATGCCCCGTGTGTTGTGCAAGATAGTGGTGAGATCCCGATCACCCCGAAAGTCTAATGACCCATGTGTGTCGCGCCATCTTTATCATGTCATGATACTAGATACAAGAACTACTTTCATTACCCAAGAAATAACATAGTTTAGGAATCCAACAATGTAATTGCATATCTAATGCACGAAGGGATTTAGATGTACAATACCATCAAATATCTACCTAATAGCATGTTATTTCATTTAACCAAGTATAACAATAATAAAAAATGACGTAACACATGATTTAGAGTCAATGAGACTATTCAACAAACAAATAATATCGTGATAGCAAACTCATGAACTGAGAAAGGAAACAAGTCATGGTATCGAGAGTACAATAGGCAAATCAGTCCAAAAGACATGAATTGAATGACAAAACTGAAAAGAAATGTAAATAAATATCTCAATCTTTACTTACAATCTACGTAAATTTTCTAGCTAATTCAGCCTATCGACATCTCAAAACTCGTATCTAAACTTCTCGAGACTCTTCCCTAGGTTCTTGAAATCATTTAAAACATTTTTAAGTGTGTTTAGAACTTAAATTAAGGTATTGAATTTATTTATAGTGTTTAAGTTAATTTAGAAAATTTTAGGTTTTAAGCTGTCATAGCACCTAGCGCATTGGATAGCATGATTAGTGCGCTAGTGACCTTATTAACGCGTTACCTCTTCTTCCTAACGTGCTATTCAAAGTTAATGCGCTAGTTGGCACATCTAACGCGCTATGTGCAGAAAAATTCAGAATTCTGCACTTTAAATTATGAGTTTTCTCCACACATAGGCCACCACAACAACTTAGGATCTCTTTCCTCACCTACCAGAGACCCCAAGACATCATCCACAATTTAAAAATAGCCACATTTAATTTATATCATGAATTTATCAATTTAACCTAAGTTGCTAATGTAAATAAATTGCTTGATTGATGAATACATGACGCACGCCGAACGCGTCAATAAGATAAAGTTTCCTAAACCAACTATTTTGTAGAATAGTGGCAAAGGGTCGACCCCACATAGATTGGTGGTATTTCTAAGGTTAAAAACAACGAAAAGGAAAATCGGGGGTTTTAAAATAAATAATTTAACTAACTAATCTAACTAAACTAAATAAATAAATAAAGTAACTAAACTAATTTTGAAAACAATTAATGAACACCTAAGTAACACCTAGGTCTACAGCTCCACAAATCAGGATCAAGATTCAATGGCAATCATGGTCTTCAATCTTTCCCAAAAAGTCGTTAATTTAATTTCTCCTAGATTAGCTATAGAAAATCGACATTCGCCAGAAATTCCTCGTTCCCCTAATCTCGATAGCCAGGACGTCCGCCACTAACTACTTCCCTAATTAATGCATAACCCTAGACATCCGCCAATCGGGTTTAACACACTAACCGCAGTAATATGGATCAGTGGGAACACTAATCCTAAATAATCGGATCGCATCCGCTTCCGATTTAACCTAGATTCAATTGTTGCACACTCAAGAACCGAAAGGGTTTGACGGCAAATGGGTGAGTGTTCGACACTTTATTGATCCAAAAGTACAATTACACGGATACTAATGGTTCAAATAACTATAGGTTCTCCACCTAAAAACATGCATCGGCCGTATACATACCCTAGATCTAAACTATAATCTTTAAAATCAACAACAATGAAATAGGAGAATTTAAACTAAATTAAATAATAAAATAAAAGATCTCACATAATATGCCATGAATTCATAATCCCAACTTGTTTCCTCGCCGACCTAGGCAAAGAATTGATTAGCTGAACATCGTCGTCAAAAGAAAGTATGCTAAAAATATAAAAGTCGGTGTTCTTAATTAAACCTAAGGTTCCTAATATATAAACTACTCAAAATTGCTCCCGGGATGTGAGAGAAACTAATTTTGGGGGTTGGGGGAGGTGACTCGTGCGCCGAGGAGCATCGTATGGATGTTTTTGGGCCCAAAAACACGTTCTGTCCACGTGTCCACGCCTGATTGGTCTTTTGCTGCCGTGCACTGACGTGGCGGCTTCTGATTGGCTGGATTTGCTGCTGGTGACAACCCGGGTGGTTAAGAACGCGACACGTGGCGGGCAAGGAGGCGGTGAAGAATTCGTATGAATTCATCGAAGATCTAGGAGCTAGTGCAACACGCATCCCGAGGAAATCGAAGAGCACATGTGCGAGGAGAAGAAATGATTTGTGACGTGGTGATGTGAGAGGCCACGTGTCGGATTCCTATTGGAGGAGAACTGGTGGATGACGCTATGGTGCATGGAAAGCCCGCCACGTGGCGATCGGTGGTTGGTGGAAAACACAGGAAATGATGTACTTATTCAATGGCAAAGTGACCTGTGGCGGTCTACTGCTATTGTCTCATATTCTACCCGCTACGCAACATGTAACTCGAGACAAATAGTCCGACGTCCGATCAATGCATGTAAATACTCCAGTTCAAGTATTTTTTCGCTACGAATTCAACCGCGCACTTCATTTCACCTGAAAAAGACCAATAAATATAATTAAATATATATTTTAGAGACTTTCTATATTAAATACATTAAAATAAACTACTAAAAACCTATAAATACTGACTTATCAATACACGTAGCTAGATCAACATATCAAAATCACCAAATTTTCCTCAACAAGTCTTGTTGATCTTTTTCTCCTTCTTCTTCTCTTGAAAAATCTTAGTTTCTAAGCTTTCAATTGAAATGAATTGCATGGGTTGATCTTAAGCATTATATATAATGAATAGTGTTGATTAATAGCCCTTGACATCTATGTACACACGTATCTCGAGACTAATCTAATGATCTACAACTTGACACATGTCCCACTAATTTTCCACTATTTCAATCCAACTAAACAAAATGAAACTCAATTAATCTCATGATGTGTCTATACGTATATCGAGAATCATCATATGACTATTATTTTAACTTGCTAACTTAGGTTACATTTAATTTAAAACAACCTTAGTCACATTAATATTACTATATAAGCTACACTAAGCCAAAATAAACTTACCACATTACTCTCTACCCCGGTCTCATATCGGTACGCATCTCGAGGTGCATCTCCAATCATGTCTCGACACGCATCACAAATAAGAGTGACTTAATACACTACAAAAAATAAGAAATTAACAATGGAATTAGCAAGGGATACTTATTCCGTCGCTAATTAGCAACTGAATATGGATAAGAAACTGTTTGACCAATTAAAAACATATTAGCAACGGATTAAAAATGAAATTTAGCAACGGAAATATATTCTATTGATAAAAACACCTGCCAAAATTTTCGGCCTACTATTCTGTTGCTAATACGTTGTAATTTATTGTTTACACATTACAAACCGATTAGCAACTGACTAATCCTTTGCTAATAGTCAGTTGCTAATCCGTTGCAAAGGATGTATTTAAACGCTTGGTAAATTTGATCTATTGGTTTGTTAAACTGGAAAGTTTAAAAGAGAGACGACATGCCCTAATATTAGATCAAACTCGAGCATCTTCTTAATCGTCTTCAACTCCCTCCTTTGAGCATTATCGCAATCGTCTCAAACTCGACACACAACTGTTACCGTCTTCAACTCCCCTCCTCGATTCCTCCTTCAACGCCTCTTGAACCCACGAACCAAGGTTTTTCCTGCTGCAACTTCCCCAAATGAGACGAACCAATGCATCGACGTCGGCCAACGGCTCTTCAACCCACCAACGGCTCTTCAACCCACGAACTAGTGTTCGTTTGTAGCGTCACCACAAATGCCACCGCTGCATCAACGTCGGCCAGGAACAACGAAAGAGACAGAGCACTTTCCCTAAATCAGACGAACCGATTCCGCCATTAGCGGTGCAATTGGTGCGAAGAAGAGAGAGAAGAGGAGATTTGGGGATGGTGAAATTAGGGTTTCGGTTGAGGTGGAGAAAGATTGATGATCGATTCACATGTACATTTAATTAATTTTATTTGGACATCACTGATGATCGATTTTATGAATATCGATCATTATTATCTTCTCTGGCTTTTATGAGTATCGATCATTATTATCTTCTCTGGCTTTTGAATCAACTGATTGAGCCAGAGAAAGTGATTGGCTTTTGAATCAACTAATTGGCTTTTGAATCAACACTAATACTAGAAGGAGTATATAATTTATTCAAGTGCATCATACGTTAGCAGTAGAAGTACTACTATTAGGTTTTGGACTTCATTAATTGTTATCAAGTTAACTTATTGAGCTAGAGAAAGCACATGTGTTGATTTCTTCTGGTGCTCCTTGGCTTGCTAGTTCTTCTATATATGTAGACCTTTACCGTAGTTGATTTGCATAAACTCTATATATGGCTTACTATATATATATAATCAGTTTTGAGGAGAAGAAAACAAGTATTTGGTGTTAAATAGTGCTACTCTCACTGTTCAATACTGGTCTTCTGCATATTAGGCATATGTTGTTCCTTAGCAGGCAGTCCTTGATGCACGAAGTTGAATTTGGTCTACATCATTGACTTTGTTTTCAAAATCCCCAAAAATAAACATAACATATATAGATTGAAACACAATTAGTTGGATAAAAAGTATAGTTGAAGAGTTCCAAATCCTATACCCACCCAATTGGTTAAGAGCTCCTAATTTTTACTTGACATATGGTGCAGATTTTATTCTCCTAATCATTTCCTCAGTCCACCTGCTTCTCATTTCGCGAGCTTCTTTTTCAAACATTCTATGCAGCAACGTTAATTGTTTCAAAAAGAAAATGACGTTTAGCTTGAAATCAAAATTAAATCTAAGCTAGCTATTCAATAGATGGAGGGGGGAAAAAGTTGTCAATAATAGGATCTACCTGCTGCATACGATCATATAAAATCTCACGAGCCCTTATCGCCTTATACTCTTCCGGTGTAAGTTCAATGTCCATTCCCTGCAACATATAAAAGAGAATGTAGTAGAGGAGAGTATAGTGGAATCGTGATATAAACCCCATAATGAGTTTGACAAATGTGGATATTAGATTACTTTCTTAGTTGAGGTGGCTCTGAGGGCGTCTATGTTAAAATTGATTCCTAAGTTCTTTAAGGTATGATGTCTATTTTGAGGTTAATCAATTTATCTATGTACATTAGTAGGGGACAATGTAATGTCATGTACTTCATATATGTATGTGTCTCTTGCACTGTTACGATATGAATAGACTAGTATTTTTTTTTTCAAGTTCACCTACAGGCACATAGATCACAATTCTACCCAAAAAAAAAAAAAAAAAGGTTTCGCAACATTGTTCAGAGAAGTAACCAATGCAAATTCAACTAGTCCATGCGTTTGGTAAATAATTCAAAAATAGTAAAAGTAGGAACAAATAGGAAACAAGTGAGAGATTCAATCTCAATCCTTTTAATATTATAGACACAAATTAAAGGAGCAAGGTTAGTATAAAGCATATACTAAATAATTTACTACCCTCAGTCCTTTCAATTAATGTCATAACAAACAAGGTGACCAATGCTAATGCAAGTGCACATAAGCATTGCCTAGTCCCACTTAGAAAATAAGAAGATTAAGAAAAAAGAAAACGTAAAACTCGTATCATTGTTAGAATTACATTTGGTATGACCTATTTTTGATGTCTATGCATATGGGTTTCTCTCATTTTGAGATGTTTAGATCTCTAAGTATATTTCATTCAAACTCGCATGTTTGTTTGTTTTGTTTTTTTGTTTTTTTTTGTTTTTTTTTTTTTTTTTTTTTTGCATTGCCTTCCCTCTAAACATATGCATGTTGGTTCATGAGCGAGTATATTTATTGAGTAAATTCTTATTTTATACTCATATCATTGTTACAATTACATTTGGTATGACCTATTTTTGATGTCTATGCATATGGGTTTCTCTCATTTTGAGATATTTAGATCTCTAAGTATATTTCATTCAAACTCGCAAGTTTGTTTGTT
The DNA here is from genome assembly GCA_039657325.1 of Stephania cephalantha. Taxonomy (NCBI): domain Eukaryota; kingdom Viridiplantae; phylum Streptophyta; class Magnoliopsida; order Ranunculales; family Menispermaceae; genus Stephania; species Stephania cephalantha. The sequence continues at coordinate 33,211,225 of CM077569.1, forward strand.
TGTTTTTTTTTTGTTTTGTTTTTTTTTTTGTTTTTTTTGCATTGCCTTCCCTCTAAACATATGCATGTAGGTTCATGAGCGAATATATTTATTGAGTAAATTCTTATTTTATACTATCTATTTTGCATTTTTGCCTTTGTCCTTGTATTTCTCTATTGTTGCATATGTTTGAAATGTACTGTGCTTTTAGTTTATGAGATCGATGAAGGATTAGCTGAAGCTTGTGCATATAAGCAAGAGTTGAAGAAGAGGCAACAAAGGGATTCAGGTTAGTTTGTAATTGTTCAATGCATTCATTTCGGTTACAACTTGCGATTTCAATCCTTTTTTGAATATCTTGAAATGTTAATATATGACTTGAATTTAGCCTTTTAAAGAATGTTTATATGATATTGTTATAAACTATTGTCTTTATAACAAGTGAATTTTTTGAATCGTCACTATAGACTTTGAACTGACATGGCCATATGTTTACTACGAATTGTATTTAGTTTTATAATTGTTCAATGATTTCATTTCGGTTGCAACTTGCGAGTTCAATCCTAGTTGAATACCTTGAATTGTTAATATTAATTTTATAAAAGCCTTTTAATTCATGTTAATTTGATATTGAGAAATTTTGAGGAGATGTGAGACCTTCTAGGCATTCTCCCACTGATGTTTATTAGGTTCTAAAATTTTTGGTAGTCAATTTTATGGGGGAAACTTTGTCGAATTTCTTGTAGAAGTAACATATATTCATGGTCTAGCTAATGCATTGCAATAAACCTTACATAAGACTGAATACAAAATATTCAAATGCTTTAATTACATGTTTAATGTGAAACAAGACTTGATTAAACTTTGTTATAGTCTTGAAAAAAGAACATATTGAACTATGTTTAAAGACAATGGAGGGGTGTGAATGATAAGTGAATGTTGAAATTTTTGATACATGGCCTTTGTCTTTGTTATTGGTATTTCTATTTAAAAACAGTGGAGGGATGTGAATCATAATTGAATGATTTTCTTGTTGTTCCGGTCTATCATATTACTGCTACACTTCTTCACTATACGTACATCAATGCACCAACAAGGCCTTGGCAGCAAATATCAGTCACTTGTGTTGTCTTCTTCATATATTATTCATGTGGTTGGCAACCATAAGAATTAATGACATGCCTCGGAAAATATACCCTCAAAGTTATTGATGTCCTTGAATTGTGTTGTGAGATCTGTTGGCTCACGTTGTGATGTGTGACAACAACTATGTGGCAAACTTATGAATCAAAAGTATGTCACTTGCGTTGTCTTCTTCATATATTATTCATGTGAAAGTGATCAGAATAGGTCTCAATGAAACTAATTACAAAAATGATTCCTATATGTTGTGCTCATACAGGACGAACCCAAAATACATTTCAGAGGTAATGGGCATGTCATTTGCTTGTGTGAAAAAAAAACATTGTACATCGAAAATAAGATGTTTGCGCCATATATGTGCTTTTGCTGAGGTTCTATATCTATACTTATATACAGACATATTAAAACAAGAACTACTTTTCTAACTTTGAGATCGTCGCTAGTCATTAATTGACACAAAGAACTATGTAATGTGAATATAAATGTATCCTTCTTGTTAATATAAAATTTATAATTGCTTATAAATAAATGTTATGATTATACTTGCTTCTTAATTGCATATCGCGGCGTTACATTCGTCAATTGTAATTCCTTTTTTCTTCAGTGACTGTGACCCCCTTTCTAAAGTGCCTTGGTTTTGTGAGTTGGAGTAGGGACAGGTTGAGGACTATTGGTCTAAGCCCCTCGTTTTGCTTATTTCATAACTATATATATACAACATGCCAACAACAACAACAATAACAACAATTATAGATCATTTATGCCTTTTTCTCATTATTTCTCAAAGGATCTGCCATAAATGAGCATAACATGTTTGGATTCTCAGTGGGTGAAATTAGTTGTGATCCTTCACATAAACAATCCATATTTGAAAACACTTTTGAAATACAGTGGAATACATGCTTTAAGGTCATCTGGTCTCAACTAAATTGTACAATATGACCTGATATTCTCTTTGGTTTTTTTACCATGTGGGCAACATTACTTTGGCCAACTAACATTTTTTCTTGTCTGACGTTGTTCCTATCACAGCTTTATGGACCATGTTCTTGGTGTTTTTTTTTTTTTTTGAAAGATATTTAAGGTATCTTGACATAGTGCTTTTGTTTCATAGGATTAGAGCAAAGTGAAGCAAACTTTAACAAAATCATCAACATTAAGTGGGGATCAAGTAAATCTCATTCAAAGCTAAATATATGCTTTTGATTGTATTCTTTCGTCGCATAGGATTAGAACAACGAATTTGTAAACATTAGATTATAGTAAACAAACGGATTTGTCGCATAAGACAACCAATCTTTATTTTTTCATTGTAGTAAACAAACACGACCAACTTAAGCTTAATATCATGCTTTTTCATGCAAATCCTTTCTTCTACATAGACTTGTGTTCTATATCTTCCACTCATGTCATATTTGTAGGTGCAACATTAGCTTATAGTATACAATACTACTTATGAGAAGCTCATCTCTTTGTTTATATATGAGGGTCCTATAATGAAATCTATATATGCATGTAAACTATTTAATTGCCATAACTTCTAATGAGAATCATTTTCATGTACTCCATTAAATGAAGCTAACAATTACATTTTTCCACATCACACCCTCTTGTGCATTAAAAATGTTTTCAAAGTTCTTCACTTCATGATAATCTTCAAATGTTGAAAAATCTCCAAACATTCTTCCATTTGCATTCTCACAGTCCACCCTAGTAAGAGAAAAATAACCCTTGTAAGACCTTTTTGGCATTCTCAATTCCAATTATCTTATAGTGCGCACATGATTAAAGGAAAAATATCCAATAATTACTTGCTTCTTAATTATCTATTAATTACTTGCTTCTTTTCTAACATGACTTGCTATTTTAAAGCACTATATATGATTTTGGACTATTTAATTTTTTTTTTCATTTTTTCAATGCTTTATTTTCATTTTTTTGTTTTTTTACGACTTTGTTTTCGTGCAGGCGGAGCTCGTGAGGAGGCATGAGGAGCACACTCAAGCTACACCGAACCAGCCGATTGATGAGAAGTAACTCTACTACGATGGGGCGGGGAAATGCCCAAAGGGACGTGTTTATGGGCTCGGGTCACTTGCCAAGAAGAAGAGGAGATATGAAGATCTCGGTGCCAGCACGTGCTGGGAGTCGATGGTACGGCGTTCAGAGTTTGATGCAGTTGTTCAGAGGTTTGCGTAGTTCGAGGCTTTCATTCAGAGCCAGTTGGGAATGCGCATGGACTTCAGAGCAAGTACCTCTTGGGCACCACCACCGCCACCACTTCAGGAGCATCATCCGCAGGTTGGGATGGATATGTCTCGTTCACCATAGCAGCAGGAGGACGATGATGATGGGGACATCCAGGATTGGGTGGATAAGAAGCACATTGGTGACGAAAGTAAGATATTTTAGTTGGTTTATACAGCTTTTGGGTTTGTAAACAAATTTCAAACAACGTTTTGTGCATATTGAGATTGAGTTCCCTTTTTTGGGTTCAATTTAGTATATAATATTTGATATTTTGTGTGAATAAAATTGTATGAAATTTGGTTTTGGAGGATGTTATAGCACCCCCAAGGAGTTGTTGAAGGGGGTGCAGGGCGTTGGAGAAGGCCAGCTGCAGGTTTTGTTGTTTAGAAGAACCGTGCTGGAACAAAAAGCAATGTAAAAAAAATTATGAGCATACAAACGGAATAGCAACGGATTCCCAACGGAATTTAAGTATATGTTTTGGGTTTGAGTTTTATTCTATTGCTAATCCGTTACAAAACGGAACGCATGAAGTCTGTTGCTAGTCCGTTGCTAATCCGTTGCTAATTTGCAACGGATTAGCAACGGAATCCAACTCATAACTGACTTTTTGAGTGTTATTTTTATCTATAATTCGTCTCTTTTCCGTCTCTAAATAGAGACAAAAATTAATTTTCTTTGCTAAATATTTAGCAACGACGATTTTACAAATGAAATTCATTCATTTGATAATCTGTCTCTGACTGTGTTTCCGTTAGTATTCCGTTGCTAATTCATGTATCTTCCATTGATATTCCCTTTCTAATCCGTTGCTAAATCATTGTTTTTTGTAGTGATAGGCACACACATACATTACACTAAGCATACACCATAACAAATATAACATATACTTTGGTGCTCTCGCATAAGTCAGAGCACGTATCTCGATGAAGGTCTTACCTTACGGGTCACTGATCATAATTAAAGAATTAAACTAGGATTTAGAAATTTGGGTTGTGACCAATCTTCCTAACTATTGGAAATTTCGTCCTCAAAATTAAACTTCAGTTAAAGTTATATCTGACTCTAAAAGATATGGGAATCTATCACACATACAGTCTTCCCGCTCCCAAGTGAGCTTCGAATCACCATGAAACTGCCACTTGACGAACACATTCGGGATAGACTTGCCTCTCAACTGTTGTACACTTTGGTCTAGGATATGTACTGGCTGCTCCTCGTAAGATATATTTTCTCTCAGGTCAATCTGACTTAATTCAACTGTCGTCGGCCGTATGCATGCCTTCAACTTAACTGGTCGAAGCATAGAAATATGGAAGACGGAGGGATGAATCCCTGACATCTGTAGAGGTAACTTAAGCTCATAAGCAACCTTTGAAACCCGTTTCTTAATCTTGAAAGGCCCGATAAATCTTGGTGCTAACTTACCTTTCAAACCAAATCTATGAAGACCCTTCCGAGGACAAACCTTTAAATACACAAAGGCTCCCTCGGTGTAATTAGATCGCTGCAATACGTTTCTGCATACTTCTTCTGCTTCTCCTAGGCTCCTTCAAGCCTCTAGCGAATCTTTCGTACCTTCCTCATGTTCCTCGTGTAATCAACAACAATTTCAAACCCCATTAACTCTCAATCCTTTGGCTCAGCCTAACCAGATGGCGATTGACATGGTCTGCCATATAAAACCTCAAATAGCGTCATCTTAATGCTAAACCGATAATTGTCGTTGTATGCAAACTCACACAATGGTAGATACTCCTCTTAAGACCCGCTTAACTCAAGTACACAAGCCCTGAGCATATCCTCGAGAACCTGAATCAACCTCTCAATCTGTTCATCAGTCTTAGCGTGAAAGTATGTGCTAAACTATAGGCACATGCCATACTACTCCTGCATACTCGGCCACATCCTGGACATATACATAACATCTGTCTCTAACATGATAGTCAATGATACCCCATGCAGTCTGACAATCTCCCTCTCGAACAATATGCTCAACTAGTCAAATGTGTAATGAGCTGCAACTTATAAGAAATGGGCAGATTTCGTCAACCTGTCCATAATCACCAAGATAGAATCGTGTCGTCTGGCAGTACTCAGCAATCTCCTAATAAAGTTAATGGCCATGTCTTCCTACTTCCATCATGGAATGAGAAGTGGCTGCAATAATCCTTCAGGTCTACGATGCTCAGCCTTCACCTGCTGGCAAATCCCACAGTTCCCGATGAACTTCGATATGTCTGCTTTCATCCCAGGCCACCAAAAATGTCTGTTAATGTCATGGTACATCTTGGTCTTGCCTAGATGAACAGTGATCCGGGAACGGTGTGAATCCTGAAAAATTTCATCTCTCAACTTTGCCACTGCCGGTAACCACAATCAGCCTCTAAATCTCAAACACTGATCCGTCATCTCCGTCCAGTCAGTACAATCAGTACTCTGTGCTAACTTACTAAATCTCAGGTATAGAATGTCGGCTATTTGACCCTCTGACACTCTTTGTGTAGACATTGTTCGTAAACTCATCTGTACACAAATCATCATCCGAGTGTCGGTCGGAATATCTGACTGAATCGTCATTGTTGCTGCCTCGAGTAATCCATACTCATGCGTCATATGGTCTCTAACAATCTCAACATCTCCAGTCAGTATCTTACTCAACGCATCAGCAACTATGTTAGCTTTTCTTGGGTGATATTCTAGAGAAAAGTCGTAGTCCTTCAAAAACTCCAACCATCTGCGTTGTCTCATATTCAACTCTTCTGTATAAAGAGGTATTTCAAACTCTTATGATCATTGTAGAGTGTGAACTTCTCCCCATACAGATGATGTCTCCATATCTTCATAGCAAAAACCACCGCTGCCAACTTTAAATTATGAGTGGGATAATTCTTCTCATGTATATTCGGTTGTCTGGATGCATAAGCGACCGTGCCTCTATCCTGCATTAACATATAACTCAGACTCGTATGAGAAGTATCTATATATACCAGGAACCCCTATCTAGTCCCTGGCAATGCAACACCAGTGCAATAGTCAACAACCTATTCAGTTGAGCAAATGCTTCCTCGCATTCCTCAGACCAATCAAATCTGACGTCTTTCTGGGTCAATCTGGTAATCGGTGAAGCGATTTTCGAGAAATCCTTCACGAATCTACAGTAATATCCTGCTAACCCCAAAAAATTCCTGATCTCCATAACTGACGTCGGTGCCGTCTAATCCATTAAAGCTTGAATCTTGGCCGAATCTACAGCAATACCTGCTGCTCCAACAATATGTCCCAAAAATTTGATCTCTGATAGCCTAAATTCACTATTGTTGAACTCGCCGTAAAGTCTGTGCTCCCTCAAAATCTACAATGTCTCCCTGAGGTGCTACTCATGATCCTCTCGAGTCATCGAATATATCAATATATTATCGATGAAAACTATCACATAACGGTCAAGAAATGATCTCATTACTCGATGCATCAAATCCATAAACATGGAAGGAGCGTTGGTCAAACCAAACGACATGACTATGAACTGATAGCGTTCATATCTCATCCTGAATGCTGTCTTGGACCGACCCTCATCCCTGATCCTAAGCCGATGATACCCTGATCGTAGGTTTATCCTGGAGAAAAAATATGCTACTCTCAGCTTATCAATTAAATAATCAATCCATGATAATGGCTACTTGTTCCTAACTGTGACTTTGAACTATTTATAGTCGATACACAACCTCAATGTACCATCTTTCTTTTTCAAAAACAGGACAGGTGCTCCCCATGGCGACATGGAAGGTGCAATAAATCATTTATGTCCCAAATCCTATAATAGACTCCTCAACTTCTCCAACTCTCTTAGAGCCATACGATATGGTGGTATAAAACTAGGTCTATTGCCTGGTACCAACTCGATAATGAAGTCTATCTCCCTCGGTGGTGGTAAACCAGGTAAGTCTTTCGACAATACATTTGGAAACTTGCACACAATCGGAATCTCCTCAAGTCTGGGTCCCTGACTCTCTGCTACTGTATACGAGAGTCTTCATCTCTCCACTAGTCACAAGTCGACCTATAGTGCCTTCGACTCTCGGTGTACTACCACTATATGTGAACATCAAATGCCCTGGAATCTCAAATAACACTGTTTTACTAAACCAATCGATATGAACGTGATACGCTACTAGCCAATCCATCCTTAACAACGCGTCGAAGTCTAAAAACTTGAGAACCCTGAAGTCTGCAGGTAACTCTACCCCGCTTATCTCTACTGGACATCTCTCAATAAGATAATTAGGATAAACCCTTTCCTCGACTGCGGTACTCAAAATCAAATGTACGCTAACCGGTGTCAACCCTAAGATGCATATCACGCGACAAAAAATGAAAGATACTGTAGAACCCGAATCAGATAAAACATATAAATCTCTACCACATATAGAAATTGTACAGTAAATGAGTCCTCATGAGGCGTCGGCATCAGGCTGTGCTACTATGTGTACACCCTCTCGACTCTGCAGTAGGATCACAGCTATTGGCTGGGGACGATTTTTAATCACATGCCCAATCTGACCACACCTGAAGCAAGTAATCGACCTATACTGACTCTGTGTCTAATCCTGGATCTGTGCTTATCTCTGTCTCTATTGGGAACCGTCTCGACTTCTACCTCTACCTTTACCTTGACCTTTACCACCCTCCTGTTGCTGATGTGGCGTTGGTTTTGTAGGAAGAGCTGGAAAAGTAGTAAGAGATGGCAACACAGGTCTGACTGGTGGTGGCAAGGGAGGCCTACCAGCTATGTCCTATAACGGAGTAGGGGTGATGCATAAGGTACAACTGCTGTGACTCTCTCTGATCCTTGAGAACCTCTATCTCATTCCCTCTATCCCTTGCCCCTCTGTCTCCTCTCAAACTCTGCGATCTAATCTGTTGACAATGCTGGTCCCAACGATGTCTCATCAGCAACTCTACTCGTGTAATAGGTCTAGTGGGAAAGTGCACACCCATAGATTTCACCCAAGGTTGTAGCACCTGAACTGACCACATAAAACCATATATATAGCCTCAATCCATTTCCAAAATGGTAGACGTCCTTAGAGTCATCTCTCACCAAATCACCAACAAACTACTTCAAATAACCATATCGATCTCTGTAGCTCATCACCGACTCATCGGCTCCCTGTCTCAGAGTCATATACTCTTTCCTCAACCTATTAAAGGCATCCCAAGACTCAAAGTCTCCATCAGAAGCTATCGTCGCACGCCACTAAACATCGACATATCTCTACAGTATATATAACGAAATCTCAGGTTGAAGTGTGTGAAAGATAATGTATAAACTGTCTTTATGGTTGGTGCTATCACTATCGGTACAGTCTGTACTACTGGAGCGGTTGCAGTCGACAAAGTGGTAGTGGTGGTAGTAGTAGGAGTAGGAATAGGAGTAGTAGCAGCAGCAGCAGCACTAGTAGTAGCAGTAGTAGTAGTAGTAGTAGTAGTAGTAGTAGCAAGTAGCAATGAGAAAAGCAGCAATGAAATAAGCAATAGCAGTAGCGGTAGTAGTAGTAGTAGTAGTAGTAGTAGTAGTAGTAGTAGTAGTAGTAGTAGTAGTAGTAGTAGTAGTAGTAGGGGTTGGTGTCTGTGCTGGTGGAGCAAAACGTGACATCATCATGGCAATGAAATCAGCTAACTAATGTCTCTAAGCAGCTACTCGATTAGATAGCTTCTGAAAATCATCAACAGATGGAATAGGAGGTTGGCTGCCACTAGCACCTGCATCCCCGTTATCGCGTGAATCAGCCATCGATGTCTTTAAGTTGATAGCGAACGCGAATTAAGCTACTACATAAGTAACACATATATATACATATATAAAAACTAACATGTACATATAGGAAATCCCCATATCTTTTTCACTGACTTCCCAACTAATGGTTTTTAGGCAAATATCATCTAGTTTCCACAACTAAAATATGTGTTTCCTTGCTTAAATCTTATTTGTTACTTATTAGAAAAGTTGGTCCCTGATACAAATTGTAACTTTGATATCACATTGTAGAATAACTACATCCCACTGCCTAAGCTCTATAAACTTAGGCTTTACAAACTTAAGCTCTGATACCACATGTGACGACCCCTTCTCAAATTAGGGCATCGTCCGGCCTAATCCAATCATTAAGCCCTAATCTTGCCACGTAAGACTTAACAACGAATTAATCAGTCTTTTTCCAAAACCTTTCTCCTTACTAATTAATTTTTTTTATAAACTTAAAAAATTATTCAGTGGAAGTCTTAACTATTTTGCGGAAGCTTTTAACATGATACCTCAGAATTATGGAAAATCAAAAACTAAAGATAATCATATATCTTGTCAGGGTACTATATCTCAACCCACAATATATACAACCACAAAAGTATGTGGAAGATATATAAAAGTCATACAACAAAACCAAAAACCTACAAAATCCAGTGTAGCAGCACGCCATTGGCTCAGACTTAGTTGTCGATCTTCTCTTTGCCTAGTTTGTTACTCAATAGATCTGCACCTACCGTCATAAAAAGGATGGTGAGTACAAGAAAGTAGAAAGTTACACTAAGAAACATTTGTTCACATTCTTAAATATACAAGAAGTACCTGAAAGCATAATAATAGTAACTATGCTAAGACTAAATCATGCTAAATGATACTACAATTAAACAATATGAAATTGACACTAAGCTAAGTAGTAATGATCTAGGACTAGTCGGTCAGGAGTCCTATCACCAATGCCTTTTTCCACTATATAAGGATGAAGCTTAGCTTTACATCTCTGTTGAAGGCCGGAGCTGAGCTCTACGCCTATATAATCGTTTATAAGTACCAGTCACCTATGATATATGTGCTTGCTAACAACTCGAGTCTCATACTTCATGTGCTGCACAAAAATAATGGTGAGATCCGGATCACCCCGAAAGTTTAGTGACCCTTGTGTGCCATGTCATCTCTATCATATCTTGGTTCTAGATACAAGAACTACTTTCATTACCCAAGAAATGACGCGATTTAGGAATCCAACTAAGTAATTGCACATATAATGCACAAAGGAATTTAGATGTATAATACCATCAAATATCTACATAATAGCATGCCATTTCATTTGACCAAGTATAACAATAATAAAAAATGACATAGCACAAGATTTAGAATCAATGGAACTATTCAACAAACAAATAATACAATGATAGCAAACTCATAAAATGGGAAAGGAAACAAGTCATGGTATCGAGAGTACAATAGGCAAATCAGTGCAAAGGACTAGAATTGAATGACAAAACATAAATGAAATGTAAATAAATATCTCAATTAATTTACTTACAATCCAAGCAAATCTCCTAGCTAATCCAGCATCTTGACACCTCAAAACTAGTATCCGGCATGATTAGCATGCTATATCTTCTTACTAGCGGGCTACTCAAAGTTAGTGCGCTAGTTGGCACATCTAGCGCGTTATGTGCCGGAAAATCTAAAATTCTGCACTTTGGATTATAGGTTTTCTCCACCATAGGCCACCCTAACACCTATGGATCTCTTTCATCAGCTACCAGAGACCCCAAGACATCCACAACATAAAAACAACCACATTTAATTTATATCTTGAATTTATCAATTTAAGCTAAGTTGCTAGTGTAAGTAAATTACCTAATTGATGAATACACCTAGCTTGATCAACACATCAAAATCACCAAATCTTCCTTAACAAGTCTTGTTGATCATCTTCTCCAAAAAATCTTAGTTTATAAGCTTTCAAATGAAATGAATTGCATGGGTTGATCTTAGGCCTTTATTTATGGAATAGATAAGGTTGATTAATAGCCCTTGATCTCTATATACACATGTATCTCGAGACTAATCTAATGAACTACAATTTGACACGTCCCACTAACTTTCCACTATCTTAATCCAACTAACACAAAATGAAACTTAATTAATCTCATGATGTGTCAATACGTATCTCGAGAATCATCATATGACTACTTTTTTAACTCGCTAACTTAGGTTACATTTAACATAAAACCAACCTTAGCCACATTAATATTACTATATAAGCTACACTAAGCCTAAATAAACTTACCACATCACTCTCTACCCCGGTTCCACGCCAACACACATCTCGAGGTGTATCTACACTCACGTCTTGACACCTATACACGAGTATGAGTAACTTAGAAGTCTACAAACATACATTACATTATGCATACACCATAACAAATATAACATATATCTCGACCCTCTCGCCTAGGTCAGTGCACGTATCTCAATGAAGATCCCTCGTCATGGGTCAGTGATCCTGATTAAAGAATTAAACTAAGATTGAGAAATTCGGGTCGTGACAAGTAAATTGAACTATAAGGGTGACATTTCATGTCTTATGTTCAATCAAAAGATATCGCAAGACAATGGAATATGATATACGTTGTCTATTAGATTGTATCGATTTATTGATCTTTGTGCAACTTGGGTAGTCTTAATGTCTTGCTAGAGGCCGTTTCTGATTTGTGTGTCTAAAATGATTTTAGTTCACTGTCAACGTTGTATGAACCTATTAGGTTCTACACAAAGAACGGATTTGCGCTATTTAATATTTTTTGGAAAGATGAGTTTTATTTGATAAAATTCATTTTGAAGATTCTCATTAAGTGTCCTAGTTTGACTATGATTCAAAACTATCCTGCATTTCTAGTGTGACTAGAGACTTTGTCTCTTGGTGAATCCTATTTTGAATATGACTCTAACTGGACTTATAGTATGACTTTTATTCTTATTTGAGTTTTAAATAAATTAAAACTCTTTTTGGATTAGTAATTGTAGATTATCTATGACTCTATCCTTTTTAGAGTTAAACATTATCTAAGACTCTATTTGGAGTGTGACTAGGAGATGGAGTTCTTTTACAACTCGACCTATTATTCTATAAATAAGACATTAGGGTCACAGTTGTAGTAGATAGATTTTTTTAGAGAGTTTTTGTGAGAAATTTTATCCTAGAATTTTTGGGGTTAGCACTCCGAATCGTGATCGACCGTCCGTGTGTGGATTTCTAATAGAGGACGTTTATTTCTGGCAACGTCTTGAAGGAATCGATCAACACCAAATAAGGTAGACATGAAGTTGTTCTTATTAAGGTATGATTTTTCTCTATTGGTACATCAGTTTGATGGAATCAATAGGATCTTGATTCAAGAATATTCAAAAAGGTTTCGAAAACTTCCACGGCGCTTGATACCCGAAACCCAACAAGCTATCGCATTGTAGTGTATCTTGATGGTCTTAAAGTTAAGGAGAGCGAAAAGTTTGAAGTCTCAAAACATTGCTAATGGCATCTCCTTGTAAATATTTTGTTTATTTTGCTGATTATGTTAATGTGAAACCGTATTTGTTGAAGATCTTAGAATTACGTTTGCTTTATGAAAGTTTTACATTTGGTATCAGAGTTAAGGATTCTAAACTTACATGGTTTCCATCGTAAAAACGATAATGGTATTGTGTTGCATTTCTTCAACGTGTCTATGCATTAATCGCATAATATTTTATTTCATTTTATGTTACATTTTTTCTGTTTCGTTCAACAATCATTTGATTCGATTTCCGCTTTATCAAATTTTAACTGATTTATTCATGTTCTTAAGAAAATTGTTTCTTTTATCTTTGAATTTATTGGATTATGGGCCCACTGTTTATATAGTTAAAACTGATTATATTTATAAAAAAAAAACTCAGTCAAGTGATTGTTGTATGTTTTTGAATTTATAAATCATAAGATATGCATCAACATTAATGATTATAGTTTTGTGTCATAGTTTGTTACAACTACACATAAAACTGTGAAACATATTTATTTTATTTTACTTTAATTAAATAAATTGTTTCAATTTTATGATTATCTTTAATGTGAAAATCATCATTGTACCGAATAAAATATATATTATGTAAAGCAATTACTGTAATATATATATTACACTAAACTTGATTATTTACCGATTTTGCTATTGATGCACTCATTCTCTTAACATGCATATTATGTTAATAAAATATAATTTACTGTAACATTTAAAGTATGAATTGAAATCCCAATTATATGTTCATGATTCACGAGTTATTAATTTAGTTCTGTTATAATGTTTTATGTATGGCTGACTACATAAATTAGATTTAATTGTTCAATCGTTAATTTACTCATTCATTGTGGCGATTAGTGCATTCTTTTAAAAAGGAAACACGATTTTATTTCTTTAATGACAACTAACAAGAATAAAGCACTAAAACATCGTTTACACTTTGTAACGTTTATACTTTAATGAGAAATTTGAATTGATTAATTAAAACCGATTCTTTTTCTACCACGAATTACATTTATGAAAAATATTTTAATTTCTTTTAATTAAGTTACTAAAAGAAATTCAAAGAATTAATGAAGCATAAGGTTCACCATAAATTTCAGAATCTTAAATGGAATTATTATTTTTTTAATCAACATTATATTATACTAAGTTGATAAAGGGTAAGCATTGTCCTCGGTATAGCTAAACATTGAAAGGGAGATGAGTTATCCCGTTCGAGGAGGCTGGTTGTTAAGATGACTTTGTCTCGCTACCAAACTCGGAGGTTGTCCCACCAGCTGATACAAGTAGCACATTTTGTGTTGTTGAATAATAATAATAAATAAAAGGTGTTTGATAATAATTATAAAGTTACGTTAATCACCAAAGTGATCTAGCTTAATAATTAAAACATCAAATTATGTAAACATTATGTAATTACTAAAATTGGTTTAACCTAAAGGTGAGCCATTTAATAGTAATTTATGATAACATTCTCCCACTTGGACCACATGATTATAATTTCTATTATGTGGGACACTAACATGATAAATTATAAATATTATTTAAGACAAGGGATACCCAAAGGTACCTTTATCTTCTTTAAAAAAGTTAGTTTATTGTGATATCTACCTAAATGAGAGTTATAATAATACTAATACTTATGTGTTTCAAGAGTATCATATTTATTTTCTCAAAATACTTATGTAGTGAGCATGATCTTATTTGCAGCCTTCTTTCTTGTTTCGCTTGATTCGCATGATATATATGTTCCTTTAATGAATGGAACGAATTTCTCTGATTGGCGTGAGGAAGTCCAGTTTCATTTAGGTGTTTTGAATCTTGACTAGGCTCTCCAGCATGAGAAACCTACTATTATAACTGATAAAAGCATTGTGGATGAAAATGCAATCTATAAGTCAGGGAAAAATCGAACAGATTGAGTATAATAATAATGCGAATGACTATAGAGATCAACATTAAGTCCACTCTTCCACAAGCTGATAATGCTAAGGAATTATTAAAAATTGTGGAAGAAGGTTTTTGTTTAGTTGATATGTCCCTTGCGGGAAATTAATGGTGGATCTTACAACAAGAAAGTTTGATGGTGCATGCAGAGTGCATGAGCATGTACTTGAGATGACCGATATTGCTGCTAAGCTTACAGGATTGGGCATGAATGTTGATGAGTTTTTCTCTTGTTCAATTCATTTTGATCTCCTTGCCTTCTCAGTATGGGCTATTTCAAATTCAATATAACACTTTTAAGGATAAGTGGAATGTGAATGAATTGGCTGGTATGTTAGTTCAAGAAAAAGCATGATTGAAGAGACAAGATCAACATTCTGTTCATTCATTCAAGAAGCTAAAAGAAGAATGATGAAAAGGGCATATAACGAGGTCCACCAAAACATCATGAGTCATCACGATCTAAGGAGAATGAATTGAATGACTTATGTCATTTCTGTAAGAAGCTTGGGCATTATCAAAAGGATTTTCGTAAACTAAAGGCATGGTTCAAAAAGAAAGGTAAGTCTAGTGCTTTTATACGTTTCAAATCAAATTTTACTGAAGTTCCTTTGAACACTTGGTGGATTGACTCGGGTGCTACTGTCAACATTTCTAATACGATGAAGAGATTTCTTACGACCCAAACCATAAAATAAAACGAGAAGTTCATTCTCATGGGAAATCTGGTCAAAGCTCCCATTGAAGCCATTGGAACCTTTCTCCTATTTCTTGCTTTCGACTCTTCTTTGGATCTATTTGAAACCTTTTATGTCTCCACCTTATCTAGAAACTTAATTTCCTTATCCACTTGATTATGAAGTTTATTCCTTCTGTGTTGATAATAAAAGTTTCAATTTATTTAAGAAATCATATTTTATTGGTTTTGACATTCTTTGTGGTGGGTTATACAAATTGTGTCTTGATGATCAATTTGTTGAATCCCTTCTCACTCTACATCATAATGTTGGGACCGAACATGGTCACATAAATGATATCTCTTCTTTTCTGTGGCATAAATGTCGGGGTTATATATCCAGAGAAAGATTATAGAGATTGGTACAGGATCACGTACTTCCGCATTTAGACTTAACTGATCTCAATGTGTGTTTAAATTGTATTAAAGGAAAACAAACTAAACACACTAAGAAAGGTGTCACAAGAAGTAATGATCTCATTCAAATTATTCAAACACATATCTGTGGACTTTTTGATATTTCATCAATTACTGGCGATAAGTATTTTATCGCCTTTATCTATGATTTTTCACGTTATGGGTATGTCTACTTATTGCATGAATAATCTCAAGTGGTGAATGCTCTTGAAGTGTACACCACTGAGGTTGAAAGATAATTAGATAGAAAAGTGAAAATTTTAAGATCTGATAGAGGTAGTGAGTATTATGGAAGATATGATGGTTTAATACAATGTCCTGGTCCATTTGCTAAACTCCTAGAAAAGTATGATACTTGTGCTCACACACAATGCCAGGAACGCCTATTCAAAATGGTGTAGCTGAACGGCGTAATCGTACTTTGATGGAAATGGTTAGGAGTATGGTAAGTAATTCTACATTGCGTATGTCATTGTGGATGGAAGCCTTAAAAATTACTACATACTTATTGAATAGGGTTCCTCGTAAGTCAGTTCCTAAAACTCCATTTGAGTCATGGATTGGTAGGAAACCTAGCTTAAGACATCTTCATGTTTGGGGATGTCCAACAAAGGCTAGAATTTATAATCCACAAGAAAGTAAATTGAATTTTAGAACGATCAACGATTTCTTTATTGGTTACCCTAAAAAATTCAAAGGCTATAGAATTTGTTGTTCTAACCATAGTAAGAGAATTGTAGAAACTTGAAATGCAAAATTTATTGAGAATGGCGAAATCAGTGGGAGTGCTATGCCACAAAATGTGAATATTCAAGAAGTAAAAAATCACATTCCTATGCCCATTACTTCTAAGAACGATGGAAATTCCTTTGATATAATCAACACCAATGATTCAATTGTAGATAAACCACAAGAAATAGTATTAAAAGGTCTAAAAGATCAAAAAAATTAGCTATTCAAAATGATTTTATGGTATATCTGCAAGGAATTGATTATGATATAGGAACTACTAATGATCCAGTTTCTTACTCAAAAGCTATAAATAACGTTGATTCTGACAAATGGATCGATGCTATGAAAGATGAGTTGATTTCAATGGCTCAAAATAGTTTGGGATCTAGTTGAATTACCAAATGGTTATAAGAAAGTTGGGTCTAAATAAGTCTTTAAGACTAAACACGACACCAGTTACAATATTGAGAGATATAAAGCTGGACTTGTAGCCAAAGGTTTTACTCATAAATATAGTATTGATTATACATAAACTTTTTCTCATGTTTCTAAGAAAAACTCTTTCAGAATAATTTTGGCATTGGTGGTTCATTTGACTTTGAGTTGCACCAAATAGATGCAAATATAGCTTTTTAAAATAGGAGTTTAGATGAAGAAGTTTACATGGATCAGCCTAAAGGATTTAAGATTGTTGGTAATGAACATATGGTATGCAAACTTAAGAAATCAATATATGGACTTAAGCAATCTTATTAACAGTGGTATCTTATGTTTAATGATACCATAACCTCTTTTGGTGTTAAGGAAAACATCATTGATTGATGTATATATTTTAAGGTTAGTGGGAGTAATTTCATATTTTTGATATTATACGTTGATGATATTTTGCTTGCCACTAATGGTCTTGGTCTTTTATTTGACACCAAGAACTCTCTCAAAGAACTTTGAAATGAAAGATATGGGTGAGGCTCGCTACGTATAGGTATCGAGATCTCTCGAGATCGATCACGTAGATTATTAGGATTGTTTCAAAAAGCCTAAGTAGAAAAAGTTCATGAGAGATTTAATATGGATAAATTTTCAGCCAGCGTAGCTCCAATTCAAAAAGGAGACAAGTTCAGTCTTATACAACGTCCAAAGACTGAATGGGAACGTCAGCAAATGGAAATAATTCCTTATGCTTTTATTGTAGGAAGCATAATGTATGTACAAACATGTACCATACCAAATATCAACTATGCAGTGGGTATGCTTGGGAGATACCAATCCTGACATGGATCACTGGAAAGCTGCGAAGAAAGTGTTGTGGTACTTGCAAGGAACAAAAAACTGTAGTTCACGTATAAAAAGTCTGACCATTTAAAAGTCCTCGAGTATTTGAATTCAAACTTTGTTGGATGTCTTGATAGCAGAAAGTTTACTTTTGGATATGTGTTTATCTTATCTGAGGGAGCAATTTCCTGGAAAAGTGCAAAGCATGCTATTACAGCTACATCCACTATGGAAGCAGAATTTGTGGATTGTTTTGAGGCCACAAATCATGGTTTATGATTAAAGAACTTCGTTTTAGGACTTGGTATTGTTAACACAATTTCCAAGCCCTTGAAGATTTATTGTGACAACACTGATGCACTATTTTTCTCCAAGAATGATAGATACTCTACTGGTGCAAAAGATTTGGAGATAAAATACTTTGCAGTGAAAGAAAAAGTTCAGGAGGAGCAAGTTTCTTTAGAGTATATTACCATAGATCTTATGATTGCAAGCTTCTTAACGAAAGGAATGCCTCCAAATTCATTTAAGGAACATGTTCATAGAATGGGTATCAAGTGTAATCAATGATGTTTTCTGAGAAAGTTAGATCTGTTTTCGTACATTTATTGTATGAGATATCTCATTAAATCAAAGTATGCTTACCTGATATTATAATTAAGTTATGTACATATTATATATATGATCATGATTGAGAATGTCTTACACACGAACATGATGTTTGATATTATGTATTATAATTAAATGTGTAACTGATGTTGTAGTATATAGAAGAGAATATGTCTTATACAGAAATATAATCGCTATGACTCTCATTAGTAAATTATTTAATTATAATTTTATGATGATCATAAATAATGGCCACCATTTAAGTATTTGACACTGATATGTGCGCACTTATGTTAATCTTTTTCCAAATTATGATTGGTGGTCATGTGGGACAAGTGGGTGATAATGTATCATGTTAGTGTCTCACATAATAGAAATCATAATCACGTGGTCCAAGTGAGAGAATGTTAGTGTTTTCAAAAATATGTGTCACACCCACATGACCATTTATGTGTAATTCAAATGGTTATTTGAATAGACTCCTCTTTTGATGAGAACGATGACTTACAAAAAGAAATATGGTGGGTGATTGTGTAACCACTCTTGTCATTATCACCCACCATCAATTATCCTTAATTACATTATCTAACCACTCTCTCTCTCTCTCTCTCTCTCTCTCTCTCAGCCTGTAAAAGGGGAAGCTATCTCATTGTAGTGTAAGTACTAAGGTTAAGGAGAGCGAAAAGCTTGAAGTCTCAAAACATTGCTAATGGCATCTACTTGTAAGTATTTTGTTATTTTGATGATTATGTTAATGTGAAACCATATTTGTTGAAGATCCCAGAATTACATTTGCTTTATGAAAGTTTTACAGATAATCTTTGTAGTTGACTTTTTTATGTTAACTATAACTTCTCCAAGATCCCTAAAACTTTTGATTTTAAAGTTCAGTAAAGAATTTAATTTTTAATCTTCTTCTATCCCATGGTTGTGCTCATCCTAGCAACTGTTTTTCGCCTCTTTCTGCTGTCTGGTTAATATCAGTATGTTTATCTTCCTAGCATACAATATATATTCATAGCCGAGTTACTAGCACTACAAGAAAAGTTGTTTTTTTGTGACAAGATATTTTATGGTAGTCAAAAAACTGCCATAAAAGCATTTATTAAGGCAGGGATTGCCTGCTACTATTAAAAAATCAAGAAGTCCATATTTTCTTTGTAATTTCTTATAAGTTATTTAAGACAGGGATTGCCTACCATAATAAACAAACCAAAAAAGAAATAAATGTATAAAAAACTAAACCGCTTATGTTGAACAAAATAGGGAGCCAATTTTCGCACGACTTTGTTAAGCGAGAGGGTAACTCAGTCTTTTCACTCTAAGACACAAAACTAGATCAAAGTCTCTCGCTCGTGTGGTGTTCTCTAAAGCTCGAATTCTAGGGCTCGTTCACCATTAATGGATCTTTGGTTCACCATTAGCGAAAAGCTCGAACTCTAGGGCTTCAATGTTCACAACAACGAATCTCTGGTTCTGATCTCTTATGCTTATACACTTCTTCTACATCTCACAAATATGTGTTTTATTTGTCTACAAACATGTGATTTGTTTGTTTACAAAACCATGCTTTGTTTGTCCGATTCTTTTCAATTTTTTTACCAGATCTTTAGAACTATAATTAATGCCACAATCAATTGTGTCAAATTGCTTTGGAACTGCATCTTTTGTGATGTAGTTTAGTCTATTCAAGAGATTTAGACTGAACCGACATCGTCGTTCCAATGCAAACTCTCATGGTAGCCTATTTAGCAAACTCATTTTATTGTTTGAGCATCTGAAACAAAAATTGATCAATATGTATGTATTGTATTATTATTATTATTATTATTATATGTATTGATGTATAATTAAACATGTTAGGAGTCTAAAAATGACTTTTGTTTGCTTAAGTATATCCTTAAACAACCGGGAAATGACTTGTCACTTATCTGGCATTATTAGATTTGATTTGGCGATAAAATGCCCAACACAAAACTTGATTGAATGGATTTTAAGTCTCATTCTCATGGACTTATTCAAACACAAGTTATATGTTAATACAAGTCCTCATTGTAATTTAGTTTTCATTATTCTCGACTTTTACTTAATAAAAATGTACTTGAATATACCTGGAATCGATCCCAAAGGGTCTCGAGTTCCAACTCTGATGTTTAAAAGAGTAAACCAACAATTAAACTTATTTAAAAATCATTCATGTTATTTGATACTCCATTTACAAAAACTCAGTCCAATATGGACCTGTTTGAAAACATAACTTAGTCAAATCAATAGGCATTTAAAAATATGGGTTAGAAAGCCCCGAATGTCTTGAAAATCGTTTGGAAATTATTTCATTATATAAAACTCTGATCTGGACATTTGGGTTGGGTTTTGAGGTCGTTTGACCTTCGAAATGGCCATGTTCGAAAATAAACTCATTTTAAGTTCAATAGAAATATTGTTCACAAACTTAGTCAGAAAACCCGATTAGACAAGTTGGAATGGCGTGAAAACCGATTGAAAACTTCTTTATAATGAAAACATAAAATCTGAAAAGATGAGCCAAATTCGATGAGTGGAAGGCTTCAAAATGTCGAACACCCAAAATCAGCTTAAAAAGTTAAAAAAAGATTATTCCCACCGATTAACTCTAATTTTCAAGCTATTTTTGAAAAATTAAATGAATTAATTTTTGAAATCCTATGATCTTAAATTGTTCCTCTCTGTCTTAGCTTTCCAACGATATGTGAAACGTCAAAATCCAACTTAAAACGAGAAAGTTATGGTCATTTTACAAAACCAAGTCAATCTGTCATGTCTGCAAAATGAATAGCACTGGCGCGCCCCACAAAGACATACTGGGGTGAATGAATCCTAAATGAAATAAATCCTCGAGCTGGGTCCTTAACTCCTCTAACTCCTTAGGATAAAATACTAGAAAATCAATTATAGACTAATATGAATGCATAGATAGGAAATGAATGAACAAGACTCTAACACATTTAAAAATTATCTAAAATGGAAATCAAGGACTTAGCGAGCTAGAGTCGGACATCGGGGGATTAGTTTGGGAACGTGTCGGAGCCGAGAGATAGTGTATTATCGTGGATCCGAAGTAAGTAAAATAGTAAGAACGTCAACATTATTTCTGTTCAACTCCCTATTGTTAATTTCTTGAAAAGCATGTACACTCGTATTCCATTCTTGTTTCAAGTAGCATATGGTCTAGGTAGTCCACCAGTTGTGCCATCTCAGGGGTTAAGCATTCAGAGTCACCGTGGCTTCTTATTGAGGACTATTCAAGGGATAAAGCATCCGAGGTCACCGTGGCTTACCTTGATAGTTAAGGGGTTGTTAGAAGTGACTCGATTAGTCCGCAGTGCCTGAAAAATTATCTCGGAGCAGTTAGAAGTGGTCTTGGACCCGCTGTGTCGACTTCAAGCTTTGTTATGGTCTAAAGACCTACAATTTGGATCGAATTACCTATTCGCATATCTTTTGCTTCCTTGCCACTTGATTGTCACTGCTTACTTAATTAGTTTGTTTATCATGCACTATGTCATTTTATTTACAGCTTTCTTTAAATACCTGCATGATTTAGAGCCTATTGTAATTTATTACTAAAAAATGCTATTGAATCCATTCTGGCTTTCCTCACTGGAATTGTTCCCGTTGTTGCTGACAATTGCAGGTCCCTCGAGCAATATGGGGAACGAGCCTAAACTTGGTGATTTCCTTTGAGCTACCCTCAGAGTGAGCTCCATTACTATTACTTCATAGGTTGTTTTGTCATTTTTTTATATATAAGACTATGTATTAATGATGTTTTGATGCTTTTGGATACTTGGGAATGTGAGATACACTTAATGATAGATGTATGTGTATTGTACTCCTTACCACTAGTTATATGCATGATATCACGCCGTTTGTAGGATTTCCACGCATAGGTTTTCCCGACTTTAATTTTAATTATCAACAATGTTATTTAAATTGTTTTAAATTGCTTCTGCTATTGTAATTGACATTAAAGTTATCATCATGAACTTTATAACCCTAATAAGAACAATAAGAAAATTAATTTGGAATAGATGATGACTAGGCATGCGTTGACTCGTCGGAAGTTAACTGGGGGTCCACATAGGTCTAGTGTTGGGTGGGGCCCAGTTTGTGGCGACTGGGGCCCACAAACTACCCTGATAATTAGAATTAAAGTCGAGTCAACGCATGCCTAGTCAACCTCTATCCCAAATTAATTTTCCTTATTATCTTTATTAGGGTTATAAAGTTCATGATGATAACTTTAATGTCGATTACAACAGAGGAAGCAATTTAAAACAATTTAAACAACATTGTTGATAATTAGAATTAATGTCAGGACAACCTATGCATAGAGATCCTGCAAATGGCGCGATATCATGGATATAATTAGTAATGAGTACAATACGAATATACATGTATCATCAAGTGTGTCTCACATCCCCAAGTACCCCAAAAACATCAAAACATCATGAATACATAGTCATATATATAACGAAATGACACAACAACATAAGAAGTAAGAGTAATGGAGCTGACTCTGAGGGTAGCTCCGAGGAAATCACCAAGTACAGGCTCCTTCCCCTTACTGCTCAAGGGACCTGCAATTTTTACCAACAACGAGGATAATTCCAATGAGTAAAGCAAAAAAAGAGTCAACAGTATGTCAGAGTAATAAATTACAGTAGCCTATCATGTGAGTATTTAAAAAAAGTTGTAAACAAAATGACAAAGTGCATGATAAACATACGAATCAAGTAAGCAATGAAAATCAAGTGACAAGGAAGCAAAAGATAGGCGAATAGGTAATCTGGTCCAAACTGCGGGTCTTTATACCATAACACAGCTTGAAGTCGACACCCAAAGCCACTTCTAACTACCCCGACATAATTTTTCAAACACTGTGGACTAATTGAGTCACTTCGAACAACCCCTTCACTATCAAGGTAAGCCACAATGACCTCAGATGTTTTATCGCTTGAATAGTCCTCAACGAGAAGCCGCAGTGACTCCAGATGCTTAACCCGTGAGATGACAAAACTAGTGGACTACCTAGACTTTATGCCACTTGAAACAAGAATGAAATACATGTATGACATGCTTTTCAAGAGATTAACAATATGAAGTTGAAAAGAAATCATGTTGACACTCTAAATGGTTTACTTATTGGAATGGTCCCCATTGTTGGTGACAATTGCAGGTCCTTCGAGCAGTAAGGGGAAGGAGCCAATACTTGATGATTTCCTTTGAGCAACCCTCAGAGTCAGCTCCATTAATCTTACTTCGTAGGTCGTTTTGTCATTTTGTTATATATATGACTATGTATTTGTAACGACCCTAGAATCTAACTCGTGCCACTTGTCATTTCAGGGTCATACGTGGGACCCAATTATCATGATATGCATGTCCAATTCTCGGGCGTCGACACCGAAGTATGATATTTTTTATGGATGCTTGTATTATTTATTATACAAAATTTGGACAATTTAAATTAATTGATTTCAAAAATTTCTGAGTAAAGTGCACGCGGGGCATTTAGGTCGATTGAGATGTTCGGTATAACTTAAGCCATTTTGATGAAAATTAACTTGGTACATGAATTAGTTATTTATGTTTATTCTAATACCTAAGTTAAAAATTTAAATCAATTATATGTTTGATTAGCCTAAGTCCAATTTAATGTTTATTGGCTTTGAAATTAGCCTTGGGATGAGGGTGTAGAAGTCAAACTAGGAAAGTCTATGGTCTTAGAAATTAGTGTGTTGTCCAAATTTTGACCACATAATTAGAAGTATTGTTGGCACACTCTAGGCCACAAAAGTTAGACCAAACACTACCCACTCTTCAAACCCTCTCTAACCGATTCTCACTTCCTAAATTTGAGAGAGAAAGGAGAGAAAGAGAAGTGGAGGTTGATGGTCATTTGAGTTGGCTGGGAATACAAAACAAAGCTTTGGTAAGTCTGTTCTCCACCATGATCTTGTCATTCTAATATCACTTCATTAATTCTTTGTACTGCTGGGTTTTAGGGCTCAATGGAGGAGTTTAAACAACTCTTATTTGTTGAAATTTTCATAGTGGGAACTCATACTATTGTTGATGTCCATTATGGTTGTCTGGTTCAAATAGTGGATCATGGTGCATTGGGCTTAATAGATGATTTATTGTTGTTGTCATGGTGTTTATGAATGGCTGAAAGACCCAGCTATGACTGCCAAAATTTGTAATGAGGTTTAAAGCTGGTTGCGACACTTGAAAGCAGTCGACCATATCCTAGTCGATTATAGTTCAGTAAGACGTAGTTCAGCAATTCTTCGACAGTCAATTTTAGCTTAGTCGACCATAGTTCAGTCAATCGTAGCTCAACCATTTTTTCAGCAAAACCAAATATGGTCGCTGCAAAACGTGTTTAATGGAATTATGGCTCAACAAAATTAAGTCATTTCATTTCATAGTACACCATATCTCGAGACAGCTTAATGTAGCTATTATAGTCATAGATCAGCCAATGGTGGCTTGGTCAGTTGGGGTTATGGTAGGTCGTAGTACAACTTCCTGTAGCAGAGCCAAATGAGACTTTTACAGGAGACTCGTAAGATTGTAAACCTTTACACTTGAGAGTTCCAACTCAATCGGTTATGACATAACCAGTAGTGTTGTAGCCATGGTATAAATAGTTTGTCTAAGAAAGGATAGAGTCGACTGCAAGCCATATTCAACCTCTACACATGATTCAGTCATTATTGACCAATCTAACATTAGATCAGCCAATCACAAATATAGGCACTAATGTTGAAATAAGATTTAAGTTAGAATTATGAATTATAATTCTAACACACTCAATACCGATCTAATTAACACCAGGGACTTAGAGTGATATTGTTGAGGTGTTTGGTATCGGGGATTCATTGGAAGACGTGTCGGAGCTACGAGAGCGTATTTTTGCCATATCGAGGTAAGTAAACCAGCTAAGAAATGCACAATATTTCATTTTAAGCTATTGAATATTGTTGTTCATTGCTTTGTTATCTATCCTTGGAATTCCATTCTGATTGAGTTGTTCGAGGGCAAGTGAGTCAACGGTGATCCTTTGAAGAAGTGGTTGGCTAAGGTAACATACTAGAGTCAAGACCTTGGGATGCACTGCAATGGATACTGATTCTTGACGGGGTGTGAGTTCTTAGCGTGGTTGTCCCACGAAGTCTCACTATCTCGTGGGTTTAGGGCTTGTAAGTGTACCAAGTTCTAGAACCCGAGTCTTGATGGTTTGCCAAGACTTAATGACCTGTTGGTCGGGACTACTTGCACATCTCTGTTTGCATCCCTGGACACTCATGTATCGATTGCTTTTGATTTATTTACTGTCTTTTATTTATTCATGCGTTCTTATACCTTTCTTTATATCCTTATGAATATAGGCTGATTTATTTATTTCGAGATGTTGTTTAGTATCCTATTGGCGTTACTTGCTTGGGCTCGTCATTCTTGTGTTTGATTGAGTACAGATCCACAATCGAGTATCGAGTAAAGGAAAGTGGCCAATACCGGGAGATCTACTGTAAGGACTTTGGAGCGGCCTTCCTTCTCGTACTTTTGTAGGTTTTGTATTACTTATGTATTTTTTTTTTCACATTGGGTATATGGGTTTGTGATATACTTTGGGACATGTATATGATATTATTTCTCTTTCCTCCGCTTATTATACATGTTGACTGTGTTATGCGGGGTTTCTACACTCTAGGATGTCCTGGCTGATTGATTTAAAGTTGTTTAGATTTGTTTAAGTTGAAATCGCTTCAGCATAACCTTTGATAACTTACAAATTTGAATAACTCACGATAAATGTTAAATTTCGCTACCTTGTAATGAAAAATGGTTAGGAATGTTGACTAGGCTTGCGTTGACGTCGCGAGGATTGACTCGGGGTCAACGTAAGTTTAAGCTAGGCAGGGCCCAGTTTGGGTTGTGGAACTGGAGCCGTCACAGTTGGTATCAGAGACCGACTTTTACGGCTAACTCAAGAACAACCCACAACTAACATAAGACACAAATCAATAATAGAGTTAGGACAAGGTTGGAACTTAGAGTGGAACCCTATGATCCTGACTTAAGTCTTAGTTGGGAAGTGAGGAGAGTTGGGGAAATTAAAATTGGACTATATGAGCTATTTGATGTATTGTATATTACTACTATTGATAGCAATGTCATGATCGAGGAATCGCATTCTTTGCAGATCGCGATGGCCGATCAGCCCGAGATCAACGATAACGGTTTAGTGACGTTCATGAGAGGTTAGATAAGATACCCCAGCTGGTCACCTCACATGGCCAACAACTTCAGGAGATTCTTCGATTGTTGAGGGCACAAGCTACACCTTCACCTTCTACGTCTGCAACACCAGTCACTCAGGGCGGGAGTGCGCCTACAGGACAGGACACTATTACGGCTCCTACAGCACCGACAAGACCTGTGATGAATGAGGGGCTTCAAGTTCAGGTTGAGAGAGTACCACCACTCCTGATACACCGGCGGAGGATACGCCGAGCACGCCCACTGATATGAGTACTCGAGCGACGGCTAAGGGAAGACAGTCTCGCAAGTTTTAGAGACATCACGTGGAGAAGTTTCACAGTGGTACGGATCTCGAAACGGTAGAGAAGTTTATGATGAGTCATGAGAAGATCCACGGTGTCTTAGCTACACCGAGTCATATGAAGTCGAGCATTTCATCAGCTTCGTTGTTCGAAGAGGCTGATGTTTGGTGGCGTAGCATGGTGGCTATGAAAGGGAAGCCCAAGGACTGGGCTGAGTTCAAGGGAAGATTCAACAAGAAGTATTTCCCTCATTCGGTTAGGAACATGAAGAGGACCGCGTTTCAGAATATTCGACAGGCTACAGCCGAGACAGTGATGCAGTATATGGGCCGATACTTGCAGTTTATGGACTATGTCGGAGGGAATAGCTGATACAGACGTTGACAGACCTACTATTTCATGCATGGCTTGCTGAGTGAGATCAGGACTATGGTAGTGACCACAGCTCCAGGAACTTTACAGGAGGCATACGAGAGGAGAATGGCTAGTGAGACTTTTTTGAGCATGCGCACTGGTGCAGTAGTCGCGGCTCCACCACCATCGTAGTAAGATGTCAGACCCAGAGGTGACGGGAGGAGGAAGAGACCTAGACAGTGAAGGTCGAGGGATCGAGCTCAGAGTGTAGGATTTGTTGCATCTGCACCTTATATAGCGCGTACTGCGCCAATACCATTTGCTCCGGTGCGAAGTTTTGTCAGGACACCACAACAGCCAAACGACATAGTCGGGTCCTCGGCGGCAGACGATAGTATCGAGGGCCGACGGCGTGGCAGGAGCGAAACGTGGTTAGGGGGCAGAGATATGGATAGGGTCCTAGTTCCAGTCGAGTACAGAGACGAGGACAGAGTGATCCATCAGGATCGGGATTTCAGCGTACTTGTTGGGAGCGTGGACAACCAGGTCACTTTGTCAGTACGTGCCCACGACTGAGCAGATGGCAGCCACAACAGAGCCGGGAGCAGGTTCATGCTGTTGCCGCGCAGATCCAGCTGCTACCCGTAACCTGATTGAGGGTATGATTTACATTTGCAGTCATTTTATGTACACTATGTTGGATTCTGGTTCTACGATATCTTTTATTTCCGGTCGCATAGTTGATGTGTTGGGTTTGAAACCCATTAGAATAGAAAGACCTTTGATCCTTAGCACAACTGCTAGGGACAAGATATATCCGAACTTATTGTGTGTTGATTGTTCGGTAGAAATAAAGGGTCATGTTTTGCCAGCAGATCTGAGAGTGTTGGAGTTCCTAGAGTTTGATGCATTGTTAGGCATGGATTTATTGAGTGCTCATCATACACACATCCATTGTTGCAACAAGAGAGTTACGTTTCAGATTCTCGGACATCCCGAGATCAGTTTCCATGGGACTTCGACTAGTTTACCGATTACCAGAGGTAGAGTAGCTTCTATCGTAAATGTTGAGACATTCGCTAGTGTTTTGAGTACGACGGAGAGGGTCAAGACTAGGTTGGAGGAGGTACCTGTTGTGTGCGAGTTCCCAGATATTTTTCCTGCAGAGCTACTAGGATTACCGCCAAAAGAGATTGACTTCATCATTGATTTGGTCTCGGGGACCAAACCTATATCTATTCCGCCATACCTGATGGCTCCGAATGAGCTAAAGGAGCTTAGAGGACAGCTAGATAAGTTGTTAGAGTTAGGGTTCATCCACCCGAGCATGTCACCTTGGGGCGCGCCAGTCTTATTTGTTAAGAAGAAATATTGCAACCTCAGATTATGCATTGATTACAGACAGCTCAACAGGGTTACACTGAAGAACAAGTATCCACTTCCTCGCATTGACGACTTGTTCGACCAGCTGACGGGAGCACAATAGTTCTCGAAGATTGACTTGAGATCTGGGTAGCATCAGCTAAGGATTAGAGCAGAGGACAGGGAGAAGACTGCTTTTCGCACACGATACTGGCATTAGCAATTTACAGTCATGCCTTTTGGGTTAACTAACGCCCCAACGATGTTCATGAATCTCATGCATCGAGTATTGAGAGAGTATTTGGATAGGTTCGTCATTGTGTTCATCGATGACATCATTATCTACTTCAAGACCCTTGAGGGTCACAATGAGCACCTCAAGATGATTTTGTAGACTTAGAGGGCGCACAAACTGGATGCAAAGTTCAACAAGTGTGCATTTTGGCTTTCAAAGGTCGGATTTCTTGGGCACATCGTCGGAGCCAGCGGAGTGTTAGTGGACCCCGCTAAGATCAGAGTTGTGATAGATTAGCCTACACCGCAGTCAGTGACAGGCATCCGCAGTTTCTAGAGGTTGGCAGGCTATTACATGCGTTTTGTTAAAGACTTCTCGAAGATTGCGGCACCAATGATGCAATTGACAAATAAGGATACGAGTTTTCAGTGGAATGACAGTTATAAGCAAGCCTTTAGGACTTTGAAGGAAAGATTCACTACCGCACCAGTTTTGATACTACCTGAGTAAGGGAAGGGTTTTGAGGTGAACACCGATGCTTCTAAGGTCGATTTGGGTTGTGTTTTGATGCAGGGCGATAGAGTGATTGCCTACGCATCCCGACAGCTGAAGATTCACGAGAAGAACTACCCTACACATGATTTGGAGTTAGCTGCAGTGGTCTTTGCATTGAAGATTTGGTGTCATTATCTCTATGGAGGAAAGTTTGTATTGTTTGTTGATCACGAGAGTTTGAAATACCTCTTCACCCAAAAAGAGTTGAACATGCGACATAGACGTTGGCTTGAACTTCTCAAGGACTATGACTACTCATTAGAGTACCACATAGGGAAGGCCAATGTTGTTGCAGACGCATTGAGCCGCAGAGGGGCAGACTCAAATATTGTTATTTGCCACATGACACATGAGTATGGGTTACTCGAGGCAGTCGAGTCGATGTATTCTATTGATATCCCGACCAGTACTAGGGTGTTGATTTGTGACCAGATGAGGAATCAGACAGTGTCGATTCAGAGTATATTTGGGGGTCAGCAGGCAGATGAGCAGTATCAGAGGTTCTTAGAGTTTGCTCAGAGTCCGGATCATCCAAATTGAAGTCAATCGACAGACTCATGCCTGAGATTTAGAGGTCGACTGTGGATTCCATCAATGGCTGAGTTACGTAATGAGATACTTGATGAGGCTCACTACTCACGTTTTACAATTCATCCGGGTCGGAATGTATGCTGATGTGCGTCCTCTTTTCTGGTGACCGCGGATGAAGGCCGATGTTTCTTATTTCGTTCGAGGGTGTGAGGTATGCCAGCGAGTTAAGGCTGAGCATCGGAGGTCCGGTGGGTTATTATAGCCACTTCTCGTTCCTTGGTGGAAGTGGGAACATATTGCAATGGATTTCATCAGTGGCCTACCTCGATCTCAGCGCGGACATGATAGTATCTATGTGATTGTGGACAGGTTGACGAAATCTGCGCACTTCTTACCGATCTCTACCACACATCGAGTGCATAGGTTTGCGAGTTTGTACGAGCGGCGGGAGATTGTTTGACTACATGGCGTTTCGTTATTGATTGTGTCAGACAGAGGGCCACATTTTATATCTCAGATTTGGCAGAGCATGCAGGCACTGTTCGGTACGCGGTTGGATCTCAGTACAGCCTATCATCCATAAACTGATTGATAGTCAGAGAGTCTGATTCAGATTCTCGAGGATATGCCGAGAATGTGTCTGTTAGAGTATGGTGAATCATGAGAAAAATATCTTCATTTGTATGAGTTTGCCTACAATAACAGTTATCAGGCCAGTATTGGTATGGCACCGTTTGAGGTACTCTACGGTAGACCATGCAGATCTCCATCTTGCTGGGGCGGAGCCCGAGGATGTAGCAATTTTTGGGTCAGAGATTGTGATGAATCACACAGAGAAGATATGAGTGATCAGGTTGAGGCTAAAGGGTGCGCAGGAGAGGCAAAAAAAGTATTATGACATGTATCACGACGAGTTAGAGTATGATGTCGGAAGTCATGTGTATTTTAAGGTTTCTCTGATGAAAGGTCACAAGAGGTTTGGGATTAAAGGAAAGCTTGCGCTGAGGTTCATTGGTCCGTTCAGAGTGAAGAAGCGAATAAGCAAGGTTGCGTACGAGCTGGAGTTACCACCTCAATTGTCTGGGATTTACCCTGTATTTCATATTTATATGATTCGACTAGATAGGTCGAGATAGGGCAGACGATCGATAGTGGACTTGAGCCAGATAGACTTGAAAGATGACATTACTTATAGCGAGCAGCCTATCCAGATTCTAGACCGTAAGATAAAGATTCTTAGGAACAAAAATATCTAATCAGTCCTTGTCAAATGGCAGCATCACGGAGATGAGGAGCTGACGTGGGAGCTCGAGTCATACATGCGCGAGTACTTTCCCTACCTCTTCTGAGTTTCAGTAAGTTCTTCCTTTGTGATTGATTCAATTTCGATGACGAAATTCTAATTAGTTGAGAAGACTGTAACGACCCTAAAATTTAACTTGTGCCACCTGTCATTTCAGGGTCGTACGTGGGACCCAATTGTCGTGATATGCATGTCCAATTCTCGGGCGTCAACACCGAGGTATGCTATTTTTGATTGATGCTTGTATTATTTATTATACAAAAACTGGATATTTTAAATTAATTAATTTCAAAAATTTGCAAGTAAGGTCCACCCAGGTCATATAGGTCGATTGAGATGTTTGGTATAACTTAAACCATTTTGATAAAAATTAACTTGGTTCATGAATTAGTTATTTAGATTTATTCTAGTACCTAAGTTAAAAATTTAAATCAATTATATGTTTGATTAGCCTAAGTCCAATTTAATGTTTATTGGCTTTGGGACTAGCCTTCGGATGAGGGTGTAGAAGTCAAACTAGGAAAGTTTATGGTCTTAGAAATTAGTGTGTTGTCCAAATTTTGGCCACATATTGATAAGTATTGTTGGCACACTCTAAGCCACAAAAGTTAGACCAAACACTACCCACGCTTCAAACCCTCTCTAACTGATTCTCACTTCCCAAATGTGAGAGAGAAAGGAGAGAAAGAGAAGTGGAGGCTGATGGTCATTTCAGTTGGCTGGGAATACAAAACAAAGCTTTGGTAAGTCTCTTCTCCACCATGATCTTATCATTCTAATCTCACTTCATTAATTCTTTATGCTACTGGATTTTAGGACTCAATGGAGGAGTTTAAAAGACTCTTATTTGTTGAAGTTTTCATAGTGGGAACCCATATTATTGTTGATGTTCATTATGGTTTTCTTGTTCAAAGAGTGGATCATGGTGCATTGGGCTTAATGGATGATTTATTATTGTTGTCATAGTGTTTATGAGTGGCTGAAAAACCCAGCAATGACTGCCAAAATTTGTTGTGAGGTTTAAAGCTGGCTGCGACACTTGAAAGCAGTCAGCCATGTCCCAATCGATTATAGTTCAGTAATACGTAGTTCAACCATTCTTTGACAGTCAATTTTAGCTCAGTCGACCATAGTTCAGTCAGTCGTAGCTCAACCATTTTTTCAGCAAAACCAAATATGGTCGCTGCAAAACGTGCTTAATGAAATTAGGGCTCAACAAAATTAAGTCATATCATTGCATAGTACACCATATCTCGAGACAACTTAATGTAGCTATTATAGTCATAGATCAGCCAATGGTGGTGTGGTCAGTTGAGGTTATGGTAGGTCGTGGTACAGCTTCCTGTAGCAGAGCCAAATGGGACTTTTATAGGAGACTCGTCAGATTATAAACCCTTACACTTGAGAGTTCCAACTCAGTCGATTATGACATAACTAGTGGTGTTGTAGCCATGGTATAAATGGTTTGTCTAAGAAAGGATATAGTCGACTGCAAGTCATATTCAACCAATAAACATGATTCAGACACTATTGACCAATCTAACATTAGATCGACCAATTTCAAATATAGTCACTAATGTTGAAATAAGATTTAAGTTTAAATTGTAAATTATAATTTTCTAACACACTCAATACCGATCTAATTAACACCAGGGACTTAGAGCGATATTGTTTAGTTGTTTGGTATCGCGGATTCATTGGAAGACGTGTCGAAGCTGCGAGTGAAATTTTGCGATATCGAGGTAAGTAAACAACTAGGAAATGCACAGTATTTCATTTTAAGCTATTGAATATTATTGTTCATTGTTTAGTTATCTATCATTGGAATTCCATTCTGATTGAGTTGTCCGAGGGCAAGTGAGTCAACGGTGATCCTAGGAAGGAGTGGCAGGATGAGGTAACATACCAGAGTCATGACCTCGGGATGTACTCCACTGGATACTGATTCTTGACGGGGTGTGAGTTCTTAGCGTGATTATCCCACGAAGTCTCATTATCTCATGGGTTTAGGGCTTATGAATGTATCAAGTCCTAGAACCCGAGTCTTGATGGTTTGCCAAAACTCAATGACCTGTTAGTTGGGACTACTTGCACCTCTCTATTTGCATCCCTGGACACTCATGTATCGATTGCTTTTGATTTATTTACTGTCTTTTATTTATTCATGCGTCCTTATACCTTTCTTTCTATCCACATGAATATGGACTAATTTATTTATTTCGAATTGTTGTTTCGTATCCTACTGGTGTTACTTACATGGGCTCGTCATTCTTGTGTTTGATTGAGTACAGATCCGCAATTGAGTAAGGGAAATGAACCAATACCAAGAGATCTACTGTAAGGACTTTGGAACGGCCTTCCCTCTCGTACTTTTGTAGGTTTTGTACTACTTATGTAAATTGTTTTTTTCACATGAGGTATATGGGTTTATGAGATACTTTGGGACATGTATATGATATTATTTCTCTCATCTGTTTATTATACATGTTGACTGTGTTATGTGGGGTTTCCACACTCTAGGATGTTCTGACTAATTGATTTAGAGTCGTTTAGATTTGTTTAAGTTAAAATCGCTTCCGCATAACCTTTGATAACTTACAAATTTGAATAACTCACGATAAATGTTAAATTTCGCTGCCTTGTAGTGAAAAATGGTTAAGAAGGCTGACTAGACTTGCGCTGATGTGGCGAAGATTGACTTGGGTTCCACGTAAGTCTAGGCCGGGCGAGGCCAAGTTTAGGTTGTGGAACTGGGGCCGTCACAAAATACATGATGTTTTTATGCTTTTGGGTACATGTGGATGTGAGATTTAGTTGATGATACATGTATATGCGTATTGTACTCCTTATCACTAGTTACATGCATTATATCAAGTCGTTTGCAGGATTTCCAGGCGAAGGTTGTCCCGACTTTTATTTTAATTATCAATAATGTTGTTTAAATTGTTTTAAATTTCTTTTGCTGTTGTAATCGACATTAAAGTGATCATCATGAACTTTATAACCCTTATAAGGACAATAAGGAAAATTTATATGGAATAGAGGCCGACTAGGCATGCGTTGACTCGATGGAAGTTGACTGGGGTCCACATAGGTCGGGCGAGGCCCAGCGTGGCAACTGGAGCTGTCACATGTTGTATATACTATAGTCCACTATGGTTTTGTTGAGAGAAACAAGAGCAACAACATTGAGTCAGCTATAGACTATAGTCCACTGCTCGTCCTAGTGGGTCTGGTAATCTGCTCCCATTGCTTCTGATGATTTGAACCCTTAATTTTTCTATCCTTTTTTTATCAGACAATGTGATGCATTAGTGATCCTGCACTTTTGTGATGCCAGTCCAGGAGTAATAGTAGTTTTTTTTTCTCAATCGTCAACATCACATGCATGCATGCAACCATCCCTTTCAAACACATGTATGAATACATTTCCATGCCTCATGCTGTCATGCATGCATCTCAATCATGTAGTAAAGCATGCATATGCAAATGATAGATCATGCATTGAGCCGTTATGATACATGCATGTGTGAATACTTCATATATTTGAACTAATCTATATATGTAGTAAATAACACGCATATATATAAATGAAACTCATGGTGGGCCACAATATTCCAATATGAACATAAAAAGGTCAATGAATATATTGATGTGTGCGCAAGTAGCATATCAAGTATGAACAACAATCAATATGAACAGAACAGAACAGAAGATCAAACAATGTGTTGATCAATCTGAACAATACACATTATGTTATTCATAATCATCAAAATACAGTATACAATGTTTATATATACATAGAGAAGGTGCACATTACACACCCTTGCTATAACTAACAGAAGTGAACTAACATAAGCCTATGATACAATACACAACAGTCTATATGATACAATACACTACAATGTTGTACAATACATATAACTCTATATCCCCCCCTCAAGATGGAAGTCTATGCCAGTCACATAGACCCATCTTGGACAGTAATGCAGAAAACAAAGGAGCTGGCAAAGATTTGGTGAACAAATCAGCTAACTGTAATCGAGTAGGAATATATTGTGGAAGAACAAAACCAAGTTTGAACTGATGACGAACCAAATGACAATTAATCTCCAAATGTTTTGTTCGTTCATGAAAAACAGGGTTGGCAGAAAGATGAATTGCAGCTTTATTATCACACCAAAGAGGTATAGGAAAAGAGGTTGGAACACCTAAGTTGTTAAGGATGTAAGAAATCCACAACAACTCACAAACTGTGGAAGACATACACATATATTCAGCTTCAGCAGAGGATTTAAAAATTGTAGCTTGTTTCTTTATTTTCCATGAGATCAAGGAAGAACCCATGAAGACACAATAATCAGTGAGAGACTTTCGTGAAATAGGACATGCAGCCCAGTCAGAATCACAATAGGCAACAAGATGTAAATCCAACTGAACAGGAAAAAAACAATCCCTGAGAATTAAGATACCGAAGAATATGAAGAGCACCAGACCAATGCTGTTCAGTGGGAGCTTGAATAAACTGACTTAATTGCTGTGTGGCATATGTAATGTCGGGACGAGTGAAACCCAAGTAAAGAAGACGTCCAATTAATCTTCTATATCGATCAGCTTCAAGTAACAAAGGAGAATCAACATCATCAAATTTACAGTCACGAGGAAGAGGAGTTGTTGCTGGTTTAGCAAAGGTAAGGCCATCATCATTAAGTAAATCAAGGACATATTTACGTTGATGAACATAAAGTCCTGACGAAGATCTAACCAACTCTAATCCCAGAAAATAACGAGCTTGGCCTA
Source organism: Stephania cephalantha (assembly GCA_039657325.1). NCBI lineage: Eukaryota > Viridiplantae > Streptophyta > Magnoliopsida > Ranunculales > Menispermaceae > Stephania > Stephania cephalantha. The sequence goes on from CM077569.1 coordinate 33,247,431, forward strand.
GATCTTTGATGGTGAACAAGGTATGAAGAAAGGCCTTGACCTTGGTAAGCATCTCAAGAGAAGTTCCAGTGAGAAGAACATCATCAACATACACTAGTAACACCAAAAAATGACCATCAATGTTGTATGTAAACAAACAAGGATCATGAGCAGATTGGATGAAACCAAAGGACTGAAGTTGAGAAGTGAACTCATGATTCCATTGTCTAGAAGCTTGCTTAAGACCATATAAAGATCTCTGTAATTTGCAGACTTGATTAGGAGAAGCCAAAGTGTAACCATCAGGAGGTTTCATGTAAACATCTTCATCAAGATAACCATGTAAAAATGCATTATTAACATCCAATTGATGTAAAGGCCAATTACGACAAGTTTGCCAATGATAAAACAATCCTGACCGTTACATTCTTGGCGACAGGAGAGAAGGAATCTGTGTAATCAACACCTTCAATTTGATTGAATCCCTTTGCAACCAAACGTGCTTTACATCTATCCAATGATCCATCAGGATGAAGCATGACCTTGTAAACCCATTTGGAACCAATGGCCTTTTTATTAGGGGGAAGATCTGTGAGACTCCAAGTACCATTCTCCTCCAAAGCTTGTAATTCCTTATTCATTGCTTCGACCCAAACATGATCATGTTGAGCTTGAGTATAACAAGTAGGCTCTTTTAAATTGAAACAACAGCCAAAAAATACTTGTAATCATCAGTAATGTGAGAATAATGAATGAAAGGAAATGTTGGAGGTGCACCAGCAGAAAGAACAGGTTCTGCCGGAATGGAAACATTTGTATGAACATTATTCAAAACAAAATCATTCATCCAAAGAGGCTTGTGAATAGCACGAAGACTTTTGCGAGGAACAACTGCATCAGGAGGCACTACAACATCAGTAGGAGGCATGAATGAATCAGTAGTAGGCATAGATGAATCAGGCAATACAACATTAGAAGGTACTTCATCATGATGAAGAGCCTCAACAGGAGACTCCCTAGAATTAGGCACAGAAGCAGAATCAGGTATATTACTGAAGGAATCAGATGAATTAGGTACAACAGCAGAATCAGGTACATTTCTTAAGGAATCAGATGTGTCATTATAAGGTATAGGCAATGGACAATCTGAACCTGAAGAAATAGTTTGAAATGGAAATTGATTTTCAAAGAAAATCACATCCCTTGAAACAAAACAGGCATGAGTTGCCAAATTATACAACCTGTAAGCCTTTTGTCCAGGGGAATAGCCAAGAAAAAGGCATTTTATTGCTCTTGTGTCTAACTTTGCTTTACTTGGAGAAACATTAGTAGCAAAACATAGACAACCAAAAGTCTTCAAGTAGAGATAATCTGGTATCCTTCCAAACAATAGGTGATAAGGAGACTTCCATTGTAGCAACTGAGAAGGTAATCTATTGATGAGATAAGTAGCAGTAAGAACAGCATCACCCCAAAATTTAGTGGATAAACCTGATTGAAAAATGAGAGCTCTTGTGACTTGTAACAAATGACGATGTTTTCGTTCAACTACGCCATTTTGCTGAGGAGTATAAGGTGTAGATCTTTGATGTATAATTCCCAAACCAGAAAACAAGGCTTGACAATCGTGATTGCAGAATTCAGTACCATTATCAGTCCTAATGTTTTTAACAGATGCTTTGAACTGAGTGTGAACAAAAGCTAGAAACTGCTTGATGAGATTTCCTGTCGTTGACTTGTATTTCATCAAAAAAGTCCATGTAAACCGACTATAATCATCCACAATTGTCAAGAAGAAATGAGCTCCTTGAAGAGAAGGTTGCTTATATGGTCCCCAAACATCCATATGCAACAATTGAAAAGGTAAAATGGATTGAATAGTACTCAATGGAAAAATAAGTCTGCATTGTTTAGACATGTGACAAACATCACAAGGTACATCATTTCTTCCAGTTGAAGAATTTTTGAGTAACAAATCAAGGTGTTTTGTCACAGTAACAGAAGGGTGTCCCAAACGATGATGTCATGAAAAATTAGCATTAACATTATTACAACAAGCTAATGATAATTCTGTAGGAGACACAAATGAAGCAATGACATCTTTATTGAAAGAGCTGGAATCTAATATGTAGAGACCTCCAATCATCCTTCCCACAGCTAGAACTTGAGAATGCTCAATGTTCTGTATAGCACAAAAGGATGGATAAAACTCAACTGTCAGTTTAGTAGAAGAAATGAGCTTACTGACTGATAAAATATTATATTTGAATGAGTTTATGTGTAGACAAGAAGAAATAATTATGTCTGAAATGAGATGCACATCTCCTATACAAGTAACTTCATTAGTATGTCCATCAGGTAAACAAACCGAGATAGGTTTAGCCAGGGCAGTGATATTAACAAGCAAATCATAATTAATGCACATATGATTTTTTGCTCCACTATCCACAATCCAAGCATCTGAACTAAAAGACGTATTAAAACTAGAAGGCCTCTTTTGTGAACTACCTGTAAATTTAGAGACAACAGAATTCACATGAGCAAGGACACCTTAAGCTGAAATACATTTTCCTTTCATGAAACTCTCAATGCCTTGTTGTATCATAGCTGCAATATTAGTCTGAAAATCTTCAAACTAAAATGCTCCTGCATCTTGTATATCCAGAGGTGATTCCATCATGTTTACAAAGGACTTAGAACCAGTATTTAGCTGTTTCTTTTCAAGCTCTTTCTTGTACCAATCTGGAAATCCATGTAACTTGAAACAAGTATCTTTGGTATGCCTTTTTGCCTTACAATGATCACAAAACAGTTCATCTTTATTGACAAATTTATTGTGATTTCCTTTACCAGCAAATTTATTTCCCACAGATGAACCAGAAAAATCTTTATTAGTTTTCAACATCATAGCTGTATCCATTACAGGTGAATAACTAACAAAGACTTCCTTCTATTTTTCAACTCTAAGAATCATGGAGTATGCCTTATTTATATTTGGTAATGGATCCATCACTAAGATTTGATTACGAATGTGATCATACATATCACCTAAACCCATCAGAAACTGCATCAGTTTGTCATTAGATTCAAGAACAGCTATCTTTGTTGCAGCTCCACATTCACAATAAGGTAAAGGAACCAAAAAATTCAATTCATCCCACAATTTCTTAAGCTTTGTATAATATTGAGAAACAAAGAGATCTCCTTGACTGATAGAAGAAATATCTCTTTTGAGTTGATACAAGAGAGGTCCATTGCACTCTCCATATCTTTCTTTCAGTTCATTCCATAGATCAAAAGAAGAAGTAGTATAAAGAAAAGCTTCAACAATTTCTTTTGAAATGGAATTCAAAATCCAAGAAGTTACCATATAATCCACTTTGATCCATCGATCCAAATTGGAATCAGTTGGATCTGGTTTTAAGCATCGACCATCAATGAAACCTATCTTTGTTTTTGCTCCCAAAGCAATCAACATTGCTCTACTCCAAGAAAGATAATTCGAACCAGTAAGAGAATTAGAAACCAGTACCATACCAGGATGATCAGAACTCTGAAGATAGTATGGACTCTCTACACCATATTCTCCTGAATCAACAGCTCTTCCTGCTCCATTACGGATTGAGGAACTTGAGGAACCATGAATGGTAGCCATGATCGCACACTCAAAAGAGTAAACTCAACAAAAATAGATCAAACAACAATGAAGACCTTCTCTGATACCATGAACAACAATCAATATGAACAGAACAGAACAGAAGATCAAACAATGTGTTGATCAATCTGAACAATACACATTCTGTTATTCATAATCATCAAAATACAGTATACAATGTTTATATATATATAGAGAAGGTGCACATTACACACCCTTGCTATAACTAACTGAAGTGAACTAACATAAGCCTATGATACAATACACAACAGTCTATATGATACAATACACTACAATGCTGTACAATACATATAACTCTATAAAATATCTCTTTCTTCTAGATGTCAATCGAATGTATCTTCGTTTTAAACCATGTTTCTTTTTAGGCATTCTTAAACTATGTTTAAGTATTGAACAATGACAACAAAAGGGACAAAGAGGCAGGTGAGGATGTTCCCCCTTCCCGGTAAGCATGCATATAGTGGGTTTATTTAAACAACACAATGCTTAGTAATTAAAGTACAATTTTTTTTTTAAGTACAATTTCTTTTTTGAAAGGTTGATCAAAGGATTCATATAACATTAAAAAAAACCCAACAATCAAATATAGAATTAAAAAGAACAGAATTGGAATCCAAGCATCCAACATCATGATTTAGAAGTAATCAAACAATATCAAACAAGAGGGTTGTTGTTCAAATAGTTGAAACACTAATGAAATGGCCAAAATTTTGTACTAGTAAACAAAAACAGAACAAATTAATACTAGGTATTCTGGATTTGTTCTTACCTGAACTTTGTCAATCCTCTCATACTCCATTGAATATATATATATATATATATACACCTCTAACTATTTTTCGTTTCTAAGACAGATGAAGAGAAGTGAAACAATGCTGACTACATAAGGGTAGACTTAATGAGTGTTTATTCTTCACAATTCCTTGTGATGAACAAACTTTTCTTAATCTCACTCACAGTTTTAACTCATTCTGAGAGAGCAAAATGTAAAGATCTTATTCCATTTTTTTCATTCAACTAATGAGGAGTGGTTGCTTTCTTCGCAACCCCCTTCACATTTTTGTAAAGCAAACTGAAATAGTTAAAAGAAATTGTTCATGGATATACTATGTTCTATTCTTTCTGAATTTTTTCTTGTGCTTTCCTGTGTGATCATATATTTGCACACGACACTGAGATGCTTGAAATTTATATTTTTTAATCCTCCAATAAAATTAACATTTAGGACTGAGGCTTTGTTGTTGTTGTTGTACTCCAATAAAATTAATCTGTTATTGCATAATTACCAATATTAAGCAAGGTTGCAGACCTCATTTTGCGCAACTCCTGCTATACTAGTTAATCTGCTATTTATATAAGTATTCACTTACTAAGAGTACTTATGTAAACAAGTCTTTTGATAGCCCTTCATACTTTCTTAATTGTTGCCTACATCGAGAACTTTGTTCCTGTTGTTGTCATCATTTACACATATAATTTTCACTGAATTTTTTCTTCCACTTTATTGTTTCATTTAGGAGAAAATGTGCTTGAGACTAGTTACACGTTTCTTAGCTTTTATTTTTGCTATATTTCTTATTCATTTTCCCCATGATTTCTCTCTATCCAATAGGTAAAACCATGCTTGTGCGCACAATCTAGTCTTAGTTTGTGTTCATATCATTAACGTCTTGCTAACTTTTTTAGTGTGCAGTTTTATTCTTTAAAATGGACTAGAGTTGGATAGATTTAGCGGATACAACATCTCATGCCTATGTTAGCAGGGTGGACAGATTTTTGGATTTTGATTATGATAATAATGGCACTAATAGAAGAATTTATTGTCCATGTACTGAATGTTTGAATCATTAGTAATGTTAGACAACACTTAATTGTGATTGGTTTTGTACGTAACTATAAGAACTGGACTAGTCACGAAGAACCTTACATTTCTTTGCGCCATGGACTTATTGATGATAACAATGGAGAAAGGCTAGTCAAGGATAATATGGTTAGGATGGTGCGTGAGGCAGTAGAATTTCCTAGTGTTGAATCAGATAATGAAAATAGATAGAATCTTGGTCCCAATTACGAAACGAGGAAATTTCAGAAGATTTTGCTCGATGCAGAACAACCATTTTATCCAGAATGTGATGAGTTTACAACTCTTTCTTTCATTGTTCGACTTTTGAATCTAAAAATTCTTGGAGGATGGTCAGGTAAATCATTTATCATGTTGCTAGAGTTGTTGAATGATGCATTCCCTATGATTGCAAAACTCCCTAAGACGTTCTATGAAGCAAACAAGTTGACAAAGGACTTAGGGTTCACTTGTGAGACATGGGATGCGTGTCCTAACAATTGTATGTTATTCAAAGACACAGATAAAGATCTAAATGCATGTAAAGTGTGTCATGCATCTAGATATAAAGAATTGATTGGCGAAGTTGGTTTGGAAAATAATAGGGGGAAAAAAGTAGATGCAAAGCGGATGAGGTATTTTCCTATAAAACCAAGACTCAAAAGGCTCTTTATGTCATCCAAGACAGCGTCGCTCATGAAATGGCATGCATACGAGCAAATTAATGATGGTGTCTTAAGACATCCTGCAGATTCTCCTGCTTGGAAGACTTTTGATGAGAGAAATCCACATTTTGCTGAGGACTGTCACAATGTAAGGCTTGAACTATCAGCCGATGGATTTAACTCATTTAGAACAATGTCTATACCGTATAGCACTTGGAATGTGGTCCTAATGTGTTATAATTTGCCACTATGTTCATGCATGAAGCAACCATTTTTAATGCTATTTGTGCCCATTGATGGTAAAAATGGACCTAGGGACAAAATTGATGTCTTTATGCAACCATTGGTCGATGAGTTGAAAGAATTATGGATTGAAGGTATCAAAACCTATGATGTTTCCCAATCAGGTACGCATTTCTTCTTGGCGTCTATATTTCTATATTTTTATGTGTATGTGGGTTGTGTCATTAAAGAGTAGTGATTTCTGGCATTATTGTGTTGGCTCTGTAATGGGTCTTCTTTATCTTTGATTGATTTGGTTGATTTGTTAAACTTTTATTTGTTTGATCTATTTTGGAATTTTTCAATTAAAACCGGGGATGGGAGTTTAGGGAATCTTGAAAAGGTTGGGATTTTTGAGAATTGGGTGGAATATAAATGTTGGGTTTTGTTTGATTTTGGGAAATATGACCAGGTGATCCATTTAAAAGATTGATTTTTTGTTCATTTTAGATTCAAATATTTTGAGAAATTATGGATTTCTTAGATCTTGTCACAATAATTTGTTGATGGACTATGGTTGGTCAAATTTATGATCTGCCAAGCAGATGTGGAAGTTGTTGATCTGTTTCTTATTAATTTTCTTTGGGCGTTTAGTTAGCAATTTTGATTAAGTTTTTAGGGTATTTAGTTAGCAATTCTAGATTTCAATTTCTTTAAGTGCAAAATTCTCTATTGTCTGTTGCTTGAATGAGATTTGAATTCTTAACCTAATTTTTCTCAGTTATCTATTTTTCTGTTGTTTAGCTATTTGAATATCAGCATCCTTTCAATGACTATATTTTGCTTCTTGATAGGTTGACATACTTTCCGATATATGCATTCGCTACACAATTGCTGGAGCCCTTTGGCTAGGAATTAAGATGTGCGCGTACACCTCACAACGCGCAAAACAATCGACTTCATAAATAAGTTTTAGCTTCAGTAAAAGCTTGAAGAATAAAGGGTATAAAAAGAAACTAGAAATATAAGTAGCGAGAAGCACGGTCAATGTTTGTGTTTTTTAACACATATGGGCCTGCTTGTCTCTCTAAAAAGCATTTCTCGACTAGTCCAACATCTACAGCTTCCCCGCCTCTTCTAGTTGGACCAATTTTTACTCATTCAAATTCACGAGAGTACAAAAAATCATTTTAAAGTTCTAGACTCCTAGTGTTTGCTTATGCGCAATGTCATTCATGCTAGAATTTATATTTGGATCAATGTCTATTGAGTTTGTGCTTATGTTGTTATTCTAGGTATTGTTGTTTCTATCTAATATGTTTTTATTTTTGTAGTTCCCTTCATATTTTTGTCGATGGGATTTTCTTTGACTCGGACATATTGAATTCATGAAGACACAAGAAAGGAATCGATCTCGAAAATTCCTCTTTTCCTTTTTCATCTTTTGCATTTTATTATTGTGGAAAATAATCATGAAAGACATGACCCTCACATCCAATACATGTTATTCATTGTTTGTAATCTTGATCTGTATGATTTGAACAATTTGATGGTTGCATTCTAATGTACAAATATTATGAATTGTCATTGAACTAGTTTAATTTTGTTCAATCTATAAAATTATTGATTTTGTTGTGCATTTGTTTCTTGTCAAGTGTTTTTTGTAATGGACTAGTTTAATTTGGTCAAACTAGTTAACTTCTAGTTGTTAGAGTTCAATGTTTTTTTGTGGCAGCAAATTGTTGTCACATATATATTTTTAATGGCAACTGATTGTTGTTACAAATATGGCTACCACAAGTGTATCTTATTTATAGCAGCTGGGAGCTACCACAAATATATATTTTTTTGTAGCTAATTGTTGTCACAAATATACATTTTTGTGTCAGCTTCTAATATGCCATAAAAAATGATATCTTTTATTCGGTAGAATGTTGCCACTATAAACTTTTTTTAGAAGTGTAGGAGCTGCCACTAAAAACTTTTATGTCGTCACACATACTTTTTGTGGTAGCACATGGTTTCACAAATTTTTTTGTGACAATCTTATTAATGGCACCATCCATCCTATCACATAACTTCCATAAAAAAACTATTTGTGGCAGTAAAAGGCTTTTTGTGGCAGCTTTATTGCTGCCACAAAAAGTGCATTTATAGGCTCATCTTGCTTAGAAAATTATACAGTTTAGAAAATTATACAACGCAACTTATTTTTTCGTATATTTTGACTTGGGCTTCAACAGACTGATGACACTTTTTTTTAACAGATTGATGGCACTTATGCACAAAATATTGAAAATTTGGTTAATCATGGTGCACAAAATATTGAAAATTTGGTTAATCATGTATCTATGATGCCTCGCAAGACTAATGAGGGACAATGCATTATTCGTAGGCAACTATATAGCTTATTTCATTGTATGCTTAGAAAGAACATAACACTATTTTGTTGCAAGGCCTCTGCAACATTTATATTCAGCATACAATGCTGGTCAACCACTAGGAACTCCTCGAAAATTGACTCGCATTTTGTAACGCAACACACATGTTAACCACTACAAGAAAATGCACTTTTGTGGCAGTTATAAAGCTGCCACAATAAGCCTTTAGCTGCCACAAATAACCTTTTATGGTAGTTATGTGACAGGATAGATGGTGCCATTAATAAGCTTGTCACAAAAACTTTAATGACACCAAGTGCTGCCACTAAAAGTATTTGTGACAACATAATTGGGACTACATAAAAAGTTTTTAGTGGCAGCATTCTACTGCCATAAAAGATATCATTTTTAGGGCATATTAGAAGCTGCCACAAAAAATGTATATTTGTGACAACAATTAGCTGCCAAAAAAAAATATATTTCTAGCATCTCTCAGCTGCTATAAATAAGATACACTTATGACAGCCATATTTGTGACAACAATCAGCTGCCACTAAAAATATATACGTGACAACAATTTGCTGCCACAAAAAACATTGAGCTCTAACAACTAGAAGTTAAATAGTTTGACCAAATTAAACTAGTCCATTACAAAAACACTTGACAAGAAACAAATGCAGAACAAAATCAACAATTTTATAAATTGAACAAAATTAAACTAGTTCAATGACAATTCATCATATTTGTACATTAGAATGCAACCATCAAATTGTTCAAATCATACCGATCAAGATTACAAACAATGAATAACATGTATTGGATGTGAGGGTCATGTCTTCCATGATTGTTCTCCACAAGAATAAAATGCAAAAGATGAAAAAAGAAAAGAGGAATTTCAGAGATCGATTCCTTTCTTCTGTCTCCGTGAATTCAATTTGTCCCGAGTCAAAGAAAATCCCATCGACAAAAATATGAAGGGAACTACAAAGACAAAAGCATATTAGAAAGAAACAACAAAATCAAGAATAACAACACATGCACAAACACAATAGACATTGCTCCAAATATAAATTCTAGCATAAAAGACATTGCGCATAAGCAAGCACTAGGAGTCTAGAACTTTAAAATGAGTTTTTGTACTCTCGTGAATTTTAATGAGTGAAAACTTGTCCAACTGGAAGAGGTGGGGAAGCTATAGATATTAGACTAGTCAAGAAGTTCTTTTTAGAGAGACAAGTAGGCACATATGTGCTAAAGAAACACAAACATTGACAGTGATTCTCACTACTTATATTCTTGTTTCTTCCTATACCCTTTATTCTTCAAGCTTCTTTTGAAGCTTTTACTGAAGCTTTAACATAAATATAAGAGATTCCTTTGGTCTCCTCTTAATCTCTCTTCTCTGAATCCTAGGCTTTTCACCTAGAGAGATGTTGCAAAAGCTTCTAGGGATTAATTCTTATCCAGATCAATTAATGCTCAACCATATCACATGTTCCAAAAGATACAAATACTAAATTTAACATGGCTGGCAAAAGTTAGTACCCAATTGTGATGGACTTCAGAAGAAAAAACTTATTTCTGAAGTCGATTGTTTTGCGCGTTGTGAGGTGTACATGCACATCTAAAATCTTAGCCAAAAGGCTCTAACAATTGTGTAGCGAATGCATATATCAGAAAGTATGTCACCATATCAAGAGGAAAAGTATAGTCATAGAAAGGGTGCTGATATTCAAATAGCGAAACAGCAGAAAAGTAGATAACTGAGAAACTTCAGGTTAAGAGTTCAAATCTCATTCAAGCAACAGACAATAGAGAATTCTGCACTTGAAGAAATTGAAATCTAGAATTTATGATTACTTGATGAACAAATAATGGCGTTGGCAATACAGATTGAAACTGAGGACTACTAGCACATAAAAAAGCAAGCGAAATTGAAAGTTGGACTCATGAATGATAGACCACACAGATTCTAGGATACCAGTGGTGTTCCCAAAACATGGCACCAAGTGAGATCATTAAAAAGTAAGCATACAATATCTATAATCCAATAAGCTAACTTAGTCCTCCCTAGCATTTACATTGCCAGGATCAATAAGTTCTAATTCATTTAAGAAATGAGTCATTCTTAGATAAGGAATATAGTTGTTCAATAATCAACACTTGAATGCAAGCTGGAAGGAGTCATTCTAAAGAAAACTAAACCCATTGACATTTCTTAAAATGTGATTCCAAGAATTTAATATTTTTTTTATAATCTCTGTACCAAATCTACCTTAAGAGTTTATAGCTTGTATCACATAAAATGCAATCAAGGTTCTAGGTGATTTTTTGAACTTATAGATTCCAAAACAATTTAGCTGTTACTAGGTTCAATCTTTTTGTCTTTTTTTTTCTTTGGATTCAAGTGAGAGTCGAACTGGCGACTTCTTAAAACCTTGCCTTTTGACAAGTGATGTCTATACCATCTCACCAGAGATGCTTTAGTACTAGGTTCCATCTTTTCCCTCCATATATATCGAGGGAGATTTTAAGTAGGTATATGTTTTTAGAGCTTTTTGGAACCTGCAGATTTTATAAAGTATACATGTATTATTAATAGAAATATCAAAACAATTAGACAAAAATATATAATTAGTAAATCCAAAAAACCTATAACAAGTACCTCAATAGGCAGGAATATTAATCAATTCAAGAATGTGATTATTTTATTAATTAATTCAAGAACGTGATTATTTTATTAATCAATTCAAGGATGTGTTCGACCCTACACTAGGTAGTCCCCAAATTTTGGTATATCGTTTGTGTCATTTTCTCCCAAAAGTGCTTTGCTGGTTTGGCTTTTCTTAACACAAGAATATTAATCAAACATTAGAGAATAGAATGAGCTCAGCTAATCTATTTCATGTTTGATCTATATATTAGTGATTAGTTCAAAAGATTAAAAAAATGTCTCATATACATCACGTTAATTGGTCACGGCGCCATTACCTAAGGAAAAAAAAAAAAAAAACTTTTTCTGTTAAACATGCTACGAAGGTGAAATAATTTATCTTCTCTCTAGACTATAGGGATTTCCTATAAAGCCACTAGTTGATACTGTTTTAGTAGTTTTCTATTATACTTGATTAATTCATGTTCTTGGCTCACAAACTAGTACATAGATTGAGGCTTATAATTTAACTTGATTCATAATTCATTCAAATCTCATGTGTTCCCATTTCCTTATCTGCAGGAGCTTGAGATCCTGAAGAAGTAAAGCTGCCTGACAAGTTCTCCCTACTGAGAGATTACTCAGACATTCTCTAGGCAACACCAATGCTTTAGTGAGAAATGCCTCGGTAGACAAAGTAATACAACATCTGATCAGAGAGAGAGAAAGAGTGTAAGAGCACACAAAGCAATCGACCTATTTCTCCCAAAGGTGAAATGCCTCAGTGAGAAATGCCTCGGTGGACAAAGGTGAAATAGCTAATCATTGTTGTCTACTATGAAATAGCTAATCGACCTATTTCTCCCAAACAAAGTTCTCCACAACATCTGATCAGATCAACCACATTTGACAAAGTAACATAGAATACAACCAAATCTAACGAAAATTCTCAGATTGACAAAGAATCGAAACTCTCCAAAATCCACACCAATTTGAGCAGAGAGAGAGAAAGAGTGTAAGAGCACACAAAGCAGCGACAAATCCACACCTATTTGAGCTGAGAAGTACCAAATCGACAATCAGATGGTCAGAATCAATGAGATTGCTTCTCCAAATCCAAGTTTATTAGTATTGAATCTTATAATCAGATCTAGGTCAAACATTGTGCTAAAATCACCAAACCAGATCAAATCGAAATCGATCACAGAGAAAACCAATCATTTCAATCAGATGGTGAAATTGCGAAAAAGTTCCTGCCTTTGGATCAATCGAAATTAAATTGGGAACCAACTCCCACTTGCATTTTCTAATTTCTTTATTCAGAAACCACAACCACTTGCGAAAAAGTTCCTGCCCCAGAGTTCGAGCTTTTCGCTAATCAATCCATTAATGGTGGAATGAAAAGGGCTTGTTCGAGCAAGTGGGTTTGTAATGTTTATTTTTATACTAAGTTACCCTCTCGCTAAAACAAACTCTCTCTCATTTATTGGGTTAGCATCAATGGAGATGTCTTTGTTTGAGTTTGTAATGTTTATTTTTGTTTCATTTTCTAAGGTTTTTGCATCATCGTGATTCAAAATCTATTTGTTTGTTGAAATGGTCGAGGAACTTAGTATGGAAGACGATATATCGCAAGGAGAGGTAATATTAACTTTTGCTTTACTTTTTCTCGACGTAGAATCTTCTTTTTGGTTTTTGAAGTGGTTCGGTGGTATAGGGCCGAAGTTGGAACCTTCTGTTTGTGTAAATGGTACTGAGCAAAAGTATGTACCTTTGGTCGTGTCCCACCAAAATATACAAGTTGTTGATCGAATTTTGAAAAAATATGGTTCGAAAAAATAGTACCAAATATTATTCATAAGGTTCGGCTCTTACCAGCCTAGCAACATAGTTTATGCTTGGTACTTGACAAGAGAACTAGAAATTTTTTAATTATAATTCGAACAATTTCAGTTTCAGAGTGAGGTAACCGAGGCTCAACATCAGATTCGGAGTGAGGTAACCGAGACTTGATGGTTAAGTCGGTATGTACATACTAATTTATCAATGGGACAGTCGACCTTTACCAACCGAAGTAATGTTTTTTTTTACATATTTTCAGATGTTTTACAACGTTGAACTGAATGAATCATATATTATTTCGCAGTCATTGCCATCTTCTAGTGGATATCATGACTATTCTAATAATTGTGTCCCAAAAGCATTCCGAACAAGGGAAGAAGCCATTACTTGGCTTCAAAAAGTTGCTCTCAATCTTTAGTTTGTGTTGGTCTCCAAGAAATCTGACGGTGGAGGGGTGGTCGTAGGGAAAAGGGTTTCTTTGGGTTGTGAGATGGGTGGAATATATAGGGGCTTGCCCAAGAATTAGGCGAAGCGAGAGCTCAACAAGGGGAGAGAGATGTAAAGAAAAAGAAAGCAAAGTCAAAACTCCTTGCCAAGATGGGGTTGGAAGAAGCAGACAATTTAAGATACAAGACTGAGAAAAAGAAATGTAATTGTCCTTTTGCCATTAATGTTAAAGAACTCCCTGATTCATTATGACATGTGAATCTTGTGTGTGGCCAGTACAACCATGACACTGTGATCTACTTGGAAGGTTACTCATACATTCGTAGATCGAATCTAGATGAAAAAGTGGTGTTGCAACAGATGACTAAGGGTAATGTGAAGCCCCGTGAGATTCTAACTACTTTGAAGGAACGAGACAAACTGAATTCTTCAACCATTCGCACAATCTACAATGAGAGGCAAAATCAACAACGATTGGAGTCGATGTGTCACGGCCCAAATCTCTAATTTGACTTTAATCTTTTAATCATGATCAAATGACTAGTGACGTGGGACCCGCTTCGATATACGTGTCGCGATCGAGGCTAGATGGCTGAGGTAAATGTTATATTTTTGTAATGATGTATGTCTAGTGTATTGTATATGTGTAGACTACTAAGTCATTCCTACTTGTGAATATGTGTCGAGATGTGTGTAGGAACACACATCGAGTTGCGTGTCGGCATAGGACCGATGTAGAGAACGATATGGTGAGTTGGTATAAGCTTTATATTCCTTTTATAAGTGATATAAGTGGGGCTATGGTTGATTAAGTATCAATTACAAATACACTTAAGTTAGTAAGTTAAAACAATAACCACTTGATATTTCTCGAGACACGTAATGACCCATCTCAACACCAATTGAGTCACTTATTGGTGTCATTTGGCATGAGTTAGTAGGACATGTGTTAATAGGTGTATCATTAGATAGGTCTCGAGATACGTGTGCACATTAGGATCAATGGCTATCAATCAACCATATCCAATTCATGAATATAAAGCTTTTAGTCAACTCAATCAACTCAACTCTTTCATTTCAATTGCTTAAGAGAGAAGGAAACTTGTTGAAGAAAGAGGAGCTGCTGGAGAAAAATAAAATTAGTAAAAACTTGGTGATTTAGTGAAGGTGATATCAAGTTTAGCTAGTGTTCATCAAGTTAGGTAACTTCTCTACACCATAGATTTAGTTCAATTCAAATGAATTCATGAATTTGTTGTATCGGTTGTTGTTTTATATTGTGGTTGATGTCATGGAACTCAAGAAGTGTGTATGAAAGTTCCTTTGGCATTAACATGGCCTATGTGTAGAGAAAACTAGGAATTCTGATTGCAGAATTTTGGGTTTTACTGCACATAGCGCGCTAGGTGGATCAGCTAGCGCGCTAACTTGGATTAAAGCGCTAGATCAAGATTGGTAGCGCTAACCCCAGTTATTAGCTCGCTAGGTCTATGACAACATAAAAGCTGTAATTTTCAAAAATTCCTTAAACACTATAAAAGAGTCTAATACCCAAAGTAAAAGTCCAAACACACTCAAAAACCTATAATATGATATAAGGAACCTAAGGAAAAGCTACGGTGATTCAAATACGAGTTTCGAGGTGTCGGGAGGCCTAAATAGCATAGAAAATTGTGTGGATTGTAAGTAAATTGATTGAGATATTTCATTACATTTCATTCCTATTCATATGTTCATTTCTAGTCATTTGGACTGAATTGCCTTTGTACTCCATATGCCATGAATTATTGTTCTTTCTCACTACATGAGGTTGCTTTCATGGTATAGTTTGTTGATAAAATAATTTCATTTACTCCAATTCATGTGTTATGTCATTATTGATTGTTAATACATGTGGTTAGTGAAATAACATGCTATTAGGTAGGTTTTACATAGTATTGTAATCTATTTCCTTTATACATTAGTATGCAATGGTTTTGTTGGATCCTATTACTGTGTTGTTCTTGAATATGAAAACAATTCTTGTATATAGGACCACTTCATGATAGAAATCCGACAGACATATAGGGTCACTAGACTTTCCAGGGTGATCGGGGTTCTTTCACTATCTTGCGTAGCACATGGGAAATGAGTCCCAGGGTTGTTGGCAAGCATAACTTGGCAACACACGGGGTATGATTTGGTAATTATATATTGCAGGTGACTGGCACCAGCGAAAGGCTATAAAGGCAATAGCACTACTCAGACCTTCACATTGATGTAGAGCTCAGCTCCATCCTCATATAGTGGAAAAGGCTAATGTGATGAAGATCACGGCCGACCGACCCTAGATCATTATTACTTAGCCAATCTCATGTTGTTTAGCTGAAGTATCTCTTTGCATGTTGTTTTTACACCATAAATGCTATTATCATGCTCTTAGATACTTGTTGCATATTTGGGAATGTGAACAAATGTCTCTCAGTATTACTTTCTACTTTCCTGTACTCACAATCTAGTTTGTGATGGTGGGTGTTGATCCATCAAGTGGCAGATCAGGCAAAAAGAAGATCGACGACTGCCTCTGAGCCAGAGGAGCACTGCTACACCCGATATTGTAGGTTTTGACTTTTTGATGTATTATTTTACATGTATATTATATACTTTTGGGGTTATATATTATGGGTTGAGTGATTAGTAGTTTGACCAAATACATGTTGTTATATATCATCGTTTTCTTATATATATGCATGTGATCTTTATTCTCTGTTTTTTCCACGATTGTTAGATATCACATTAATGTTTTCGCTAATTTGTTAAGACTTTCGCTGAATAAACTTTTAAGTAAGCAAAATTTTAATTCACTACGATTTACCATATTACATAAGACATTAAAACACATATTGAATTTATAATTTGTAAATAGGTAAATAGTTTTAGAAATGCTGATTAGTCCCTTGTTAGGTCCTATATGGTGAGATTAGGGCTTAATAATGGAATTAGGTAGGCGGTGCCCGAATTTGAGAAGGGGTCGTCACATGGTGGAAAGATCACAAATGCAGTAGCTGATACACTTAATTGAGACACACAAGTATATGTCTTGGCATAGAAAAGACATAGAGAATGTGGTTAGTGACTTGTTCTGGACTCATCTAGAATCCGCTTCTCGAATGTTCTCTTGATTGATTGTATTTATAAGACGAATAGGTACCGCATGCCTCTTTTGGAAATTGTTGGGGTTTCATCCACAAGTATTACATTCTCAGCTGGGTTTGTATTCTTATCAAATGAGAGCAATGATAGCTATAGTTGGGCATTGTAGATTGTCAATGGATTGTTAGATGGTGGAGGGCACCAACTGTCATTATTACTGATAAGGAGTTGGGTCTAATCAGTGCACTCAAACAAGTCTTTCCAGATACTAGACGTCTTATGTGTATTTGGCACATCAACAGAATTATTTTGACCAAAACCAAGAAGATGTGGGCAATGGATTAAGATTTCAGTATTGATTTCAGTATTTTCATTAAGAGATGGAACTCATTGATGTACGCCAAATACGAGGGGCAATTTGAATTTGCATTGCATGAAATTAAAAATGAGTACGGTAGTAAGCGTAGTTTGCTTGCTTACTTGAGCGACGTATGGGTGAGCCCTCACAAGGAATGTTTTCTCTCCGCATGAACGGATAAAATTAAGCACCTTAGTATCACAACTACTCAAAGGTTTAAATATGCACACTCCACCCTTAAACGTCATCTGGAGAACTCAGCGGCTAATTTTGAAAATTTATGGAAAATCATTCATGGCATGCTCGCCAACCAACACATGACCATTAAGGCGTCATTTTAGCGGAGCTTAAAGGTTGTTCAACATGATTTCACTGTTCCTATATACCAACTTTTAAGGGGATTTGTATTTCAAAAAGCCTTACAGTTAATTAAAGATGAGTTCCCAATGGAAGAGAGAGTATGAATTTGATGAGAAGATGTGTGGTTGTCATTTACACAGGACATATGGGTTTGCTTGTGCGCACCAGATTAGAGTTCATTAATTGGTTGGCTCACTGATTACATTTGAGAATTTAGACATATATTGGCAGAAGTTGATCCTTATTCCTGATGTTGTTGTTGGATGGTCGCAGTACGACTTTCATGCTGAGATTCGGTGAGTTATTACAAAGTTTAAATGTTGTAATAAGGAGGATGCACGCACTAGGATCATTCAACTACTTAGAGAGATTAATATTCCTTCATCTACACCTTCCGTCATTTCTCGAGGGAAAGACAAGACAAAGGATATGCAACTTGTTGCAAAAGAAAAGGGGAAAAAATGAAGCTCAAAAGGAAAAGGAAAAAAGACAAGTAAGGAGCCAAAAAAGACTGCAGTGGATGATGATTCTTCCACAAAGAGAGACCCGCCTGGATTTGAGTATGTACTCACGAAGGAGGAGTATGTTTGTGCTAAGAAGAAGTTATTCAGACCTTTGAGATCTTCGTTTGCAGCATCAGTGAAGCGGAAGAATCTTCGTTTACAGCTCCATTTGAGATAACATCATTTGAGGTTCCATCAGTTAAGATAACATCCGTCCATCAGTTGAGATTCGTCCATCGGTAGCGGGTCATCCAACAAAAGTTCATAGGACACATGGTTTCTTTAAGAGCACGTTTGCCTCTTCTTCCAGACCATCATCTCACTATCCGATGATATAGGAGCCCCATGTTGCTGGGATATTTAATGTTGATAGAGACGGTCACTGCGGGTTCCGTGTAGTGGCAAAGTGTTTAGGTTTGCCTGACAAAGACGGATGGGGGAGTGTAAGGGAATAAATGGTAGAGGAGTTGACGACGAACCGAGATTCGTAGGTTAATATTTTATGGAAAAGAGGACTTTGCGAAGTTACTTGTTGCAATCCAATGTAATAAGAATTAGGCATCAGTGGAAAATTGGATGTCATTTCCTGATATGGGACTCATTATATCCACCTCATTGAATGTGATGGTTGTTCTCATATTCAATACGTTGTGTTTGACATTCCTTCTACTCAAAAGCAGGCCATCTCTAGAATTTAGCAGTCGTGTAATAGTTGGAATCTCTATTGTGGACGCCATTCACTTCATTGGGGTAATAATCTCATTATTGTCTATCTCATTTAGTTATTCCACTTTTTGTTAATATTTTTCTTGTCATACTATCTTTTAATTATGTCGTTGCTATGTATGCTTATTATTTAAGAGGTAAGGTTGAAATTAGGTTCCTCATTACCTCCAATATTTGTATTTTGGGACACGTATGTAGATAAAGGTTCACGTAAGTGGGGAGAAGGCTTCATCACATTAGAAACCCCATCAATGAAGAATAAAGATCAATTAGGGACACCATCAGTAGTTGACTTGAATGAACTGTATGATTTATTGACCCTTTTTTTAGCAGATGATAGTTGTTGAAAATATTTTGAAGTTTTTTGTTTGAGAATGTCACTTGGATTACAAATGCTTACTTAGTTGAACAATGTTATGTGCTCGAGGTTCAAGTTTTTGGCTATTTGAATGAAAACTTGAGCAATGTATGTGTTGTAGTTATGTCTGACAATGTTGTATAAACCTCGTTCCTATGGTTACTTGCTATTAATGTTCATTTCATGTCTATTATTTTTCAATATTTGTTTGGGTTGTCTACACTTTGATATTGTAAACTGATGTGATGCACGTTCGGTACCACAGGGCCTAACAACATCATTCTTACTCGGTGCCCCAGGGCCGACCGAATGGAATTGAACATGGTACCTCAGGGTTGAACCATTTAATTGTAAAAATTACTAGAGGGCGCACTTATAAATATGTCGGGGTGCACCTCTTGTTCGGACGGAACTAACCAAGTCCAGATTTTGGGTGAGTGTGCACTTATAGATATGGTGGGGTACACCCCCAATTAGGTATCATAATACCAAAGCAAATATTAAAAAAGTGAATTTCTTAGGTTCGGTGTTTTATAACCAAATGTTTACAATTTCAATCAGTTACTAGGCACCGAATTGATTGTCTAACATAATGGTTTGAGGTGCACTAAGAGTTTCGTTAGGGTGCAACCTTAGTTCATTCGTACGAGACCAAGCACGAACACCTCAACTCAATGTATGGGTAGCGAGCTAGGCACTTCGCATTCGGTAACACAACACCGAGTCTACGAAGCATATATGCAGAAGCAAATACCAATCCAAAATCAAACTAACAACACACCACAAATCAACACAATATCTAATAACCATCTATGCCTGATAACACATAATCAAATACAATTCCATAATACAATAAAGTATCAAATACCAAACCATACAACACAGTATCAAATACCAAACAATACAACACATTATCAAATAGTATCAAATAGCCATAATCCAACAAAGTTTGCAACAATGAACATAATCACTTGTTTCCTTTCTTGCCACGCCAAACATATTTTAAACCCCGAGTGTGGCGGCCCCAAATCCCAAGGTCTCCACGTGGAGTGTCGTGGCCCCGCAATTCTGTCAGATCATTGACCCACTGGGTCCCACGCGCCACTAACGTCCTTTGCTACATCACGACTACTCGATATGCGTGTTAAATCATTTCGTTAGTCAGTTTAGTTAGACAGTTGAATCACTTTTAGCATTAAAACAGCGGCCGTCTTAAATTTAAAACAAGTAAAACAATTAAATTCATCATCATATAAAACATCATTTATAAAAGCAACTCCTATTAAGGAAAACCCGAGAAAGTACTCTGTATATAGGCGACAATAATAAGCAGTAATATATACAAGTACAATGTCTATCCAGTCTCCCAATACCCAAAAGTAAAGCAAAATATCAAAATAACACATACTAGTGGGTCCTCGACCGCGAGCAATCAGATGAAGTCGCCAAGAATCTCCTTGCCCCAACTAGTACTGGGATCTGCACTCGACCATCACAAAAAACCAGATAGAGAGTACAGTTAGTAAGATTCCAAACGAAGAACACCGAGCATTTATAAGAAAATAAACATATATCAATAATCATGTTAAATAATCATGCGGAAACTAAACATGCAACTATGCTACGATCATTACATAAAAAAATAACACGAGGGAAACAAAATGTGTACTCGACCCTGTCATACTAAATTGTACTTCGGACCCCTTAGATCCTTTCGGTGGGTGCCCCCACTTCCTTTCACTTGGTTCCTCGCGGTGCGTGTCCGACACGTACACCCTTAATGCAACTCGGGTTGCAATTCACCGAGTGCCTGATCACACGTGCTACAGCCTAGTGTGCCATAAGTACACTACGAATATCAAGTGGGAGTAACTCGACCACCAACCCAAATGCATCACAGAATAAAGTGCAATAACAAGGAATAGGAATTCAATGATGGAAAAGTAAACCCTCAGTTACTTTCAGATGGATTCTTACGTACCTCAAAAACGAACTCCGAAGTCCCGCTCATGTCTCGAGATACGCGCCCGACTCTCGACTATGGTCTCCTAAGTTCCTGGTGTCCAATTAAACCATTTTAACTAGTTTAGAGTCAAATTAAGTGAATTTATAATGTGTGGCAAAAAATATGGAAATTTTATTCCAAAAATTTTGGTTTGGCACACTTTTCGAGTTATACCGAAGTGTCAAACGCCCGAAAAATTCTCGAATACTATTTTTTCTCTCTTTTTCTCATTTTTTATATTTTTCCTTAATTTTCTAACTATTTTTCTTATTTTTTTCTGTAATTTATTTAATTTAAAACTATTTTTAAATTAATTTTTAATATTATATTATTTAAATAAATAGGTGGGTCCCTGGACCGGGTTTGACCCGGTCCAACCGGGTCGGCCTGACCCGAGTCGGGTCCGGTCCGGCCCAACCGGGTCGAGCCCGACTCGGCCCGGTCCAGGGGTTGCACGCATGCACATGCGTGCGTGCACCCCCCCCTCCCCATCTTCTTCTTCACAGAGACGTTGGTCTCAGTTTTTTTTTTTTAAAAAAAAAAAATCAACCAACAACAATAACAACTTCAACAACATCATCAACAACAACCAACACCATTAATATCAAGTTTTCTCCAACATTTAACCAACAATCAACTTCCACCATTAAAACACATTCAAGCTTCATTTTAATGGAGAAATTGAAAGAGAGTAGAGTTGCTCACCTTGATCACTTGCTTGCTTGATCAAATCACTTCTAAGACTCCAAGGATCTCATTAAAATCTTCCACTCTCAATCAACCAACTCCTCCAAGAATTTGTGTTATTTTTCACCCAAATACCCACTTTTCTATATGTTGAAGAGAGTTGGAGAGGGAGAAATGTGGAAAAAGAGAAGAAATGAGTGGAAATCCTCATTTTAAGGGTATTAGGTGGTATAGGTGGCATGCCTTTATTTGTCCTTATTAGACACCAAATTTTTAGTATTGTTCAATTACCTTCGGTCACCCGGTGTCCCGTACCTCGGCACGCATAAAGAGGCGTGCCATAATCACCAATTTCAATCAATTGGCATAGACTGTGGATTTATAATTTGTATTTTGTCACATTTAATTATTTTGATTAATCAAATTATTTTTCTGACCTAGCGTACCCACATTTCGCTCGCCCAGAACCCATATTGACACGTTTCTCGAGACGAACACCCGTTACACTATCTCGCTCGATTCAATGATATAAATACACACATGCGATGCTAGGTAAAATAATTTGATATACGACATCGCAAATAGGCAAACAATCACGCAAAATCACTACACTACAAAAAAACCGCTGATCAGAAACGAAAATTTTAGTTGCTGATTAGCATAAATTCCGTCTCTAAGTATATTCTGCTACGAAACAGAGACGAAATTAATTCCGACTCTAAATCTGTCGATGCTAATTTAGTCAGCAACGAAAATGTGTTTCGTTGCTGATTAGAGATTGAATAGAGACTGATTTGAGACGAATTTAGAAAATGAACAAAATGGAATTTCTTCCTAAGGGGACGATTCTAATTGCATTCTGTTGCTGATCCGTTGCTGATTAGCAACGGATCGTAAAACTAATTAAAGCGATCATTCTTGATCCGTTGATGATTAGCAACGGATCAGACACGGAATTAAAGCGATCATTATGTAATCAACAACGGATCAGACACGGAATGCTTCAATTTCGTTTCTGATCCGTTGCTGATTAGCAACGGATCAACAACATAATACTTGCATTTCATTTCTGATCTGTTGCTGATTAGAAACGGATCAACAACGGAATGCTTGAATTTTGTTTCTAATATGTTGTTGATTAGCAATGGATCAGCAACAGAATGCTTCAATTCCGTTTCTGATCTGTTGCTAATCAGCAACGGATCAAAAATGGAATTGAAGCATTATGTTGCTGATCCGTCTCTATTTCGTGTCTAAATTTAGTATTACCCAGTTTGGTGCGGCTATTTTCTCAGCAATTAGAGACGGAATAACAATGGAATCTCAGAATTATGTTGCTAATCCGTCTCAATTCCGTTTGTACACTTTGTTTTCTTTTCACAACTAAGATCAATCCAATTGGTTCTCCATAACCTCTAAACCAGAAAATACAACCATAGGACCTGCTCCATCGCCTGCACCCCCTCCAATAACTCCTTGGTGGTGCTAACATCCCCCTAAAAAGTAGAATTTGACATACATACATCAACAATATATATCAACAACAAAGATTCAAATGAGGGAAAAAAATGTACAATTCGACATTGAAAAAGATTTATATATCCACGAAAGCTTGTCAAGTATAATAAATGTTCTTAATACCTAAGTATTCACAAAAACCACCAATCCTATTGTTCAACATCAACCACAAAAAACTTCCAATCCTCTAAATATGCACAAAAAGAACTATCAATCTAAAAGTTATATAAACAACTATAAAAGATATCTACAAAAGCAAAATTATCATCTCAAAAGTTACACAAACAACAAGAAAAATACATAAGTATCACCGAGCTGCTCATATCTCGTAAGCCAATCTTGCATCTCTCGATCAACATTGTCCTATTACTGTGGTGGATCGGTGGGATCTATTTGCG
The DNA here is from genome assembly GCA_039657325.1 of Stephania cephalantha. NCBI lineage: Eukaryota > Viridiplantae > Streptophyta > Magnoliopsida > Ranunculales > Menispermaceae > Stephania > Stephania cephalantha. The sequence continues at coordinate 33,271,181 of CM077569.1, forward strand.
GTGGCTGTTGCTGCTCATGAGGTGGTGGTGGTGGTGGATGTGGCTGAGATAGGCCTGGTCCGTCCATGGTCATCCCGAATTGCCTCTGCATAAACGCCACAACCTGTCGTAATTTCTTGGCAACACTATCGAACTCTGAACGTGGCACCATATCCGGCAACTGGGATGTGCTAGCACCATGATCTGCATATCTTCTCTTCTTTCTCCCTAACGACCCGAGACCGTAGACACGTCCTTCGGGACACTCACCCGCCACATTGAAGTACACCGCCTCATCATCCACTGGTTGGTCCAGTGTAGCCTGGGGTCAGCTCCTTACGTCTCCTCTGGAGCTTAGCCTGCATGGATCAATAATAAACAACTTAAATGATATGCTTTAAAGTAAACTTACTATTATTTCACTCGTATTTCTATACTTACATAGAACCGCTCCGATCTAGTATAGATGAATGTCACCCCGTCATGATTTAAGGTGTGGAGATGCAAATACACTTCATTCACGGTAGGTGGCGTCTCGGATTTATTAGTCTGCATACGAAAGTTATAAAAATGTTAAATATGTCAATTACTAGTAGGTCGGCGCACTTATATTCGTCAAACACAAATCAATTGCATAGAAGTGAAATGAACTGAAGTGAATGAGATTTGTACAATGTAAATGAGTTAAACTAGCATCAATGTGTAAGAAGTTTTTTTTTTAAAAAAAAACAAGATTAAAAGCAAACACAAGCATAGTGAACAAGTGTAGAAATGAAAAAAATAAACAAGAATGTAAAAAACACTTACCAATCTTTCATTGGTAGTCACAAAAGACACCGAGCCACCACCGTGCTTCGAGGGTCCAGTCCCAGGTCCTTCGACCTCAGTGTTCCTATTCGTAGATGCTTGCCTAGACCTGACAAGAAAGTCCTCGCTCTCCCAGTACTCCTAGTATCTCCTCCACGCCTCATCTGTAACAAAGTTTGGTTGCACACGATTCTTCTTTAACTTGCGCATCAATTCGGTGTACCTTGTGCCTGCATGCGTGTCGTACACCACAAGAATGAGATCCTCGCGAATCGGTCATCCCATCTAAAATATACCTATAAAATGGCGAGTGCAATTGTTACGAGACATTGAAAAACTATTATAAATCCTAAGACATTTATTAGTCCTGCGTACCTGCCATTGGCGCCAGTAGTGGTCTTTATGATGATTCCGTACCGACTTCCAACAATACCCTTCTGGAATCATCCATCTCTTGAAAACTTTTGTCATCCTCCGTGCACGAGAATGAGAAAGATGCAATTCCCTGTGTTTCATTAAAATGCATAACATCTTAAAAAACTTATTTAATAATTTACATCGATAATTAGAAATACATATATGAATCAAATACAAACTTAAATATTATTCGCAATCAGTGTGATCGGGATCCTATGCACGCGAGGGGGCTCGGTCCCTGTCCTTTAAGGTGACTGCGGAGGGCCTGTAACCTACAAGCTTGCTCTGCCGTCATAAGATGGGGATGTTGCTGGTGATGCGGTGGCTGGAGGCGCAGGCCTCGTCGGTACAGGAGTGTCATGTCTCGATGTCGCCGATGGTGACTGCAATGGGCGATTTGGTATGGTTCTAGATGACGATGTCGATGGTACAGGCAACGCGGACGGTATGGAAGGCGAAGGTGACGCTGACTGTAACTCATGATCGAGTGAACGAGAAATCAGAATCGATAAGACAGGAATCGACCCACGACCTCGACCGCCACGACCTCTTTGACCCCCTCGTGTGGCCGGACCATGAGGTCCAGTCGGTATATTGATTCTAGAGGTCTGTGCAGCACCTCTTACGACTGGACGAGGTCCCCCTAAAGGTATCCCTCGACTGCCCTGAGGTAATGTGCAACCTCGAAGTGGGGGGTAATCACTGCGAGCCATGAAACCTAAAAAAAACACCAATCTTAAACAATTGTGAGAAAGGTTTAGAAAATTCACGTAACGTCGATCAAACATTGACATAACATAAACATACATTACTCGTTGTCATCCTTTCAAATTCACTCTCATGACTAGAAGTTGATGATTCTTCTTCTGAATCATCTCCACTATCGACAATGAAGTCATTGTCTTCTTAACTTGGACCCGCTTCAACAATGACACGGGTCCCATTTGGATCATCCACATTGTTGAAATCCTAAATTGCATCGTCGACTACGCACGTGGTGGGTTCACCATCTTGGAATGCAATCTCTGCCGAGCCTTGGTCATTATCGTCTTTGCTCGTTTCCTCGTCGGCAAATTTTGGTTGACAGCAACAAACTGCTAGCCATTCTTTTCGCTCGTTCCTCAAAGAAGGGTACGAAAGGTAGTACACTTGAGTGGCTTGCATTGCAAGGACAAATGCCTCGTAGTTGTTATATCGTCGACTTCGATGAACCTCTACTAATTGAAGTGTTGGGTGAGTCCTCACACCATGATTCGGTGTAGGGTCATACCATTCACACTTAAACAAGACCACACGCTTGAGGCCAGTATATTCAATCTCTACAACCTCTTTCAATACTCCATAGTAGTCATAGGAAACATCGGCGTAGTTAGAACCCTTCACTAAAACACCGTTGTTCTGCGTCGATCAATTAACGCCATATGTTGCGGAGTGGAACTTATACCCATTCACTAGGTAACATGGACACATTACAAGATCGACTAGGACCAACCGAAAGATCAACAAGCGTCTCATCTATGATAGAATTCCGAGCCTATTTATGAAAACTTAGAAATGTAAGACACATTACTTATGAAAGAAATTAACGAAGCGATAACCTACAATAGTAATAACATTACATATGTTTGAAACCATATGGGGAAGTTGCGCTCTAGACTATTATCGACTTCCGACTCCCCCATTGCTTCAGAGATTTCATCGATAAAGATCCTACAAGAAACGAACATATAAATATCATGTCTTAGTAAAAGATGAATAATGAATGTACTGCATTATTGAATGAAAGTGACGGACATACTAGATGTAAGGAGCGATCTCTAGACAATTGAGTAGTATGGACGAATGAACGACATTATACTCCTGCTCTATTAAGTACCGCTCCTTTGACTTGCCCAAGGGTCGATCAAGATAAGTGAAAATTAAGAAATTGCCCACAAAATGCGGTGTGAGCCCGACACCACCATCGTCGTTTTGTTGCACTTTGTCATGCAACGTAAAGACGTGATCTTCGAAGTAGTAAGAACAAAACTTTCACGGCCCAAGTCTCTAAACCCCGTTTTAATTCCTTAATCAGGATCATCGACCCTTGACGTGGGACCTACACTGTGATATGTGCACCGATCGAGGCACGTGGCCGAGGTTTATCGTATTTTTGTATTTATGTGTGCCTAGTGTTATGTATTATGTAGACTTATTAAGTCGGTTTGTACAGTTGTAGGCGTCGAAACGAGAGCGGGGACACGCCTCGAGTAGATGCGAGCCGTGGAACCGGGTAGTTAGAATTTGGTAAATCTTATTTAATACTAATATGAAATAAGGAATTACTTATAAGCCTATGGTTGTGTTTGTTAATGTAAATCAAATTAAAGGCCTATAGTTGAGTAAATTAAATGGAAAACATATGATTGGTCTAGAGATACACATTGGCACATCTAGGAACTAGGTGAGTAATGAAATGATGTCACTTGAGGTTGAGATACTGGGAGTTAGTGGGATATATGGCAAGAGGTGGACCATTAGATGTTCATCGGGATACATAAATCCATAGAGATCAAAGGCTAAGAAGGAACATCACATTAATATATATTATTAGTGATCAAACAACATGCAAACCAAATCACTCATTCATTTTTGCCAGAGAAGAAGAATGAATTATTGGAGAGGAGTGAATAATCAAGGTGTTGAAGGAATCCATGGGAGTTGGTGAGAAATTCTCAAGCTAGGGTGCTACATCAACTAGGCACACATCCTTTTAGTTGAAATTAGAACAAGTTCTGGTTTTAGGCTAATTTAAGATGGTAGATGATTGAGTGTTTGAAATTTATTTATATATTTAGATTCCTCATTTCAAGCTGATAATCCAGCTATATTGAAGTTCTTAATTTGGTCTTGAAATCATAAAGATATGAATTTTCGAAGTTGCAACACCAAAACTAGAATTCTGCATGTTGTATTAGGAATCAACCTGGGTAATTTGGTCATAATCTGCCATTTTTAGATCCAAATTGATCCAAACTAGTGGAATTTGAAAGCTTATTTAAAGTGGAATAACTTTACTTAACTGAAGGTATTTTTATTCAAATGTCTTTATGTCCAAACATGCTCTACAAATAGGTACTGGAATTAAAAAGGAAGGTTTTGAAACTAAATTTGTTAAGGGCATAACTCCCTAACTACTTATCCAAATGAGCTGATATTTTAGTATGTTGTATTTGGATATATTTGCTACTTTGTGATAAAAAAGCACATTTTTAGAAACTCTAGATTGGGAGAAATTTACTTTCTAATTCCGCTGATCGGATTAAATTCCAATTGGACCTATGTTTAGTAAAATCATGACATCTCTTTCATTTTAAATCAGAATTCTGAAAACTAAATCTTTCCAGAAACCTAAGAGAGAGACCAACAATAATTGTACTGATGGAGGATTTCGATATTTTGACCATTTAATGCCTAAAAGTGCATTAAAATGTAGGACTGAAATTGAAACTTAATTTAGTCTTTAGGGGCTGATTTAGGAAGATTGATTTAAAGTCTATTGAACCAATTTGAATACACAATAAACACCACTAAATCGAGCTTAGACCCACTACATTTGAACTAATGAGACACCAAACTCAGGAACCTAGGAAACCTAGGAAAAGACGGAGAGAGCGAATACAAGATTTGGAGTATTGGGAGGCCAGTAAAGCTAGACTTTACTTTGTTGATGTGAGTATACCCAATGGCAACTTTACTTGGCATTTCATTTCTATTAATTGTTGTCCTTGCATAGTTATTTTGACTATTTTGCCTTCGTATTCTTATATCATGTGTTCTTTGTGTCTATGCTCACTTGATGAGTCTAGTTTGCATGATATCCATTCATTTGATTTGATTCATTGATTATATCCCATGCTATGTCTATTCTTGTTGTTTTAAATGTGAATTGAATGATAAATAGCATTCTATTAGGCTAGTGAATATCTTATAAATGTTTAAGAGGACTTGTATTCCTTATTTGTTTAGGTTTGTAGATGTGCCTATGCCTTGAAAATCCATACTTGGTATTTCTTGAAATTTAAAAAGTAGTTTTCGCATTTAAGTCCCGTACTCGATCGAGGTGTGCGCGACTCACGGGGTTAGAGTCCCTGGGGATGTCGGCACATGTTACTTGACATTGTATGACACTCGGGGTTAGAGTCCCTGAGGTGGTCTACATACTGGGGTTAGAGTCCTTGGTAACACTTGGGTTAGAGTCCCTTGTGCTATATGATTATTGAGTCGGAGTGACATGTTTCATCGCCAACCATGGGACCTAAATCACCACTACTTAGCCTAGTGTCAGTATCACTTGTTTAACTCTGGTATTTACTTGCATATGGTTTATTTTCCAGTTTTCCCATTTATATGCTTTTAAATACCATTTGAATATTTGGAAATGCAAATTAAACTTGTCATCGGGGATTGCTGTTTTATTCTTTTACTCACCGTCCTTTTTATGACGGTGGGTGCAGAGCCGTCTATCAGCAGGCCGGGCAAGGAGAAGATCGACGATTATCCCTGAGCCCACGACGCGTCACTGCATCGATTGTAGGTCTTCTTTTGGTATTTTAATTGTATATGTTATATATGTCTTTTAGATACTATTTGGGGTTGTATATTGGGTTGAACGTTAGTTTCCCCGACTTGACTTAGACTATTTTACTGTTTCACCACATTTTGAGGACTTTATATATGTGATGTCATTTCCTGGTTTTCCACACTTAGGATTTTATAAATGGCTTATGCATAAGTTACTAATTGCTTCTGCATAATCAATAAGACTTCCGCTAATTAATTAATTTAATAAAAAGTTTTAATTAACTTTAAATTTTATAAACTGGTAGGACTAGTGTATTACTTATCCTGAACATGAGAAAAGAGGCGTCTAGGTTGTAAAGGCTGACTAATACGTAGTGAAGTCATGCGTGGATATGATTAGGGCTTAATTACCGAATTAGGCCGGGCGGTGCCTTATATTAGGAGATGGGCCGTCACAGTTGGTTACAGAGCCTAGGTATTAGAACCTTAGGGATAAATTAAAAAAAAAAGACAAACCTTAGAAGTGGAAACCGGATGATCCTTGCCTAGAAACTATTTTGTTGGGAATTGAGTGAAGGTGAGCCAGGGTGTTTTCTTATATACATGTTAATTGCTATATGTATAGGAATACAATATACGTCTCATAGTAGCTGATTCGCGTACAATTGTCAACATGCAGGCACAGATGGCGGATCTGGGCGATGCCGGAGACACTGGAGCTAGTGGCAGTCAACCTTCCACCGTATCAGTTGAAGATTTTCAGAGGTTGTCTGACCGGATGACCGCTCAGGAGAGACAGATCGCCAAGTTCATCGCCTACATGTCGGCACAGATGACTGCACTGGTTTCGACTGCCCCCGTCACCACAGCTACTACTACTACAGCACCCCCGACCATAGAGACTCCTACTGCACCAACCACTACTACTACCGCAGAGGCAGCACCAGTACCACCTGAAGAGCCAGTGGCACCGCGTCCACTAGCACTACCGGTCGTCACAGTACCGACAATAGAAGCAGTAGTAGACACGCCCATACCCACTATATTTGAGATCACTGGCTTGTCGAGGGACGCTAAGCTTGTAAAGGAGTTTATTAGACTCAGGCCGGCGTATTTTTCGGGAGAGATGGACCACTACAGGGTCAGCGACAATTACAGGGACAGGCGCAACAGGCCGGGCAGCGTCGTCAGATCACTTGCTGGAAATGTGGTCATGTGGGACACATTTCTAGGGAGTGCACACAGCCGGCAGCACATCCCCCACAACAAGGCAGAGAGAGAGTTCACATGGTCGCACAGCCAGATACCGGAGCGACACGCAGCCTCATCGAGGGTATGGTTTCCGTTTATGGTAGAGACTTATATGCATTGTTTGACTCTGGACCCACTGTTTCTTTTATTGCTGGTCGCATGTTAGGCATATTAGGATTGACACCTGTTAGGCTTAACGTACACTTGATTTTGAGCACCGCAGCCGGGGATAGGGTTTACCCTAATAGTCTAGTTCGGGGATGTCTGATAGAGATAGGCGGGGTAGAGTTACCGACAGATTTTAGAGTCCTCGAGATGTTAGAGTTCGACAGGCCGCTAGGGATGGATTGGTTGTCAGCCTACCACGAACACATCGACTGCTTCAGTAAGTCTGTAATATTTGAGATTTCGGGACGTCTGATGTTCGTTCATCGAGGTAGTACACCGAGACTCAACACCATGAGAGGTCGGCTTGCATCTAGTGGAGAGATGGAGACTTTGGTAGCGTTGTACACTATAGCAGAGAGTCAGGGACCCAGACTAGAGGAGATACCGATTGTTCGAGACTTCCCAGATGTTTTCCCAGAGGATTTACATGGATTGCTGCCACCACGAGAGGTAGACTTCATCATCGACCTAGTACCGGGTACCAGACCGATCGCGATACCGCCGTACCGCATGGCTCTGAGAGAGTTAGAGGAGTTGAGGACTCAGCTTAAGGATTTGGGGAAGAAGGGATTCATCACACCTTCGATGTCACCGTGGGGAGCGCCAGTTCTGTTTGTGAAGAAGAAGGATGGCAGTCTGAGACTATGCATCGACTACAGACAGTTGAACAGAGTGACATTCAGAAACAAGTACCTACTTCCGCAAATAGACGATTTATTTGACCAGCTGAGAGGAGCACAATTTTTCTCCGAGATAGACCTGAGATCGGGATATAATCAGCTTAGGATCAGGGGTGAGGATAGGTCCAAGACAACATTCAGCACTAGATACGGACACTACCTGTTCACGATCATGCCATTCGGGCTGACCAATGCCCCCGTCGTATTCATGGATTTGATGCACCGGGTACTTAGACCATATCTCGAACGCTTCATGATAGTCTTCATCGACGACATCTTGATATACTCGGGGACACGTGAGGCTTACGACTAGCACCTCAGAGAGACGTTGCAGACATTGAGGGAACACCGACTTTTCGCTAAGCTCAGCAAGTGTGAATTCTAGCTTACAGAGGTCAAGTTCTTGGGGCACGTTGTTGGAGCAGCAGGGATTGCAGTAGATCCAGCCAATATTCAGACGATCACGGATTGGTTCGCAAGCACCGACATCGCACGATATCAGGAGCTTTCTGTGGTTAGCAGGATATTACCGTAGATTTGTGAAGGATTTCTCGAAGATCGCTTCACCGATGACGAGGCTGACACAGAAGGATGTTGCTTATGAGTGGACTGAGAAGTGTGAAATTTGCATTTACTCAGTTGAAGAGGTCATTAACTACCGCGTCAGTGTTAGTACTACCAGAGGCTGGACATGGATTTCTAGTGTACACATATGCTTTTCATACGGATCTAGGATGTGTGTTGATGCAAGGCAGCGGTGTCGTGGCATACTCAGCGAGAGAGTTAAAGATACATGAGAAGAACTACCCCACGCACGATCTAGAGTTGGCAGCGGTTGTATTTGCGCTGAAGACTTAGAGACACCTTCTGTATGGAGAGAGATTCACACTCTTCATTGATCACAAGAGTCTGAAATATCTCTTCACACAGAAAGAGCCGAACAAGAGACATCGCAGATGGTTGGAGTTCTTGAAGGATTAAGACTTATCCTTAGAGTATCACCCAGGAAAAGCGAACGTAGTCGCAGATGTACTGAGTAGGAGACGAGAGTAGAGATCTTTGAGGTGGTCAGATGTCACATGATGCATGAGTATGGATTACTCGAGGCAGCGGCGACAGCATGTCAGACAGAGGTTCCTACCGGTACTCAGGTGATGATTTGCGCACATATGAGACTACTGACCTTGTCTACACAGCGAGTGTCAGAGGGTCACAGGACCGACTGATTGTACTCGAGATTCAGCGAGTTAGCGCAAAGTGCAGAGTGTACAGATTTGGCAGAGATGACAGATCAGCGTCTGAGATACCGTGGCAGGTTGTGGATACCGGGGCAGGTTGTGGATACCAGAGTTGAGAGATGAGATCCTTCTGGAGTCGCACAGTTCCAGATTTACCGTACATCCAGGTAGGACTAAGATGTATCACGACATGAGGAGACATTTCAGGTGGCTTGGGATGAAGGTATACGTGTCTAGATTCATCAGGAACTGTGGTATCTGTCAGCAAGTGAAGTCCGAGCATCGCAGACCCGGGGGATTACTACAACTGCTTCCCATTCCTCGATGAAAGTGGGAAGAAATCTCTATGGATTTTGTCAGAGGATTGCCGAGGACCGCGAGGAGACATGATTCAATCTGGGTTATAGTTGACAGACTGATGAAGTCTGCTCATTTCCTGTCAGTGGCATCGCATTACACGTTCGATCAGCTGAGTGTACTGTTCGAGAGAGAGATTATCAGGCTACACGGGGTACCATTAACGATCACGTCAGATCGAGATGCTACGTATACGTCCAGGATGTGGCAGAGTATGCAAGAGCAGTACGGTACGCGCCTACAGTTCAGTACGACTTTCCGCCCTCAGACCGACGGGCATATTGCGGGCATGCGTGTTGGAGTTTGGCGGATCTTGGGCGGAGTACCTACCGCTGTGTGAGTTCACTTATAACAACAATTATCAGGCTAGCATTGAGATGGCGCCATTTGAGGCTTTGTATGGCAGACCGTGTCGCTCGCCATCGTGTTAGGCTGAGCCAGAGGACCGGGAGATAGAGGGGCCTGAAATTGTTGTTGACCACACGAAAAAGGTCAAACTGATCCGTCAAAGACTCAGAGGAGCACATGAGAGACAGAAGAGATATGCAGATAAGTATCGTGGTGATCTCACGTATTTCGATGGAGCCTTTGTCTATTTAAAGGTTTCCCCTCGGAAGGGTCTTCAGAGATTTGGGGTGAAAGGCAAGCTTGCACCGAGGTACATCGGGCCTTTCATGATTAAGAAATGGGTCGGGAAAGTGGCATACGAGCGTGAATTGCCTCTACAGATGTCAGGGGTCCATCCAGTGTTCCACGTTTTGATGCTTCGACTAGCCGAGTCGAAGGCAGACGTGCGACCAACAGTTGACTTGAGTCAGATCGACCTGAGCGAGGACATCTCTTACGAGGAACAGCCCATTCAGATCCTAGATCGGAAGGTACAACAGTTGAGGAGCAAGTCCATTCTCAAGGTACTCGTCAAGTGGCAGTTTCACGATGACACGGAACTCACTTGGGAGCGGGAGGACTACATCCGAGATAGATTCTCGTACCTGTTTGAGTCAGGTAGAACCCAAACTTAAACTTAATTTCGAAGACGAAATTTTCATTTTGTGGGGAATATTTGTCACGGCCCAAATCTCAAAACCCCGTTTTAATTCCTTAATCAGGATCATCGACCCTTGACGTGAGACCTACACTGTGATACGTGCACCGACCGAGGCACGTGGCAGAGGTATATCGTATTTTTGTATTGATGTGTGCCTAATGTTATGTATTGTGTAGACTTAATAAGTCGGTTTGTACAGTTGTAGGCGTCGAGACGAGAGCGGGCACATGCCTTGAGTAGCGTGCGAGCCAGGGAACCGGGTAGTTAGCATTTTGGTAAGCCTTATTTAATACTAATATGAAATAAGGAATTACTTATAAGCCTATGGTTGTGTTTGTTAATGTAAATCAAATTAAAGGCCTATAGTTGAGTAAATTAAATGGAAAACATAAGATTGGTCTAGAGATACACATTGGCACATCTAGGAACTAGGTGAGTAATGAAATGGTGTCACTTGAGGTTAAGATAGTGAGAGTTAGTGGGATATATGGCAAGAGGTGGACCATTAGATGTTCATCGGGACACATAAATCCATAGAGAGCAAGGGCTAAGAAGGAACATCACATTAATATATATTATTAGTGATCAAACAACATGCAAACCAAATCACTCATTCATTTTTGCTGGAGAAGAAGAAGGAATTGCTGGAGAGGAGTGAATCATCAAGGTGTTGAAGGAATCCATGGGAGTTGGTGAGAAATTCTCAAGCTAGGGTGCTACATCAACTAGGTACACATCCTTTTAGTTGAAATTAGAACAAGTTCTGGTTTTAGGTTAATTTCAGATGGTAGATGATTGAGTGTTTGCAATTGATTTATATATTTAGATTCCTCATTTCAAGCTGATAATCCAGCTATATTGAAGTTCTTAATTTGGTTTTGAAATCATAAAGATATGAATTTTTGAAGTTGCAACACCAAAACTAGAATTCTGCATGTTGTATTAGGAATAAACCTGGGTAATTTGGTCATAATCTGCCCATTTTATATCCAAATTGATCCAAATTAGTGGCATTTCAAAGCTTATTTAAAGCGGAATAACTTTTCTTAACTGAAGGTATTTTTATTCAAATGTTTTTATGTCCAAACATGCTCTAAAAATAGGTACTGAAATTAAAAAGGAAAGTTTTGAAACTAAATTTGTTAAGGGCATAACTACCTAACTACTTATCCAAATGAGCTGGTCTTTTAGTATGTTGTATTTGGATATATTTTCTGCCTTGTGATCAAAAAGCACATTTTTAGGAACTATAGATTGGGAGAAATTTACTTTCTAATTCCGCTGGTCGGATTAAATTCCAATTGGACCTATGTTTAGTAAAATCATGACATCTCTTTCATTTTAAATCAGAATTCTGAAAACTAAATCTTTCTTGAAAGCTAAGAGAGAGACCAACAATAATTGTACTCATGGAGGATTTCGATAGTTTGACCATTTCATGCCTAAAAGTGCATTAATATGTAGGACTGAAATTGAAACTTAATTTAGTCTTTAGGGGCTGATTTATGAAGATTGATTTAAAGTCTATTGAACCAATTAGAATACACAATAAACACCACTAAATTGAGCTTAGACCCACTAAATTTGAACTAATGAGACACCAAACTCAGGAACCTAGGAAAAGGGTACGGGATAGCGAATACAAGATTTGGAGTATTGGGAGGCCAGTAAAGCTAGGACTTTACTTTGTTGTTGTGAGTATACCCAATGGCAACTTTACTTGGCATTTCATTTCTATTATTTGTTGTCCTTGCATAGTTCTTTTGACTATTTTGCCTTTGTATTCTTATATCATGTGTTCTTTGTGTCTATGCTCACTTGATGAGTCTAGTTTGCATGATATCCATTCATTTGATTTGATTCATTGATTATATCCCATGCTATGTCTATTCTTGTTGTTTTAAATGTGAATTGAATGATAAATAGCATTCTATTAGGCTAGTGAATATCTTATAAATGTTTAAGAGGACTTGTATTTCTTATTTGTTTAGGTGTGTAGATGTGCCTATGCCTTGACAATCCATTCTTGGTATTTCTTGAAATTTAAAAAGTAGTTTTCGCATTTAGGTCCCGTACTCGATCGAGGTGTGCGCGACTCACGGGGTTAGAGTCCCTGGGGATGTCGGCACATGTTACTTGACACTGTATGACACTCGGAGTTATAGTCCCTGAGGTGGTCTACACACCGGGGTTAGAGTCCTTGGTAACACTTGGGTTAGAGTCCTTTGTTCTATATGATTATTGAGTCGGAGTGACATGTTTCACTGCCGACCGGACCTAAATCACCACTACTTAGCCTAGTGTCAGTATCACTTGTTTAACTCTGGTATTTACTTGCATATGGTTTATTTTCCAGTTTTCCCATTTATATGCTTTTCAATACCATTTGAATATTTGTAAATGCAAATTAAACTTGTCATCGGGGATTACTGTTTTATTCTTGTACTCACCATCTTTTTTATGACGGTGGGTGCAGAGCCGTCTACCAGCAGGCCGGGCAAGGAGAATATCATCGATTATCCCTGAGCCCGCGACGCGTCACTGCATCGATTGTAGGTCTTATTTTGGTATTTTGATTGTATATGCTATATATGTCTTTCAGATAATATTTGGGGTTGTATATTGGGTTGAGCGTTAGTTTCTCCGACTTGACTTAGACTATTTTACTGTTCCACCACATTTTGAGGACTTTATATATGTGATGTCATTTCCTGGTTTTCCACACTTAGGATTTTATAAACGGCTTCCGCATTAGTTACTAATTGCTTCTGCATAATCAATAAGACTTCCGCTAATTAATTAATTTAATAAAAAGTTTTAATTAACTCTAAATTTTATAAACTGGTAGGACTAGTGTATTACTTATCCTGAACACGAGAAAAGAGGCGTCTAGGTTGTAAAGGCTGACTAATACGTAGTTAAGTCCTACGTGGATATGATTAGGGCTTAATTACGTGATTAGGCCTGTCGGTGCCCTAGATGAGGAGAGGGGCCGTCACAAAAATGATGTGACTTCTTCGACCAAATAAGCATTACACATCGAGCCCTTGACCTTCGCTTTGTTCTGAACATTGTTTTTCAAATGTTTAAGGTACCTATCGAAGTTTAGTTAATGTTGATTTAAAACTTATTGAATGGGAAAACAATTTCAGGTACTCAAGATATTACCTCTCAAATGGATACATCCATCGAAATTGAACTGGACCGGCCAGACGGGCCTCGTAAGCCAAGTGGATTGGTAGGTATTCCATAGAGTCGAAGAAGCTTGGAGGGAGTATTTTCTCCAACTTGCAAATGATTTTTGGTATTTCAGACTCTAAAACCTCCATATCTTTGAGACTGACACTTTTCGCAGTCGGGATCGAAAAAAAAGGCTCAGTTCGCTAATTGCAACCCAAACAGGGTTTGGGAGGAGTTCTCTGAATGCAATTGGTATCAACCGTTGCATGAAAATATGACAATCATGACTCTTCATGCCAAACATTCGCAAATTCTTTGGATCCACACATCGACCAAGATTCGAAGCCTAACCAATAGGAAAACACAACTTTTCAACCCACTCGCACAATTTTTGTTTTTTTGATGTATCGAGAGCATAGCATCCAAGGATGTAAGTATTTGTCGCCGAATCAATGTGTAGAGAAGGTCGGTGACAATATTCACGAATATCTTGTCTCGCTTTCGCATTGTCCTTACTTTTGCCCGGTACACTCATAATAGTGTTGAATATGTTGTCAAAAATATTTTTCTCGATGTGCATTACGTCTAAGTTGTGTCGGATCAAGTTTGTCTTCCAATACGGCAAGTCTCAGAAAATGCTTCTTTTTCTCCATCCTGAATTCTTAGCTATCCGGCCATTCACAGAATCTGCTCCGATTTCTGTCACCTTCATCAAGCCCAACGATTCAATTTCTGCCAAAATTTATTCACCAGATCGCAAAGCGAGCGGTTCGTCGTATAGTACCATCTTGCCTCTAAGAAATTTTTTTTGTCTTTCCTGAATTGTGAGGCCTTCGACAAGAAACGACGGTGACAGTCGAACCACAATGTCTTTCCACCATGCACTTCGCAATTGAAAGGCATTTGTATCCTCCATACAATATGGACAAGCCATCTTACCGTGTGTGTGCTCCAACCAGACAACATGCTATACGCAGGGAAATCACTAACATTCCATAAAAGGGCCACTCGCATAAGAAAATTCGTCTTTGTGGAAACGTCGTAAGTAATCACCCCGTTGTTCCATAAATCTTGCAACTCTTTCACAAGCGGCTGAAGGAACACGTCGATTTTTTGTTTTGGGTTGGTCGGTCCAGGAACGATAACCGTTAAGAACATAAACTCAGATTTCATGCACATCGACGGTGGAAGATTGTACGGAGTCAAAATTACGGGCCATGAAGAGTACGATTTTCCCGAAATCCCAAATACTTGAAGGCCATCAGTGCACAATCCTAAACGAACATTCTGAACCTCGGCGGCGAAGTCTCTGTTGACATCATTAAAATGCCTCAAAGAAATCGAATTAGAACAGTGTTGCATAACATCTTCTAGCGAGGAATGTTCTCCATGCCATCGCATATGTTTTGTCGTTGACTCAGACGCATACAATCGTTGCAATCGAGGGCCCAAAAGGAAGTAGTACATTTTTTTGCAAGGGCATTTTTTGGTGTTCCGTCCACGACCTCGTCGCTGTGCAATGTAGCGTGATTTCCCACAAAATTTACATGATGTCAATTCAGAGTCCACTCCCCAATAAATCATACATTGGTCCTCACAACAATCTATTTTATCAATAGGTAGACCTAGACCTCGCATTAGTCTTTTAGTGGCATAAAGATTTTCAACCAATGAATTGTCAGTTGGCTAACAATCCTTCATAAATTTTATGATTTCATTATACCCTCGTTCAAAAATATGATGTTCTGATTTGATCACAAGTAATTTTGCCATTGCGAACAATGTTGTCATGGTTTCGCACCCCGGCCACAATTGTTCGCTACTAGCCTCAATCATGTCATATAATTGGCATGCTTGGGGGTTTGGTGATTCTTCTACGTGATTCCAATTAAAACTTGGACCTGCCACGTTGTGTAGCATCTCGTGGTAAGTTGTCCTATCAAAACCTCCCACATCAGCATCATCAATATGGTTATTAAATTGGTAGAAGTTTTGCGGGTCTTCATCTTCATTCTCACCGTGTTCGTACCAACAGTGATATCCCGAAACAAATCCGTACCTACATATATGGTATTCAACCGTTTCGACGTCCAGGTACGGTACAAGTCGACATTTCTTATAATTGCACGAACATCTAATCTTCCTTTCACTTTGGTATGTAGGACAATGTTGCTTAGCAAATGCTATGAATTCTTTAACCCTCGCCGCAAATTCAATTCGAACGAAGCCGTTGTCGAGACGATTGTACATCTAGTCTCGACTTGTAGACGACATTCCTATTGTAATTGTGCAATTAAATTAGTCAAATAATTTAATAATTTCCGACGGTACAGGTCTATTTTCTCCAACTTACACAATTTATTAGAATGGGGAATCTGAGAACCTCGCTAACTACATGAACAAAAAGCTTTGTTTGTATGCATTGAATAAATGTGGTTTGATACAAATAACATAAAACAAAAGAAACTTTACATTTGTTGAGTTCTAACTTCATGTCTGTTTGTGGATTGAATGTACTACTCCTAATCTCAGGAAAAATGTGTGTAACTTCATGTATGTTTGTGGCTTATGTTCCTTTGGTTGATATAAACTTTCTTAAGACCTAGCTCGGTACATGATCGATACCAAACAGAGTAGGATACTTGGTCGTAAAAATAAAAGCAACAAGGAGTTCAAGAAATCATAAATCATAAGTTATAAGCGGCATACAAATACCACATAGGATCAAAGCTCCCAGTATTTCATTTTCAACAAATACATATACCAATGACGGCCAATAGGTACATACATATACCAAAGCATTAAGGATATTATTTTGTAACAAACTAACACTTAACATAATATCGTACAAAAATTTAACAAAAAAAAACCAACAATATAACAAATAGTGCTTTGGTGTATGTTTTGTTAATTGGGACCCATTACTTGTCCACTCTTACCTCCCTAAGGTTAGAGACTTACACATTCAAATCTTAGGACGTTTTAAGTGGAATAACCAAAACAAACATTACATAGGGACCCATTAGTTGTTCACTCGTACCTCCTTAAGGTTAAAGGTTAATTCAAATCTCTTGACGTTTTAAGTCAAATAGCTAGATCAACTCAAAGAGTAATCATAGTTTTTAGAACCCTACCTAGTAGTAGAAAATATATAATTAAAGGTACTATTCATCTATACCTACTCTTTTGGTAGTTTTATCTATACACACGCATATACACACAATTGAACCAAATATAGTAGGAAATACATGAAAAAATGTGGCATGAAGAGATCAAAGAATGTAAATTACAAAGAAAATATAGCACAAAACCTTACCTTTCCAGAGCAATTAGAGCAGTAGAATGCAATTCAGACAAAGCACGATGCACTTCGACTACGAAGGATTTCTCGCTTCCGTATAGCTCAGCCAAGCCCTAACGCTCATCTGCATCAAAACCAAAACCAAAACCAAAATAATTCAACGTTCTACCAAACCTCCTAAATCCAAGTGAAATGGAGCTGGTCCCATTAAAATACGCCAATATACTTACACATATAATTTTAAATTTCTACCTTGACAAAAGATGCATTCCCGTAACACTTAAATGTAGTTACACATATAATTTTTAATTTCTACCATTTCACTCATTAACAAGTAAAGCAATGACGTAGAGCAATATCATGTCGAAGAGACTTACAAGTTCCACTTTAAAATTTTCAAGATTACGTACAAATTCATAGTCATATAAAGTTATAAACCAAACCTTTTCCCTTACTTATTTTTTCCCTCCAAGTTCCAATTAAAGAGAACCCTAACTTCACTGCACTATTCAAAGTATCCATGTTTTCTCTGGTTTCGAGGCTACATTTCTCCGTTGTTCCTAACCGAACTCATTGCGTGAATACATGCATAAACCACTTGGAGCTCTTACACTACACATCAAACTACCTCGAAAATAAATCCTCATACGACATTCTTATAATTGCGGGGATCCAACAAGCTTGTTAACATAAGCCTTGATGTAAATTAAACCGATAAAACATGTTCACTACAACCCGTTAACTACCCATCAAAGCAACAACAAATTATAACCAACTGAACCACACAATCTCATCGAAATCTCACAAACTAGTGAGAGTCAAAAATAAATCAAAAATAGGTATTCAAATGGAGGGATTATCTTACTTAGACATCCAATGAAATCTCCAAAAATAAGAAAACCATAATACCGATTAAAAACTTAGACAAATTTTCACCATTTGAACCACAAAACTCACCAAAATCTTACGAAATAGAGAGAAACAAGGGAAAATCTGAAAAGGGTATGTCAATGGAGGGATTATCTCACCTGGGTGTCCACTGTACAACGACGAGGGACAGAGTCGACGACAGCGACGAATAGGACGGCAGACGGCTCGGTGAGGGATTCAGAGGCATAAACGACAGACGACGAGGCCTTTGGAGGCAGTGACGGCAGACGGCAAGGGCTTCAGAGACCACGACGGCAGACGACGAGGGCTTCAGATGCAGCGACGGCAGACGGCGAGGGCTTCAGAGGCAGCGACGGCAGACGACATGACCACCGGCAGACACCACGAAAACTCAACCTCTAACCACCAAAGTCGTGAAGATGGTGAAAAGAGGAGTTGACGACGGTGGAGAGATCAGACGGTGCAGAGATTTCAGGGTTTGGGATAGAGAGGACGGGATCGAGAGAGAGTAGACGGTGTTGAAAGAGAGAGTTGACGGTGAATCGAGAAATTTAGGGTTTAGGAGGGAAGGGATCGGGGGATTGGATTGGACGAGGAAGTGAGTGTGCGAAGAAAATGAAGTCTCGATGCGTGTGTTTTAATCTGTTCCCAATTTGTAATCATCCTGATCGAAGCACGCACGAATCTCGAGACGTAATGGACGGTTATGACAAACTAAACTTTTGGTGGAGTATTGGCGCCATTTTTTGGGACATAATTTATTTCCGTCTCTATTATAAATGTCTCTAATCTCTCTCTATTTTGTCTCTGAATTATTCTGTCGCAATTTCGTCTCTAATCTTTTATTGTTAGCAACATAATTATATTCCGTTGCTAATTTCGTTTCTAAATTACCATTTTCTTGTAGTGCTATTTACCTAGTCAGGTGGGCCCTAACCTATATGCGACATCCACGCGGATCTGAGCTGACGTCCAAGTCTGAATATAATCAATAATAATGGCATAATTAGAATTTCGGTCTTTATAACTCTTCCAAACTAGAAAAGAAATTTCGTCCCGAAATTTTAAATAACTTGAAATTTCATACCATGAAATAGCTGAGGGTAACGCTCCCGCATAGTAGACTCGAGTTCCCAAATGAGTCCCTCTGTACCTTGATGCTGCCAATGAACCAACACCTTAGGGATCTCCCTGTTCCTAAGAGTCTGAATTGTACGGTCCACAATTGCTACCGGTCGCTCCTAATATGTCGCATCAGGCCGAACCTCGATTTGTCTAAAGTCAACCATCTGTCTCGGTCCTGACCTAGCCAGTCTCAACATCGAGATATGAAACGTAGGATGAACCCCTGTTAATTTTACTGGCAAGTCCAATCTGTAAGCCACATTGCCAACTCGTGCTGCGACTCTGAACGGTCATATGTAACTCGGCGCCAATTTCCCTTTTATCCCAAATCTCTGTTGGCCCTTCCAAGGGGAAACTTTTCAGATAAACCATGTCGCCTTCTTCATAGCTCGGACCCTCGTGATACTTATCCGCATATTTCTTCTGTCTGTCATGTGCCGCCCGAAGTCTCTATCGAATTTGGCTAATCTTCTCTATGTAATCAACAACTATCTTTAGCCCAATCGTCGTTGTATCCTCAGGCGCTGCCTAACACGTAGGTGGTCTGCAGGGCCTGCCATACAGTGCCTCAAACGGAGGCATCTCGATACTCACCTGATAGCTGTTATTGTAAGCAAACTCACACAGCGGTAAAAAATCCTCCTACGAACCTCCAAACTGCAAAATACAAGCCCTGAGCATATCCTCCAGAATCTGTATCTGTCTCTCGGATTGTCCGTCTATCTGAGGATGGTAAGCTGTACTAAATTGCAGCCTGGTGCCAAACTGTTCCTGCATCGCCTCCCAGAATTTCGAAGTCAACCTAGGATCTCGGTCAGATACAAGAGAGACTAGCACCCCATGCAATCTAACTATTTCCCTCTCGCAGATAATGTTCAGCTGTGGGAATGAATATCTCATAGAAATAGGAATAAAATACACCGATTTTATTAGTCTGTCAATCACAACCCAAACCGTATTGTGTTTCCTCGTAGTCTGTGATAACCCACTGACAAAATCCATAGTGACGTGCTCTCATTTCCACTGTTGAATTGGTAGTGGTTGTAGTAAATCGTCTGGTCTCCTGTGCTCAGCCTTAACTTGCTGACATATATGACAATTCCTGACGTACTCACCAACGTCAGCCTTCATCCCTGACCACCAGAACAATCGCCTCAAATCATGATACATCTTGGTCCGGCCAGGATGAACTGTGTAGTGAGACCTGTGAGCGTCCTCCAAAATTTCATCCCGTATCTCCAGAACTACAGGTATCGACAACCTCCCTCGGTGTCACAAACACTGATCCGTCGACTATGCCCAATCCGTACACTCCAGATCCCGAGCCATACCACTGAATCGCTCATAAAGCCCATCAGTCCTTTGACACTCGACAACTCGCTCAATAGATACAATCGAAACTCTCATATGACAACAAATGTGCTGCTCGGTCGTAGTAAAAACATCGGTCATGCACATAACTGACACCGCCTGTAATAAGCCATGCTCGTGTGTCATACGTCGCATTACAGTCTGACTGTCAATATCGCACCTTCTCAATGCATCAGCTACAACGTTCGCTTTCCCTGTGTGATACTCAATAGCGAAGTCGTAGTCCTTCAGTAACTCAAGCCATCTCTTCTGACGCATGTTCAGATCTCTCTGAGTGAAAATGTATCTCAGACTCTGATGATCAGTGTAGAGTATGAACCGCTCTCCGTAGAGATAATGCATCCAAGCCTTCAGTGCAAAAACGACTACTGCAAGCTCCAAGTCATGCACTGGATAGTTTACCTCATGGGGTCTCAATCGTCGGGACAAGTAAGCCACTGGTCTACCACCATGCATCAAAATGCATCCAAGTGCAATGCCCGATGCATCCGTATACAGTGACAAGCTCTTGCCCGGCTCTGGCAATATCAACACTGGTGTCGAAGTCAATCTCCATTTCAACTCCCAGAAAGCTTGCTCACACTCCTCTGACCAATCAAATCTAACATCCTTCTCATTCAGTCTAGTCATCGGTGATGCAATTGAGGAAAAGTCCTGTACGAATCGGCAGTAGTACCATGCTAGTCCCAAGAAACTCCGAATGTCAGAAACAGACTCAGGCGTCCTCTAGTCAATAATCGCCCGAATCTTCTCTGAATCCATAGAGATACCCTGATCGCTAATAACATGTCCCATAAATCTCACTGCACTCAGCCAGAAATCACACTTGCTGAATTTTGCATACAGTCTGTGCTCTCTCAACGTCATCAAAACCGCTCTAAGATGACTCGCGTGCTCCTCACGAGTCCTGTTGTAAATCAAGATGTCATCAATAAAGACGATATATCTGTCCAAGTATGGTCTCAAGAACCTGTGCATAAAGTCCATGAAGATCGTCGGGGCATTAGTCAGCCCAAAAGGCATGACTGTAAACTCAAACAACTCATATCTTGTACTGAAAGCGGTCTTCTTGATGTCCTCTTCTCGAGTCCTCAACTGATGATAGCCTGAACGCAGATCAATATTCGAGAAGAACTTGGCGCAAGTCAAACGACCAAAAAGATCGTCGATCCTGAATAGCGGGTAATGGTTCTTAACTGTCACCTGATTCAACTTCCTATAGTATATGCACGTCCTCATTGAACCATCCTTCTTCTTCACAAATAACACTGAAGCTCCCCAAGGTGACATGTTAGGGTGAATGAAACTTCTCTAGTAAGTCATCCAACTGCCTCCTGACATCCTCGTGCTCTGACGGTGACAACCGGTAAGGTCTACTAGCAATCGACTGAGTCCTTGGTATCAACTTAATGATGAACTCAATCGCTCGTGGCGGTGGCAATCTTGGTAAATTACTGGAAATACGTCGACAAAGTCTCGGACTACTGGAACATCCTCAATCCTGACTTCAGTCCAAACCTCTGGCTCAACTATCGCTGCAAATGCCATCATCTCCTGAGTCATAGCTAGTCGGCCTCTAGTAATGGGTAGTGCGATCGCGACTCCGGTAAACGTGAACTATGAAATCCCCGAAACTCGAAACGTAACGGTCTTCTGGAAGCAATCCAGTTGTTCATGATATGCCGCCAATCAGTCCATCCCTACAAGTGCGTCAAACTCGAGGTACTCTAGGACTCGTAAGTCTATCGGCAACTGATGCCCCTCTACCTCTATCGTGCAGTCTCAACATATTCGGTTAGGGTATATCTTATCCCCAGCGGCCGTACTGAGGACAAGGTGCATGTCTAGCGTTTGTAATGCTAACCCTAACTCTTCTACCATGTGTCTAGCAATAAATGATAATGACTACCATAATCTATCATAACATGCATCGGTCTACCCATAATAGATAACGTAGCCTCGACGAGCTGTCTGGTCACATCTCGATCTCGCTACGCAACTGCATGTGCTCTCTCCCTAGCCTGACCCTGCTGTGCTCCTGGTAATGTCGGCGGTGCCCTGTAGTCAGCTTTCAGGTGCCTTTTCTGACCACAATAATGACATCGACGTTTCTCTTGCCTATCTACGAATCTCTAACCCTGACCCTAGTCTCTTTGACCCCTGTCATGACCTCCCTGATCCATATCCTGACGGTACCGCTCTGGCTGATGTCGCTGCTCTGTGGGTGCAGGTGTTAAGGCGTGCGTTTGCTGCATATCCTCTTACTAGAACTGACTGTCCATGTGATCAACCTTACGGTCCCTATCTCGTCGATCATCTCGGCGACATCCGATCGAGTACCCTGACCCGCTTATACCGCAGTACATGTCGTACGCCTGCCCTCTCTCTAAGAGCAGTGTCTCATAAGATAATGCTCGATCGTACCCTTCCTGAAGAGTAGTAGCACCTGTCGAGACTATCGCGTCAACAATCCGCTCATCAACACCACTAAAGAAATAGTAAATCTGAAGCATCTCTGTGCCCGCAAAATCCATCGAGAACAGGAATAGGTATCGGTATCGCTCCATGTACTGCATCAATGAGCGGTTACCCTGTCGTAGGGCCAGAAAATCCTCCCTCAACCTCAGCCTCACTTGCATGAGAATGAACTCGTCGTAGAACAACTCTCGAAACTCCGCCCATGTCGCTGGCTCCGGGTGGATATCCAGATAAGTCATCCACCAAACTGCTGCATGACCTCTCAGACACGCTCCGGATAAACGTGCCTGTATGCTGTCGTCGTTCCGCATCAACTTATGGAAACGCTGATGGAAAACTAACCACTTCCCTACAGCCTCATGGTCTCCACCTCCGTAGAAGTATCCCGGCTGAAACTTCATAAACTCTCTAACAAGTTTCGCCTCAGGGGTCAAGATGAATACAGAAGTAGCAACAACTGTAGTAGCTGTCAGCTGCTTGGTATTTATAGGTAGGGGCGTAAGAGTCGAAGTCTCTAATGGTATCACAATCGCTGGTGAGACAACCTTAGCCCGTGTCTCTGAAAGTGATGTATAAGTAGGCATATGTGGTTTAGTCGGTGCGACGGCTGTCTGTACCATAGGTGCAACAAGAACTGTGGGAGCTAGTGATGCTGCTGTGGCGGCTGTCGAGAGCTGAGCCCTAAGTAACTGGGGGATCTCCGTCAACCAGGCATCGTGGGCGGCGAGTCGATCCTCTATGCTCTAAGTCGATATGGTAGTAGTAGTGGTGTCCCTAGTAGGATCACTAGTCTGTCTTATCTCAGGCTGTGTCGAGGGCTGTCCGTCCATCGTGATCTGTATCGAAAAGCATGCGTCGGATCTGCCTCAGTATATATACGTGTTAATATATCATTTACAATAAAATAAAACACATATATAAACCATAAGTCTACCCGCTTCACCATCACTTCCCAACTAGAGTTCTAAGGCAAGTACATCGGGTTTCCACATTTAATAATTTTTTTTTAAGTCTTATACTCTTTCCGTTAGTTTCCCGAGGTTCCAAGAACTCTTGCTCAGATACTACCTGTGGCGGCCCCAAATCCTGAGGTCGCCACGTGGAGTGTCGCAGCCCCGCAGTCTCTTAGATCATTGACCCACTGGGTCCCACACGCCACTAACGTCCTTTGCTACATCATGACTACTCGATATGCGTGTTAACTCATTTCATTAATCAGTTTAGTTAGTAAGTTTAATCACTTTTAGCATTAAAACAGCGAAAGTCTTAAATTTAAAGTAAGTAAAACAATTAAATTCATCATCATATAAAGCATCATTTATAAGATCAACTCCTATTGTGGAAAACCCGGGAAAGTACTCTATATATAGGCGACAATACTAAACAGTAATATATACAAGTACAGTGTATATCCAGTCTCCCAATACCCATAAGTAAAGCAATATATCAAAATAACACATACTAGTGGGTCCTCGACCGCGGGCAATCAGATGAAGTCGCCAAGAATCCCCTTGCCCCTACTAGTATTGGGATCTGCACTCGACCATCACAAAAAACCAGATGGAAAGTACAGTTAGTAAGATTCCAAACGAAGTACACCGAGCATTTATAAGAAAATAAATAGATATCAATAATCATGTTAAATAATCATGCGGAAACTAAATATGCAACTGTGCTACGATCATCACATGAATAAATAACACGAGGGAAACAAAGTGTGTACTCGTCCCGGTCAGACTAAACTGTACTTCAGACCCCCAAGATCCTTTCGGTGGGTGCTCCCACTTCCTTTCACCTGGTTCCTCGCGGTGCGTGTCCGACACGTACACCCTTAATGCAACTCGGGTTGCAATTCACCGAGTGCCTGATTACACATGCCACAGCCTAGTGTGTCATAAGTACACTACGAATATCAGGTGGGAGTAACTCGACCCCCAACCCAAATGTATCACGGAATAGAGTACAATAACAAGGAATAGGAATTCAACGATGGAAAAGTAAACCCTCAGTGACTTTCAGATGGATTCTTACGTACCTCAAAAAGCACAATCTGAAGTCCCGCTCACGTCTCGAGATACGCGCATGACTCTCGACTATGGTCTCCTAATTTCCTGGTGTCCAATTAAACCATTTTAACTAGTTTAAAGTCAAATTAAGTGAATTTATAATGTGTGGCCAAAAATATGGAAATTTTATTCCAAAAAGTTTGATTTGGCACACTTTTAGAGTTATACCGGGGTGTCAAACGCCCGAAAAATTCTCGAATACTATTTTTCTATCTTTTTTCTCATTTTTTATATTTTTCCTGATTTTTCAGGATTTTTCCATAATTTTCTACCTATTTTTCTTATTTTTTCTGTAATTTATTTAATTTAAAACTAATTTTAAATTAATTTTTTATATTATATTATTTAAAGAAATGGGTGAGTCCCTAGACCGGGTTTGACCCGGTCTAACCGGATCGGCCTGACCCGGTCCAATCGGGTCGGGCCCGGACCGGCCCGGTCCATGGGTTGCACGCACGCACACGCATGCGTGCACCTCCCCTCCCCATCTTCTTCTTCACAGAGACGTTGGTCTCTGTTTTTTTTTTTCTTAAATCAACCAACAACAATAACAACTTCAACAACATCATCAACAACAACCAATACCATTAATATCAAGTTTTATCCAATATTTAACCAACAATCAACTTCCACCATTAAAACACATTCAAGCTTCATTTTAATGGAGAAATTGAAAGAGAGTAGAGATGCTCACCTTGATCACTTGTTTGCTTGATCAAATCACTTCCAAGACTCCAAGGATCTCATTAAAATCTTCCACTCTCAATCAACCAACTCCTCCAAGAATTTGTGTTATTTTTCACCCAAATATCGACTTTTCTATATGTTGAAGAGAGGTGGAGAGGGAGAAACGTGGAAGAAGAGAAAAAATGAGTGGAAATCCTCATTTTAGGGGTATTAGGTGGTATAGGTGGCATGCCTTTATTTGTCCTTATTAGACACCAAATTTTTAGTCTTGTTCAATTACCTTCGGTCACTCGGTGTCCCGCACTTCAGCAAGCATAACGAGGCACGCCATAATCTCCAATTTCTATCAATTGGCCTAGATTGGGGGTTTATAATTTGTATTTTGTCACATTTAATTAATTTGATTAATCAAATTATTTTTTCGACCTAGCGTACCCACATTTCGCTCGCTCAGTACTGGTATTGACACGTTTCTCGAGGCGAACACCCGTTACACTATCTCGATCGATTTAATGATATAAATACAAACATGCGATGCTAGGTAAATTAATTTGATATACGACATCGCAAATAGGTAAACAATCACGCAAAATCACTATTTACCTAGTCAGGTGGGCCCTGACCTATCTGCGGCATCCACAAGGATCTGAGCTGGCGTCCAAGTCTGAAAATAATCAATAATAACGGCGTAATTAAAATTTGGGCCATTACACCGAGCATCTCTAGTATTGTCGTGTTGGGATGTTATAATTGTTCCCGTACTGCCGTGTTTCTAATTATATTCTGTACTATCATGTTGGGATGATCTAATTGTTCCTGTCCCCGCAAGTGTAGTGGTTGTAGTTATAGTGGCAGTAGTAACGGGACCTTTCCTAGACAAGTACTTCACGACACTGTTTGTTATTCGCTTCGCAGACTCAACAGTAAGCTCTTTTCAGGCAAGTGGAGCCAGACCAATGCAGTATCTAGTGGTAATTTGACTCACTACAAAAAAATAAAGCATTTGAATAAAATAATTAGAACGCCATATATTTGAATGTAGTAACAAAATGTTCTAAGTAGTATATAGATTTTACCTCCACCATATTTCTATTGACTACGGAATCACCAGTGGAGCTGTCACCGCGGTATATAGGGTTCTCAACATTAATATGTGATCGTTCAATGAACCAGTCAAGATAACCTTCTTTGCGATCCCACTCTAAAACGACCTTCTCTCCTCGACTTTCGGGTGCGAGAACGTGATTATAGCACCTCTCGCACATCTCCGGTTGAAAGTTGTACTTGACAATATACTTGAGGGTGGAAGGTTCTAGATTAGCTCGAATCGGCTTGTAAAGAGGTTCGAAACACCTTGCACGTGGCTGAATTGTCGTAGGAACATGTCTGGGTGATAAGGCTCGATCACATCAATGTAACTAATGCAACCAGTGTAGAACGCGAAGACAGAAATGCCATTGGACCTTAACTCAGAGTAGCGGTCCTAAGTCACCTATTCGAAATAGGCACCAAGTATATCATATTAAGACTTGTTCACAATATCAACATAACATGAGAAATTTAAAATGTAAGTCGAACCTCGTTTGGTCGTAAGGCATCCAAGCTTCTGCGAATAATATGAATATAATAATAACCCAAGCCTTGGTGTGGTTTAGGGAGCCACCTACAAATACGAGGGAGGGTATCTATGTACTTTGCACTTGACCACGCAAGTCCCAAATTGAAATGATCGTGGATCCACCCCTACATTACGGTGAACAATATTGGATCAGTTAACAATAGTGGATTGAACTACTAATCACAAAAATAAGTCCCAAATCATTTTACCTCAAGGAATGCCAAGTAGCCGACAATCTGAGAGACTTCAACCCGTGATGCCGCACCTAATTAACGATACAACTAGGGAAGAGTAGCTGCACTTCATTCATACAACCCAACATCGTCCACATTCTCGATGAGTTTTAGAAGTGCAACATAGACCCATGATCTAGTCTTGTCGGTAAACGGTGTGCACGACAACATTTAAAGTAAGTAGACACAGGCCGTGCACTCTACTTTTGGGTAATCTATTTTGCCTGTCTTTTTTGGACACCATCAATTGCACAACCAACATTTTCTAACTGTGAAAGTCGTTGACTTATCAATCTTCTCCTCAGCATCAGCCTCGGACACTCCTAGCAAATTTGTGAGCAATTTGAGGCATTCCTCGTGATCATGGCCATCTTCAACCATGACAACTTTTCTAGTCACTGAAATCTTCAAGAGCATGCTCGCGTCCTCCAAAGTAATTGACATTTCACCAAATGAAGGTGAAATGTGTTGATCTAAGGATGCCACCTCTCAACAAAAATCTATATCAAGATCTTGTGGCCCTTGGGGTAGGAACTGCCTGTGAGTGCACTTAATCCGAACTTCCGAATGATCCTTTGCAAGGCAGCAGTGTCAGTGTGGCAACTCTGCAAATCTCAATCCGCTAGTTGGGCGTCGTGGTTTATGCACTTCAACAATGGTCGATGCTGAAAGATCATTAAGTATATGCATTAGTAATATAATTCGATCACTACTGATGACATAAATACAATACCGAATTGGAAACAAAATTTTACCTCGTTCCACAAATTCACCGCAACCACATGGTCCTTAATGCTTTGTAACAGGGATTGGTTGGATGGCTTACTAGGGAAAGGAGTTGACATGTCTTCTTCCGACAGCGCGACCTTCTTCTTCCTACGAACCTTCTTAAGAGCATCCTTCTTGTTACTAACTATCTTGCCACTAATTTTTTGGTACTAACTATCTTGCCAGTGTCTTGCCCTTCACTATGTTGGCACTGTCTGTCTTGACACTGACTATGATGCCAGTGATTCTCTTGCTACAATTGGTTTTATTACTTTTCCTACCAGCACCCTCCCTATCATCCTCACCATCAGACTGATCATCACCCTTACCATTAGACTCACCAAAATTGTCACCATCCTCTTTGGCATCATCGCCAACATGCTCATCGCCATCGTCTTCACCATTCTCCTCGCCGTCGTTGTCACCATCTTCCCCACTGACAGTATTGCTAGACTCACTCTGAACTCCATCAACATCCTGATCTTCTTCTCCACTAGACTCTGCTCGTTCCGAATCAGACTCTCTATCTTCTACACAAACCAATGTAAGTTCCTTTTCTGAGGCCTCACCTCCACATGAATTATCCTCCTTGACTTCTTTTGCACTCACATTACGAGCATGCTTGACAACATGATGTTTGGGTGGTCCTACCACCACCTTCATGGGAAGCACCCGTTCCACTCGTCTACTCTCGTCGGCATCGACTTGTTCCCATGTAACAGTGGTCTTATTTTGGGTCATACCTCACTGAAAGATTAAACACGTGAAATTTTATCATCATACATATGAAAATCAAATGAAAAATAGATTAAAATTATGTTTTAGTGTATGTACGGTACCAAAAATACCAAAGTGAATCACTTGACGTCGGTACTATGATGACGAGTTTATGATCTTGTACTCGATTACATTTTAGAGAACTAAGTCATTTTCACCTGCCCAATCACTTCGGGACTCACATACTAACTTTTATGAACACACCTCGGTCTTTACTAATCGAGTGTATTATCATATAATCATTTATCTCAAACCAAACTATAGGTTTAAGAATTCAAACAAATGGTTCGGTATGCTTTAACCGAACCTATCACTTAAACTCGGGGGTTACTAAATGAATTAAAAACTAAAAACTCCATACCCTTACGCTGAACAATATGTATGCAAATTCAGCCTTCTAATTCAGTACCTAGTCACATAATAACAAAGTATACCCTTGGCTCTGAACCACCGAACATCGACGAACACAAAACCTAACCCATAAATCGATGGAAAGTGCTACGAAAGTGCAACATAAGCGAAATACATTAACACCGCCACCATATAAACATCAATTTCATCAAATTTAAAGGGAAACACACCGTAGTAGTCGATCCTTGCTACTCAGTTCTTCGGATAGTTCCGATCCACCCAAAATACGACCAATATACCAAAATCGAATCAACCGATGACAGTGACGATGATGCCAACTTCGAGAATGATGCCTTCGGACGAATCAGGATATTAAGGGGTCAAAAAATGTGGATTTCTTTGGTTTTGCTTGTGGGGTGCGATGGAATGTGTTGGAAAGGATGGAGGATATTTCGAGGCTTTCACACCAAAAATTGGGGTGCCCTTATAAATCAAAATTCAAATTAGGGGTGCACTCAGAATTGAAGTTCACTAAATAAATATTGGGGTGCATATGGGGGATTTTTCAAAAACTAAGGTGCGAATAGTTTTTTATTCCAAAAATAAGGTTGGCTACTTTTAATTTACAAAACTAAGGTATGTCTCCTTTTGAAAAAGAGTCATTGGTGATAATGTGGCTCCATGTGGCGATGTGGGTTGATGAGGTGGAGTGAATGACTCCTTTTGAAAATGATTCATCTATACAAAATGAATGACACCTTTTGAAAAGGAGCCATCTATACAAAATACACAACCTCTATTTTACTCCTCAAAATGAGTACTTTGTTCAACTCGAAGCGGTGAACTCATGCAAACGTCATGTACATATCGAGATGGACAAGCCGCATCACGTACGTATCTCAAGATGGACAACCCGCATCACGCACGTATCTCGAGGTAGACAACTGATGTAAATGACACGCACATATATGGACGTTGACAACTCATGCAAACACCACACATATATCTCGCGGTGGAGAAGTCATGCAAACGACACGCGCGTATGTCGAGGTGGCCGACCCATACAACCTCGTGCAATTCATGCAAACGTGACACACGTATCGTAAGGTGTGCAACTCATGCAACCTCGTGCGATCCATGCAAACGTCGCGCACGTATCTCGAGGTGGACAACTCATACAACCTCATCCAATCAATGCAAATCGTGCAAAGGTCATGCACGTATTTCGAGGTAGGCAACCCATGTAATCTCGTGCAATCGAAGTAAACCATGTAAACGTCATGCACGTATCTCGAGGTGGACAACCCATGCAAACGACACGCACGTATCTAGCGGTGGACAACCCATGCAAACAACACGCACGTATCTTAAGGTGAACAAACCATGCAAACGTCACACACGTGTCTCGAGGTGGACAACCCATGCAAAAGACACGCACCTATCTTGAGGTGGACAAATCCATGCAAACGTTGCGCACGTGTCTCGAGGTGGACAACTCATGCAAACGACACGCACGTATCTGGCGGTGGACAATCCATGCAAACAACACGCACGTATCTCGAGGTGGACAACCCATGCAAACAACACGCACGTATATCGAGGTGGACAATCTCACATTATTTTGGCATCCATATGGCGCCCACGTGGAACACTCCACGTGGCGCCCGTGTTCAGAAAACATGAATGGCGCATTTCCAAAACGCGTCATTCATGTTAGGGAACATCCACATGGGCGTCACGTGGATTGTTCCACAATACACGAATGACGCATTTTGGAAATGCGTCATTCGTGTATTTTGAGCGGACTAATTTTTCTCCAACTAATGGCGCATTTCCAAAATGAGTTTTACCTTACTTTTGGAATAAAAAAAAACCTAACTTATTTTACTCATTTATATTAATTTTGACAGTACATTTGTAATTTTTCCTGCCGAACGCTTCTTTTTTAGTTTCGGTTATTATTGTTGTAAATTGAGTTGGAACTTGCTAAGAACTAGATAAGGAAAATAGAAGACTAAGAACTTCTACTACTACAAACTACTACTACAAAGGAGAAGAGAAGAAATGAGATAGTTGGAATGAGAAGTTTTCATTCAACTTGGTGTGTAAATTACAATGGGGTTGGCAATATAGGCCATTTGGTGATGATGATAATTGTACTTATACAATGCGTACAAGTTATACATACACCACAAGTCATTCGACACATCACAAGCAACATAGACAATACACGGAATAGTTGGTGTACATTGGAGAGGATTACAAGTTACATGACAATACATAGACAAGTGGAGGTACTATTAAGTGAGAAATACAAGTTACATGACTACACAATATGTTGGTGTACATGCATGGTCATCCATATTCCACAACACTCCCCCTTGGATGACACTTACTTAGAGATTGTGCCTCGTTAAAACCTGTACTAGAAAAATCCTGTGGGAAAAAAATCTAGTATAGGAAAAATAGTACAATGTTCTCATCAATCTTGATTTGTAGTATAATATTGTTGATTGCCTCATTAAAAACCTTGCTAGGAAAACCAGTGGGATAAAATCATAACTAAGGAAAAAAGTGCAACACATCGATACACTTTGAGAGAATATATATGCCTCATTAAAACCTTTACTAGAAAAACCCTGTGGGAAAAAATCTAGTATAGGAGAAAGAGTGCGTTATTTGCTTTCATAATTTTTTTCTTTTTATATGGAGTATAATAATGTTAGGATCGCCTCATTAAAAACCTTGCTAGGAAAACCTAGTAGGATAAAACCATAGCTAAGGGAAAAAGAGTGCAATGCACTAATCAATAACTCCTTTTGATTCTCCCCCTCATGTTCACATGGGTGAGACATCTTGTGCCTTTTGTTGCACATGGACATCATTTTCTATATGAATCATTTAATGCTGAAGCATATGATTGTCACTCTTTTGTGTATATTACTTGCATCAAGTAATTGATTCATAACTTGTTGCTACTGAATGATCCTTTGAACTTTGAGTTCATATTAATTTATACATGGATAATAATACAACAAATTTAATGCAATTTGATGTGTGTCAAGCAATTTCACGCCATTCCTTTTGAATTGGCTTATATCTCCCCCTAATGGTGGGAAAATTGCTTCATCAAAGTAACAATTAGCAAAACTTGCTATAAATAATTTCCCTATTAGGGATCCAATGCATCTTATAATATAATTAATGGAGAGTTAAATCAATATACATCTCCTATTGATTTGCCTTGAGATAATCTCCAGCTGATAAAAAAAAATCAGTTCGATAAAGGATGTCCGTGCGAATTTACGATATTTTCGCATTATCGATGATTATGGATAATCAAATAGATCTTTCCACATTATGAATGTCATTTGATTTATGACGTCATTCGTTTTAATGTGTGTTATATATTCCAGAAGTTAAAGCCGATAATATTATACTCAGATTAAATCATATTCATATAGATAAATTTTCTATTATTCTGAGTAGACTTCTTCTGAACAAGACATTAACAATAAAATTGTTGTCTCAGATATTGCCTGAACATTAGCCTCCGCTAAGTTCGAATTCGAGAAATATTCACTTTTATATTATCATGTACATGCATGTAGCATGATACACAAGACATAAACTCATCGCCCATATTTAGGTCACGATTTAAACACATCTCGATGTGCCTGTTTTATCGAGCCATTTTCAATGATAAAATTCATAATATTTTGCCTTTAATTTTGAAGGCATGGTAAAGGTCACAAAAATATTCGGGTATATATATGACAATATTTAGGCAAAATAGCCTTTCATATATGACCAAAAAATGTCACAATTATGAGCGCTCATTGTCAATAATTATTTGCCCTTTGTAGTGGTGCACCACTTTTATTCCAATTTTTGGTGGAATTGTCAATACGACCTTTACCTGATATTTTCACATTTTCCACGTCCATAAATTTATTATTGCGATCATGATCATTATATGCAACATATGCTTCTTAATTTGAAGTGAACTAATTGACGGGAGCGATATTATATTTATAATATCTCATTATTTTACTCAGCTACCATGAGACAAGAAATCAATCCTTAATATTTATTGGATTGACATGCGCACTCAATATTTGTTGCAGCAATAAGTCGAGGCGAGCCACGTGACCTTATTTTTATTGTCTCATCAGTCATATTTCCACATAGCCTCAACATAGAGGTAATTAAAATTGTGGAATTATAATTAATATTTGACTGATTAAATTTTGTAGCTTGAGACTCAACCGCTCATTTTGAGCTTTTGGAGCATTACATTTTTTGGTATTTATATATGTATAACTCCATAGGGTGAAAATATATATGAAATACTCACTTTTCAAATCTCTAAAGAGATATTGGCAAATGATCGTGTACAACATACAGTCTTGCATAGATGCTAACTTTATTCATAATTTGTAATATCTAATTATCATGACAAGAATTATAATAAGGTAACAAATTCAACTATGGTTGATTAATATTTTGAAAGTAAATGTAATATAAATAATTTTCTCTTTTCTTTTATGTAAAAAACATAACATATGATTAAGTATATGTTCACAACTTGATTCATTAATAATCAAATGTACTATTCGTATGAGTTGGTGGGACAACCTCCAGGTTGGGTGGCGAGACAAAGTTTGCTTAATACCCTGCCTCCTCGAACGGAATAACCCGTCTCCCTTTCAATGTTTAGCTTTACCGGGGACAAGGCTTACCCACTATCAACTCAAATTTATAGCATTATTTGTATTATAAAATCAAGAATAGAACAATAACTAATCGTTTGTAGTTTTAAGAGAAAAACTATATGTCACACATTGACTTTTGATTTCTGATATAGAAGATCGTACAAGACGCAACTACAGAGCATACTTTCGCAATCGGTGACGTTATAATGCATAGTATATGAATAAAGTATGCATATAGAAGTGATGCATGTAATAAAGGAAGCAACCATGATAATATAGAAATAAATTGAACTTATTTAAATAACAAAAGTTATACCTTCCTAGCTTTGTCTCCTTAACAAGCCTTCTTAAACTTCAAGATCTCCTTAATGCTAGAGCAAGCTCGTGCTGATAACATGTTGTAAATTGAGTTGGAACTTGCTAAGAACTAGAGAAGGAAAATAGAAGACTAAGAACTTCTACTACTACAAACTACTACTACAAAGGAGAAGAGAAGAAATGAGATAGTTGGAATGAGAAGTTTTCATTCAACTTGGTGTGTAAATTACAATGGGGTTGGCACCCTTTATATAGGCCATTTGGTGATGATGATAATTGTACTTATACAATGTGTACAAGTTATACATACACCACAAGTCATACGACACATCACAAGCAACATAGACAATACATGGAATAGTTGGTGTACATTGGAGAGGATTACAAGTTACATGACAATACATAGACAAGTGGAGGTACTTAAGTGAGAAATACAAATTACATGACTACACAATATGTTGGTGTACATGCATGGTCATCCATATTCCACAACAATTATGACATTTCTTGATTATTTAATTGTGGTAGGCAATCCCTGCCTTAATAAATGCTTTTGTGTTTTTGTGGCAGCTTTTTGACTGCCATAAAATATTTTGTCACAACAAGCAACTTTTTTGTAGTGTCATTTACTAAACATTCAAATTGTACTGACTTGATTTGAAATTATTTTTTGAGTCCGCTCCGCATGGATTTGGAATTCAATATATGGATATGGTGCAAATTAAAGAAGTAGCATTGCAATATAATTAGAATTAGGAGTTGTTCAGCCACATACAGACACAAACACTCACACACAGAAGACTACCAAATTAACCGAATTGTTTACTTGGTGTTCATACTTTCTTGTTATACAGGTTTATTCTTTTCAGGGTCAAGGCTAATGGTGAGATTAATTAGGCAGCGAAGACGGGCATCTCTGTACCCTTGTTGTTGCAGGGGAAGCTGATCGGGGCGTCGTAGTTGCTGAAGAGCCGATAGGACGAGAGTAGCGATAGAACCGCATAGCACACCATGGTTGCAAAGGTTATTACAGTTGACATCTTGGCTTTTCTGCAGAACAAATCGAACACACTGCATGCCTCGCTCCATGTAATCGCTGCGTCTCCGTTCTCGGCCAAGTAGAGCACCTCGGCCGACAGTGCCCCTGCAGCTAGTATCATGTATGTCATTGCCTGCAGCCGACCAAACCCATCACAGATTAGATGATCAGAAATGCTTGGATCACAACGCTTGGCACAACAAAACCCACAACGCGCCCAATGCAAGTAGTCATGATGCACCTCAAAATGTGTATTCACACATCTCGAGATGCAAAATAGTCTAAGGCCATGTTTGATTAGATGGAAAAGGAAAATATTCTAAGAAAAATGACAAATTTCATGAGAAAATGACATTTTCATGCGTTTGATAGCCAAAATTTTCTCGCGAAACATTTTCTCACAATTGCCAATTTTCCATATTAAGACCCGTATATTTTTTCCACCTATTATAATGGACAAATTGAGTTTTCTATTGAGAAAATTTGAGTTTTCATATTAAGACACATTAAACTTATATTTTAAATATGAGAATTAATATATTTAATATATATGTTACGTTTTCATATTTATTTCAAAACTTGTAGTTGGTGAGTTTTGAGAGAAAAAATTATTATATATGCAATCAAATACATGTAGAAAAATTTTCTTTTGAACATTTATCAGAGAAAACTTTCTTAAGAAAATGTTTTTTTTTTCCTATAGAATATTTTCTTTGTAATCAAACAGGGCCTAAGGGGATGTAGAGGCGGAGCCAAGATTTTTTGTTTCCCTAAGTTGGAACGATAGGTTTTTTTTTCTTCATAATAATATTTTTTTAGTAACTTTCTATTCAAATATATAAAACTATTATATAAAGGTCAAATTAGCGACAATGTTTAAGCTCGCAATATACTTACAAATTTAAATTATTATTAGTATCACTTATCAATTAAAAAATAACTATTCTTCCACTAAAAAAATAACTATTGATAAAAAGAATTTTAAGAAGTTTTAGGATTGGACATTTTATTGAATTTTTATTTTTAATGTAAGAAAAGTTTTTTAAAAAAATATTTTAATTTTTTAAGATACAAGGCGAATCTTTTGGGAAATCTCGACGAATTTAAGAGATTTATTTTTTTTACTTGAATTTTTGGGAGATTTTGATGATACCATATTCAATTCAAAATAAAAATGATGTTTTGACACAATTAAAGTAACACATCTATTGAAAATATATATAATATATTCTGAGGTGTATGCAAATGTATAACAAAGCGTGTCACTGTTACCAAACATTTACTAGGGTGTGATTTGGTATATGACTTTGAGTGACTTCAAGTGTGTCAAAATAGCACTTCGATCCGCCTTCCTCATGAAGTTTTTTTGTAGCTAGCTTTGGGGTTTTTTCAGGCCGGGCTTAATTCTAATTTCGTCCAACTGATAACTAAAATTAAGTTAACACCCCCACGTCTGAAGTTTTTTTGTAGCTAGCTTTGGGGTTTTTTCAGGCCGGGCTTAATTCTAATTTCGTCCAACTGATAACTAAAATTAAGTTAACACCCCCACGTCAAAGTAAAAAAGAAAAATGTTAGAATGGCACCATAACGTGCGTGTTATGTTGAGGTGCCCATGGATGGCCTGTGCGCTTTGATGTGTATTCTCGTGTGCATTTGGACGCTTGTCATTTTAGCAGCTTTCAAGTAAAATAATAAAAAAAAAGCCTACTGTGAATTGATGCAACTCCGACAAGAAGAGTTTTTTTTTTTTTTTTTTTTTTTTTTTAAATGACTCTTTTGTATTCATACTTTTTTATTACTTCGAATTCGCCTTGAGTCGTACATCATATATGTTGGGAGCTCCCAATGTTAATGTTTTCATTTCCTAGACTCGAACTCGAGTCACTAAGTCAAGAGATAACAACCCGCTTCCAATTGTGTCAACCATTCATTGGTCCGACAAGTTAGGAATGTGAACATTTGTTGTACACGCAAGATGTGCCTCGAATGAAGCAAATACACATGATTCGGATCATATATGACATTACCCAATAGAAGATGTTATCAATAAAAGATCACCTGGTCGAAAAAGAAGAAGGTCCATGTTTGAAAAATGGTAGAAGGGCGATTCACAGCGGTAAAGAACGCGGACAAAAAGGAGTAGCCCGCGCAGATCCCGTTCGCATAAACCAAGTACCTGCCACAACATATGTAATCCTCAGTCATCTGTTAATTATGTGAAACTTCTTAATCTTATCATATATTTGGTACGTACTTGAAACCACCGAGATCCGAGTAGGAGACGGAGCCAAAGTCGTTGGTCTGGGAGTTCTTGAGCATCATGACCATGGCTGTCACGCAAAAGCCCATCGGCACGATGCGAACCAACGTCTCGGTGGTGCGCACGCTCGAATTCCCTCTCAAATATCCCTCCACCCCCATGTCCTGATGATCATGAGGACGGGAGACAACGGCACTGCTTCCCTTCTCCGTCAACTTCTCCATCGTTAATCTAGCTATGTGTCCTTTCTTTTCTTAATGATAAGTGAATGGTTTGTTTTGTTGTAGTACGTCTCTAGCTAGGTACATGGTGTGTGTGGTGTTGGTTTTATTTATGGAGCTGAGGTTGGGGACGGTAGTTAATGAGGGCAGGTGTGGAGGGTGGGGGGCATTGAATGCTCGAATTAATTATTGGCACATCACGCAAGTCTAAGTGAGAGGATCATGCATATGAAGTTAGGATATGAAAGTTCGCTGTCTGCTTCTCATCATCTCAATCTCAACATCAAGGCATGCATGCACCCCGATTACCGAGATCCCTCTTGAGACTTGTAGGATGTGGTTCTGGTCCTTCTGGATTATTTCCAACACTTTCTCTACTGCATGCTATTGTTTCAACATCTTTTATATAAGGGAAAAAATTACAGAAGTACTACAAAAAGCAGTTTAAGTGAGATAAATAAGTGTGGAATTTTTTTATTCGTGATCTAATGTATGTCGCATTTTGAAAATGCGCTATCAATGAGAGGTAAATATGCTAGCCACGTTGACACATGAATAGCCTTTTGAAAAGCCGCTATCTATGTAAATCCTATGGATCAGCCCACGTGAACTGAAATTGAGTTTACATGAATAGCGCATTCGGAAAATGCGCTATTCATGTAAATTGATCAATCCACGTGGATTCCCACGTAGACATTTAAATATTTATATATTTATATAATATAATATAATATAATATATATATATTTATTTATGTATAATATATATTATATTATATTTTTATATATAATATAAAAAATATATATTATTTATTTATATATTTATACATAATATAGAAATATATAATTAGAATGTCACTCCAAGTGACACCCGGTCCTATGCAACGGCATGCGGGACCAAAGTAAAAATGAATGTGCGCAAAATAGGTTTTGGTGCGTAACATGCGTGGTACGTATCTCGAAGCGTGCGCGACGTTTTCGTGGGTTGTCCACCTCGAGATACGTGTGTATTGTTTACATGGGTATCCACCTCGATATACGTGCGTAACGTTTGCATGGTTTGCATGGTTTGCATGAATTGCGCGAGATTGCATGAGTTGTCCACCTCGAGATATGTGTCTAACGTTTGAACGGTTTGCACGAGGTTGCATAGGTCACCCACCTCGACATACGTGCATGGTGTTTCTATGAGTTGTCAACATCGAGATACGTGTGTGACGTTTGCATGGGTTGTCTACCTCGAGACACATGAGTGACATTTGCATGGTTTTACTTGGATTGCACGAGGTTACATGGGTTGTCCACCTTAAAATACGTGTGTGACCTTTGCATGGTTTGTTTGGATTAGACGAGGTTGTATGAGATGTCTACCTCGAGATACGTGTGTGACGTTTGCATGAATTGCATGAGGTTGCATGAGTTGCACACCTCAAGATACGTGCGTGGCGTTTGCATGAATTGCATGAGGTTGCATGGGTCGCCCACCTCGACATACGTGCGTGGTGTTTGCATGAGTTTTCCACCTCAAGATACATGCGTGATGTTTGCATGGGTTGTCCATGTCGATATACGTGCGTGTCATTTACGCGATTGTCTACCTCGAGATACGTGCGTGATGGGGGTTGTCTATCTCGAGACACACGTTGTCCATCTCGATACGCACGTGTCGTTTGCATGAGTTCTCCACCTTGATACATGCGTGTGATATTTGAGTTGAACCAATAAATCCTTTTGAGAATGAGTCATTCATACACTTTAGTATTTTGAATAGATAGCTTCTTTTCAAAATGAGCTATTCATACAAGTTCCTTCCACATCATCAACCATACCACGCCATACATCCACCTCATCATCAATAGCTCCTATTGAAAATGAGTTATACGTTACTTTTGTAATTTTAAAGTAACCCCCCCATTTGATGAATAAAAAAGTAAACCCACCTTATTTCTTACAAAACTCATTTACATAAGAGTATTTAGGGGCGAAACCTGGATTTTTAGTTCCCTAGGTCAGAAGTAATTTTTTTTCTTTTTAATTAAATATTTATTTAGTGAATCTTCATTCAAATAAATATGACTACCATATGATATTTAAAAAATAATAAAAAAAAAGACAACCATATCATAAAAAAAAAGTTTGAGGATTAAACATTTTATGGCAACAGCTACTATATGGTTTCCAATTTTACAGTACTTACGGTTGACGATAACATATTCCAATGTTTTTTTTTTTGTTATCTCCATTCCCTCCCAAATCAACAACACTGTCAATAAAAAAATATTCAAATAAAACCTACAAACTGAAAATGAAAAGTCTTAGAAACTAAATCCCCATATCTTTCATTTCAAGGTAAGGCAACAAAACTTTCAAATCATTCAAACAATACCAACAATCAGAACTCTTGAATACTTAATAAGAAAAACCCTAAAATCTTCAATCCCAAACATTTGAACCTCAAGAAAATTAAACAATCAAACGAAAAGAGAAGGAATAATAGACAACTTAACTTCAAGTTCTATCATCATAACAATCAAACAAACCCACAAACTCAAAACATTTAAAATCAAAATTCAGAGTCCTTACCTAGCTCATCAAAGTTATCATTTTTGCAATAAAATGCACCATTGTCGAACAATCTGATGTTCGAAAAATTAATATCATTAAATTCATTTCAAAGAGGGAAATTTTTAAAAAGTAGGAATTCTTAGATGTTTTTACCCGGAAGTTGTTTCCTTTCGAGATGATGGATAGCAAAAGGAGCGTAAGGAATAAGATGGGGGCGAAATCTTGATGAAGTCTAAGAATTAGCTTGCAAATTCTTGGAAAAATATGATGGAAATATATGACAGGATGACATTTTGGTAATTTCGGTGAAGTTCGGGCGTTTGAGTTTCGGCGTTCCAGGGGCATGGGTTGATTGGAAACAGAGTGGAGATCATGGGTCACGGCTACGCCGTGACTACGATGTTTTTCGGCGAAATTCCATCGTTTCGCCCTCCGAAACGACAATTTTGCTATTTTAGGAAAGTTTTGTTTAACTTATAACTTTCATTAGGAATTTCCGTTTTTATTGCCGTTTGCGGCATTTGTTTCTATTTTTCGTCTAGTTTCCAGTTTAGGGCTTTTAGGGCTTTTTGGACTTTTTACTATTTTTGGCAAATTTTAGAGTTTCGCTATTTAAGCGATCTATTGGATGTAATTCGCAGTTTTTGGTTGGAATAAAAGAATTTTCGAACTTTGGCTTAAGTTCTGACCTAGATCGAGTTGTTCGTGGATTCGTTCAACTGGTTTAGAAGATCTCATTGCGTCGGTTGGTATCGAGCCTCGCGGCGTGATTGGAGAAATCATGTCGCCGAAGAGGAACCAACGAGCGTATCGAGGAGGTGTATGATCGTGACAATCGAATCGACAAATTGGCCAAATAATTGACCAACGCATGGGCGCGGTGGTAGAACAATTAACCGCAGAATCGATCAATTGTTGGGTCGAGAATATGGATCGTGTCCGTAACCATCGAAGGGAACTGTTGGTGATGAACCGATGGGAGATTCTTCTACCGGAAGGGGAGGATGAGTATGTTGAGGTAGTGCGAGGAGGCGCTACAGCCGCGTGCGATTGAGGATTATCGCAGGCGGTGGGAGTCTGGGATGAAGACGTAGGTCCCAGAATTCCATGACACCCTTCAACCGGAAGAATTCTTGGACTGGCTGGCGTCAGTTGAAGAAGTCTTAGAATTCAAAGGTGTACCCAAAGACAAGCGTGTGCAACTGGTTGTGACCAGATTCCGCAACAGGGCCACGACTTGGTGGCAACAGCAAAAGTTGATGCGGAATAGGAATGGAAAGGCGAAGATCACCTCGTGGGAGAAGATGAAAAAACACTTACGGGCTGAGTTCTTGCCTTACAATTTCCAACGGCTTATGTATCAGAGGTTGCGAGAATGCGAGACAGGGG
The DNA here is from genome assembly GCA_039657325.1 of Stephania cephalantha. Lineage (NCBI taxonomy): Eukaryota > Viridiplantae > Streptophyta > Magnoliopsida > Ranunculales > Menispermaceae > Stephania > Stephania cephalantha. Next base: position 33,313,041 of record CM077569.1, read on the forward strand.
CAAAGTCGATGAGACGATTACACTGCGAGTTTTATCGGTTAGTCGTTAGAAACGAATCGCGGGAGACTAACGACCAATTAGTGGCGCGGTATATTGGTGGACTGAGGGTGCAGATCCAATATGTCGTCAACATGTTTGATCCGGCTTCCTTATCTGCAGCGCACCAGCGAGCATTGTTGGTGGAGAAACAACAGCGTCGGGGTGTGAGTAATGCTTCCAGTAATCTTAGTGTTGGGACATCCAATACCGGAGGTAATATCGCTGCAATTAACCTTGCTAGTCGCACGAACAGACTTAGCACTAGTGGGATTAAATGCTTCGGTTGTGGCGAAGTTGGTCACAGGAAGTCAGAATTTAAAGGGAAGAAGACTCTCTTTATTGAGAATGAAGAGGAAGACGAAGGGGAAAAGGCCAACATCACTGGAGAGCCAGCCTTTGATACTTCTGACAACACAGAAGAGGAAATCGTGACTGGAGATGTGGGTACTGCCTTGGTTGTGAGGCGTTCTTGTATGACTCTAGAGTCGTCGCCGATGATGAGTGGTGCGGAATAACATCTTTCGGTCCAAGTGTACCATCTTAGGCAAGGTGTGCGGGTTCATGATTGATGCGAGCGATTGCGAGAATATCGTCTCGATTGAAGCGGTTCGAAGTTGGGCCTTGCAATCGAACAACACCCAGCCCTACAAGCTAGCTTGGGTGAAGAAGAAGGTGGTGAGGTGAAGGTGTCGAAGCGCACCTTGGTGACTTTTTATATTAGTGCTAACTACAAGGTTTCAGTCTGGTGTATGTTGTGGCTATGGATGCTTGCCACTTGTTACTTGGACGTCCTTGGCAGTTTGATAGGGGAGTTGTGCATGATGGCCGAACCAATAAATACACCCTTATGTTCAAGGGAGTGAAGATTGTGCTAGTACCCGCCAAGGATCCGGAGGAAGTTAAGCCTACTAAAGAATTTAGCACCTTGCTGTCTTTGGCAAGATTTGAAGATGCATTACAGGATTCTGAGGTAGTTTACATCTTGATGGGAAAGGAGGTAGATAGAGATGTTGATGTTCCTGAAGCTGGCAATTCCTATTGCGAAGGAGTTTTGTGATGTTTTCCCGATGAGATGCAAGAAGGACTGCCACCATTACGTGATATTCAGCATCAGATTGACCTTGAAACTGGTGCGTCACTACCTAATAGACCACACTACCGAATGAGTTCCAGTGAGCATGAGGAGTTGCGCAGACAGGTTGAAGAGTTATTGGCGAAGGGATTCATCCGTGAAAGTCCGAGTCGTGTGTGCATCTGACCCTCCTTACACCAAAGAAAGATGGCTCCTGACGGATGTGTGTGGACAGTAGAGCAATCAACAAGATTACTGTCAGGTATCGCTTTCCTATCCGTCGCTTGGATGATTTACTTGACCAATTGAGTGGAGCAAAAATTTTTACAAAACTGGATTTGAAGAGTGGGTACCACCAGATTCGCATTAGAGTTGGGGATGAGTGGAAAATTGCTTTTAAAACCAGGGAGGGGCTGTATGAGTGGTTAGTCATGTCGTTTGGGCTGTCAAACGCACCTAGCACCTTCATGAGAGTCATGAACCAGAGCTTGAGACCTTTGATAGGCAAGTGTATTGTGGTATATTTTGATGATATATTGATATACAGTACTAACGAGGAGGAACACCTCCAGCACGTGCGAGATGTTCTGACTATCTTGCGCAGGGAGAAGTTCTATGCTACGATGAAGAAGTGCTCATTTTTGACACCGAATGTCCTTTTCTTAGGTTATGTCATTTCTGGAGAAGGGTTGCAGGTTGATGAGTCTAAAGTAGAAGCCATCCGCACTTGGCTTAGACCCACCACCGTCACGGAGGTTCGCAGCTTTCATGGGTTGGCTTCCTTCTACAGGCGGTTCATTCCACACTTCAGCAGTATCATGGCCCCAATTACAGATTGTATGAACGACGTGAAGTTTGGGTGGAGCAACGAGGCAGATGAAACATTCCAACCGATCAAGGTGCGGTTAACCACTGCCCCCATTACGATGTTGCCAGATTTTCACCTACCTTTTGAGTTGCATAGTAATGCATCCAAGGTAGGCATTGGAGCAGTCTTGAGTCAGAATAATATGCATGTTGCCTATTTCAGTGAGAAGCTGTCTGGGGCGAAGTTGAGGTATAACACATACGATGTGGAGTTCTATGCAGTGGTACAAGCCGTGAAACATTGGCGGCATTATCTTTTCCACAGAGTGTTCATGTTGTTTACAGACCATGAGGCATTGCGACACTTATATGGGCAGAACAAGGTCTCGGCCAGACATGCTTCTTGGGTGGCCTATTTGGAGCGTTTTACTTTTGTGGTGAAACACAAGTCTGGTGTGACCAACAGAGTTGCTGATGCCCTGAGCAGACGAAAAAGTTTGTTGAGCCGCATGACCATTGAGGTGCCTGGGTTTTCCTCCTTTGATTTGTTTGCTACTGATCCTTTCTTTGCTACTATTGTGGAGAAGGTGCGGAGTGGGGAGCGTACCGATTGCACACTCCATGAGGGTTTCTTATTTCGGGGCAACCAGCTTTGCATTCCTAATTGCAGCCTAAGATTGCTGATTATTAGAGAGTTGCATGGAGAGGGACATGTTGGGCGTGATCGCACTTCGCAGCTGGTGCAGGCCTCTTACTTTTGGCCTACCGTTCGCAAGGAAGTGGACAGATATGTGCAGCGGTGCCGGACTTGCCAGCTTTCGAAGGGTACCGCAACTAATGCCGGTCTATATATGTCTTTGCCCATTCCAGAACAGCCATGGGTTGATATTAGCATGAATTTCGTGTTAGGGTTGCCTAGAACACAGCGGGAAATGACTCTATTTCTGTGGTGGTTGACCGTTTTTTCAAGATGGTTCACTTCATCCCATGCAAGAAGACCACTGATGCTGTAAAAGTGGCTCAGCTATTCTTTTTGGGAGGTGTATAGATTGCATGGCCTTCCTACCTCGAATGTTTCAGATCGGGACACCAGATTCCTTAGCCATTTTTGGCGCGGTTGTGCCATGGCTATGGTGAACAAGCAATTTGAAATTTAGCAAAGTGCTTATCATCCGCAAACAGATGGGGCGATCGAAGTTGTCAACCGTTCGTTAGGCAATCTTTTGAGGAGCTTGGTGGGTGAGAATGTCAGGAGTTGGGACTTCAAGTTGAGCCAGGCAGAATTTGCACACAACCATGCTGTTAATCGAAGTACCGGGTTTAGTCCTTTTCAGGTTATGTATTCAGTACTACATCGAGGTCCTCTTGATCTGTTACCAGTGCCAAGTAAGACTAGATGGCATGGCAAGGCATAAGACTTTGTTAGTGGGCTGCAAGTGATTCATCAATTTGTCAAAGATAACTTGCAGAAGGTTGCTGACAAGTACAAACAATATGCAGATCGGAAGAAGCGTCACGTGGAGTTTGAAGTGGGTGACTTTGTGTGGGCAGTTCTCACTAAAGACCGGTTATCTGTGGGTGATTACAACAAATTGTCAGTTCGAAAGATTGGTCCTGTAGAGGTTCTTGAGAAAATTAATCCTAATGCTTACAGATTGAAGTTGCCAAGTCACATTCGCACGGCTGATGTATTTAATATCAAGCATCTTGTTCCCTATTATGGGGATACGTCTGATGATGACAATTCGAGGGCGAATTCTGTCCACCCTAGAGAGAATGATGAAGTCCAAGAATTAGCTTGCAAATTCTTGGAAAAATATGATGGAAAGATATGACAGGATGGCATTTTGGTAATTTCGGTGAAATTCGGGCGTTTGAGTTTCGGCGTTCCGGGGGCATGGGTTGATTGGAAACGGCGTGGAGATCACGGGTCACAGCTCTGTGATTACGACGTTTTTCAGCGAAATTCCATCGTTTCGCCCTCCGAAACGGCAATTTTGCTATTTTAGGAAAGTTTTGTTTAGCTTATAACTTTCATTATGAATTTCCGTTTTTATTGCCGTTTGCGGCATTTGTTTCTATTTTTCGTCTAGTTTCTAGTTTAGGGCTTTTAGAGATTTTTGGACTTTTTACTTTTTTTGGCAAATTTTAGGGTTTCGCTATTTAAGCGATCTATTGGATGTAATTCGCAGTTTTTGGCTGGAATAAAAGAATTTTCGAACTTTGGCTTAAGTTCTGACCTAGATCGAGTTGTTCGTGGATTCGTTCAACTAGTTTAGAAGATCTCCGCTGCGTCAAATCTTCATTAAAAATTAAATATATGTATGCCTCCATTTTGTTATTCACTAATCCCTACACATGGCCCAATAGTAGGCTGCCACATATACCAACGATAAGTAGTGTAAAATTGGAACTATATAGGCCTCGTTTGGTTCATTTTTGCTAACTTATAGTGTTAGTTGGGAGTTATCTTCTTGGAGTTAACTTCTTGGAGTTAATATTTTCATGTTTGGTTCAACTTTAAACTTGTAGGGAAGTTTCAAATTCTTAAACAATAAAAAATATGAATTGCATAAATAGTCTCCAAACAAGAGAGAGATGAGTAATAAATAAGTAATTAATGATGGGTAATTGCACTACAAGAAAGAACCAATTCAGCAACAAACTAATATGATGTTGAATTGGTACGATCCGTTGCTAAACCACTCTGCAACAAATCAGCGACGGACAGAGGCTGTTGCTAAAGTCTTTGTTGCTGGTGCACCTCATCGACATATTTACTATTTTGTTGCTGTTCAGCGACAGATTTGTGACAAACGTCTGTCGCTGGACAACAACAGAAACACGTATGTTGCTGATTGAAGTCTAGTCAGCACAGACGTGTCTGTCACAAGTCTGTTAGTTGTTCAACGACAGACTGACGTTTGTCGCTGATTGGTGTCCAATCAGCACATACGCTATTTTTAAATAGTAATTTTAAAAAAAAATTTAAACAAAAAATAGTAAAAAATAACTTGCAGTAAAATCTGCCAAAACAATTAAAAACTTCTAATATTACTTTAATTGGAAAGATATATGTATAATATCAAAATTTTACGAACAATGTCTACAAAAGAATGAGTTTAACATTTCATAATTACTACTATACTATAAAGTAGTAGATCAACATTATTCAACAATCGACAAACAACTACACAAGCTGGCTACACAAATTTACATACATACGATGTGTACAAAACACTCCGATAGCATTCTTTCACCGGTACATAGATAGGCACTACACAAATTCTTTAGCTAGCAGAGTGTATCCCATCCAAATCCTGAAAATTAAAAGGAACGTCAACATTATTCGACAAGCAACCAACATATTCCAACAAAAATTTAAACATCACATCCAATTTTAGTGAAATTGAAGACTATAAATACTCTTCTTAACCAACTTGAGATGTAGGCTATTTATTTAAAAATTAGAGTTGAATCTCAATATAGATACCTTGTCAAACTAATTGGTGAAGAGTCTTTTAGAGTAATGATAAGAAACACATACATAATGTCAACATAGTATATGAGGGGGCATTGAGAGAAATCAATTAATAAAAAGAAATGCACGGGGTTGTGTTACCTTTGATTCATGGTCCTATTTGTGTTGAATACTTGTTTCGTAACTGCTATTATTGTTCCATCTATTTTCCATATCGCTAGTCTAAACATTGAAATACAAGAATGTAACACCATAATAAAATGGATGAGTTAGTGAAGAAGAATAAGAAACCTAGCTAATTAATAGGTAGCGTGAATTCACAGAAACTCACTTGTAAGGTGTGTGTGGTGTAAGGTGTGATTTTGAAAAGAAAAAGTTAAATAGGTAGTAGGATGGAACAACTTAATTCTCTACTACTACTAGTACTAGTAACTTGAGTTTTTGGAAAGATAAGATGGATGAAATGAGTTAGTGGGAAAACCTTGTAATTACTAGGAAGAGTTTGGTCCGTGTAGACGAGCTCACCTAATTTGGGATTGTAGATGATAGCCTTCTCAAAATCATATAAAAAATAAGAGGTGAGATTGGTGGTGTACTAAGCATAAGCATAGGCATAGGCATGGAGACAGTTGAAACAATGAATCAACAAATTAAAACAAAGTTCGAATTACATTATGAAGATGTAAAACAACTATCCCTGATCTCAAATGGGTAGCAACAAAACACACTCGACTCAATCTCTATACCAAACTAAAATAACCAAAACAAGTTAAGAGTAAAATAAATCACTTATTTGGATTGAAAGACTTAACCAATATAAAAAATAAGTGTTTTTCTCACCTTGATCTCAAAAGGGTAGCAAGAAAACACACTCAATTGAATCTCTAGACCAAACTAAAATTAGCAAAAGAAGTTAAGGGTAAAGTAATTCACTAATCTGGATTGAAAGACTTAAACAATCTTAAAAGTAAGTATTTCTCACCTTGATCTCAAAAGGGTATTAATGATATTGGATCTTTAAACCTTTCTCTGATTTGCTTTCTTAGCACTTAACCCATCTCTTCCCTCTATCACTACCAATAAAGATAATTTTGTCCGTCACTATACTATTAATGAACATGTTCAAGGAGATCTTACAGAGAATCCAACAACATAGCATCCAAAGTAGATGTCCCACCAACTTCAAATCAATCCAACTCACATGGAAACAATTCATCAATCCAATATGGTTAACTATAGTGCGTGCCCATAAGTGAAATCTATCAAAATAGGGTGAATACACAAAAACATTAAAATCAAGGAAACCTCATATTAGTATTACTATAACATAGAGATAGACACTAACCCCAAAAGGCACAAAGACTTGAGAATAGTTATAATCACATCCACAAAAAAGAACCTATTCTGGTTTAAATTTAAAATGCTACCCCAAAAAGTAAAATGCTTTGACTTGCGGACCTCACTTATGTGAGACATGACAATCATTCGATCTACTATAGTTGAGTAACCATTTAAATTTTACACTTAGCCCAACAAATGGATATACCAATCATTAAACAACTCCCACATCAAAAAGCAAGAAGAAAATCATATAATGCTTTTGAATAGTCCAAATTATGAAATATGACATGACAAGATGCACCTTATAGTATAATTTGAGTCAATCAAAATTTGGTGGCACATTTATGTTTTGAACTAATATGCACAAATAAATCACTGCCATAATAAGGTGCTCATTTGATAGCAGTGAGTTTTATAATTAGAAGCTCATCAAGACAATTACAATCACAGATAAATCACCAGCTCTTGCAAAATAATCGAATAACTTACCTGTAAATACTCCAACTCAGACATGCTTCCAGAAATAACTGCGTAGAGCGACCTTAAGCCTGAAATATCAGAACATTATCACTTTAACATCTAATAGAAAAAAATATAGGAATTTTCATAACATGATCATTCAAAAAAACATCTTCCTTTCTAAGTGGTCATTAGTATAGCTTTGCAAAGTTGCTCATGCAGACAAAACATGAATTATATATCAAGGGAACCCATCTCAGAATTGTTTTTTTTTAAGTTATTAAAGAGGAGCACAATAAGACATGAAAGTACAAAACTCCAATTAAAAGTCAACTAAGAATCTAAACCAAAGAAAGATAGTAAACCCTTAGTTATGTTTCATAGCTTCAAAAAAGCCTCCCATGGTCCTGCATTAGTTACTACTTTATCCCTACTCTTTGAAAAATAGAACACCCAGGAAATGGTTCATAACACAAACTCATCAATTTCATAATCTATATCAATGACACAAATTTTTTCTATACGGAAACAACCCATAAAGATAAGAAATACATCATATCATCATGCAAATTATACTTATGCTAACAAGAAATAAGCTCCCATTGAATTAATCATACATTCATAATACTTGAAACAAATCCTAATTATGACTATCGCCTGTCGTGTAAAGATATAATTGCAAAGAGAAATAACTCGTGGAAGAGAAAATTACAAGTAACTGGGATAAACTTCTGGCAGGTGTTCACAATAAAGTTGTTGGACAAATCATCCTCTTCCACTTATTTGCCAAAAAGCTAAAGAAAAAAAAAATAGCACAATGATTTAATAATGATCCATCTCTTGTAGTTTGGATCAATTCATACGACAATATCACAAATTATGGATATAAATTTCAGTAAAAAATGAAGAGAGTTCAACATGCATACTAAAAGATAGCATCCTTTTGAACCAATAACCAATTTGAACAGGAAGAAGAAAAGATTGAATCTCAATCTCAAGGCAAAAGCGGTTGGGCAAAATAATTATTTTTCTTATGTATATGGCTAAGAAACAACATGTTACTTTAAGGAATTTGAAGCAATAACACAATAATTTTTTTCATGCACTTACTTCAAATAAATTGCTTTTTATAAGACTCAAAATGAATTGTTACGTGGTACATGCAGATGGTTCTAATTTAATTTTACTCAAAATGGTGAAGATAAATGAGCAACTACTTTCAACATGGGATTTGTAAGGTAATTATATCTTACCCAGAAAAAAATCCAGATGCCTTGCCAACTTCTTCTTTGTAACCAACACCAATACTAAATGCCACCGATGCACATACCTGTAAATGAAGAATCACATCGACTACATTAGAAGGAAAAAAAATGTGAAGATATACACTAACTCGTAAAAATTCGTAAGTAACCAGGAACTTGCCCATAATACAACGTCTGTTAGAGAAGAAGAATGCTCAGATTCATAGACATTTTCCTTAGTGAAAGAGATGTCACCAGCTTCTGTAAAGTCATCAGATAACTGGGATTGAATCCTCTATGTTTCTTCTACAAATCCATTTCATCATCAAAAACTCACAAGCGAATAAGGATTTGGAGGTTGTTCCACATGACACCAATCGAAACTCGGACCCGCCAAGTCGTGCACCATCTCATGATACGATGTACAATAATTGGTTGCATGTAACTCTTTGGGTCATCATATCTCATCATATTGCTAGGTTCGTCATGTACATTTTGAGTGTACATATATTCTGCTTCCCCGTGTTTCGACCAACATTGATATCTCGGAACGAAGCCCGACGGAGTATATGAAATTCTACGGTGTTAACATCATAGTAGGAATGATTACGACACTTAGTATGGTTGCACGGACACCGAATCTTCCCCTCAATGACGAATGTCCTACAATGCGTCTTAGCGTACGCTATGAACTCGTTTACGCTGTTAATGAACTCTCATCGAGTATACCCATTTTCGATACGACTATACATCCATTCTCGATTAGTAGACATCTCGATCCTAAGTTTTCTAGGCAAACAGTGGATAAATCTTATCAATTCTTAATAATGAAGTATATAAATTATTATAGTTTTCTTTATTTTAAAAATTAATCCAAATATTCATCAATTCTTAATATATATAGTCTCGAGATTTCAAATATAGCTATGTACCAAGTAAATGAGAATCACAATTAATAAAAAAATATAAGAATTAGTTAGAACTCAATAAGATATCATTTTTCGTTGAAATGCACAGCCAAACAATAAGTTAAACAATGTTCGAATTTATTAATTTATTGTATTAATCAATGAACATACTATGAACTAAATTTAACAATAGTAATTGCTAATTGTTATATGACAAGCCAAGTGAAAATTGAAAACTAGCTAAATGCATATCCAATTCATTCTAATTGAGTTTTTCGAGGTTGTTTCGATTCAATTCATGCTTTGCATATTCTATAATCATAAAATCCAACCTGAAAATAGTGATTTTAAGTTTGGAGTTATTTTTGACTCAAAAATTGTAGTGTATATTTCAAAAGTTGTTGTTTGAATTTGATGTGTCTTATTTGAAGTTATTCTTTCGAATATAACTAGCTTTTAAATATCACAACCCCCTCAGAGTTGGGAAACTTTCTAAAGATCACGACAACCAAGGGAGTAGCTCCATACACTTATTCGAAATACATACATGCCAACTAGATACTTGAATTTACCAAGGACTTCTAGTATCAATTCTTCTCTCAATAAATGTAAAAAATTGGCATTCGATGATGTTCATCCTATGAAAGCAAATAGCTTCTTTTATGCTCAGTATCTCCACTTGAAAAAGTTGGGCTAAACATGAAAAAATTTTATTTCAAAATTTCATCAAACATTCGATTTCGGTAGACCATGTCACCCTTAGCTTTAGTTTCATTCTACCTATCTGAATATCTTAAGCCTCATAATATAAACCCTTGATGAAAGCACAAAACTTCCAAAACACTAATCCAATCCCGACTTAATCGAACTTATTCAAATAATCCAACAACTATAATAAATTAGAGAAACTAAGAGCTGGAGAGTGAGAAATACATACCTAGCAAGCATTTGGATTTCACACTCTCTTATATATCTTGGCTTCAACCAGATTCTTATTCTCCATATACCTGACGTTTACAAGAATAGGTAGTCAGTGGAAATTTATTTTATTTTCTCTTCTTTTGAATAAGTTTGGATATCAAAGTAAACACTGGTTTAAAGCTTAAGTCGATGCATTCAAATGTACTTCAAGAAATATATTGGTAATACACTCGACAGTGAATTTAAAAGGAAAAAGGAACAAAAAATGAGGCAAGTAGCACCCAAAATTGAAGTATGAATCTAGATGCATATTCATAATTCATAAAAGCAATCAAATAGCATGAATTGAATCATAGTATTTCCTAGATTAAGTTTAATTCCAACACCACTTAAGAAATAAGAATAACTCCAAACATATTTGAGAAAGAGTTAATGTCCACGAAAATTCCAAACTTCATTTCAATCTGAAAGGAAAAGATGAACCGTATCATCTAAAAATGACACAATCTAAAAATGACATATTTGGTAAAAATTAATAAACAAGGCTTTTTGTACCATAAAAAAGGCTTTTTGTACCCCCTTCACGAAACAAAAACGAGAAGCTTAGAATATCATTAGGCCGAACGATTAAGTTAGTCTATACCTATACTTCCGAAGTCCTCCAATTTCTAAAACCACATCGCATTTTCAATTTAAATTATTAATTTTAGTTTATACTTGTATTTTTCGTAATAACTGCTAAGGATTTGCTAAATTTATATTAGTTGAAAATGGGGGAGGCACAATGCTAATGAACAAATGATACAACAACAACAACAACAACAACAACAACAACAACAACAACAAAAAAAACAACAACAACAACAACAACATAGCCTCAGTCCCGAATTAACTGGGGTCGGCTACATGGATTAAACTTTTCCATTGTGCTCGATTAAGTGCAATTGATGGTGAGCTTTTCAAACCATTCAAACCCCTCCTAATTAATGCATCCCATGCTAATGAACAAATGATAATATCAAGAAATGATTTAGAATGAAAAAAATGTTTATAGCTTCAATCAGAATTACCTTTATTTTTTGAAGTTCTTCAATTTCTAATATCAACGCGGCTCTGTTGTGTACAAGAGCTTGCATGTGATAGACCAACAATGTCAGAGGTTGTGATAATGCTGAGCAATAAAGAGACAACTCTACCTTCACCTAAACAACCAACATTTTGTACAAGGAGCAGTATAGAGAAATCCTCTAGTCTAAACAAGCTATCAGTTTCTTCAACAAATTATGTGAAAATTACATTAATTAATGGTCGATAAGGAAGATCATATATACTTAGTTAACACTTCATTAAGTCTTTTTTATCGATGTTGTATACGATTGTATTGAATATTGAAATTATTTTCATGTATCTCAAATGATTTAAAACAAAGAAAATAAGGTATGGTGCCTTGTAATTAAGATTGCTTTAAATCTTCATTTGATATATTCAGTACATAGACTGCTTCGTCTTCATTAGCTCTCATCCAGGTATGATTTCTAGAATTAAGGAGATTTATTTTTTTCCAGCCCTTCTGAATCTTTTTAAATATGGATAAATTGAATTAAAAAAAAAGTCGTGGACGATGTGCTTTTATTGGATCTCTTTGAGTCTATCTCTGTGTGATTGACAATATTTTTCAATCTAAATTTATGTTAACTAAGCATTTCGATAAGCACATCTCCCTAACTTCAATTCAAAATATTTTATGCACCACGAAAAAATTTAAATGAATATTTAAAGCATTGACAAAATTTCCTCTGAAATCATCATTATTGAATGCAAGGCTGAAGAGAGAATTAGAGATGGCTTTCCAACAACGATCAACTGATTACTAATACACTCATCAAAATAGAGTTGATTGACTGAAAAATAATATCAAGTGCCCAAAGTAATAGAACAAAATAGTAAATTAGTAATGAATACTTGCCAATCTCATAAAAATAACAATCTCAGTGCCCAAAGAGGCTAAGACATACAATCAACTCCAGCATTACTAAATATGGACAGTGATGAGGTCTCGTAAAAACAAGGTCATTCTGATTGAATGCAAAGCAAGTCGACAAATCGAGAGATGAAAAATAACTTATAGCAGTGTCAACAATGAACATTTGCCAATCTCAGTGGAAATTTATCCAGTTATGAGGTTCTTCTCTACGCTCAATTCCTTTAAAATAACTATCAATATCAGATTGGATGCTTCCACTAACCTAGTTTGCACTTAAATCAATAACATCAATAGCCTTCAGCCTTTGGCGACTCCTCTCGAACCCACTCTCCATTGAACCAAAAAATAACATCAATTGAGAGAGAGAAGGGTTTGGGCAGAGGGTTCGACAAAAGGGTTTGGGCAGAGGGTTCGAAAGAACTTACACTTGGGAGTAGCTCGAACAGCGGGTCACAAAGTCACGGAAGATGGACCAGAGGGACCGATCGATTTGGGAGAGGAACCAGAGGGTCGATCGATTTGGGAGAGGGACAAAAGGGTTTAGGCAGATCGCCACACAGTCACGGAAGATGGTCGTGAAGAGGGGTTTAGGCAGAGGGTTTGGGCAGATGGTCGTGAAGAGATAGACGATGATGATCGTGAATGCAAGGGTTTAACGAGCTGTGAAGGGAAGACGATGAAGGTTTTCCTTTTTTTTATTTTCTACTCTGCAATATATCTGTCATTGCTACGTTTTGCTCACCAGATCGAATGACACGTGTTCGTATTCATATCTCTATGTTTGTCACATTGTGCGGGAATATATGGCAGGATAAATCAACGATAGATCTGTGATAATCAACAATCTGTCACAAAGTTTTGTCACAAATCTGTCTCTGAATAGTTGCTTTGCGGTCAACCGAGTCAAACGAACTATCTGATGCACATCTGTTGTTGATTTGTTGCTATTCCACCATATTCTTGTAGTGTTATGTCTACAACTCCCGGGAGATAACTCCCTAGGGGGAGTAGTGGGGAGATTTCTCACTCCCTAGGGTGTAAGTTGAGAGATAACTTGCAGGCAAGTTGAGCAACCAAACAAAATTAGTTCCGAACTCCCTGTAAGTTACCTCCCGGGAGATAACTCTACCCCTAACCAAACAAGGCCATAGTAGGCTCTCCCACATTTTATTGGGTTTTTATTTTTCACGTAATAGAAATTTATTTTTTTAAAAAAAATATTAGATTTTTGTGAGATATGGCATGAATCTTTTGGGAGACTTCAATTCTAAAATGAAATTTGATGTTTTGACACACTTTTAAGGCACGCTTATTGAAAATCCATATGATATATTTCAAGAAGTACATGCACGTATAACAAAGTATCACTATTACTAAGCATGCACTAGGTGTGATTTTGTGTGTGACTTCGCGTAACTTAAACTTGGAGTTTTTTATTGGACTAGGCTTGTGAGTTTTGTCTTAGGGTGGGCTTAATCTAATTAATATTGGTCCAACCTATAACTAACAACAACTTTTTTTAAGGTTAGCCTTGTGCTCAGCCAGGGCAGCCAGGGAAGCATTCAACTTTTCTTTGTCAAATTTCTATTCAACTAATATGTAAAAAATCTTGCATATTAATTTTTGAAATATGATAGATGTAAAAACTCTTGAATATTAAGTCTAAAAAAAAACTCTTTGCATATTATTTTTTGCAATTTGGGCATCTAATATTTTAAAGGAAATGAAGAAAAACTCTTACATATTATTTTTAAGGAAAATGATAGTTTAACGAACTTAAAATCACATGCTGCTAAAGTCTTGGACTCAAGTGTCCATACTTAAAAGTGTTTTTTACAAGTTATTTATGGTACACAAAAATAGAAAGACACAATTACCCTCACCCGTTAACACCAATATAGAAGGACACATCTACCTCCCTCATCACTTCCACCACCACAGCTGCCGGCCACTGTCGTCGTCATCCACCACCGCCTATGACCTCTCTCTCTAATGTAGAGGAGGGGCAGGCTTCCAACCACCCTAATCTCTTTCTCTCCTAGCAAGATTGGCCGCCTCTTTTTGCCAGATCTGACCCTCCTTCATGCCTAAGCGAAAGAAAGAAGAGGATGATGGTTGCTAGCAGTGATGGATGATGACGACAACATTGTCGGACGATGTTGGCGGCGATGGCGGTCAAGGTGATGATGGTAATTATGACAGCGGTGGTGAGTTATGGATGGTGGATTGAAGAAGAGGGTTATTTATATGTATGAATGGTACTTAGGTCTTTTTATGGTGTGTTTAAGTTTGGACACATGAGTCCAAATAGCAGTACCTATGACGGGCCCAGCCCAAAAAAACTGGGCCCTGCCCGACCTAGGCGTACGTGGACCCTAGGTTAACCTTGCAAAGTCAATGCAAGCCTAGTCAGCCTTCATTTCTATTATTATAAGTTATCAATTTAGAACTTTAAAGTTGAGTTATTAGCTTTTGCAAGTTTCAGAAGTTAAGCAGTGGAATTTAACTTAAGCAAATTAAATAATTGATCACGTTTCATACGTATCAAATATAACCCGTAATAGGTTACTAATCCTATTGGAATAGAGTAAAGGCAAGAACGGTGTCGAATCCGTAGGATTCAGTCAAACTGAGTTCAATAAATAGAAAAGTAAATCTGGAGGGTTTTTGAAAGAGTTTAATCTAAAATTCTACTAAACAAGAAAGTTAATAAGTTGTAAATCAAAGAATAAAATTATAACTAAGTCTAGGAATCCACAATCTAGCCCTATGTTGCTTCCATGTCTTGTATCATCGACTTTGAATTATGGGTTTTAAATAGTTTCCTTAGATCAGCTATAGTGTTGGGGTCCCGAAAACCCTAGTCCTCTTATTCTCGATAGATAGGGCAACTGCTCTCTAAATACTTCTCTCACTCCACCATACAACCATGGGAAACCTCTCTTAAGATTTAGCACGTGAGCATCATTAACAGCTCTGTAGGAACACCTACCACTAGATAACCTTGGGCAACCACTCTGAAGATTTAACCTAGTTCTCGATGTTACTCACCTAGAAAAATAAGTGTGTCAGGTTTCTTGCTCTAGGTGATCACTTCTAAACCCGGTAGGTATTATGGACTTAACCTGATTGATAGCAGGTTAATGGGTTTATGCCTAGAGATTAGCAATTGATATATAAACTTTAAACTACCATTGAGACATCGTTAAAAACAGCAACACAATGATAGAGAACTAAAGCAAAATACTATTATTATAGAAAACTTTAACAAGACATAAAAAACAACCTATTATTAGCTATAGAGCTTTATACCCGACCTACATATTAAAGAACCTAGCCGGACATGGCTACTCTACCTTCCTCTACTCATAAATCACTTTGAATACAATGTGTTTTCATTCATAGAGGTCCCTCATTTATATAGGTAAGCCTACGTAAAAGAATAGGAAAGCTTGGGAAACAAGAACCTTATAAAAAATACAAAGCTTCTATTCTGCGATTCTAGCATAGTCAGTGGTGCTACCATTATTTGGGAGCAACATCGGGTCACGTCGTGGCAATATATAGAAAGTCTTGGGTAGTAAGTCGGTCTAAAACTTCTATTTCTGAACATGGTGGTGTGATTGGCGCGTCCTTTGTAGATTTGACGCCGTCAGTTCATTTCTGGCGTCATCTGTTGTTTTTCCGTGATGCCTTAATTGGTTCTATTGGTTTTCATTGGCGCTGTCTATCCATTCTGGGGGCTTTAAGCCTACTACTTTTTTGACTGAACTTTGACTTCTTTCTCGGACTTGTCTAATTCACGCATAATCACTCAAATACCCTATAAAATCTCCAAAGTAAATGTATAGAGCCCTAAAATACGACTTCGGACTTGATTTACATAGCAAAAAAATTATGGAAGAGTGCACAAATAATGACTTATCAATAACTCAATAGAATAAAAGTCAAGACAACCTATGGTGTGTAAACCCATTAAATACGATCCCATTCATATATGGTGACAAAAAGTAAATATATATGTATCGAGTATTGCACTCAGCCTATAAACCCATTTTACAAAACAAGTTTAATATAAATATAGAAAAATGACCTACGGGTAGCAAAAGTAGAAGCCAATTCTTAGGGAGCTCAGAGGAAGTCACCAAGCACCGGCTCCCTTTTCTTTGCTAAACAAATGACCTGCAATTATCACCACGCGGGAGACAATTCCAGTGAGTAAAGCCAATAGAGTTTCAATCACAATTCATGAATTTAAATAAATAAGTCTAAGTATCATGTAGGGATTTAAAGGACAGAAAATTAAATAAAAATGCGTGATAAATGAACTAGAAAGTGACAACAACGAATAAAGAGTACCAAGGAGTCAAGGGAAGGCGTCTAAGTGGTTTAAATCCATTGAGAACGGGTGCCGATACTCGACTTCCTAGAACCACGACTCTCCAAGTCTATAGGCTCAGTTTGGTGTAGCGTAGGGGCATCAACGGTGCCTCGAATACCTTGACCACGTTTACTACCTTTGATTTAGTACTCGGGGTGATGTCACATTTGTCCATTTAGCACCAAACCCAAGAATACCTTCTTGACACACTCAAGCCTTAGACACTCAACAATATAAAATAAAGTCCAAGTAAATGGAATTACAAGAAATAAATTCAAGAATATGATAAGAATTGGAATTGATCCTCTAGCTGATTTACTTACCTCAACTACATGAAAATATCAACTTTCGCGGCTCTCACACGCCTCCAAAATCGATCTCAATACCTGATTCTAGCCTCTCTAGGTCCATGGTATTCATTCAATTTGGCTTGAGTGCGTTTGAGTCTAATTAAACTTGGTTTATCATTTGATTTTCAGTTCAGTCTATTGCACTGTTTTTAACATTTATAATTAAGTTATTTATCCCAATATGACTCTAAACTTGGATAAAAATGCCAAAAAAGACTTCACAAAGCTCGAGACATAAACTATAATGTTTATCGATATAATATAAGTTATAATTATTGATTTAAATCATTTAAAGGTTTTTAAATCTCTTTATTTGGAAACAGTCCAAATATGAACTTAGTGTTAAAATGTCAAGTCCTTAAACCAAAAGTGAGCCGAAAAAATGCGTTAGAAAACTTGGAATGACTCCAAATTCATGAGGCATCTAAATTATATTACAAGGGTTCATTATGGACAATGTAAGTTAGAAAGTTCTACGGAAACCCCTTGAAAAACCCCGACATCTAAACATTAACAAAAAGTGCATCCTTACACACAAGCCATGACTTTAAGTCCATTTTTGATAAAAAAAAAGATCGCATTTTTAAAAAGTAATAGTTCTAGGTTGTTGCTCGCCCTTTTAGCTTTTCGGGGATATATGGAACGTCAAAAACAGATTTACAATGAAGGAGATGCGATAATTTTATGAAAAAGTGTCATGAGGCTGCCAAGAACGTGGAGTGCACTTCAAGTTTTGGTAGAGCGCGTTTAAGGGTCGTGCTGAACTGCAAAAATGTAGTTCTGTACTACTAAATCATCAAAAATTATCTCCAAATGTTCCCAGATCATACACAAACCCAAAAATTTGACCAATCACCATTAAATATCATACATATAGTATATTTGAATCGATTTAACTGCAAAACAACATCAATTTGAGCCATCCGTTAACATTCATGATCAAGAAACAATGAAACTTGGGGAAGTCATAAAACTCATTTCGAAGGGTTGGATGTCATTGAAAACCAAAACTTTTGAAATCATTTATTAGTAAAAGAAACTTTAAATTTCAACATTCATTCAAGACTCACCAAAAAACCACATTTCCATCAACAACCATGCTCAGTTGAATCAAAGGAAATAAAAGAACTATAGGGCTTGTTCTTCAATGAACTAAACCCAAATGAGACTTTAGCTCCAAATCTCCACTCCCTTTATCTTCAATTTTAGAATTCCAGCACTTAAAGCTTCTGTTTCTTCTCCAAAGGAGTTCTCATGCATGTAGAGCTCTAAATGTACTTTGTATGCTTGGTCTCTAACTAAATTCTAGCCCCTAGATGGACGTGTAACTTCCTTCCATTTTTGGTCTCTAGGTTTATAAAAAGGCTTAAAAAATTATGGAAAGACTTAGTCATTCCACTATGCTCCCCTCTTTACTTAGGTGGATTGTTAGTTTAATTAAACCATCATAGGTAATTTAAGCCTAGTCTTGCCAATGCATTTAAACTATGATCCAGACTTAGGTTAATAATTATTTTGAACTTAGTCTTATCATGTCCAATAATTTGTAAACTCATAATAAGACTTGGGATTTCATTACTCCTTACTTGGGCTATTTTAATTAAAACTTCTTTTCATAACTTAGGTATTTTCATTAAGCTACAACCCCGCCCAAGTCTCAAATTTACCCAAGTCTCATCAATGCACTAACCTACTCAATTGTCCGCGCCTGGACACCCTGAGGTCGTCCCTCTCGTTTGCGAGTTCGACAACAACAGTAAACATCAATAGCGTACACATATATATAAGATAATACAAGGCATCAAACATAAGTAAAATAATTTATTTAAATTACCTTGGTGTCGAAGCTCGAGTTATAACCGAGAACATCATGTAGGACTAATGACTAGCCGCCATGTTACGGTCCTGCAAGGCAACGTGATTAGGATTAGTATATTTTTTAGGAGCGACTAAACGACCCTAATTTTTGGTAAATGTATCTCATTACTCAAGCATACCATGATTTTGCTAAACGTACCCCACTTTTATTTTCGTAAATTCTAGAAATACCCTTGCTTACCCCATACTTTCACCATCATTCCGTCTCTGTTTCTCGGTTATTTACCATAGTAAAACACTTGTACTAGGTCAAAAATGGCGTAGGATTTTTTTATGATCAAACAAAGTCGAATCTAGTCATGTCCGTGCCCTAGAAGTGAGGAAGTGTCACCCGCGAGTTTCGATCACACATGGCCGAGACCTCTTTAGAGGTCTCCGTCAGCTTACACTGATACATTTTTAAAGGCCTCGGCCGACTCCAACTGAGACCTTAGAAAAGGTCTCGATCTTGGTGTTGGTATCGGTGGGAGCCGACAGAAACCTTTAAAGAGGTCTCAGACTTGTGTGACCGAGACTTCTAAAGCGGTCTCGGCCCTGTGTGACCGAAAGTAATGGGTGATAAGAACGAACAAGAAATTTCTAAAACTCCAAAAAAAACATGAAACCGACCTAAAAATTAGTGGGTTTTACTCATAATCACTAGATATTCTCAATTTCATCGATATTTTGTGCCAAAAATGTGCAAATCAAAGCCCTAAACCTAACGACAAAACCACAAACACCACTTTCGACATGAAAATAGGTGTAGAATACACCAACGACATTGAATTGATGTGGTTTCGCTTGAATTTCGTCGAATTTGGGCTAGAAGTGAGCACGATTCGAGAAAGGGGTGACTGGGGTATTGGTGAGTGGGGTGAGCGGGGTATGGGTAAGCAAAACCCCTTTTATATGGAGGGGCAGTTAGGTCATTTCACACATTCATTAATTTTTTTTTTAAAAAAACTGGAGTCCGTTTAGCAAAAACTAGGATCCTTTTAGCGGCTTTTTTTTTTTGGGTCGTTACAGTACCTAAATTATTTTTTGTCATTTGACTGATTCTAGAAGTTTTCAAGATTTAAAGATTCTTTTGGCAATCATTATGCATAAAGACTGGAAATAGGTTGGAAAACATATATAATTTTAATCCATAGAGAGTCTATATGTATGAGGTCCGCTAAGGGCACCCCACCTTTTCATGAAGGCACCCAGTTAATGTGGGCACAAACCAATTTACCTGGGGCACCCAAAAATTAGACCCGAAATACCCAAAATACCACTCGTACAAACCTCTCGCACCCCACCACCCCCACCACCACTTCACCGAACTCCTTGTGGAAGAATCCATTTGTTTTGAACCGACCAGTGAGAGGAATCCCCGAAATCATGTTTTCCGTCCCTCGCCGTGTGTTTCTCCTTCGTTGTACGAGTTTTTTGCAGTTTGTAGGGTCGGGGTGTGAGCCGATTTCGTCTCCAAATTAGGGCTCGGTTGAAGATCGTCGAACACACAGATTTTGCACGAAATCGATCGTTTGAAGGTACGTTTATAGTATAATTAAGTTACATTTGGTAGAGTAGTTGTAATGTGTGTGTGGCGATTTGTAGAATGGTAAAAAATTTGGGAAATCGTGGTTCTCGGCCACACAGGCCAGAGACTTTGTTAACTGTCTCGGCCAAGCATGGCCGAGACAGAAGCTAAATTTTTGGGAACTCGCAGTTTCGGCCACGAAGGCCGGAAGAGTTCACAGTGTCTCGGTTACGCATGGCCGAGAATACTTCAGTTATCTCGGCCGAGACATGACGAGAGCTACAATTAGTGATAGGTAATGTGGCGTCGGTGGTGTACAACCGAGAATTTTCTCCTACTCTCGGTTGTACACTGGCGAGAGGGTTATAGTAGGCTAGGTCGTGATAGGACGAGAGTAAGGCGAATTGAAATGGTCAATCCATCTTGGTGGTGTACAACCGAGAACTTTCTATCGGACTCGGTTGTACACGGCCGATATATTGGACTCCTTGTCAGTCATGGGTGACCTAAAATATGGGTTGTTTCACGAACCTGCTTGACCGAGACATCAGAAATGGATGAATTTGAACATTTTTTTTTGTCAATTTTTTTTGGGTTCTGTTCCATGCGCTTATATGTTGTACTGTTTTCAGGTATGGCTCGTCCGAAGGTACCGTTGACTAGGGAGTAGGCTGGTGTTGAGGTATCGAGGCCTAACCGGGGGCGAGGTGGCCGGAGACCCCCGACAGCATCGTACCGGAAAGAGAAAGAGAAGGAGAATGAGGATGTTAAGGGAAAGGCGAAGGTAGATGGTAATCGTGGAAGGTTACAATTGCACGATGAGGGTTCGAACATCAATGCTGGGCGACCTGAGGATCTTGTTGTTGCCCGAGGGGAAGAGGAGGGGCATGCATCGGAGTCTAGTAGCAGTGACTCATCAGCGGCGGGGAACACGATAGAAACTGATCGTAATGTGGGCGGGAGTAGTAGTGGTGGAGCTGGCCATAATGAAGGAGAGCCAGAAGTGCCTGTTGAAGTGCGTGCTCCATTCCCCGGTGGTCCTATAGACGGGGCGTTGTTGAAGAGCTTTAAGGATCATGTCGCGTTATCGATTTGGAGCAATGAGGTAATTTCAATTTCATTGAACGGAGTAACTTAATACTCATGGTTTTCACAAAATGACGAGATGTATTTATTTGTTGCAGGAGCGTCCCGTTCTCAAGTGTATCAATCACGGAGCTCAGATACAAGAATGGGATTTACAGTCGTGCCACCCGGACACGGCGGGACTTCAGAGGATTATTCAGCGTTCCGGGTTGAATACGCGATAGCTGTTCATACCGCAAGGCCAACAAGGAGGTGATCTCTCGCATTTGTGGAGCGGTGGCGGCGGAGACGAACACATTTCACTTACCTTTTGGTGAAATGTCTATCTCATTAGAGGATGTGAGCTTCCTCCTGAAGATTCATGTGACGGGCAAAGTTGTGGCAGTGGAGAACTTTGCGAGGTACACAGAGGAATCTCGCTCGGACGCTATTAAGATGGTCTCGAACCTACTTGGGGTTAGCGTCGAGGAGGCTGAGGAGGAGGTGAATATCAGCAAGGGGCTCACAGTGCGCAAATGTTGGTTGAAGAGTCGATGGTGCCCCAAAGCTGGTTCGATACCCAAAACTTATCCTCCTGTGGAATGCAACGCCCGAGCGTACCTGTTGTACCTTTTGTCCTGCACTCTATTTGCCGATAAGAGTGGGTCTCGGGTGTCGATCGCGCTGCTGAAGCTTCTTGAAGACTTGGACGACGTGGGAAAGTACGCATGGGGTGCGGCTGCGTTGGCCTACTCGTATCGACACTTGGGGTCCGCCACGAGAGTGCAAGTGTCTCAGATTGCTGGCTACCTCACATTGCTTGAGGTTTGTTATAAAATAGACTTAAATAATTACGCCAACTTGCATTTGTGGACTAACTAACATTGTATGTATTTGCAGGGATGGGTGTACGACCATTTCAAACTTGGTCTCGCCACACCCAATGCGAAGTACATGGACTACGTGCACCCTCGTGTATGCAAATGGATTCAAAAGCACGAGACGGTGGCGAATGTTGACAAGCTCGGGTCCATTAGGAGAACCTTGGATATGTTGCGCCCAAGTGAGGTGAGATGGTTATCCATATCCTCTGATGATTGATGTTTTAGAAATTTTTTAAGAACAACTTTGCTTTTCTTCTGCCTAGAAGTGGAGGCCTCATTTGTGGATAACACGTACTCAAATCCGCTCGGCAACCGTCTCGTGGAAGAATCGTCATCATCGTGTTTTCTCTTCGATACTGCCTTGCCTCCGATTGAAGACCCCGGTGTTCTTCCCTTTGTCTTAATTTTCGCATGCGGCACAACACCCGGTGTAGACGAAGGTCGACTAATCTCCCTGAGCTGCTGAATAATCCTGAGTCGATCGTCCTCATCAGTGCAAGCATGAAACTTTTCCAACACCCGTTCAATCTCATCGTGCACGTTGTACCCAGACGGATCCACTGGATTCTCAGGTATCATACTCAACTTTCGCCAGTAAACATGAATGTCCTCGAGAGGGATGGGCGACCCAGCAAATATATGATGGTTTAGCACATGTGCATAAGGAAGGCCATGTGTGGTGCGTATCTCGCAACCACAACGAGTGGAGTCGCGACCAACATCCTCTCCACGTGTCAATTCATCTCTAATTAGCCTAAGCGCCCGTTGAGAGACATAACCACGCAATCGTCGATACAACTCATCAATGTACTCATGTTGGACCACATTCAAACTTAGCTCAAACGATGCCTTGATATTGTTGTGTTGGATTCTAAGGAGGCCATCAACCACATTCCACAAAGTCTCAAAATTGGCCTGACTGTTCCCAAGGTGTAGCTTCAGAATGGAATGCGCAGACACCACCCTCTGCGTTGTCGTTTCCCCAAAGTGCATAATTCTATTTGTCCAAGCGGAGACAAATTTCTCCTTGTAGTTCTTTAACCATGTGTTGTCCAAGTACTCGGTAAGACCCTTGACATTCCCAAACTCACAACGCAGGTCATTCATCCTAACTTCGAATAAGGCCTCCGAGTTGGCATACATCACGCTCGTCCACCTATCCATAAAACGCGCAAAACCATCGCTCTCCCCAAACATCTTCTTAGTCTTGGCCAATACTACTTTGTTGATGTGCCAAGAGCAAAGGAGGTGAGACGATGAGGGAAAAACTTCTTCTATACCACTAATAAGGGCTAAGTCCCTATCGGTAACAAACACGTCAGGTTTAGGCCACCCATCCAATATGGATCTCAAGTTCTGAAGTGCCCAAACATAATTCGCATGACTCTCTGATGATATGAATGCAAACCCAACGGAGAACGTCAAGTGCGTAGAAGTGATGCCAACAATCTCCAACAAAGGCATTCGATACCTATTTGTCTTGTACGTGCAATCCATCAAAATTACCGATGAGAAACACCTTAGCAACTTTATTGAGTCGGGATGTGACCAAAATAAGTCGGTGACAACATTCGTAACGGGATGCTTCCTATGCCAGGTTATCCACTTATTCTTCTCCAATATGTGCAACATTTGTTGCATTTGAGTCCTCCCACCCGCATCCTCATTTCAGACTTTTTGTCTTGCATTATATATTGTCCTCATTGTCGATACGTTTCTAACATCTCTTTGCTTCAACATATTTAGGATGTCTCTTGGCTTCACATTCCCCTTTGTCATTTGCCCCACAACCTCTTGCTCCCCCTTATCCAATCTTCAGGCAAATGAATGGCCGTCCAAGTTTTTTGCGGGCTCGTGATTGTGCCTCCCACATATTACTGTGACATACCACAAGGAGTCAACATTTTCCTTTAAGTTGATAAGGAAAGGGCATCCACATTTCTTCAAACCAGTTTGGGTCCTCGCCTTTTCCTCTTCTTCATCATTTCTTGCTTTCAGAGAAATTTTGAACGCTTTCCCCTTCCCTACCCTCTGAGACATTCCCCTATATGTTCCAGACCTCTCACACGCAAGTTTCACCCTCCCCCTGCGCTTAATGCCCCCGGCATCAGAGTGCTTTGTCACTAGCACAAACATGTTCTCGCGCCTATCATTTGAAGCCATGAAATAGCCGCTTCTCAGAGGGAATGGCCTACAAGGTGTAAACGTGTCCTTGTAGTCTGGAAATAGGGTAGAAACCGGCATTACCTGCAATACAAACATTGTAACATTATAATCAACCAAAATGTACAGCACAATCACAAAAAAACCCCAAAAAACAGGTTCTCGGTTGTTCAGGTCCGATACTTTCTTTCGCGTCTCGCTCACGTACGACCGAGAGTTACGAAGTACTCTCGGTCGTACCATACCGTGACCTAAGTACATCTCTCGGTCCTCTATGACCGAGACATTTCAATATATCTCGGTCCTGCGAGGCCGAAACAATCGCGCACATCGACAGAAACTTCAGATAACCTCATAAAAAACATAATAAATTCGCAAAATTACCTCAAGTTCAACCTCCTCTTGCACCGTAGCAGTACAATCCTCCATTATATAGTGGAAACAAGTTCGGATTTGAGGAAATTACCAAACCCTACGTTGACAAACAAATCATCATTTTCATAGTTTTACCCAACTAAACAGTTCTAAGAAACCATCATATGGTTGTCAAACATTGTTACCTAGTTGTCGGATGATGTCAATCCGCAAGAATCGATAAACGCTCGCCAAACGCAATGTGGCTTTGTGGTTCAAGCTTGGTGGTGGGGTGCCCTTTTTTGTTGTCAAAATGATTTGTGGGGTTTGAATCATTATATATACAGGGGAAAAATGGTATTTTCCAGTTTTGCTGTAATTTTTACAAATAATTTGGGTGCCTTCATGAAAAGGTGGGGTGCCCTTAGCGGCCCTCATATGTATTTATGTGGTTAGACCGCACCTCAAAAAACGAATGCCTGAACAAACCCGTGTGCGTGATGTCCTTCAAATTTTTCCGATGGGGTCGCAATATAATGTCTAAGATCTATGCAAGTCTTACTTAAGCTTTGGTTCTTCATTGTATAAAAATGACATTGTTGTACGTCAAAAAAGTACATTGTCTAGTTGAATATTGTAGTATTGAAACCCATGCCAAATTGACCACCATAGAATAGCTATAGTGACCAAGGCCTTGCATATCCCATCAAGAGAATCAAATTTTGAATCTCATGGAATGCATAATAAGTAACCTTTGTCGCTATTTAGTCCAAGTATATCATATATATGGGGAGAGTTCAATGGTGATTCCCTTTCCTTCTCTCCATTTTCATTTTCCTCCTCTCCACATCCCTCAATCCAAGGCTGGAGTTATCTCTCACGAGATAACTTACAGAAAGTTATGAACTAATCTTGTTTGGTTGCTCAACTTGCCTGCAAGTTATCTCCCAACTTACTCCATAAGGTGTGAGATATCTACCACCATCTAGGGAGTTATCTCACATGAGTTGTGGACACAATTACCTCTCATTAATGACTCATTTATTACCCATCTTTCTCTTGTTATGTCAATTCATAATTTTTATTTAAAAATTTGAAACTTCCCTACAAGTTTAAAGTTCAACCAAACATGAAAATATTAACTCTAATGAGTTAACTTCAAAGAGATAACTCACAACTAACAATGTAAGTTAGCAAAAACAAACCAAACGAGGCCCAAGACCTACAAACCTCCCTCCACCCAAGTCTCACACCCCCTCTCATTCGATCCCAACATCAAACTATCTTCAATTCGCCTCCCGCTCCTCCGAGGCCCACTCTCTTTCACCATCCTAGCTACATATGACCCCCTCACTAAAGCTTTCCATTACTTTCTAAATTAGAACCCATCGAAACCACCTCGGCCACTACTGCATCACCATGTGTGCCCATATACACAAAATCCCCAACACCAACCTCCACCCCCACAATCGCATATCCGCCTTAATCTCCACCATCTTTCACTTATGTCTCGTACAATACGAAAGGAAACCCTTGCTATGCAACCCCTCCCCCTTCTCCATCTAACAGAATGGCTGTCTAAGAGCTATTACCGGCCTACTTCATCGCCAACCACGGTTCACCGACCTTCAACACTCACCAATTTAACAACCAATACCAATTGCCTATCCTCAGCCACTCCTAGCAGAACTCGTAAGTGGACTTAATTCACTCCAGAATACCGCTACCAAGTAGCCTCCCAGGAGTATGTTTGAAGCCAATAATCCAAGAAACGAAGATTGAAAGAAAAACGTTCGTCTTTAAAATCAGCCATGATGGAATTCGGATCACCGAAAAGACGTCAAAAGCATCTTTTGCAATGAAATTCTGTGTAAAAAGCTGAATGGGTCTGTAACACGACTAAAGAAATTATATCCAAATCCCTTAGCATTTTTAGTCGATCCCTGAGGGGCGACATCCCTCCCTTATTCTTGGCTAGTCTATCAAATGCTAGATGACGCGCCATCAAGCTCTGCATGAATCCAAAAATAGAAGCTATCTAGGTGTTCCTCGTGTTGGTGTCAATGATCTCTACTGCGTCGCTCTGCGTTGTTATGACTGAATTGATGTAGAAAATGCTCCAAACTTGATGAATTGAAGAAATTGTAGATTGAGGCTAGAGTATCTCCTTAAGACAATAACGCCCTGCAAATTGTGCCCGCGGTCGGTAGCATTTGTCTCTCAGGATTCAACAATCACGTTCCTACGACTACAACACTTTAGACCGTAGGAATAATTGGATCAAAATGTTGTACTCACTCATTGTTAAAACAATGAATTTCATGACAGGAGAGAAAATAGGAATTTCACTGACCGGAGAGAAAGTATGAATTTAAGTGACCGTAGAGAAAATAGGAAATTTAATTTAAGAACACCCGAATAAAAATTGTGTTGTGTGTATCTATTACGTAGGAGACTTATGATATACATATATAGACTTGTTGTGTTGGTTCGTACGGGTATATCCATGTATTCAAAGTATACAACCCACATATACACAATGCTTTGAATTATTCTACAAAACAAATACG
Organism: Stephania cephalantha; assembly: GCA_039657325.1. Classification (NCBI taxonomy): domain Eukaryota; kingdom Viridiplantae; phylum Streptophyta; class Magnoliopsida; order Ranunculales; family Menispermaceae; genus Stephania; species Stephania cephalantha. The sequence goes on from CM077569.1 coordinate 33,340,449, forward strand.
TTCAATGCACTTGTACTTAAGTGTCTCATGTGTCCATTACTAATTGGTGTTATCATCAATGATAAACTCCTTTGCACCTTAAGTTTATCTTATATTCATGCATATATAAATAACTGTACTTTTCAAATAAGCAATTCGATATATGTATATCTATACAATGTATCGTATACATACACAAGCTAGTCAAGCAATGCGTTTCTTCAAACTTGTTGGTTTCAAAGGTGTTGGTTCAAACAACCACACGTCACTTTTTTTCTTTTAATAATATATATAACACCAATAGTTTACATGTATACACATTACACATGTATATTGACACCTTACACCTACTCAATTTAGCATTCATATATTAGATATATGGTCACTAATTGTGTCAACATTTTCTTTGTGAATTTGATTATAGTTTTCTCATTGCTTATAATCAACATATCATCCACGTATAAACGAACTATGACAAAGCCTTTAGGTGTGTCTTTGACATATACACTCTTGTCACATTCATTGATTTTAAAACCATTTGATAACATGACATTGTCAAATTTAATATGCCACTGTTTTGGAGTTTGTTTTAATTCATATAAAGATTTAACAAGTCGACACAATTTTTGCTCTTGTCCTGGTGTAACAAATCCTTCCGGTTGTTGCATGTAATTTCTTCTTCTAATTCACCATTTAAAAACGTTGTTTTAACATCCATTTGATGAATTTCAAGATTTTTTATTGCAGCAATTGTAATTAATATTCTTATGGATGTTATCACCGTTACTGGTGAATATGTATCGAAGAAGTCATGTCTCTCTTTTTATTTATAACCCTTGGCTACTAATGTAGCCTTGTATTTATCAACTGAACCATCCGCCTTTAATTTTCTTTTAAAAATCCATTTACAACCCAAAGGCTTCATACCAGATGGTAAATCCACCAATTCTCAGGTATGATTGTACATAATTGATTCAATTTCATTATTAATCGCTTCTTTTCATAAAAGAGCTTCAGGCGTAGACATAACCTCTTTAAACGTTTGAGGTTCACTTTCTAACATGTAAGTTAGAAAATCAGGACCAAAAGATTTTGCAACTTTTGTCCTCTTACTTTTCTTAAGTTCATCCTCTTTATTTGGAGGATTACTACTACTTGCATCATCACTCGTTCTTTTATTAGAACTTGATTTACACATATTTTTATTTAGAAAAATATGCTTAAAAAATGACGCATTTCTAGATTCCATAATTGTATTTACATGTATATCAGGAATATCCGATTTAAATACTAGGAATCTATATGCATGACTATTGTGAGCAAAACCAATGAATATGAAATCAATGGTTTTGGTCCAATTTTAACCTTTTTAGGTTCAGGAATAGCTACTTTAGCCAAACACCCCCACACTTCAAGTATGTGTATGAATGTTTTCTACCATTCCATAATTCATAAGGAGTTGCATCCATATTCTTTCAAAGAATTTTATTTAGAATATGGTTGGCGGAAAGAATTATTTCGCCCCATAAATTCTGAGGTAACCCAGAATTTAATAACATAGCATTCATCATTTCCTTTAATGTACGGTTTTAGCGTTCCGCAATCCCGTTTGATTGGGGAGAATAAGGTGCAGTCGTTTGATGAATTATGCCATGTTCTTGACAAAATGCATCAAACGACACATCATATTCACCTCCTCGATCACTCCTTATAGCCTTTATTGATTTACCAAATTGATTTTCAACTTCACTTTTATAGTGTTTAAAGAATTCTAGAGCCTCATCTTTGCTTTTAAGCAAATATACATAGCAATGTCTAGTGCTATCATTAATAAAGGTTATGAAATATTTCATGCCTCCTCTAGTTTGTACGAACTTTAAATCACATATATCGCTATGAATTCTAGAGGTTGTGTATTCATACTATCAACAGTGTGAAAATGAGTTTTTGTTAATTTGGCCCCAACACAAATTTCACACTTATGATTTGGATTAATTTTAAGATTATGAATTAATTCAAAATTCATTAATTTTCTTAACGAATTAAAATTAACATGTCCTAATCTTTCATGCCACAAATCAGAAGAATCCAACTAGTAAATAGAAACTTCAATATTATTAATATCGAATTTGTGAAGTACAGACATTACATTCATCTTAAATAAATCATTAGCTACGTACCCCTTGCCTACAAATACACTATTGTTAGATAGTACAAACTTATTAGATTTAAAAACCGTTTTGAATCCATTTTTGCTAAGTAAAGACTCAGAAACTAAATTCTTGCGGATATCAGGAACATGCAACACTTCATTCAAAGTAAGTTCCTTGCCAGATGTCATCTTTAGCACCACTTTCCCAACTCCAATTATCTTTGAAGTTGCAGAGTTACTCATAAATAAGTCTCTTCCACTTATAGGCTTGTAGGAGGAGAACATATTTTTATCTGCGCACACATGTTTGGTGGCTCCGGTATTAATGTACCATTCTCATGGATTATCCACCATGTTTTCTTCAAAAACAATTGCAGATAAATTCAAGTTAGAAACATCTTTAGATAACCCATCTTTAATAAAATTAGCATAACCACCACCATGAGCCTTAGACTGAGTTTTGTTCATCTTCCACTTGTTATTGCAGTCTTTGGCTTTGTGACCATGTTTCTTACAAATAAAGCAAGAACCAGCAAAATTATTTGCTTTCCCTTTGAATTGCTTAGGTTCATCACTAGAATGCTTCATTTTTTGGAACTCTTAATGCTTTGACCTTCCAAAAGATTAGCTTTGGGCTCATTAGGCAAATCACCGTTCTTGTTGTCATTCTTCTTATTGTCCTCTTCAATGCGAAGTCGAACAATCAAGTCTTCAAGTCCCATCTCTTTGCGGTTATGCTTGAGATAATTCTTGAAATCTCCAAGATGGAGGCAATTTCTCAATAATTGCTGCAACTTGGAATGACTCACTCAAAGACATCTTCTCCGCATGAATGTCATGGAGAAGAATTTGAATTTCTTGGACTTGGCCCAACACCATCTTTGAGTCCACCATCTTATAATCCAAAAACCTATTAACCATAAACTTTTTATGGCCAGTATCTTCCGTCTTATATTTCTTATCCAAAGAATTCCACAATTCCTTGGCCGTACGCATGGTACTGAAAAACATTGTATAAAGAATTATCAAGACCATTAAGAATGTAATTCTTACATAAAAAGTCGCTATGGTTCTATGCTTGAATCGCTGCGATGACGTGCTTGTCGGTTTCATCTTCACGCAATTCTGGTTCACTTTCAGTTAACACTTTCACCAAGTTCAGCGTTGTCAGGTAGAATAACATCTTCTGTTGCCATCGCTTAAAGTCTATGCCAGTGAATTTCTCAGGCTTTTATGGCTTCATCGAGGGAACAACGACATGCGTAGAGGTAGAGCCTATTTGTGTTATCTTAAGATTGTTGGTGTAAATGACCTCCACTGCTTCGCTTTGCGTTGTCATGGCTGAATTGATGCAGAAAATGCTCCAAACTTGATGAATTGACGAAATTGTAGATTAAGGCTAGAGTTTAATACTCTATCTCCTTAAGACAATAATGCCCCGCAAATTATGCCCGTGGTTGGTAGCATTTGTCCCCCAGGATACAACAATCACGTTCCTACGACTACAACACTTTAGACCGTAAGAACAATTGGATCAAAATGTTGTACTCACTCACTATTAAAACAATGAATTTTATGACCAGAGAGAAAATATGAATTTCACTTACCGGAGAGAAAATAGGAATTTAAGTGACTGGAGAGAAAATATGAAATTTAATTTAAGAATACCGAATAAAAATTGTGTTGTGTGTATCTATTACGTAGGAGACTTATGATATATGTAGACTTATTGTGTTGGTTCGTACGGGTATATCCATGTATTCAAAGTATACAACCCACATATACACAATGCTTTGAATTATTGTACAAAACAAAAATGTTCAATGCACTTGTACGTGTCTCATGCATGTGTCGATTACTAATTAGTGCATGCTATCATCAAAGATAAACTCCTTTGCACCTTAAGTTTATCTTATATTCATGCATATATAAATAATTGTACGTGCTTTCCAAGCAATCAATTCAATATATGTATATCTATACAATGTATCGTATACATACACATGCTAGAGCAATGCGTTTCTTCAAACGTGTTGGTTTCAAACGTGTTGGTTCAAACAACCACACGTCACTTCTTTTTTTTTAATAATATATATATACCTATATATTAAAAGCACGAATCTTAAAATTTTTTTTCGTCACTTGAATGTACAAGTTTGCCCTTATCTAATAATAGTTATTAATTATATTTGATTCCTTTTTTCTAACAAAAGTAGAATCGATCATAATAGACAATGACATAATTAAATTTATAATAATTAGAATTAGTAAGTTGTTTATCTCACCGATTGTGATTGATGGATTATCTTTAGGAGATATCCTATTAATTAGGATATGATCGATATATATATATACTAGTTTCAGGACGTGCTACGCACGATTGACCCGCTCGCTTCGCTCGCGGGATATTAATTTCTAAAAATTTATTAATAAATTTAAAATTGTAATTAAAATTTTAAAATTAGAAATACAAGCACCTTTTTTAACTCATCAATATTCTTTAATGTAATTGAGATAAAATGTGAATGAATAAATCAATAAAAAAAAACACAAGTGGAGTTTCATGCTTAACTGAGTTGTCAATCTTGTGAATATATATGGAACAAGCATCAATAAATTGTCATTTTTCATAGAAATAACCAATGCTAGAGTTCTTGGTTGCGATCTAAAAAGATGAGAATCATGCCAAACAAAATCCTAATCATGATCTAGAAGAACATTGAACTTAATAATTGCAGGCAAATCAAGTTTTCCTTCCATGCATTATAGTTAAAACATTGTAAATTTAATAAGCAACTGAATGTATAATAAAAATTAAAATAATATTTATGAGTTTGAACAAACTATGTAATATAAATATAAAATATTAAATTTAATATACAATGCTAAATAAATTGAAAATACGATAATGAAAATATAAAATGCCTACTGCTAAAAATTAAATATAAAAACTCTTTTGTATTTTGTAGCATGTTCATGATGATGTTGACTATACTTCATCTTCGTCATCACTGCATAAGAAATACATTATATTAGTTTATTTATAAATACATAAGTAACTAATTAATAATATGTAACTTCAAATAACTTACTCAACATAACAATATTTTCTTGGACGTTTATTTATTCCAAATTCATTATCAATACTTTTTCTCTTCGTGTTGACTTCTTTGTTGTTGTCGACTTCGTATTTATGTGTTGAAATATCATTTGACAACTTCTCCTATTATTTTCAAAAATAAGACAATATGTAAAATTAAATTATATAATGTGATCTTGTAAGTTACTGTAAAATAAAATAAATACCTCATTATGACGAAAATTATCTCCATATTCTTCATGACATATACTCGAAACGGTGAAATTTTCATTTCCACTGGCTAAATTGTAATTAGTGAGTTTTAGTTTAAAAGTAAAACTTCTTCCTACAATCTCGCAGAGTTCTATTGGGACTGCAATCTTTTCGTTTGTCTGACAATATAAGCAAAAAATAAATTAGAACAAAAGGACCATAAAAATGAATAAGACATAGATTATATAGAATATTGCATTTGCATTCAATTAGTTTTGTATTCTAAATTAGAAAAAGATGTACCGAAGATGCCTCATTCAAGATTCTTTCGCCATTGTCTTTACCAATAATATTTTTCACTATGCTATAGAATAGAACAAAAGTTGTGGACCCTGTATTGTCTTCGACGCGCACATGAACTTTGAATCTAAAAACAAATCCAATTGTCATGAATTAGATTTTTGACAAGATATATGTATATACAGTACAACAACAAAGAATCTTAGGAAATTGAAAATTAATAATAAATAGTTTTAAGGTATGGCTAATAAGACTCAAAGATGCATGTTAAAATTATATACGTAATTTATAAAAGTGACATTCATTTGTATAATATAATTTTAACGTACCTCCGATATGGCGTTGTAACAAATTCTTTGCACATTTCGCAATAATATTGTGTTCCCGATTTTTCTAACTTGACGTAATGTGAATAGCAAGTATTGTAATGCCAAGAACCACTTGAATTTATTGACATGATTTTCACTTTGCAAACAACGTACAATTCCTGTGTAAAAAAATTAACAATTAGTTTTATATCGTGAAGAAGTTATATAATATTATTTTGTATATAATAATGTCTTACCGTAGCTTTCGATCTTTGGCGCTTCACTTCCTCTATAGTCATAGTTTTTGCCTTCATATTAAAATTTTCATTTTCTCCTCGAATCAACTGAACTTCTTTACTCAATGGTTCTTTGCAATTGAAAAAAATAAGGAAAATAATATGTCATGGAATGTAATTTACGCATTACATATAAAAGAACGCATATGTTTAAAGAAAATTTTATACCCTTTCATGAATGATGCGATTTCTTCAATATCTGGACTTGTGTAAATCTTTGTTGCACTTGTTGATGAAAGTGTTGGTTCACCTGTTGATAAAAGTTAAATATTTATGTGGATTGAAAAGTATAAATAAATTCAGCATTAATGTTACAACGTATGTAGAAATGAAGCAACCTTGTACATGTATTTTAATAAATAAACTTGCATCAATTACCTCTATAAGTCTTCACATTATTTGAGGTAATTATAATCACCATTGAGTCTGATGATTTGCAATGCTTTTTGGCCCCAAAAAGTTGCGTTCACTTGCTTGTTTCTTTAGATGAAACGTAGGATTAAATTGCAAAACACAATGAATCATTTTTTGTTATAAAAATTAACTTCGACTAAAAATATATATATACCTGTTGATTTGAATACGTAAAACAAGTTTTTTGATCGTTTTTTGTTTTCCTTTAACTTCTTGATCTACAAGTTCGCCTATTCGAACAAGACGTCCTAGTACATCTGTAAAGAACAAAATAATTAGTAATATTGAAAGTTATATAAAAAAGTGGAATTTATGTATTTTTGCTAATGATTGTTTTTTTTCTTGCTCGATGATTGAATGAAAGCTGTCTTTTGCGTTTTGTCAATTCTTCGAATTGAACTATTTCAAATTTGTGGTTTCGAATTTGCACGCCGCTCATGTTTTCTTGTATAGAGGTATCGCTTTGTTAAGTGTATCACGTAGTCGTGACTTACAACCTTATGCAATTTTTTTCTTTCCACTTTGAAGTTCGAAATGTTGTAGACCTTGCCTTCTGTGAGGTACTCAAAATCAGAAGCCAAATAGATGGGTATGGTTGCATGTATATGGTCGTCCTACAAAAAAATTATGTTATATGATTGTTAATGCAAGACATTGTTTACAATAAATAATCAAATTTAAAAGAATGTAAAATTGAACTCACATGTTCATCGAGCAAAATGATATCCATTGATATGAGCGCATCTGTTTTTAGATTCGTCGAATACCACTTCCTTGTTATTTTCGCTCTTACCTCAAGTGTATGTTCTCTGTTGTGCATATATCTCTTATTGGAGTCAGTGATGTTGACATTATCAAGAATCTTTATTAACTAAGTAAAAGGATTTATCAAAAAAATTGAAAGGAAAAAAATGTTAGGTAGAATTAAGGAGATGTTATTAGTAATAGAAAACAAATTATTATACACTCTAATTGTTAACAACAAAAGGAGATTTATGGAAGCAAAAGGGGATTTATGGAAGCAAAACATGTAAGAATCAAAAACTCTAAAAAACTTTAAGAAATTTACTTAATCATCAAGCAAGCACTTGTACAGTCATAATTAAGAGACCTTCTAAAGAAAGCAAGCAACCACTCTATATTCCATACTCAACAAAACTAAGGAATAGTTAACTTAATCATCAAAGTAAAGCAATGTGATGCAGTTATACAAGCAATTGCTATAGAATCTTCCATGTTTGGCATGAGTAATCAATTGATTATAAGGGATTTGAATGGTTTGAAAAGCTCACCATCAATTGCACTTAATCGAGCACAATGGAAAAGTTTGATCCATGTAGCCGACCCCAGTTAATTTGGGACTGAGGCTATGTTGTTGTTGTTGTTGTTGTGTTTTTCTTACCAGAAAACTGAGTGATTTTTCTTATTCGTCAACACAACTTGTTGAACGGTACAATCTCAAACTTGTTATCTCTAAATTGTATGTTGCCTAAATATTATATTAAAGTGTTTTTGAAAGAAATTTAGAAATTATTTAGTAGTGCCGGTTGTATTTAGATATAGTTTTGATTTAAATAGCTATTTAATAGGATTGTAGTTGCATTGTTTGTATTTAATAGCTATTTAGAAGCCTAGTACGATTGTATTTTTAGGGACAAAGTGATTACCTTTTTGTACTTATCCTCCTATTTGTTAGCAATAGAAGCGGACTATAAATTTCTCCTCCTATTTGTTAGCAATAGATAGCTATTTCATAGCTAACCGATTTAATACAGTTTTTCTATTACTACACACGATATTAGCGCTACTTATAAAGATTACCCCAAAATTCAAGTACTTCTAATAAGGAACTTGTTCATGCCCATCTACTCTTTAACAGGAAAGCTTCACTACTGATGATTAGTAACTTGGAGAAGATGTCGCACATTTGATTGCTACCCAAACATATTTTCACCAAAAAATAGAAGCAACATTGCCAATCATAAAATACAATTTCATTGATCAAATCATAGGCGTACATTGCTCAAACCAACTCTCTCACTAAACTCATTAACAAACTTCATCAAACATTTGACTGATATAAATTGTAGAATGTGGATATGAATAAGCTAGGTGATTGGAAAGGTCAATTAACAAATATGGATATCGATCACTAATACAATTCTTTTTCAAGGTAAAACATATTAAAAATCGATACTGAAATTATATAATTATATACATTATACACTAACACAAACTTTTAATCGATTGGTCTAATGGGGAGGTCTAAAAGAATCAAACCAATTGCAACTAACAGTACCAAAATCACCTAATGAAATAACACAACATTAAAATAATTTTACCAATTAAAGTAACAATAAAAGGAAATTTATGAAAACAAAACATGTAAGAATCAGAAACCCTAAACAAGTTTAAGAAATTAAAGAATACGACTGATTCAGAACATATAATTGAATCTCTTACATTACCTGCAATGGAGATCGAATAATTTTGATGAGAGAAAACAGTAGGAGAACGTGATTGTAATTTAGAATGGAGAGTGCCTTGATAGAGATAAAATAAGAAATTGATCTCATATTTATAGAGAGATTATAGTAGTTGGAATTGTTGTCGAAGAGGGATACGAGGAATAAGAGTTTAAATAGTTGTTGAAGAAGAGGATGAATGATTATTGGAATTGTTGTCGAACTGGGAGTTCAGAATGTGACGAATTGGGAGAACACAGAGTCAAAAGCTCCGAATGAGTGTGTTGTAGTTGTTATCCAATTCTGATGCTACGGCATTAAACCACGATTCGCAACAATCCAGACATACAAACTAACGCAGAGAAGCACAGATTAACACACAACGAGAGATGCGAAGAATCGATTCTTCTCTGTCAATGCGATTTCGTCTCTCTCTCTCTCTCTCTCTCTCTCTCTCTCTCTCTCTCTCTCTCTCGCTCTCTCGCTCTCGCTGTCTGTGATGTTGTTTCTGCGCTTTAAATGCTTATTCGTCTCTCTCTCTCTCTCTCTTCAGTCTCTCACTCTAAACCGGTAGATAGAGAGAACAACGAGCGAGTGTGTGAGACAGTAACAAGTTTGTGGTACGCGTTTATTGGACTCGGATGACGGGAATGGTTCCCGATGGAGATCGAGATGGGGTATTGAGGAAGTCGAGGATAGTTGTGCGGTTTTAATCGGTTGTGTTTTGTGACTGGGATTTAACAGAGTGTGGGTTTAAGATCTTGTTTATGGCAATTTACTAATAAACTAAAAATTGGTATATGTGTTGTTGTTAAGTCGGATATTATGCTAAGATTGAAGAATTCGATGCAAGGGTTGTTACAGTAATAGTTGAATTGGGAGAAGTCAGATTCGAGATTTCCTTATGAGTGTGTTGTTGGATTTGTTTTCAATTCGGATGCTAAGCCATTCAAAACTCGAAGTCAAGTGAGTGTAGAGAACATTACTGAAGCTTTCCTAGCAATGCCATGATTATAGGAGCAGGAGAAGCTCCTGCAATCTACCTCATAAGAGAATCTTAAAGGCCCACGCAACAAGATTTAAATATCAGGTTAAGTGATAATCTATCATGAATAGAGAGAAGGAAAAAAAATTCTGCATGAATTACAACATGAAGAACCATTGCAGTAAACAAAATTGAGACTATTCTTTGAAATATAAGCTATGTACAATTGCACTGTTCCCTCATTCACAAACTCAGCAATAAGGAACCAATGCTTGTGATTTTACAACAGGGGCTCACTTACTTCACATCAAACCAAACCATTGATTTAAAAAGTTGTAAATCGCATCTCTGTTGAACTCGTACATGTTCTCCTGGTCCTCCAAATTATCGAACACTTTTCACATACTTTGCTTGGCGGTCAGTTTGAGCCTCCAACCAATGTTGTTCAAACTGGATGTTGTAAAGAGCATCTTCCAACTTTGCTATATGCTCCAACAAGGGATTCACGTGCTCTGCGAACATATAGAAACAAACAAAAGTGGAAGCTCGTTATATTGACTCTTAGGCTGCTAGAAAGAGAACATGACAGAAGAAAAGGTTCCTACCATCTTTTGCATGTTGGTCTTGGTGTGTGAAATGGTTCACTTGTACATCAAATTCTGGTCTCATGATAAGAAGACTTGTTAGTGAAGCAGAACTTATGAAAACCTTTGTTGTGAGCCACAAACTCAAACTTGTCACTCGTCTTATCACGAGCATCATAAATCTGTTCACCATGTGATCACTTAACCTGATAATACCGAAACGGTTAAAAGAATTAATCTATAGATTATAAGCAATAAAAAAGCAACCTGACTAGACCACAAACACTATAAATGGTTCCGAGTTCACATAAATACAATACATTTGAGCTATGATAATCAAAAGAAACTCAGAGAAAATAAAAAATTCAAATTAAACAGATTTGATAGAGGTGAATGAATCGATAGTCGTGTCAATTGTCAAGCAATACAAGATTTTGTTCTAACATAACTGAATAAGAGCCCATTGCTTACAAAGGCACATTTAGGAACCTCAACTTATCCGAATTTTGGAGAAATCTAGGATGAACACTCACATATTACTACATTGAAGGCTCCAAGGAACTTTTACCAGATAATGTATGACCCTGAAGTTCTCTATAGCTTCATAAAATTTGTTTTCAACGACTGATCTTAATATGTGGATGGATAAAGTATTTCAAAAAATAATTATAAAAAAGGAAGTAGAACATGAAACCTTTTTTGTGTACGACCCTGCATAGAAGAAATTATTTACCGGTGTCTTTTGATCATGTCTAAATGGATTCATTCTAGGGGCTTCACGATATAGTGACTGCCCGATTTTGACGACATAGGACCAAATCACTTCTAACCCTTCAAAAGATGGGAAAAAAACTAACACCTGCAAAAGTAATTCAAACAGAATATTAAGTGTATAATATAATCCACCAAGCTTGCTCTCAACATGATATAGAAAAGCCTCCCAATTCATTTATTTGATATTTGATTTAAATGATGAGGCAACCCTTTTGCGTTTAAATAGATGGTTTAACAATTGCCAAAGAAAAGCTGGGAAAAGGAATGAGTAGCAAATTAAGTTGTTTAACTGCAACTCATTATTATCATAAACAACAAAAAGGGATTGCAAATCCACAAATTTTTAAAACCATATTTTTCATAATTAGTCTCAAATGAGGCTATTACATCTTCCATTTCTTAATCACAGGCATAGAAGGTTCAAGTATATGTTTAGTTTCATTGTATAAAGAACTTACAGCTCATGGTATCGAGATGTTTTGATGCATGCTTCTAGTTAACTGATCCAGGAGACGCCTTGTCAAGCACTTCCAAAAAAACCAACCTGGAAGTAATTTTAAAAAAATCAAGAAAAGATAGGTAGATGCTAGAGGTGAAGAACTGCAAGAGTTATATAAGATGTTTTACAATATGAAGCATGTGCTGCTAAAATAACTAATGTAAGTCATTTCCACAAGATCAAACAAATGATCTGAATTAGAAGGAATTAGCATGTCATCTCTATTAATAGACCAAGAGAGATCTATACTTGACGATGAAGGAAGTACTTACAACAATGAGTTTTCCTTCATTTTTTGGCCTCTTTGCGACTTTGATTGCAGCAGCAGCATCACCATAAGGTATTGCAACCTGTATAATCAAATGTTAAGCAATAGAACATTTTTTTAACTTACATGCGGATATAAGATAATTTTATCAGCTTGACAACTTACCAGCAAACCCTTTTTCAGGGCAATAAGCTTTGCGATTTCAATTGCCTCATCACTTGATACCTAGGCAGGCAGTACATCAAAATTAAAGTTAATGCTTGGCCAAAACTCTAAAGTAAGAGCCAGTGTTTGGGTATAAGCCGATCAGTCAAATAATCATGAAAGAAGTATGAAGCCAGCTAAAGAAGCATTTTTCCTTTCCACATATTTCCCAAACAAATTATCGCCTTTTTAGGGAAAGAAAAAAATTGATCAAGGTCATTGGAGCTTACTAACAACTTCATCAATAATATCCACTTCTAAAACCAAATAAAAATGGAACGGACAGACAAGGTTGAAAGCAACAAGCTTCTCCTTTTATGCAATGGTCCATCTCAATGCAACATGGAGGATGTTCCAAGGTGACCTCAAGGTCACAGGATGATCCTTCTTTCAACGGTCATTGAAGATAGCATTGTAATTATAAGCTTGTAACCTTTAGCTGCTGCCATGAAATATATATCTACTACTATAATAAAAGAGGCAATATGGACTGGCGATGTGGAGCATTTAATTCAGTTGAATTCTCAAGTTTTCATCCGCAAAGCCTGAAATATGTCAGTGTAATGTTTTAAGCAGCAGATGAGAAATGCCTGAAATTGCTATACTTTCCCATTTTGGCAAACCAGTGAAATATCTAGTTTTGAAATATGAAAATGGCATCGAAACTCATTAAGATATGTTCTAAAAGAAACATACCGTCTTCACCCTTCGTAACAACACTCCAGTTAACAACCCTCGGCTCCACAACACTGAGAAGTTCGAGGAAGAAGATACCTTTTGATAGGCTTTTATCCTAAAAGAAAAGTTCATACAAAAAATTAAGCACAGGTATGAGAAGAATTTTAAGATGGTAGCAATATTCCGTTGTGTACCTTGAAGCTATCCATTTTGAGTTTCGACTGTGGTCTTCATCTTATTGTTTGCCCAATAATAGCTTGTGGAACAATATCTTCAACGCGCCTCAGACTTTCCTCGAGAGCAGATCTTGCCTTCTCAAATTTCAGGATTATTGAGTCACAAGGAATGCCAAAATCAGTAACTTCTTAAGAATTCAACAACCTGGAAAACTTCAAGAGATGTCGCGCATTTGCAATTTTCTAAGCTTATTTATGAGACAATAAACAAGTCTCCACCAGAAGAATCATACATTTTCCTACCCTCTTTATTTGAAATAATCGTTCCTAGTTATTATTTTCATGTTTATTTCGATTTCGAATTGCGATCCATCTAAAATAATCTAAAACACTAAAAGTGTGGCTCATAGGCACATCATAAAAGTGACCACAAGAGGCACAAGCTGGTATTCTTGAGAATTGGCAAATAATGGCAAAGTAGCATGTGTTATGTACCTGTCATTATTAACTGCAAGGTTGAAGAGGGCCATGGCTCCAATTTCCTGAGCTTTCACACTTCCTTTGCGAACCGCTAAATTCAGAAAATGCACGAGTGCCTCTACGAACCCGTTAGCCCCCATGAATACTCTGCCGCCTTCATCATCTTTCAATAAGATCCGTATCTTTTCTACAACTTTGCATTGCCTCTTCAAGTCTTCCCATCGTATAAAATGGTTAATAAGCTCTTATCGATGAAACATGTCCACTTCAAAGTCTGTTCCAAGACATCCTCCCTTCCTTTTCCTTCAACTTCCTCGGTGACGCCGCACTCCTCCAACGGAACCACTTTAACACCTTTCGGGTTGCACGAGTTAATGCTTTTTATAGATTGTGAATTCGTGGTCTCACATTCGACATTGCCATTCTCCAATAGTTGAGATCAAGAGTATCTGGGGTCCCGTCTGGGACCGGCACTCCATCTCGCTCACACCAACCAAAGCAACGAGACCTTTAACACAAGTAATTTGGAGTTAAACAAAGGTGGGCGAGCTGCGATGAGTCTTCAGACAGCATTGCCGTGCCCATCACTAAACCATTTCTCAATGTAGGCTCGCTCATAAGTCGGCGAGATGAGATAATGACGAGGATCGTACATGATTTGCAATGATATCGGGCACCTTAGTTCGTCTGGTGGAACCGGTATCCGCCCCGATCTCCTACAACTAGGCCTAAAATTGAAAGAGCTCACTTTCGAAAGTCGACATTCAAAGGCTTGGCCGTTAGATCCAGGTCCTCTTCCTTCCTCAAAAGAGCTCAGGACAGTGGGAGAACAAGGAGCAGATCCCTGTGAATCATCTTCATCTCTATTAATAGACCAAGAGAGATCTATACTTGACGATGAAGGAAGTACTTACAACAATGAGTTTTCCTTCATTTTTTGGCCTCTTTGCGACTTTGATTGCAGCAGCAGCATCGCCATAAGGTATTGCAACCTCTATAATCAAATGTTAAGCAATAGAACATTTTTTTAACTTACATGCGGATATAAGATAATTTTATCAGCTTGACAACTTATCAGCAATCCTTTTTCAGGGCAATAAGCTTTGCGGTTTCAATTGCCTCATCACTTGATACCTAGGCAGGCAGTACATCAAAATTAAAGTTAATGCTTGGCCAAAACTCTAAAGTAAGAGCCAGTGCTTGGGTATAAGCCGATCAGTCAAATAATCATGAAAGAAGTATGAAGCCAGCTAAAGAAGCATTTTTCCTTTCCACATATTTCCCAAACAAATTATCGCCTTTTTAGGGAAAGAAAAAAATTGATCAAGGTCATTGGAGCTTACTAACAACTTCATCAATAGTATCCACTTCTAAAACCAAATAAAAATGGAACGGACAGACAAGGTTGAAAGCAACAAGCTTCTCCTTTTATGCAATGGTCCATCTCAATGCAACATGGAGGATGTTCCAAGGTGACCTCAAGGTCACAGGATGATCCTTCTTTCAACGGTCATTGAAGATAGCATTGTAATTATAAGCTTGTAACCTTTAGCTGCTGCCATGAAATATATATATCTACTACTATAATAAAAAAGGCAATATGGGTGACGATGTGGAGCATTTAATTCGGTTGAATTCTCAAGTTTTCATCCGCAAAGCTTTGAAATATGTCGGTGTAATGTTTTAAGCAGCAGATGAGAAATGCCTGAAATTGCTATACTTTCCCATTTTGGCAAACCAGTGAAATATCTAGTTTTGAAATATGAAAATGGCATCGAAACTCATTAAGATATGTTCTAAAATAAACATACCGTCTTCACCCTTCGTAACAACACTCCAGTTAACAACCCTCGGCTCCACAACACTAAGAAGTTCGAGGAAGAAGATACCTTTTGATAGGCTTTTATCCTAAAAGAAAAGTTCATACAAAAAATTAAGCACAGGTATGAGAAGAATTTTTAGATGGTAGCAATATTCCAGTTGTGTACCTTGAAGCTATCCATTTTTGAGTTTCGACCTGTGGTCTTCATCTTATTGTTTGCCCAATAATAGCTTGTGGAACAATATCGTCAACGCGCCTCAGACTTTCCTCGAGAGCAGATCTTGCCTTCTCAAATTTCAGGATTATTGAGTCACAAGGAATGCCAAAATCAGTAAACTTCTTAAGAATTCAACAACCTGGAAAACTTCAAGAGATGTCGCGCATTTGCAATTTTCTAAGCTTATTTATGAGACAATAAACAAGTCTCCACCTGAAGAATCATACATTTTCCTACCCTCTTTATTTGAAATAAATGTTCCTAGTTACTATTTTCATGTTTATTTCCATTCCGATATGCGATCCATGTAAAATAATCTAAAACACTAAAAGTGTGGCTCATAGGCACATCATAAAAGTGACCACAAGAGGCACAAGCTGGTATTCTTGAGAATTGGCAAATAATGGCAAAGTAGCATGTGTTATGTACCTGTCATTATTAACTGCAAGGTTGAAGAGGGCCATGGCTCTAATTTCCTGAGCTTCCAGACTTCCTTTGCGAACCGCTAAATTCAGAAAATGCACGAGTGCCTCTACGAACCCGTTAGCCCCCATGAAAACTCTGGCGCCTTCATCATCTTTCAATAAAATCCGTATCTTTTCTACAACTTTGCGCTGCCTCTTCAAGTCTTCCCCATCGTATAAAATGGTTAATAAGCTCTTATACTGATGAAACATGTCCAATTCAAAGTCCTTTTCCAAGACATCCTCCCTTCCTATTCCTTCAACTTCCTCGGTGACGCTGCACTCCTCCAACGGAACCACTTTAACGCCTTTCAGGTTGCACGAGTTAATGCTTTTTATAGATTGTGAATTCGTGGTCTCGCATTCGACATTGCCATTCTCCAATAGTTGAGATCAAGAGTATCGGGGGTCCGTCGGGGACCGGCACTCCATTCGCTCACACCAACCAAAGCAACGAGACCTTTAACACGGTAATTTGGAGTTAAACAAAGGTGGGCGAGAGCTGCGATGAGTCTTCGAGACGGTTGCCGTGCCCATCACTAAACCATTTCTCAATGTAGGCTCGCTCATAAGTCGACCGGATGAGATAATGACAGGATCTTACATGAGCCGCAATGATATCGGGCACCTTAGTTCGTCTGGTGGGAACCGGTATCTCGCCCGATCTCCTACAACTAGGCCTAAAATTGAAAGAGCTCACTTTCGAAAGCTGACATTCAAAGGCTTGGCCGTTAGATCCAGGTCCGCTTCCTTCCTCAAAAGAGCTCAGGACAGTGGGAGAACAAGGAGCAGATCCCTGTGAATCATCGTCATCTCTATTAATAGACCAAGAGAGATCTATACTTGACGATGAAGGAAGTACTTACAACAATGAGTTTTCCTTCATTTTTTGGCCTCTTTGCGACTTTGATTGCAGCAGCAGCATCACCATAAGGTATTGCAACCTGTATAATCAAATGTTAAGCAATAGAACCTTTTTTTAACTTACATGCGGATATAAGATAATTTTATCAGCTTGACAACTTATCAGCAAACCCTTTTTCAGGGCAATAAGCTTTGCGGTTTCAATTGCCTCATCACTTGATACCTAGGCAGGCAGTACATCAAAATTAAAGTTAATGCTTGGCCAAAACTCTAAAGTAAGAGCCAGTGCTTGGGTATAAGCCGATCAGTCAAATAATCATGAAAGAAGTATGAAGCCAGCTAAAGAAGCATTTTTCCTTTCCACATATTTCCCAAACAAATTATCGCCTTTTTAGGGAAAGAAAAAAATTGATCAAGGTCATTGGAGCTTACTAACAACTTCATCAATAGTATCCACTTCTAAAACCAAATAAAAATGGAACGGACAGACAAGGTTGAAAGCAACAAGCTTCTCCTTTTATGCAATGGTCCATCTCAATGCAACATGGAGGATGTTCCAAGGTGACCTCAAGGTCACAGGATGATCCTTCTTTCAACGGTCATTGAAGATAGCATTGTAATTATAAGCTTGTAACCTTTAGCTGCTGCCATGAAATATATATATCTACTACTATAATAAAATAGGCAATATGGACTGACGATGTGGAGCATTTAATTCAGTTGAATTCTCAAGTTTTCATCCGCAAAGCCTGAAATATGTCAGTGTAATGTTTTTAAGCAGGAGATGAGAAATGCCTGAAATTGCTATACTTTCCCATTTTGGCAAACCAGTGAAATATCTAGTTTTGAAATATGAAAATGGCATCGAAACTCATTAAGATATGTTCTAAAAGAAACATACCGTCTTCACCCTTCGTAACAACACTCCAGTTAACAACCCTCGGCTCCACAACACTAAGAAGTTCGAGGAAGAAGATACCTTTTGATAGGCTTTTATCCTAAAAGAAAAGTTCATACAAAAAATTAAGCACAGGTATGAGAAGAATTTTAAGATGGTAGCAATATTCCAGTTGTGTACCTTGAAGCTATCCATTTTTGAGTTTCGACCTGTGGTCTTCATCTTATTGTTTGCCCAATAATAGCTTGTGGAACAATATCTTCAACGCGCCTCAGACTTTCCTCGAGAGCAGATCTTGCCTTCTCAAATTTCAGGATTATTGAGTCACAAGGAATGCCAAAATCAGTAACTTCTTAAGAATTCAACAACCTGGAAAACTTCAAGAGATGTCGCGCATTTGCAATTTTCTAAGCTTATTTATGAGACAATAAACAAGTCTCCACCAGAAGAATCATACATTTTCCTACCCTCTTTAATTGAAATAATCGTTCCTAGTTACTATTTTCATGTTTATTTTGATTCCGATCTGCGATCCATCTGAAATAATCTAAATACTAAAAGTGTGGCTCATTGGCACATCATAAAAGTGACCACAAGAGGCACAAGCTGGTATTGTTGAGAATTGGCAAATAATGGCAAAGTAGCATGTGTTATGTACCTGTCATTATTAACTGCAAGGTTGAAGAGGGCCATGGCTCCAATTTCCTTAGCTTTCACACTTCCTTCGCAAACCGCTAAATTCAGAAAATGCACGAGTGCCTCTACGAACCCGTTAGCCCCCATGAAAACTCTGCCGCCTTCATCATCTTTCAATAAGATCCGTATCTTTTCTACAACTTTGTGCTGCCTCTTCAAGTCTTCCCCATCGTATAAAATGGCTAATAAGCTCTTATACTGATAAAACATGTCCACTTCAAAGTCCTGTTCCAAGACATCCTCCCTTCCTTTTCCTTCAACTTCCTCGGTGACGCTGCACTCCTCCAACGAAACCACTTTAACGCCTTTCAGATTGCACGAGTCAATGATTTTTATAGATTGTGAATTCGTGGTCTCGCATTCTGACATTGCCATTCTCCAATAGTTGAGATCAAGAGTATTTGGGGGTCCGTCGGGGACTGGCACTCCATTCGCTCACACCAACCAAAGAACGAGACCTTTAACACAAGAATTTAGAGTTAAACAAAGGTGGGCGAGCTGCGATGAGTCTTCGGACATTGCCGTGCCCATCACTAAACCATTTCTCAATGCGAGGCTCGCTCGAAAGTCGGCGGATGAGATAATGACAAGATCGTACATGAGCCGCAATGATATCGGCACCTTAGTTCGTCGTGGAACCGGTATCCGCCCGATCTCCTACTGGCCTAGGCCTAAAATTGAAAGAGCTCACTTTCGAAAAGTTGACGTTCAAAGGCACGGCCGTTAGATCCAGTCCGCTTCCTTCCTCAAAAGAGCTCGGACAGTGGGAGAACAAGGAGCAGATCCCTGTGAATCATTGTAATCGCAAATCTCGCTTCTAAATAATTTTGAAAATTTTATCATCAGATGTAAGAGATAAGCAACAATGGATTCTTTTATTTTATCTTCTTCAATGCGCGCTCTTTCAACCAGCTTCTTGAAAGATCTTCTTTCGGTGAGAGCTGCTCTAGAGGAAGTTATGCCAAGTCTTGAAGCAGCTTGATGAAAAATTTCAAGCTCACTGTTGTCGCCACCGTCGTTAAAATTTCTATCTTGTTGGAGTAATGCAATCACGTAATCACCAACTTGCTTCTCCAAAGGATCAAGAGTAAAAATGGTTCTCTAAAGTTCATTTACAATCTCTAAAACCTGTGAAAGATAAGAAAACATAAAAGAAAATCAGCAACCTCAATGGATAAAAATTTATGTATTGGATCATAAAGGAAAGATGCAAATTCTGAAAGTTTTCAATTCGATTAAGGTCGAGCATTCAAATTTCAAGATCATAAGAAGCTACTCCAATACACTTCTTTAACCACTTCCTAGGCAGGACATGTTTAAGTGAAGAAATTCACAAACTCTACTAAGAAATAGTCAAAATAAATGCACACTGACATATATCCTGCTACATAATTCATAAGTTGAGGAAATGGATGATCCGTGGTTCAAAAAAATCCAATTTCATAGTGATGCACAAGAAATTCTAAATAAATGTGCAAACGAGCCCAGACCTCATCAAGTAAGAAGCATAACAAAAGAAAGTAAGAAAAACTCCAATGCTACTACGGTAACTGTTCAAATGTGTGCAGGTCAATACCTGACAACCAATAGCTTGTGGAACAATATCTTCAACGAGCCTCAGACTTTCCTCGAGAGCAGATCTTGCCTTCTCAAATTTCAGGACTATTGAGTCCCCAGTTATAGCCTAAACACACAAGGAATGCCAAAATCAGTTACTTCTTAAGAATTCAATAACCTGGAAAACTTCAAGAGATGTCGCGCATTTGCAATTTTCTAAGGTTATTTATGAGACAATAAACAAGTCTCCACCAGAATCATACATTTTCCTACCCTTTTTATTTGAAATATATATTTTAAAGGTAAAATTGGTAATTACGCACTATTAGATATATTTAAGCATTAATCATATTCTTCATTTTAAACGACTCCATCACAGCTACAATTTGTTGTTTTTTCCTCGGTATACATAAACATTGGACGAATGAACTAATACCGTAAATCAAAAAACAAAAATCCAAAATTAAGCATTCTCCAATTAAGCATTATACAACTTTAACTATTGCACATGCTCCAGTTATCCAAGGCCAGTCCTATATGAAGCATTCTCGTTTTGGTTTAATCAATCAATGTTAAATTATGATCAAGAAAATTGAAATGAATTCGAGGATCCCAATAAGACACACCCTAAACAAAACCCTAAAATTTAAATGAAAAAAAAACATAGAAAAGAAGGGGTCACCAAAATTGAATGAGAAACATCAACCATATTTAAACTTACAAAATCAGAAACCTTAAATGATTTTTATAAATTAAAGAACTAAAACTCATGAAGTTACTTGTAATGGAGATCGACCAATTTGAATGAGATAGAACAGTTAGAAAAGTTGATTGTGATGGAGAATATATAGAGCTTTGAGAGATACAGAGTTGGGAGAAACATCAAACATATTTATACACTTCAATGAGAGTCCAGCAAGTTGTTGACCAAGAATGAAATTAAATAACTCAGAGTTGAGGTTTGGAGTTCACCTTATTGTTTGCCCAATTTAAGATCTCAACATTTCTCATCTCCTTCCTTTGGCCTTGAGAATGAAATGCAATTTACCAATAAAAACAAACACAACCAACATGAAATAATTCTCCAGCTTCTTTATCAGTTTGTCCCTGTTATATTTAAAAGATTAATTTTTTTAAAGGAAATTATGAAAAGAATGAGAAACTTATAAAACATATTAATTATAAAATGGTTGAAAACTTACATTTCAATTAAAGTGATTCTGCAAGAGAAGCATCCACGAGTGACAACAACTCTTTGTAAACAATGTTCTTTGTTTTGTTTGGTTGATTATTGTAATTAGAAGGTTTAATAAGAACTTTGATGCAGGTCGCAGTGGTAGCACGTGAAAGCGCAACATAAAGTTGGACCGTGAGAAAAAGCTGGTTCTCTCAAATAAACCCTAACAACAGTTTAATGTTTGCCCTTGAGCCTTATTAATAGTCATTGCAAAACACAATCGAATAGGGAATTGTCTCCTTTTGAATTTGAATGGCATTTTATCTTCTTCATTTGGAATGAAAGGTATTCTAGGCAGAAAAACTCTTTTCCCTTTGTAATGACCTGTAGCTATCTCCGCATCAATGATGTTTTTCTCAAATCTTCGGCAAATTAATCGTGTTCCATTACATAATCCCTCAGATGGATTAATGTTGCGCAGGAGAATAACTGGACAATCCTTCTTTAACATCAAATCATGTGGAGGAAAACCACTCAAGGATAAACTATTCAAGAATTCGAGATTTACCAAACTCGTGTTTTCATTAAGAATTTCATCAAAGTTGTAGTATCTAACAACTTCACCAGGAAATCGTTGAATAAGTAGAGAATTAACTTCATCTACAAATTCATTCTTTGTTGTTAATATAGCACGACTTGACATTGCATCTATTTCCGCAGTATACTTATTCAAATTTGGGTACACTGCTGTAATTAATTTTTCCAAAGAATTTTGTTCATCAACATATGGTAAGGTGATATTGGAAGGTATAGAAATCATATTTCCCGGAAGTTCATCTTCTGTACCATTACCAACTCGAAGTATAAACTTTGAAAACTTTGGATCAAGTCTTGCTCTCATATTTTCGACTAACTTGATTTTTTCTAACAAAGGCCAAATATATGATGTTGTCAGCGTCGACTTCATTACATCTTGTCTATTACCTTTAGGAACTACAGGAAGTACTTGTCTAAAGTCACCACAAAAAACTATCACTTTTCCGCCAAATGGAATGTCTTTATCGGTTACATCCCTAAGCATTGAATCCAATGCTTCAATATGTTGTTTATTTGACATCGGTGCTTCATCCCAAATGACCAAATGTGTTTTCAATAATAATTTTGCCAACATTGATTGTTTGCTAACATTACATGTCCTGATGCCATCAAGATTTATCGGCAATTTGAACCTCGAATGCGCCGTTCGACCTCCAGGTAACAATGAAGCCGCAACACTTGATGATGCAGTTGCCAATGCAATCATTCCTTCAGATCTAACCTTTGCCAATATTGCTCTATATAAAAAGGTTTTCCCTGTACCACCTGGAACATCTATAAAAAATACAACTGGTACATTTTTTAACACTTTATCAAGGATAGAATCATATGCATTTTTTGGGCAAGATTCAACTTCGATGTGGCTTCTAAATCATTAATATCAACAGTCAAGCTCAACTCTTCATCTATTTCTCTATTGCATTGATAAGCATCATCAAAAGTAATTGGATAATCGACTAAAAAGAAATCAGTAATATTATTTCCTTTTGATTCTAGAATTGTGTTAATATGCTGCAGAGCTCTTAAGTTTGTTTCAATTACGGATAGCTGCAGACGTTCAAAATCTAGACATAATTCACTTCTGAATTTCTCCCATAAATGACGAGGGTTCTCAGGATCACAGTGTAACAATATTGTAGCAAACAATCGACGTAAAGTAAACAACATCGATACGCCGATGCTTCTTCCAAGCACAAATCTAAATTGTTGTCAGCATCAAGTAACATGTGCAAAATAGCTGCTTCTTTATATGAGGATGCATGAACACCATTGACAACTTTGAGTTCCTGGAAAGATGTGCAACCTTTAATATGATTTAATAGCAAACGAAGGTAATATCTTTCACCTTCCATTGGATTTGCCGCAACAACTCTGCCAATAACTTGATGCTTTTGCCTTCGTGTCCATCTTCTTACTTGTTGATTCCACACAAAATACTCAGGAAATTCCCTTATATAAGATGGTACGAGCTAAATTATCATTCTGGTTCATGTTAAAGTATTATGTCAACATGGAACGGGATGACAATCCATTATCAACCAAGTTTTGCAACACGTCGTTCTTATTAAACTTAACCAATTGCTTTCCCTCCAAATGTAGTTGCAGCGTGATGAGTGGTGGATATATTTCATTCAAAGGAAAACCATATATGCGCCACATTGCCTCTGGTGCTGCTACCCAACGTGATGATTGGAATATTTTGATCTCATCAATGTCAGCATTGTCATTATTGTTTGTGCATCGAATCGCAATGCGATCATGACCTTTATATATGTACTTGTACATGTATTTAACTGCCTTGATAGTAGAACAAACCTCAACATTTAGATGACAATCAAATTTAGCAAGTAAGTAAGGATTGTATGGAACCACCCAACGATTGTCCAAATTGTGTTTCCTAACACGTACAGTATTTCCATCATTACGTCTCCGATATTTTGGATACGAACATCTGCCATGCGAAGTACAATCACGAAAGGGCTTTGGAAAGTTATTCTTGCATTTACCATCTGAGTCCATGCACACATTATTTGGGTTCAAAGTACCGCATGGACCATGCATCATATGTTTCACAACAGCGGTATACAAGTGGGGGTGAACTGAATTGTCGGGAAGCTCCGCACATACGAATGAATCAAAAGTTGCAGGTTCTATTAATTTTGTCGTTGGTTGTAAAACAATAAGAAAATGTGCATGTGGAAGACCTCGTTTTTGAAATTCAACGACATAAACATATGCTGCAACTGGACCAAAAACCTGCTTTTTCATTATTTCATTTTTCAAGCACTCCAACTTTGATTTAAAAACACGAGCAACAAGATCAGGTCTATTTTGCGCGTCATCATTAAATCGAAGCTCTTGTTGTATTTCTGGCCAATAAGGATTGCAAGTGATAGTGAGGAATATGTCAGGTTTGCCAAAACGTTGAACCAATGCCATAGCATCCATGTACCTTTTACGCATGTCTCTTGGCCCACCTATAAAAGATGTTGGAAGAACAATCCTACATCCAATATTTGAACCAACGCTTTCACCCATATCAATAGAATCCATAATCCTTTGGTACAACTCTGAACGTATCTCATCTTGTCTATGACGAATAAAATCTAACCTAGATGTCTCTAACTTGACATACATGTCAACGACGTATTGCTGCAAAAGTCTACCATAATGTAATAGAATAAAATTCCTTACATCCCTAATCTGAAGTTTATAACAATAATACTCGCGGCAAGATACACAATTCCTCTTCCGTCTAGAATATACTGTGAAAATAGAACAAAATATTTAAGTTCAATATAAAAATAACAAATATAAAAAAAGTAAATTATTTAACGAAGGTAGGAAATGAAAACATTTACCTTCATTTTCATTATCAAGTAACTCTTCAGTAGAGTTGACTAAATGAGGATCAAGAATGGCCTCGTGTTGTAATTTCCATGTGATTCCGTGGTAAATTTTCTCTTGAATTCCATCGTGCCAACCTACGTCTCCATACGGGAATAATAAAGGGTATTGTAAAGGATCGTAACAACCGTAGTAGTAATTGATTATATGGCTACTTCAGGAGTGACTATAGACAAGGATATCCCTTTTAGTTGGCTGAGCACATGTATTATCATCTATCCAAATAGCAGCAACTTGAGAAGTAGTGGGCATATTAAATACTCTCTGATCAAGACTAACACTTGAAACTAATTGAACAACATGATCTTCTAAATTTTCCTTATTTTGTAAAGTGCGAAAAAAACTTGCATATGGATTTTTCGCAAGAATACTAATTAACCTTGCCAAAATTGTCTCTTTCATCCTATCAGAACAATGCATTCGGTTTTGCACTTCATGATCAGTATCATAAAAGTACAGTTGCAAAAAAGAAGGATGCTCCTTGTCAGGAAGTAAATTATTTATAAAATGATGAATTTGGCCCTGCACTCTAAATGTATATACACCCATATTACTTTTGGCATACTCTCTCGCACTTTACACCAAAAGATGTAAAACCAAAATTGGTGTTATAAGTACGGATGTACATCAAAAACTCACGTGTCTCTTCATTGTTTGAAGTGAATAGGTCGAACATTTCTTCAGGGACAACATTAGGAACGAGGGTTACTTGACCGTTTGAACAACAACAAAAACTATTAGATTCATGAAAAAACTTCTTCGCATTGCAATTTCGACAAGAGTTTACTAATGGTAACACATCTGCTGAACTTGCAATGTGCTCAAAACCCATAGCGACATAACGTGGTTTTGCATTCCGAGGACCTATAAATAAAAAATACAAAATAAAGATAACTTAATATCTAAATTATTAATTAAATTTATTCATTTTGCTTCATAGCATTTACCATACTCAATATTTCATAGAATATTTTGTGAAGTTTCAAATTCATACCTTGATCATTCAACTCTTTCTTTTCACTCCTTAGTTGTCTTTGGCGAGCCCGCTTCATTTCTTTTTCTTCCTCCGTTGCAAATTTACGTTTCAAACTATCCACCTCCCTACGATTAGTATTTTTTGCTTTCCTTAAAAAGTCTTCACTATTGTTGATAACTCTTAAGTTTCTAACCATGGTAACTCGCTAATGCAAGGTAAAATGGTTATACTTAATGAATTTTTATATGAGATTGTTAAACTACAATCCAATGAAACAAACATTAGAGTAGTAATTAGAAAAATAAATGATGTTAATTTAATATTCAAAATGAGATGGAAAGTAAGCAATGAAGTTCTTGTGTCTTTTAAACACAAACATACAACTAATTTAGATTACAACTCTAACATAATGCTCATTATCTACAATTCATCTAAGGCCAACATTATATCCAAAATAATAATCACACGGGGGTTCATTTAATCCAATTATTCAAACATTTATATATTTCAAATGTGAACCAAATCTATTAATCTTAAACTTGTTAATCACAAATATTAATCTCAAACTTATTAATAACAAATATTAATCTCAAACTTGTTAAACACAAATGTGACACATATTTATAGACTCGCATTAAAAAAAAATGATTCCAAATAAAATTAAAAAAAACTTAAACAAACTCAAAGTCTGCCTCAAACACAAACATACAACTAATTTAGATTACAAGTCTAACATAATGCTCATTATCTACAATTCATGTAAGGCCACCATTTGATCCAAAATAATAATCACACGGGGGTTCATTTAATCCAATTATTCAAACATTTATATATTTCTTATATAAAGGAAGAAGATGGAGATTATTTCGGCATTTCAACAAACACCTAGTATTCAAGATCTTAAAGCCCAATTAAGTTTCGACTTTTTTTGTTCAAGAACCATAAAATGAAAGAGGGGTTGATCATAATAGTGTTGTTTTTAAAGAAGTTTAGCTTTGTTTCTTCACAAAATTGATTGCAGCATTGATTTTCCTTTCACCCTACTCTACTTCTATTCTTACAAAGATCATCTATTACTACGCACGATATTAGCCCTACTTATAAAGATTACCCCAAAATTCAAGTACTTCTAATAAGGAACTTGTTCATGCCCATCTACTCTTTAACAGGAAAGCTTCACTACTGATGCTTAGTAACTTGGAGAATTTTGTACAACAAATATTTGATTCAAAAAATTGAATGAAGAATGAGTTGAAGAACCTACAAACATAAAAATAAAATAAAATATAACCAATTGGCTAACTCAAATGTTTGGTGCGGAATTTAAGAGTAAGAGGTTATAAGTTCGAAGCAAGCAAAACTCAGTTCGCAAGTTATATTTATAGCAGTTCAAGGGTTAAAGGACTTCCAATAGATTAGAGCATATCTTCTTCTTCTTATTTTTTCCTATTTAGTGCATTACTTTTTTCAATTTGGTACAATAAAGCTTAACTTTAACTGTTATAACAACTCAACAACCTCCGACTGATTTTTCTTAAAACAATTCCTGTATAACATAACTTCTGAAGTGTCCGCTTAACAATCTACTACGACTATTTGCACCCACAGTTATGCCATCTGGCCCCTAGTCGACCACTTCACAATCTTATACGATGTCTGAGCTTGACTTCATATGTTAACTCAAGCGTCCCAAAATTTTAATTAGGAAATTTTGTTTGGCATGATCGTCGTATCACTTGTATTAGAATGCATGCTATGCAAAACCAAATCATAGGCGTACATTGCTCAAACCAACTCTCTTACTAAACTCATTAAGAAACTTCATCAAACACTTGGCTGATATAAATTGTAGAATGTGGATATGAATAAGCTAGGTGATTGGAAATGTCAATTAACAAATATGAATATCGATCACCAATACAATTCTTTTTCAAGGTAAAACATATTAAAAATTGAGACTGAAATTATATAATTATATACATTATACACTAACACAAACTTTTAATCGATTGGTCAATTAACAAATATGGCTCATCTCAGTCCTCTCAGTATCTTGCACGTATCTGTATCACACGCCTTCGACATTTTCGCAGTTATTATTGCAATCACAACTACTCAATGATTCAAACAATCTAACACTAACAAATTTAATCAACAACAACAACAACCTAACATCGAGATTAACGACAAATCCAAGTCAATGCACAAAAATCCAAACAAACTCACTCACTAAACTCATTAAGAAACTTCGTCAAACACTTGGCTGATATAAATTGTAGAATGTGGATATGAATAAGCTAGGTGATTGGAAATGTCAATTAACAAATATGAATATCGATCACCAATACAATTCTTTTTCAAGGTAAAACATATTAAAAATTGAGACTGAAATTATATAATTATATACATTATACACTAACACAAACTTTTAATCGATTGGTCAATTAACAAATATGGCTCATCTCAGTCCTCTCAAGTATCTTGCACGTATCTCGTATCACACGCTTCGACATTTTCAGAGTTATTATTGCAATCACAACTACTCAATGATTCAAACAATCTAACACTAACAAATTTAATCAACAACAACAACAACCTAACATCGAGATTAACGACAAATCCAAGTCAATGCACAAAAATCCAAACAAACTCACTCACTAAACTCATTAAGAAACTTCGTCAAACACTTGGCTGATATAAATTGTAGAATGTGGATATGAATAAGCTAGGTGATTGGAAATGTCAATTAACAAATATGAATATCGATCACCAATACAATTCTTTTTCAAGGTAAAACATATTAAAAATTGAGACTGAAATTATATAATTATATACATTATACACTAACACAAACTTTTAATCGATTGGTCAATTAACAAATATGGCTCATCTCAGTCCTCTCAGTATCTTGCACGTATATGTATCACACGCCTTCGTCATTTTTGTAGTTACTATTGCAATCACAACTACTCAATGATTCAAACAATCTAACACTAACAAATTTAATCAACAACAACAACAACCTAACATCGAGATTAACGACAAATCCAAGTCAATGCACAAAAATCCAAACAAAATTCATCAAAAAAAAGGCAAAAACGCATCAGATCCATGAATCGAGCACGAAATCAACAGTAGAACCGGAGAAATTGAGATTCTAACATCGAAACCACAACATAGAAGCAGAACTCTGATTCGTAGCCTAAAAAAAAAAAAAAAAAAAATCAAATTGAAGAGAAATCACAATCAATTCCCCACCTCTGCAAAGGGATTTGATTTGAAATCCTAGCTTCAAAACATGTGTGTTAGGGCTCCAACGAGTAGCAAACGTACAACGAGCATAAAGTGAGAGACACGTTGAAGAAAAGGCAGAGTAGGAACAAAGAGTAGCCGGAGTATTTTTATGAGAAAGAAGAAATTCAAAGGAACCTTAGAAACTCGTGCTCTTGTAAAACTCCATGAAAACTATAAACCAGTGTGAGGCGTGAAAAGTGTAGTTGCGGAATTGGAGTTGCAAACGAAGAGGGAGAAGTGTGCGAACAGGCGTGAAAAGTGTAGTTGCTGAATTGGAGTTGCAAACGAAGAAGGAGAAGTGTGCGAACAAAAATAGGGAAAAAAATTGAGAGTTGGAGACGATGATAGGTTGAAGATCGAAAATGGAAAAAGCAAAAATACGAAGGGCAAAAATGTAACTTTCCTTACAACTCATCAAAATCATATTCGCTCTTTTATATATATGATAGATATATATATACATAACTATATATAAGCATGACAATGATTCCTTTTTCTAGCAAAATTAGAATCGATCATAATAGGTAAAGGCAATATTAAATTTATATTAATTAAAATTAGTAAATTGTTTATCTCAGTGATTGTGATTGATTGATTATTTATAAAAGATCTCCTATTAATTAGGATAGGATCGATATATATATATATAACTATGTATGTGCATGACATATTATAAGGATTAGTATTGTAGGTTTATTTGATAATATATATATCAAACTATACATAGACCTATTTGATTAGGATTTAGGAGTCTATTTAATATTTAAGGTTTCATAAAAGTAATATAATAAGCACTAATCTTCAATTTTTCCTTCATCACTTAATTAGAGTTAGTATTCTACCATTGCATAACCTTTCGATGAACACTTAAAATTTCTATTCTACCATCGTATTACCTTCATATTTTATTGCTTTCATTTTTCATCTATCGAGTGGGTACATCAATTAAGCCTTCTAAGTTTTTTCAAAATCTCATCTAACCACTGATGCCACGACATGTTCTCCACAATCCTCACTCATGTTTGTGCCCATCATAGTTATCATAATCCATGTGAACCACACGTTGCAATGATGATGATGATTTTGATAGTTATTTCCCTACATCAATTTTTTATTTTATTTTTACTAATTTTATTCACTTGTTACTAATTTTACAGAAGGTTTGACAATTTTTAATCGGTCTTGATTGAGACCTTATTAAAGAGTATAAAATAGTATTGATTTATATGTAACTGATATTGGAGTAGTACATTATTATACTAACCTTGTAACCTCGGTTGCAAGGATCTTAATATTTAGAAGCGATTAAAATCTATAAGATCATAATATAATTGGAGTAGTATATTTAGTTTAGATTGGATACTAACATCTTAGAATTATATTCTCGCGAACTTAGCGAGCGGATTCTTTGATGCATAGCACCTTAAAAAACTAGTATATATATATATATATATATAACACCAATAGTTTACATGTATACACATTACACATGTATATTGACACCTTACATCCACTCAATTTAGCATTCATATATTAGATACAATAAATCTACTTGGACTCATGAGTCCGGACTTATATGGGTGTTTTTAAAATTTTCACAAATATTTAAGGGATATCAAATGAATTTTACAAGTGATTGTGTTTGCTTCATTAATTACTTGAGGATGACTTTGAAATTAAAAAAAAACTTTTGAGTCCGAAATAATGAGTCCAAATATCACTACTCAATTAGATATATGGTCACTAATTATGTCCTATTATTCCAACGCCTCATCCCGAAGGAGCCAAACGGAAAAAGTTGGTCTATCTTTTCCAATTCCATCTCGGAAATCCCCCAAGTCAGTAGCCCCCAGCTACCCACACCAAAGTTCAGAATTTAATGGAAGAGAACGACAAAATCTTTTGCATCAAGGCATCCCTTAGGTATCTTGGTCCGAAATAAAAGAAAACCTGGAGAAACTCTCAAATCAAGAAATCGGTCTCACCCCTTTTACTGATGATAAAGCCCTGTTCCTATGTAAAGATGCAGCAGAATTCGACATGATCCTTCGCTGGGGAGACAAAGAACTATCCAAAAGCTTGGGAAGGATGGTATTATGGAACCAAGATCTTCACTAGAAGACTCCAAAACTCATATGCATTGAAGGATCGCTCTGGGTTGAAGGGCTTTCGTTTAACATGTGGAACAAAACTTCCTTCGACTACATTGGGTCCTGCTATGGCGGCCTCTTAGATGTGGAGGAAGGAATGGAAGAGAAACAACACTGAGTCCTCCTCAAGGTAAAAGGGGAGTCAAAAATTGTTTTTGTCCTTGTAAATTGGTTGTGATCATGGCAGGTCTTGAGGTTCAGTTAATGGTATTTCCAATGAGTTCTCCGGCGAATACTCTAAATATAGGGCCCCATTCCCACGTTGTGGCACAGGCTGTGATAATGAATGAGAAACGCCTAAGCGCCCCTGTCAAAGTACGGAGATCCAGGTTAATGCCCCAAGGACAGTGAGGGAGCACGAACCACCTTCATCCCACCCACAGGAAGGAATTTCAAAATTTCAAATCCCTGCCCTCTACCTAAAACAATCACCCTGGACCTTCAACGAACACCAGAGCCTGATCCTAATGGGTTGTCCTAAATCAGTTACTAATGATCAATAGCCAGAAAGCCCAAGCCCATTTATGCACTCCATGACAAATGCAGACCGGGACATTCAAAATTAAAGCATTAAAAAAATTCCACTGTTGAAAATTGGATGACCCTTTAACCAAGCTTATTAATGATCACATTATCAAGCATGACTCTCACATTGAATTGTAACATCAAGTATGACTTCTACATTGAATGTAACTTGTACACCCTACATAACTTGTATTCAACTCCAATATATAATCACTTGTCTATGTATCGTTATGTAACTTGTAATCTTGTATGACATAAGACTTTGGTGTAACTTGCACACTTTGTGCAAGTACTAATTCTCATCATGACTAAGGGCCTATATAAGGGGGTTCCTTCACTTGTAAAGAGCACACCAAGTTGAATGAAAACATCTCATTCCAACTATCTCATTTATTCTCTTCTCCTTTATAGTAGTAGTTTATAGTAGTAAAATTTCTTAGTCTTCTATTTCCTTCTCTAGTTCTTAGAAAGTTCCAACTCAATTTACAACAAGTTATCAACACGAGCTTGCTCTAGCATTAAAGAGATCTTGAAGTTCAAGAAGGCTTGTTGAGACAAAGCTAGGAAGGTATAACTTTTGTTATTTAAATAAGTTCAATTTATTTCTATATTATCATGGTTGCTTCCTTTTATTACATGCATCACTTCTATATGCATACTTTATTCATATACTATGCATTATAACGTCACCGATTGCGAAAGTATGCTCTGTAGTTGCGTCTTGTACGATCTTCTACATCAGAAATCAAAAGTCAATGTGTGACATATAGTTTTCCTCTTAAAACTACAAACGATTAGTTATTGTTCTATTCTTGATTTTATAATACAAATAATGCTATAAGTTTGAATTGATAATGGGTAAGTCTTGTCCCCGGTAAAGCTAAACATTGAAAGGGAGACGGGTTATCCCGTTTGAGGAGGCATGATATTAAGTAGACTATGTCTCACCACCCAACCTGGAGGTTGTCCCACCAACTCATACGAATAATACATTTTGTTTATTAATGAATTAAGTTGTGAACATATATTTAATCATATGTTATGTTTTTTACATAAAAAGGGGAAAACTATTTTATATTAAATTTATTTTCAAAATGTTATTCAACCATAGTTGAACTTGTTGCCTTATTATATTACCGACAAGAATTACTTGTTATGACAATTAGATACTATAATTTGTGAATAAAACATCTATGCAAGACTATGTTGTGTTATACAAAATTTAAATCATTTGTCAATATCTCTTTAGAGATTTGAAAAGTGAATATTTCACTTTATATATATTTTCACCCTATGGAGTTATAAATATATAAATACCAAAAAATGTACTGCTCCAAAAGCTCAAAATGAGCGGTTGAGTCTCAAGCTACAAAATTTAATCAGTCAAATATTAATTATAATTCCACAATTTTAATTACCTCTATGTTGAGGCTACATGAAAATATGACTGATGAGACAATAAAAATAAGGTAACGTGGCCCGCCTCGATTTATTGCTGCAACAAATATCGAATGCGCACGTCAATCCAATAAATATTAATGATTGATTTCTTGTCTCATGGTAGCTGAGTAAAATAATGAGATATTATAAATATAATATCGCTCCCGTCCAATTAGTTCAACTTCAAATTAAGAAGCATATGTTGCATATAATGATCATGATCGCAATAATAAACTTATGGATGTGGAAAATGTGAAAATATCAGGTAAATGTCGTATTGACAATTCCACCAAAAATTGGAACAAAAGTGGTGCACCACTACAAAGGGCAAATAATTATTGACAATGAGCGTTCATAATTGTGACATTTTTTTTGTCATATATGAAAGGCTATTTTGCCTAAATATTGTCATATATATACCCGAATATTTTTGTGACATTTACCACACCTTCAAAATCAAAGGTAAAATATTATGAATCTTATCATTGAAAATGGCTCGATAAAACAAACACATCGAGATGTGTTTAAATCGTGACCTAAATATAGGCGATGAGTTTATGTCTTGTGTATCGTGCTACATGCATGTACATTATAATATAAAAGTGAATATTTCTCGAATTCAAACTTAGCGGAGGCTAATGTTCAGACGATATCTGGTACAACAATTTTATTGTTAATGTCTTGTTCAAAAGAAGTCTACTCAGAATAATAGAAAATTTATCTATATGAATATGATTTAATCTGAGTATAATATTCCCGGCTTTAACTTCTGGAATATATAAGGCACATTAAAACGAATGTCGTCATAAATAAAATGGCATTCATAATGTTGAAAGATCTATTTGATTATCCATAATCATCAATAATGCGAAAATATCATAAATTCGCACGGACATCCTTTATCGAACTGAATTTTTTTATCAGCTGGAAATTATCTCAAGGCAAATCAATATGAGATTTATATTGATTTAACTCTCCATCAATCATATTAGAAGATGCATTGGATCCCTAATAGGAAATTTATTTATAGCAAATTTTGCTAATTGTCACTTTGATGAAACAATTTTTCCACAATTAGGGGGATATATAAGCCAATTCAAAAGGAATGATGTGAAATTGCTTGAAACACATCAAATTGCATTAAATTTGTTGTATTATGATCCATGTATAAATTAATATGAACTCAAAGTTCAAAGGATCATTCAGTAGCAACAAGTTATGAATCAATTACTTGATGCAAGTACTATACACAAAAGAGTGACAATCATATGCTTCAGCATTAAATGGTTCATATAGAAAACGATGTCCATGTGCAACAAAATGCACAAGATGTCTCATCCATGTGAACATGAGGGGGGGAATCAAAATGAGTTATTAGTTAGTGTATCGCACTCTTTTTCCCTTTGCTATGGTTTTATCCCACCGGGTTTTCTTTACAAGGTTTTTAATGAGGCAATTCTAATAATATTAAAACTCTGTATCTAGATTGATTAATGTATTGCAATCTTTTCCTTTCGCTATGGTTTTATCCCATTGGGTTTTCCTAGCAAGGTTTTTAATAAAGCAACCCTAACATTATTATACTCCATATAAAAATAATAATTTATGAGAGCAATGTACTCTTTTTCCTATACTAGATTTTTTTCCTACATGGTTTTTCTAGTAAAGGTTTTAATGAGGCATATATATATTTTCTCAAAGTGTATCAATGTGTTGCACTTTTTTCCTTAGCTATGGTTTTATCCCACTGGGTTTTCCTAGCAAGGTTTTTAATGAGGCAATCAACAATATTATACTACAAATCAAGATTGACGAGAACATTGTACTTTTTTTTTCCTATACTAGATTTTTTCCCACAGGGTTTTTCTAGTACAGGTTTTAACGAGGCATATTCTCTCAGCAAGTGTCATCCAAGGGGGAGTGTTGTAAATTGGATGACCCTTTAACCAAGCTTATGAATGATCACATTGTCAAGCATGGCTCTCACATTGAATTGTAACATCAAGTATGACTTCTACATTCAATGTAACTTGTACACTCTACATAACTTGTATTCAACTCCAATATATAATCATTTGTCTATGTATTGTCATGTAACTTGTAATCTTGTATGACATGAGACTTTGGTGTAACTTGCACACTTTGTGCAAGTACTTATTCCCATCATGACTAAGGGCCTATATAAGGGGGTTCCTTCACTTGTAAAGAACACACCAAGTTGAATGAAAACATCTCATTCCAAATATCTCATTTCTTATCTTCTCCTTTGTAGTAGTAGTTTATAGTAGTAAAAGTTCTTAGTCTTCTATTTCCTTCTCTAGTTCTTAGCAAGTTCCAACTCAATTTACAACACCCACATCACATATTTCCACCATCTACAGTGAGCCCACCCTCATTGGAGATTGATTATGATTGTGATGTTTTTAATGCTATCATGGTGTACATGGGTTCAAAGTGGAGGAAAAAAGAAAAAAATGGGGCAAGAGTGAAAAAAAAAGGAAAATCTCACTAGTACAAATTAGGCTTTTATAGCACCTAATTCAAAGAGGTTTTCAATAATCCCTATGTATTGCTTTTTATAACACCTAATCCATAGGGGTTTTTAGAAACCGCTATGTATTAGGCTATTAAAACCCAACATCTCATCGACGCATCCTCACAATCGAATCATCACATTCATCGACTCAAAATCTCATCAGCGATCGATCAATTTCTGATTCTTTGTGCTCGAGCGATCAATTTCTCCAGGTACACATTACATCGACTCAAAATCTCATCAGCGATCGCAAAAGGAAATCAAGATTTGATTTAGCTACGCATTACATCGACTCACAATGCAGTTGATAAATTTTAGGGTTCCTGATTTCGTTTGTGATCACAATACAGTTGATAAAGTTTAGGGTTCCTGATTTCGATTTGTGATTTTTATGTAATCTTCGTTTGATTTTGTTTTTGAGAACCTGAGTTTGATTGCGTACAACCTGAATGCAGGGCTTGGTCGATTTAGGGTTTGATTTGCTTCGCTTTGATTCAATTTCAATCTGTGGTTTGTAAAAAAAAAATATATGCAAACCTGCACTTGCAGTGTTATTGGTTTTTTTTTCTTCGTTTCATTCATGTGGTGTTTGGCTCTCAAACCAATTCTCCACTTACAGAACAAATTAGTGATGAGGTTTCGGCTCTTAGATGTGCACTAAGTCTCAGCCTCCTTGATGCTGGCTCTTTCAATGATTCTAAGACTACTGACTTTGCTTTCACAAACCAAATAAAAGATAGCAGTTTTAATTAGGCATTTGATGAGTTGAGTTGTGCATGTTTGAATTAGTTGGAAGAGATGGTTAAGGGAGCGAAACAATTCCAATATGCCTATAACTAGAGCAAATAGGAAGCTGGTAGGCTCTGTAGATGCCATCGTCACCTTTGCTCTTCAATCCGCAATGGGAATCCCATAAACTGATAAACCCCTCCATAGCGTTAAAACCTTTCAATATCCATCTATTTCCAATCTGCCAAAGCCAGAAGTAGAACAAGACATTGCCTATATGACCCTAAGTTCATATATACTTAATTGTGTCTCCAATTAACTATTATCTCCCTACCTTCCTCATTTTACTTACACTACTTGTTCAGCAATTCAGGTTCATCAACTAGGATACCTCCTCAAAACAAACCAATTGGATCCCTCGACCTTACTAAGATATTCATGAAAAGACTAAACAAGTGCGCTTCAACAAATTCTTTCTATATTTTATGTTTCTCTCAATTCTTGGCTTCCTTTAATTGATGCATACTAGGACTATATATTAGGTATGATCCTACTCTAAAAGCCGTAGTCGTCACTTGCACTGAAGAGTTAGCGTACCAGCAAGCAAAAGAGGTTGATAACCTACTTCAAAAAGGAGTTTATTTAGGTAACTCCTCTAATCCTTCAACATAGGTTTTATGCCTATGTTTAATTGTTTTAGTCGTAGATGCTGATCGGCAATGTAGAGCGCGATGCGCGAAGTTTTTAGATGAGTGGAAGGGGTTGTTGACATAGGACTTGGTTGATTTTGGGAATTTTGTTTATTTGAATTGAGTTTTTGTTTTGGCGAAATTTGGGATGGGAATGGGAATGCCTAATGCTGATAAGAAATGTAACATTTTCGATTGGTTTTTGTTAGTCGTTAAATTGAAATTTTAAGTTATTCTGATGTTAATACCACTCAAAGATGCAACCTAACCAACATACCTTCGAAAAAGCATCGTGTTCTTGTAATCGAGGTTCAAGTTTTGGGAAGTTTGATTTATTGATAATAGAAATTGGAAAGCATTAGAAATGAAGTTGACTTTAAAACTTAACTCAATAGAAACTGAAGAAATTTAACGAGGTAGGGGTAGATCGAATTTAACTTGGGACACATTAATTAGGAGGGATTTAAATGGTTTGGAAAGCTCACCTTCAATTGCACTAAACCAAGCACAATGGAAGAGTTTGATCCATGTAGCTGGCCCCCAATTAATTTGGGACTAAGGCTATGTTATGTTGTTGTTGTTGTCATTGTGTGTTTGAATTGAGACCTCAGAGTAGTACATATAGCAAAGCAAAGGCCATATACGTTTGTCTATTACAATTACACATTAGTGAATCAGTTTGCCTTGGAAATCAAATAACTCAACTTGGCCATGTGAAGCTTGAGCTTTATTACTTTATAACTTGGATTCCTCGCTTATATGTTTGCTTTCCAAGAGTTACGCCATCAGATCGATCACATATATTTCATCAAATCACATATGCATCTATTTAGTTATGTATGAGCTAAAACTAAATTAATGAGATTTTTATTGTATGTGCTCTTAGTCTTTGATTATTTTTCAAGTGCTTTTCCACTTTAATTCAATGTAGAATTTTGATGGCAAAGTGTGAGTTTTACTTTATAAGGCGTATTGGTAACTTGTTTGAACAATGTTCTTTGAATCAGTGCTCACAAGCTTTATCTCAGATTTTGCAAATCCTACGTGTCCAATGTATATTAAAAGGACTTGATAATCAGTACCTATCATGTATGTACAATCCTTGCAAAAGATTCTCTAGGTTTTCTATTTAATTAGTATTTGTTTTTAATTTCTCTCAAATACAACAACAACAACAACAACAACAACAACAACAACAACAACATAGCCTCAGTCCCAAATTAACTGGGGTCGGCTACATGGATCAAACTTTTCCATTGTGCTCGATTAAGTGCAAATGATGGTGAGATTTCCAAACCATTCAAATCCCTCCTAATTAATGCATCCCATCGAAATTAAGTGCAATTGATGGTGGTTTTTAAGTAACCCCTATGTATTAGGCGATTAGGCTTTTTAAAATATAATTCAGCCTCGTGCAATAACTTGTATAGATAACAAATAACAATAATTCATTCTTGAATGAGTTTAGGAGGCGAGTTTAAACAAAAGAGGAGGTATTAAATATTAATGTTCTTCAACTTTAACTGAGCAAAGATTACAATCTCAGGATGGATAAAGGTTGGGTCAGACATTCGAGGTTAATATTATCATATTATCTTTTTATAGTGATAGAAGTATTCATATTTTTTTGTAAGGTTAAAACTTACTATTCAAAGTTTTTTTTTGTTATTAGAGTTTCAAAAGAATATTGTAAAGGGGCAAATGCATTCGTTCTTCAAGCTCAAGCTAGAGAAGGACATCCAGAAGGAATTAGGTGTCCTTGTCAAAACTATTGAAACGTGTCTCGTGTAAAGTGTGATATTGCTTACAACCATCTAATCATATATGGATTGGATCCCATATATACAATTTGGTTCCATCATGGAGAGAGTAGCCCCATTTAAGGAATGAAGACGCAAAGGATGAAGGGGATGGAGTTGCTACGGATGAAGGGGATGAAATTACTA
The DNA here is from genome assembly GCA_039657325.1 of Stephania cephalantha. NCBI lineage: Eukaryota > Viridiplantae > Streptophyta > Magnoliopsida > Ranunculales > Menispermaceae > Stephania > Stephania cephalantha. The sequence continues at coordinate 33,379,787 of CM077569.1, forward strand.
TGGATGAAGGGGATGGAGTTGCTGCGGATGAAGGGGATGAAATTACTACAGATGAAAGGGATGACAGGGATGAAGTTGCTGCGGATGAAGGGGATGAAATTACTACGGATGAAGGGGATGATGGGGATGGAGTTGCTAGGGATAAAGATGATGAAGTTGCTAGGGATGAAGGGGATGATGGGGATGAAGTTGCTAGGGATGAAGGGGATGATGGGGATGGAGTTGCTAGGGATGAAGGGGATGGAGTTACTAGGGATGTAGGGGATGATGGGGATGGAGGGAATGAAGATCTAGAAGATGTCAATATTCAAGTTGACGATGAAAGGTTATTTGAAGAGGACATAACTCCACCTCTCTATTCAGGTTGCACAAAGTACACAAGATTTTCTGCCGCCGTGATTTTGTTTAAGCATAAAGCTATTTATGGTCTATCTAATAATGGTTTTAATGAACTATCGAAGATTGTGGTAGACATGTTGCCACAAGAAAATATTCTCCCTAAGTCATTGCAAGAGGTGAAGAAGTTGCTAAAGGAGTATGAGCTTCATTATGAAAAGATTCATTGTTGTGTGAATGATTGTTGCTTATTTAGGAAGGAAAATAAAGCTTTAGATGCATGTCCTAAATGCAAGTCATCTAGATGGAAAGTAAGTAAATCCAACAAAGAGACCAAAAAAGAATTCCTGCTAAGATCTTGAGATATTTTCCTATCATACCGAGATTTAAAAGAATGTATGAGTCATTGGAAATAGCTAAGAATTTATTGTGGCACTCTTCCCATTTGAGCCAAGATGGTAAGATGCGACACCCAGTAGATTCAATATCATGGGATTTAGTTAATCACAAGTGGCATGAGTTTGCATTAGAGCCTCGAAATCTTAGGCTTGGCCTTTCTACGGATGAATTCAATCCTTTTCGTGATTTTAGCTCTCCATATAGTTGTTGGTCAGTAATGTTAGTCACTTACAATTTTCCTCATTGGCTATGCTTTAAGGAAGATAATATGATGTTAACATTATTAATTTCAGGCCCAAAACAACCAGAAAATGACATAGATATCTATCTACAACCTTTGATTGAAGATTTGATGAAGTTGTGAAAGGATGGGGTAGTTGTATTTGACGCAGCAACTCAAAGCATTTTTAATTTGAGAGCAATTTTGTTGTGGACGATCAACGATTTTCCAGTTTATGGGAATTTAGTTGGATGTTTTACAAAAGGAAATTTTGCTTGCCCAATTTGTGGGGTTAATACATGTTCAACATGGTTGACTTCAAGCAAGAAAACTATATACATGGGCCACGGACGATTCCTTGAGCGTGATCACATTTTTCGAAATAAAAGTACTTGGTTTGATGGAACTTGTGAAGAGCGCGAAAGACTTGAAGTAATGACTGGATATGATGTTGCGAATGCAGTAAAGAATATAAAAAATGATTGGGGGAAAAAGACAAAAAGAAAGAGATGTGAATCAGGGGAAAGAGGCACGAAAAGAAAGAGGAAAAAATCAAGGAAGAAGAATACATCCGAGGCCATTGAAACCACTGGAATCTGGAAGAAGATGTCCATATTTTTTAGTTTGCCATATTGGGATGTATGATACTAAGTTGATGTGTAAAAATTTCTTTAATTATTTGAAATTGCATTAAACTATTCATCGTTCTTTTCAGCACTTGGCTTTACGCCACAATTTGGACGTTATGCACATCGAGAAGAATGTTTATGAAAGTATTATTGGCACAAATCTTGATATAAAAGGTAAATCAAAAGATGGACTTAGTTCATGAAAGGATTTGGAAAACATGGGAATTCGGCGGAGATTGCATCCTCAAGTTCGTGGGAGTCGAATATATCTCCCGACAGCTTCATTTAGATTTTCTAAAGTTGAGAAGCATATATTTTGCCAAAGATTGTCAAATATGAAACTTCCAGATGGTTATGGATCCAACTTTGCAAATCATGTATCACTAAAGGATTGCACCATTGTAGGTCTCAAATCTCATGACTATCATGTTCTAATGCAACAATTGCTATCTGTTGCTTTGAGGGGACTTCTACCCAAAGGACCTCGGATTTCAATATTTCGATATTGTAATTTTTTTAATGAACTATGCCAAAGAGTTGTAGATAAAAATAAACTCTTGGATCTTGAGAACGGAATTGGGGAAACTTTATGCATGTTAGAGAGATATTTCCCTCATTCATTTTTCGATATCATGGTTCATTTACCAATCCACTTGACAAAGGAAACTCGCTTAGGTGGACCGGTCCAATACCGGTGGATGTATCCATTTGAAAGATATATGAAAAAGCTCAAAAGTTATTGTAAAAATCAAGCAAGACCAGAGGGATGCATGTCAGAATGTTATATTGCCGATGATGCATGCGATTTTGCAGTAGAAAGTTAGAACAATCAACTGATATTGGAGATCAAGAACGTCAGGACAACAATATTCATAATGAGACAATGCTGGAAGGAGAACCAATATCAGCAGTACATACAAAAATGTTGTCAGACGATATGTTGGAAAAGGCACATCGATGTATATTGTTCAATTTGAAGATTGTTGAACTTTATTTGGAGTAAGTATGATAGTTAATTAGATCATTTTGTTGATTTGAATTCCTGATCCGATTTCTTATTTTATATGTTTAGAATGCATATCAATGAGTTGAAGCGTAAAGACAAATGCCTTGGAAGGAGTGCAAGCCAATTATGGATGAAACATACAAAGACATTTAGTGAATGGTTTGAAGAAAAGGTTGTAAGGTCTTCAACTATATTTTAGGTTCAATTCCAACAATTATTTTAAAACTTGTGCATTTTTTCTTACAACTTATCGTGTATATCTCTACATGTTAAGTCTCAGAATGTTGATGTGTCAAACACGTTGCATTGGATTTCTCGTAAACCAAGAAAAAATGCACTTTCTTGTTCAGGTTACGTAATTAATGGATTAAAGTTTCACATAAGAGATGTTGAAAGAGTTACTCAGAATTCTGGCGTGTTTGTTGAAGGTGCCGATAGCCTTTGTAGATCAAGTTCACGGGACAATGCACAAAGAAAAAGTGAAGTTGATTATTACGGGGTCATAAGAGAGATAATTATATTGGATTATTTTGTATATCGATTTCCCTTATTCTTGTGTGACTGGGTTAACGAGGGAAACGGTATGAAAGTTGAAGATGAGTTTACCCTAGTAAACTTTAACCAATGTCACAATCATAATGATCCATTTATTTTGGCAACTCATGCCAAACAAGTGTTTTATTCTAGTGAAAATGATTCATCAAACTGGTGTGTTGTGTTAAGGGCACCTCCTCGAGGATTGTATGATATTGCAATGTACGGCGAGAATGCGCAACCATCATTTTTTGCTGTTGACATATCGCGTGTAGATTTGGACACTTGCGATGAAGATGAAAGTTATGTTAGAATGAATTGTCAGGGTCAATTTGTGTAATGGATTTAAGTTGTAGCCTTATTCACGAATGACTGATCAAATGCTTATATTAATCACTTTATGACTGATTAAGTTGTAGCAATATTATTATCTTCTTTTATTCTTGTGCTAATAATTTCTCTTTTGCTTTTCTTTGTCTTTTCACATGTTCTAACTGGAGCATTTGCAGGTGTTTTTTACAACCATCATATTTTGTTGTTGACATAGTGTGTGTAGATTTGAGGAAAACAAATGTATAAGAGGTAAAAAGTGATTTAGTTAATCACTTTATAGGTTGATGAATTTATTGGTGCTCGTTTACTAATTATGATATTTTCTTTGGCTGAATGAATAGAGTTCAAAAGCTGCAAAAAAGAGAGCAAGAAAAGAAAAGCAAGATATAGAAGCATTGATGAGTCAAAACTCAAATGTTGGTGTGAGGATAAGGTGTCCACAAAGTTCTACATATGAAGCACCACCTTCATCATGTGACTCTCGTTCTCAATCAATAACTAGGAGCTTCAATCAACAACAACGAGAACAACAAGAAGAAGAGGAACAAGAAAAAGAAGAAGAAGAAGAAGAAGAACAAGAACAAGAACAAAAAAGAAGAAGAAAAGAACAAGAACAAGAACAAGAACAAGAACAAGAACAAGAACAAGAACAAGAACAAGAACAAGAACAAGAACAAGAACAAGAAGATCAACAAGATGAACAACAACAAAGGAAGAAAAGAGGTCAAACCAAGCTTCCTTCACTTGCCAGAAAGAAAAAAGTACTCGTTACTTTCAATGACAGAAATCAACCCATTGGTGAAAATGCAGATGTCTTTTCTTCTTTCTTGGGAATCGTGTCACGCGAAATGGTGCCAATTACTTTGTCAGATTGGCACCAACTCAAGGGAGATAATAAAAAAAGAATATGGAAGTTTATTGAGGTTAGACTTCTATTTTTTTATATAAAAGTATAAAAAGTACTCTATTTGATTGTGTTCCATTCTCATTGCAAGAAAGATTTATAATTCCGGATAAAGCGTCTCGTGAAAAACATATATTACAAAGAATTGGGCGATTGTTTGGAGCATGGAAATCAAGGCTTACTAAGGAGTTAGAAAATGGCAACGACAAAAAACCTGCCACAATTGATGAAAAGTTATGGAAAGAGTTAAAAAAACAAAGGAGATCTAGCAACTTTCGTGAACAAAGCAATAAAGCTAAAGAAATTAGAGCAAAGCAAACGATTAAGCATACGACAAGTCGAAAAGGATATGCTCGCCTTGAATATGAGATGGCAAGTTTTATTCATTTATTCTATTACTTATACCTATATTTTAATCTTGTATTATTTATTGTTTTTATGCTTATAGATTGAAGAAAAATACGGTGCTAGTGTTTCCAGAGCTGAGGTGTGGATTAGAGGGCATTCAGATAAAAACAGGAAACCACACAATGCCGAAATTGCCGAAATTGTGGTGAATTAACTAATAGAACTTTGATATTTTATATTATTAAGTTTTTCTTCCATTTGATGCAAATAGTAGTTGTTTGTTTTGAAGGATAAAATCAATGCATGTAATCAAAGTCAATGCTCGGAATCTACCGCTCAATCAATTAACAATGACCCTATCTCACAAGTTTTTGGTACTGAACACCAAGGTCGAGTGAGAGGTCTTGGTTTTGGAGTAACTCCTACCGGTGTAGGTGCAACAACTCAGAATAACGCTATCATCAAAGAACTTACGGGTTTGAGAGAGAAGTATGAAGATTTATCTTCCTATGTTTACAATCAACATAAACAGGTACAAATTGATATTTTCACTATACACATATGTATATTTATTTATATCGTGAACAATATTCATTCTTAAATTGTGTTGGTTATTTTTTATGATAGGGTCAACAAGGGGGAGACAGGCACACTTGTACATGCCAGGTAAAAAAAATATTAATCTATTGAACGTAAGTGTTACGGATGATGAAACTTCATAATTTTTTATTGAAGCCACAAAATGGGAACTCTTCAAATAAGTGTGGAATGAAGTGCAAGTTGATCGATTGGGTTGTTGGTACCCATATAGTGGCAGAAGGAGAGATTGCAATAGATGACCGCTACATGTTGTGGAGGGTGCTCCTATTGGGGTTGGATCTTACATGGTGTGGGTGCAAACAACCATTGACCACAATGCTTTGATATGGAGGACTCAAGCTAATATGAGGACAATAGAGCAAGCTTTAGGGGAGTCGATTCCATGGCCCAAACAACATGTCTTCATACCTAACACTTAAGGAAAATACATTTCAACCATTTAGTTTTATTTTTTGACTCATCTTATGTCTCTGAATTTAATTTTTTTGTGCTTGCAGATGATGGGAAGAGTGTATAGATGGTGCTAGAAACTTGATGAGTTTCAATGTTTCATATTTGTTTCAATATCTTCTTTTCTGTTACTTTTGCTCGTATATAGAAAAGGAGCTTATTTTGTCTAGTTTTAAGTGCTTTGTATGAGACTAAGCTTTCTTACTTTAGTGTTTCTTTAAATACATTCAGCTTTGCTCTCACTTCTCTATACATACATGTGTGTGTCTCTAACATATGGTTGATGCTTGTAACATGGACATAGCATCTAAAAGGGTGGACTAAGGACACTTCTCTTCATCCAATTCGTACATTTTCATGTCTATTATCAGTTAATTGTGATGGAATAAGTTCATGTTATGTTGGTCTTTGAATCGGTGTAGGTTGATGCAGAACAACAGTGTAAACTCAGAAAGCCTGCGTCGCATGACCACATATAAAATCAGGTACAAGGTTCTCCAAAGTAAGATTTTTAGTTTTGATTCTTGGACTAAGTTTTTCTCATTTTCTAATACTTTGCTTGTTAGTTTGCACTTGCGGCTAGGAGCATCATATAAAATTTTTGGATAGTTGAAGCAATTGTAATCGAAAAGGGAAAAGGGTACTTCAATCTGCAGTATTCTTATAAGTAAAATATGTTTGTTAATTAGATCCTTCACAATTCACCTAAATTGATTTGATATATATAAGCAGTCATTAATCTGCAGTATTCTCTTTGATTTTCGTTTCGATTATGTAGATTCAGTAGTTGTTGTTGTTGTTGTTGTATGTTGAGGTTTTGAGCGATTGTGATGGAGATTGATGGCTTTATCTAGTTGTTTTGAAGAGAAAACTATGATTTCCAACTGTGAACTGTGATCTGCATTTCTTCATTGATCTGTGCATGTTTGAATCGCTTTTGCTTCTCTAAATCTCTTCAAATTCTATTGTTTTTCGAATTTACTTTTTTAAAATCCGTTGAATGCACTCATTTGATGCCTTAGATTGGTTGATGGAGTCGTAAGGGTTTGTTTGTGTGTTCTAGTGCATTGAAATCAGAACCTCCAAAACAAATCATGAACAGAAGGGGTCTCATGAATCCACTGAGACTCTGCAACTGTTCTAAAGAAGGCTAGTTGTTGTCTCGTCGCGGAGTAAAAACAAGTTGAGATGTCCTTACAGGGTGAATGCGAGTGTTTTGTCGGAGTTTGATCGGGGTTCGAGAGGGCGAGGGAGAGGATGAAGGAGAGCGCGTTCGTGTGAGAGAGGTGAGAAAATAGGCTTTAATATGAGAAACAGTTAGGTCATTTTCATGCTGGGGTAAAATTGTAAGGTGCAAAAAATGTGTATATGGTGTAGGTTGAGGAATAAATGATACCTGTCTAGCCTCTCCCATCTTTATTATATACTTTCTGTTTGCAAAAGGGTAATAAATACAAAAGGATTTAAATAATTTGACTTGATGAAATAAATTGTACTACTTTGGCATTCTTTTCTGTTGCTTGACTTGCGTCAGCATGGCTACAATCCATGGACCTTTTTTTATTTTACTGCATGTAGGAGCCAGTTTTATTATGCTTTATACCATTTTCACTTCAGTTTATTTTTTCTTCTTTATTTTATCGATATTTTTATTTTCTTCTTTTGGGATTCGAGAAAGTGTCGGTGCCTAAATGTTGTTCGTAATTTTAGGTTGGCGATCCGGTTCAATTACCAGCAACTGTTATTTCTCCTATAGCAGAAAGATTTGGGTAGGAGTGTTCATCTTGCGAGTTTTATTTTTAATTCAACGTGCAATATTTTCTTAATTGTAACTTGTTCTTTTTTGGTTGTTTGATTCTATAGATATGGCACGAGTTTGTTCAAAAGGTTCCAGAGGGCAGGTTATCTAGTACAGATGTTGAAGACTCAGTATCGCATGCATCCCGAGGTTGAGTTTCTTGTTTACCGATGAGAATACATATTTAAACCCTTTTGACTTCCTACAATAGACGGATTTCTACAGTATATTAATTTCAGATCACATTTTCTAATAGATAAGGTTTTTTCCTTCAAAAGAATTCTACTCAGAAGCTTTAGAGGATGAACCTGATGTCAGGGACCAGACTGAAAGATCATGGCATAGGTATCGTTGCTTTGGCCCATTTTATTTTTTTGACATGGAAGAAGGAATTAAATCCCAACCCTCAGGAACCGGTTCGTGGGTTAATGTTAATGAAGTTGAGTTTATCCTCCTTATATACAACAAATTGGTGACTAGTTATCCAGAGCTAAAGTCAAGTTCTCGGATAGCAATTATATCTCCGTATAGATATCAAGTGAAGCTCTTCCGTCAACAATTTTGCGAAACATTTGGAATGGATTCAGAAAAATTAGTGTATATAAATACAGTAGATGGATTCCAGGTTGGTGGTTTTTATGATGCAAAATAATTTATTTAACACCCCTTGATTTATTTTTTGTTGTCCATTGGATTGTGCGTCAATATCTGTGCACGTGAATCTCATAGTTAACTCCAAAGTTTTATAGGGAAAGTCTTTGGAAGAGTGTGGCATAAATAGTCTTAATGTGAATTTCCTAACAATGAGTTTTAAAACCGTGTGTTTATGCGAAATAGCTTGCTATAACAAATCAGGCAACTACTCATAATACAAATATATAGCCTCTGTGGACTAGTTTGCGTGTGGCATCTCTCCCCTGGACAAATTTGAAAGATTGTTGATTTTGTTATTTTTGTTCTCTTAGCATTCGATTAAAGCATGCTTTCTCTGCAGGGTAGGGAAAAGGATGTTGCAATTTTCTCATGTGTTAGAGCGAATCAAGATAAAGGCATTGGATTTGTCGCAGACTTCCAGAGAATGAATGTTGCAATTACTAGGGCAAGGTCTTCCATCCTGGTGAGGCAGGCTGCTAGTCTTAAATTTGTCCTTGGATATTGGCCATAAAGTATCTGGGTATGTATCTATGTTAACCCCAATTGAAACTGCACCATGAAGTGCAAAATCAAATTTTTTTCCTTGTTCACAGGATTGTGGATCTTATTAACTCAACACTGCTTGACTTCATGTTGTTAGTTCTTCGTGCATCTTGGAGGGTCAAAGGATCTACAGTTGTTATTTTTGGTCTTGGAGGGTACCCATTTTGGGTTTTGTTGCTTTCTCTATTGATCTCTTATTTCTATGTGGGCATTTTTCTTCTGATCTGTAATGTTTGTTGGTTGGTTCGGTTGGAAATATGGCTGAAAATACTGTGTTTTTACAGTTTGTTGTTGAAGGGGTTTTGAGAGAAGGTTTTGGGGTGGAAATGCTGGAATGAAATGCCAGAATTCATCTTTGGAGACATTGAAATAAGCGCAGCGGGGTTCGAGACATAGTCGTTCTATGAGGTAACTCATTTGACCAGTCTGTTCAATGTGGGGATTTCTTTATCCTTGGACTTCTCCTCTTCCCTTTTGCGGAATCGCGTATTTTTTTGGATTAAAGATTGTATATTATAATATCTTATGAATTATTATGCGTCTAGTTTGACTTGAGGTTGTTTGTACCGAATAATTAGAATGCATGACCTAGTGGATGATCTGCCAGTGGAAGATCATATACAACATAATGAAGCGATTTAGAAAATAGTTTGCATTTGGGTTCTTGTCTAATTCATGTTAAATTTTCTCCATTGCATTCAAGGTTTGTTGAAGAGCTCCTCTTTGATCTCATATGATTTTTTTTGCAGTGAATCTTCTTGTCTCTATTAGGAACAAGTCAGGTTTTCCAATTGAGATCAGTGAGAACTAGGTATTGCTTCCATTGTGCTTGTTTCCAAATATGCTGGTGTTGTTACTGTTGAAGGAATCACTGATGTTCTTGAGGTTCATGCTTCCCTTTTTGTTGAAGGAATCGCTGTTATTCAAGATTCAATATTTGTTTGATTGTCGATCATTTTAGCGAGGTTTCGTGAAATGTGTGGCTATCGATTTGTTGTTTTGTTGATTGGTTGCAGAACACTGCGAATTTCTTGATGGAATAATAATACTGCGAGTGGAATGTAGATTTGTTATATTTTCAATTGAAAATGGAAATGGAAATTAATTCTGGGCATTTTCAACTATTATTTTTTTAAAATTACATTTGATAGGGGTTTGAAACCCCTATGTAAGCCTTTGACGATAATATAGAGGTTTCAAACCCCTATGAAATCACTACAATTGATAGGGGTTTGAAACCCCAATGTAAGCCTCTGAAGATATTATAGAGGTTTCAAACCCATATGAAATAGCCAGATTTGATAGAGGTTTGAAACCCCTATGTAAGCTTTGAAGATACGATATCGCCTTAAAAGATAACACTTTTCATAGAGGTCAAAAACCTCTATGAAAAGTCTTTCATAGAGGTTCAAAACCTCTATTAAAAGTTGAATTTGTTCTAGTGTTTGGTAGTGGTTTCTCTGAGGGGACAATTCAATCCACGAAAACAACAAGAACCAGAGTTTGGAAGGAATTGTCATCTTTAAACGTGATCTGGTATATGAGGAAATTGCCAGTGACAACGAGGCATAAAACTCTAACATTAAGGGGAACGATGAGGATGATTCGATTTGTGAGCATGGTGACGGAGATGATGATTCGTCAATAAGCTCGGAAGGCATTCTGGGGGTCGAGAACGACGAAGATATGGATGTGAAGAATGACGATTAGCTAAACACAAAGGACCATTGTAACGGCTCAAAAAATTAAAATCTTAATTATACGCTAATTTGAAGATTTTGATCCTTGACTTAGTTCCACGTGAAACACTCAGTCAAACCTTGAACATCGTTGCCGGATTATAGTAGTACAACATATTAAATTAACTAAATAGTTGGATATTATATAGCATGAATTAAATTAATGTGCTATGTAATTTATAAAACTATAATTTTAATTAAATTTAAATGTATCATAGAATTTAGGATAAAATAATTGATTGATATAATTTTGGAGTTAAAGTAGTAAAGTGTAATAATTTAAATAGAGAAGATATAACATAACTAAGTATTGGTTAAGTTTAGTGTGGGCCAATAAAATGATGACAACTCATACAAAAAGTTCAAAATAAAGAAAAAAAAGCAACACACCACCACCCACCACATGACACCTCACATACCCACTCATCTCACGTCACCCACTCTCTCTCCTTTCCCGAAAAAATTAAATAAAATCCTTACTCTTTTTTTTTTCTCTCTACCCAAGTAGAACTCCTCCCCCACCTCCCCATCTCAATTAGTCTCTCAATCACCACCCTCTCAACTCGCTCTGCCTCCCTACATTCCACGTCCCTCCCTACTCACACTGCCTCACCATCACTCACGGCCTTCCACTTCTCTCACTCGCTTCACCTCACGACTTCTCACTTGGTTCTGGTGACCACTCTCAATCACTAGCGAACACATTGACCAATTCAGCGCCGATGTTGTGCGAGTTTAGTTGGAGAATATGGTGTATGCTTGGTGTTTGTGGGGTGGGCTTATTATATGTGTGTATGTGTGGGGATTACCTCGAGATCCGTGATATGAGATGATTGTGGATGTTTTGTGATTATCTCGAGATCCGCATTGTGATTAGATGATATTGACGATTGTCTTGAGATTTTTGCAAAGCTTTGAGGTGTGTATGTTGCCTTGATATGTATGCGCACGCATCTCGAGACTACCTTGTGATTATATATCGGAAATTCTACAATAGAGCCCAAATATATACCCATGCTATGAGAACCCTTGAAAATGTATTGTGCATTAAATGTTGTGTGCATTTATGACTCATAGAATTATGTGTTTGATTAAAATCCGATCGTTGTAAATGGTGTACCTATGGCATTGATATTTTTATGGTTCTCATGTTAGTAGTACACTATATATATACAACCTATATATACACATTTATATATAATTATATTTAGTATACTTTATATATAATGAATAAAATAAAATAAAATAGTATCTAATTGGTTATGAAGAAAAAGAATAAAGGCCAAATTCAAAAAAATTGGCCGAGTCGAGATTTGACTAATGCGCTTCGACCTGAGCCCCGACGAATTTGGTCACAACATGAAAACCTCATATTTTTTGAAATTGAGGTAAATGGAAAGAAAATATAACCAAAATAAATTAATGTTTAAATTGGGTTCTCGGATCGAAACTACGAACCTAAACTACCAATGAGACATTCGTCAAATCGGTGTTGGGGTCCATCCATGCATACCATAATTGGAATTATGTTTCAAGATACATGCAACGATCAAAAAGTGTTTCTATGACAATTCATGTCGAGATTGACTTCATAAATGTGTGCATTATTTGAATAAGTATGAATAAGACTAAGAATTGAGTCTAATAATGATCATGAACTAATTTAGGAAATTTGGGCGTGCCAGACGCAGATCAATTATATGAAATTTGAAGACGTAAAGCAGTTACGAGACTTGATAATTTACGTGGTTATTTGTAAGTAAACTAGTATGAGAATTATATGTAGTTCTTTTATTCTTGAATTTAATTTCTTTAATCATGCCTATTTATGAAATTTCAATACTAGTTAGAGTGTCTGAGGGCTAAACGAGTCAGGAAAATAATCTCTTGGGTATGGCGACTAACTGACAATCGAAACTACACCCCGAGTTACTTGATTTGGGTGGTGGACGGGAGGTGAGGTATTCGAGATGTCATTGATACCCCTACATTTACGAAAACTTTGAATCTGCAACCGTTGCCTGTCACGACCCGAATTCTTAATCGTAGTTTAATTCCTTAATCAGGATTATAGACCCGTGACGTGGGACTTGCATTAAGATACGTGCACTGATCGAGGCGATGTGTCCGAGGTATATGTTAGATTTGTTATGATGTATGCCTAGTAAATTGTATATGTGTAGGCTATTAAGTCACTCCTACTTATATTTAGGTGTCGAGACGTGAGTGTGGACGCACCTCGAGATGCATGCCGATGTGAGACCAGGTTAAAAAGTTATATGGTAACTTGATTTAAGCTTAGTGTATCTTAAATAGTAGTATTAATGTGGCTATAATTGATTTTATATTAAATGTAACATAAGTTAGTAAGTTACAACATTAGTCATTGATACTTCTCGAGATACGTATTAGTACATTAAGAGGCTAATTGAGTTTTTAAGTGGTGTTAGTTAGAGGAAGTGTTAGGGCATGTGCCCTAGGTCAATCTACAAACATTTTTATCTTATAATTTTAGTTAATAAAATAGATGTTTTATTTGCTATTTTATTATAAGTGATTGCATGTTTACCTTATAGTAAGATCCATGTGTATTTGTTGAAATATCTTAAGTGTCCCTAGTCGGTCATTATACTGGGAACTATAATGAATTAAGACTAGTGTGAATCTTGATTGATGGTCATGTTATGATCATGCGTATAGGGATATAAATCAAGATCATGAGTACTTATTAAGGAATAAGATACTAGACAGACCTGCTACGAAAACACCACATGAATTAAGTCATAGGTGTTACTCATGATAAGTACATCATTTAGTCCTTCAACTTGAGATTACCATAGACTTCAATATTAGGAGCATGATAATTTGACACAATTAAATGTTGTCTTTAACCGGACAATTATAAAGATTGTGATTGGTTACCGTTTGAATAATATGTGAAGGTGTGTAATCAAGATAGAATTTGTCACTCTCGTATAGAGAAAGATATCAATGGATCCTTCGATAAGATAGACTGATAATGACCAAGTCCATGTGAATTGATATGATCAATGTCACTTGGATGCTTTTCAGTTTACCTAAAGATCGAAACTAGTACGATTGAACATTAAGAGTGACTTTCTATGCCTTATGTTTAATCAAAGGATATCGCACGACAAAATGATATGATATACGTTATTAATTAGGTTGTATCGATGTTGATATTCATGCTACTTGGGTAGTCATAATGCCTTGCTAGAGACCGCTTATGACTTGTGTACCAAAATGGTTTTTGGTTCACTGCCAACGTCGCATGAACCTATTGGGTCATACACAAAGAATGATTTTGCACAATTTGAAATGGTCCAGAGTAATGAATTTTATATGATAAAATTCATGACATAAAAGCCCTTACGATTCGTTATATGATAACTTATTAATAGGGGCGTATGTGTAATTTGCTTAAACTGCCTAAATACAATAGTTATATTACGAATATGATTTTAAGTGACGATTTATCTACACATATAAATAAAGGGTGGAACCCTTAAAATGATATAAGATTTCGTTTTACAATTTTTGAGTTCTCTGGATTTAGGGAGAGAAAGAAAAACCGTTTTCAATCTCTCTTGGGGCTAGCACTCCAAATTGTGGTCACCGTTCGTGTGTTGATTTTTGATAGAGGACGCGCAATTGAACGTCTTGAAAATCAAACAATCAAAAGGAAATCATGGAATAAGGTATGATTTACTTTCGTAGATTTAGTTTAATGAAACTTATTTTCGATCCAGTTGGTCAAAATTTGTTTTGAATTTTCCGCTGCATATGAACCCCAAGAATCCAACAGGAAGTTAGCGGAGAGTTAGTGGAATTGTATTAATTTGTAGACCGTCAGATTAGTCTCGGGATACATGTGTACATAAAAATCAATGGCTAATAATTAATCTTATATATATATGTATATAAGATTGAATAGATCAACACATGCAACAATTTCATTCTCATTTCTCAAACTTAGGAGTTAAGAAAAAGTAGGAGAAGAAGATCAGAAAGATCAGCAAGGGGGTTGAAGAGAATAATGATTGATTTAGAAAAGAGTTGATCAAGCTAGGTGTTCATCAACTAGGTAAATCTACTTACACTAGTCATTTAGTTTAAATTGATGAATTTGTCATATACTTGAAGTGTAGATGTTCTTATGTTGTGATGAGTGTCTTGGGTCTGCGGAGGTGTGGTACAAAAGAGCCTAAGGTTTTAGAGTTAGCCATGTGTGGAGAAAACTTCGAATTCAAAGTGCAGAATTATGGGTTTTCATGCACAGAGCGTGCTAGGTATAATCAGCTAGCGCGCTACCTGCATATAGCGCGCTAGAGAAACTTGGTAGCGCAAATAGGGCACTAGCACGCTACATAGGCTACTCAGTTCTCTAGGTGCTCTGACAACACAAAATCTGCAATTTCCTAGTTGTAAAGTAAACACTTTGAACAAGTGCAAAATCCTAATTTAAGGTTGAAACACAATCTAAAACATATGCTATAATACTAGGAACCTAAGGAAGAGTCTCGAGGGTTCCGATACATGTTTTGAGGTGTCGGGAAGCCGAACTAGCTAGGAATTTACGTAGATTGTAAGAAAACTGTTTGAGATATTTATTTACATTTCATTCCTATTTTATTATTCATTACCAGTCATTTGGAGTGATTCGCCTATCGTATTCTACATGCCATGAATTGTTGTTTCTTCTCATTTTATGAGTTTGCTATCATGGCATATTTTTTTGATTAAATGGTTTCATTGACTCTAAATCATGTGCTATGCCATTCTTGATTTTTAAGATATCTAGTCAAATGAAATAACATGCTATTAGGTAGGTGTTTGATGGTATTGTAAATCTAATTTCCTTTGTGCATTAGATATGCAATTACATTATTGGATTCCTAAACCATGTCATTTCTTGGGTTATTAAAGTAGTTTTATCTAGGACCATGATATATAGAGATACCTGCGGCACACATGGTCACTAGTTGCTCGGGGATGTCGGGGTCTTTCCACTAGATTGTACAGTACACGGGGTATGGGACCCGGGGTTGTCGGAAAGTAAACATCACATGTGAGGGACACTTGTGAGTATTTATGTATGGGAAACACACTTATAATGATGTGAAGGCATCTTAAAAGAATTGATAATGCCCTAAATAGTGGAAACAAGTTGATGTGATGTAACTCATGGTCAACCAGCCCTAGATCATTACTACTTAGCCGAGTGTCAGTTTCATATAACTTAACTAAAGTATCTTATAACATGATTTCTTTTCACCATAGTTGCTATTATTATACTTTCAGATACTTGTTGTATATTTGGAAATGTGAACAAATGTAACTCTGTGTTACTTTCCACTTTCCTGTACTCACCTTTTTTTTTTATGCTGGTGGGTGCAGATCCATTGAGTAGCAGACCGGGAAAGGAAAAGATCGACGACTACCTCTAAGCCAATGGACTGTTGCTACGTGTGATTTTGTTGTATGACTTTTATATATGTCTTTATATACTCTTGGGGATGTATACTATGGGTTGAGAGATAATTATCCGATCAGACACGTGTTGATATATAGTTATCGCCGTTTGTTATATATATGCATGTGATCTTTGTTCCTGGTTTTCCACATACTTAGGTTTTATATGAATGACTTCCACTAATTTGACAAGACTTCTGCTGAATAATCTTTAAATTGTGTAAAATCTTAATTTACTCTGAAATACTATTAAGTTTAAGAAATGGCGTAAGGTTTATCAGAAAGTAGCTATTGTGGTAAGTGTATTAGAAAGGCTGATTAATACATTGTTAAGTCATATATGGTGGAGATTAAGGGCTTAACGATGTGATTAGGCTGGGCAGTGCCCTAATTATGAGAAGGGGTCATCACAGTTATCGCAGTTCTAGGAAGTTGAGCTTGTTATTGCGTACCCACAACTCGATGGATTTGAGACCACTTGACTTCTCTCTTTTGTTTCAATGACACTCTCCTTTCACTACTTTTACTTCTAGTCTATTTATCATGCACTTACTTTATTTCCTATTCTTTTATATTCTTGCAAGATTTATCGACTATTTATTTTAATTCTTGAAGTACTGTTAAGACTCATCTGGACTTACTTACTGGAATTGTCTCCTTTTACTGTGACAATTGCACGCCCCTCGTTTAGCAAAGGCAAAGAGCAAGTGATTGTCGATTACCTTTGCGGACTCTCGAAGCGGCTCATAATTTTGCATTTCTGTAGGTTTTTGTATTATATTTGTCTATTTTGATGTTTTGTAAGACTTTAAGATATTGAGATTGAACAACACTTTGATAAATGTATATGCTCACTTTTGCCACCGTACATATACATGGTATATATTATAGAAATTATTTAAATTGTGAATACCCGTCACTAATTAGGATAGGTTTTAACAAACTCAGACCGGGTCTAAAGACTAGTCATGGTCTGATCGGGTGATGCAATTAGGCTCGACGAACTGCCGATCAAAGTTTTGTTATATTTGAGTGCGTGTATTATATAATAAATAATTAAAATATATTGTAATACACATGGTGAGACCTCGAGATATGTATTGACAACACAGGTAGCATGGTTAGGTCCGGCACGTGGATAAATACTGGGCTAGGCGAGGTCGAATTTGTTTTTCGGGTTTTCGATGATTTTCTATCGCAAAAATATATACATTGAAATAAATTGTTTATATAAAAGCTAAGTACTCAAATCAAATAAAGCAATACCTTTGATTTTCATTTGGATACACATTAAATATCTCGAGGCAAGGTGAGTGGTGTAGGAATGGATTGTCATATAATGGTTGTGTTGAATCCTAACAGTCTGATCGTCATTAATTATATGCATTGATTATCATCTTCATGCATTATACAGTATTTCATAGCGATGTCTGTGTGTTGAGGAGTATTCTCAATTTTTCATAATCGGGGTTGTAAGTGTGTGTCTGAAGGCATAAGTGCAATAAAAATTATTGGTTGCTCGAAAACTAGTGAACAAGTGTTAAGTATCATGTGAGAGTTTTGCCTCGATTCGCATGCAAGTTAGGATTAGTGGTAATGTAACATGAGAACAAAGTTGGTACACGATTTTGCCTCGAGTTGCGTGTTGGTTGGTGGTTGTTAAGGTTGAGATTGGATCCAAATTGGTGCAAGTTTGGCTAAATATGGTAAAAAACTCGTCTATAAGTGTTTTATGTGTCGTGGAAAAAATTAAGATTTTTAGGGGCTTTGTCGTGATCAAAACCAGTGGCTATGGACGTTTAATGGAGTTGGACTATTTTTTCGAGAGGTTGGCTCATTTTGGTGAAAAATCAGATTCAAAACGAATGCTGGAAGTCAAAATACGTCAAAATATGGATTTTAGAAATTAATAAATAAAAAAAAATCAAGTTGTTGATAAGCAGATGAGGGTTTTTATATAAATATAAGAAAAAATCAAATGAAATCAAGTTTCATTAGAAACGTTCAATAGAATGTTTGTTACATTTTGGTTTCTAAACCTGTCCGCGGACATTTTTGCTTGTGGAGCTCCTTACGTCCGATTCTCATTCGGTTTCTCTCCGCAAAATTGTAGAGCATTGCAAGATGGTCAGTTAGAGCCAAGTTACCATGGTGGAAACGAGGTATTCAACTCGTAATTTGATAAATTCTCAAATCAGGGCATTTTCCACAATTCAATTTGAATTCTCGCGATTTTTTGATTTCTTTCACGGGGCTTCGATAAGAATTGGTAGGGATTGTTGAGCTGAGCTTTAAAAGTTCATTTTTGGTCAATATGAGAAATATTAAGGTTTTCAAGGTTAAAAATTTACCCTAAGTTAGCTAGTTGAAAGTAAACTGAAGTTGTTATAAAATAATTGTGTTAGGAATTAACGACACGGAGTTTGATTCTACCCGGGGTATATAGCACTCGACTCGGGGCATTCAATGTGGGACGCACTGTAAGTGAACAATAGGTATTTATAAACTTTCAGTACGCATCATATATTTGTTACATTGTTGCATTACATCCATAATTATCCATTGGCCATGCATATAGTAATTTGGAGATTTAGAGGCTGACTCCGACTTTCAGACGTGTTTGATGGCGTAGTATTATTATGTGTACCTCAAACGATCTTGATCATCCTAGGCGAAGTTAGGGTATATTTGTAGTGCTCGAGGCTTCATATCACGTGAAGGGATATCCTCTAATCATAAGTGGGGGTTGCTGCCATGCCGATGACATAGGGGCATGTCCTGCACCTTAGGGATTCATGGGAACCACCCTGACCATGTGGGAAATAGGATTGCAGCATATTTACTTTAAGTCTTGTTATTATATTTTCTTTAATTGTTTATTATGTGTTGCACTTTTATAAAACCTATATGTTCCTTTACTAGGGGCTTCGAAACCCAGATTTGTTGTTAAATCAAATAGACTTGCAGTGTTTATGGAAAGAGCAAGCACTGGAGTGGTCTACGACGGAGACGAGCTCCCTTATCCACACTGTAGGCAATATATTGGTTAAATTGATTTTAGTTATGTATCTGTTAATCAAACTTGTAATTGATTTGTATTTGGGAGTTAGTTCCTCGACTGTGCTTTTATGGATTACCGTATATTATAATTGATGCTTCCACTTTAGGTTCCCTAATCTCTTTGCACGCCCCCTTACTTTGCACACCACATGTGTGATAAACAACTGAGCATGTCAATATGATATAATGTTTTTCGAAAAATAAACTCAGAAAATGGTTTTTAAATTGGAATAATGAAAGTCCTCAATAATAATATATTTAAGTATTTATTTTATGTGTTTTTAGATCCCAATGCTTCGTATAATTAACTATTTCTCTTTTGTTTATTTTTTCAGTGTTTCAGTGGCAATTTTGGTGAAATAGGGATAATTTGAAGTCTTTTGAAGTGTTCTTAGTGTTTGACATTGGAACGCGAGCTTGCATGCACTTTGAGACAGCTTGGTGGGGCCCATATTGGTTCGTTTTGATGCTATTATGGTTTAGAAGAAGTTTGGTGGCGCATTAATTGAGAAAAGCTATGAAAAATGATTAAATATAAGTCCTTCATGCAGTGTGAACAGTGAACATGAGATCTACATCGAGACACGCACTGCACAATTGATGAAAAGATGAGGAGCAGTCGAGTGACGCAGCCTAGAAACACACTATTATCACATCACTCCAACAGTCGTTGGATACGCCTCGAGTTGCACACACAAATTAGAAAAAATGAGCAAACAAAAGTCTTAATTTGCCTCGGAATACGTGCCGCACCATCTCCCACATATTCGCATTAGTCCCATGCGTGTTCTCTTCATTTTAAAATCCTTCGATTTTCCTTTAGATGCGTTGCAGTGCACACTCCCACATTTTCACCGATTTTTTGAGCGCCTTTCTCCACCAATCGCACGAGCCACGTGTCACCTCCTGGTTCGTCCACCACGTCAACAGAGCAGCCTACCACTAATAAGAGCTTGCCTGGTGATCAAACGATAGCAAAAATGACCAATCCGAGCGTGACACGTGTCCGAGACTCGAGCAACAACTTACCACAACCATTAGATTGTCCTAGGCAGATGAGACACCAATATACCCACGATTTCCACTTTCTCTCTATTCCAGAGACTAAAATTAAGGGTTTTATTTATATATACTTTAAGGTTTAGTTTATTATCTTCTTTTCTCTCCACCAATAAAACTACTTTTTTATTATTTTTAATGGATTTCTTCAAGACGATGTTCGCCTAAGGAATATTGGCCTAGGTCGGAGGCGAAGCAACTCCAGGTTCATCGCCTTATAGCGGTGTCATGTGAAATTTATTTATTAATAATTTAAATTATTTTAATTCCTTCTATTTTATTTGTTGTTGATTTCTTGATTTTGATACAAACTTAAGGTATGTATTATGGCCATTGCACACTTTTAGGTGGAAGACTTATAGTTAGTCGGGACTTTCGTATCCGTAATTGTACAATTGGACTGATACAAGTGATGATCACTCACCCGTTTGCCGTCAAACTTTATGATTCTTGAGTGTGCAACAAATAAATCTAGGTTAAATCAAAAGCGGACGCGATTTGATTATTCAGGATAATATTCCCACAGAACTTTATACGGTTAATGCATTAAACCTGATTGGCAGATGTCTAGGGTTGTGTGTTAATTAGAGAACTAGTTAGTGCAGGATGTCCTATCTATCAAGAATAAGGGAATTAGTGATTTCTGGCGGATGTCGATTTCCTATAGCTAATTTAGGAGGAATTGAATTAATAACCTTTTGGAAAGATCGAAGACCATGACATGTTATTGAACTTTGATTTGGATTTGTTGAACCGTAAACCTAGATATTTTCTCAAATTGAATTAATCTTAGCAAACTTTGGTTTTTAGTAGTTTTAATTAGTTTTAGTTAATTTTTTTCATTAAAATCTATAAAAACCTCGAATTCCTTTCTTTAGTTAACTCAAAGTAAAACTTAAGTCATGTGGATTCGATCCCATATTTACCACTACTACACCCCTGTGGGATTAGTAACTCGAGTACGGGTTATATTTGGCACGAATGGCAAGTGAACAAATAATAATAAGGGAAAGAGGGTTTGAAACGTCTTTTGAGGTAGACAGTGTGACCGAACACCTCAAGAGATGATTCGGGCTAGTCTAAGCGTCGGTTCACGGTACAGGTGTCGACATAAATTTTTTCATTTATTTTCTTTCCGTTGCTTATTAATTTAAATCTTGCAAAACTAATAACTCAATATCAAAACTCCAAACTAATGATAAAATGATATAAGAAGGCTGACAAGGCTTGCGTTGACCTTGCGGAGGTTGATTGGGGGTTTACGTAGTTTTAGGCCTAGCGATGCCCAGTTTGTGTGAACTGGGTACGTCACAACCACAACGACCTTGTCCATCCTTCTCCCTCTTTTGGCATACAACCACTAGGGGAAGTCAGGGCCCCAATGAATGTTGAGCAAGAGGAAACAATGAAATCACCCCATACCCCGAAGGTGGTCACTATTCAAAAAACAACCGATCTAGAAATTGTGCTTGAGATAGTCTTTCTTCTAATTCAGGCTAACCGAGTCTCGCCATGGACTTTAGTGAGCAATCCCCTTAAAAACAATCAAGAAAAAGGCATCTCTTCCAATCTCATCACTCCAAAAGAACACCAAAAGGCAGCATTGCTTCAGTCACCAGGTAAGGATAACTCATCCACTCCAGTGTCTTTAATTCAACACCTCACTGATCAAGGTATAACTGCTCGCATTGCTGAATATGGTAAGAAAAGAGGGAGTGCCAACAAATTGAGCAGCTCGGATCGTGAGAAGAATAGATTGAAGGAGGAAGTAGACTATAACAAATTCCAAGATAAAAGGGATCGTTAAGGCTTTTAATGTGGACCCTCTCATAGAATGTGTGTGTTCTAGGAATAGAATCTAAACGAAGAGCTGTTTGAGAAGTCATTATAATTACCAAGCCGGATATTGTAGTTTTACAAAAAGTTAAGAAATAAGATGTAACCAGGGGATTAATAGCAAGCATTTAGTTTAACATGTTTCGGGAATGGGTAATACTCCATGCAGAGGGAAGTAAAAGTGGCATTATGATTGTATGGGACTCCAGGAGATTCTCGATGATCACCTCATGGGTGGGCAATTTTTCAGTCACGGTCCAATTTTTAGGAATGGACAACAATGATTGGCGGTTAACCGGAGTTTATGGGCCGACTTACCCAGGGGAGAGAAACGAGTTCTGGTGCGAACTAGCAGCAGTAATAGGATATTGTCGTCCAAAATGGTCCATCTGTGGTGACTTTAAAATCACTTAGTTCCCGAGCGAGACTTCCACATCAAAAAGAAGAAATCGAAGCAGTGAGAATTTGATACGCTCATCTACGATCTAGAGCTCATCGACCTTCATCTTTCCAATGCCAATTACACATGATTGGATGAGAGGGACAACCCTATATGTAGTTGTATTGATCGATTTATGGTTTCCAAAGATTGGTTAGATATGTTCCCGCACTTCATTTAATCTGTTGGACCTTGTCTCACTTCTGATCACTTCGCCTTTTTGTTCTGCTCGAATCATCCCAACTAGGCCCTCCACTTCGATTTGAGAATGTTTGGCTCTTACACCCCGCATTCAGAGACTCTCTCTCGAGATGGTAGGGCAGAATCCATGTACATGGTAGCTGTGCCGGGGCTACTTCTCTTCAAAGATTGGGACAGTTGAAGGACTACTTGAAGAAATGGGACAGAGAGGTTTTCGGGCATATTGGCAACAAAAAAGTAAAACTTCAAAAAGAACTTGTGAAACTAGACACCTATTCTCTTGATGCTACCACTACTCATATCAATATTATAAAGAAAGAGTTGAAAGAAATTTTTTACCACACCCTTTTAACTGAGGCAAGAATGGCGCAGCAGCGAGCAAAAATCAAATGGGTAAAGGAAGGAGATATTAACTCAAGATTTCTTCATCGTACCTTGAATCACAAGAAAAAAAGCAACGTAATTAGCTAAATCAAAGATCCTGGCCAGGACCTAGTGACTGAGGAACAAGAAATCATCGAAGTCTTCAAAACTTTATTTCAAGAGGTATGTACTAGCAAAATGGAGGGACTTTGGTGGTAGTAGGGTATTGATTGGGCCAAAATCTCAAGCACATAGGTGAGCATCATTGTACTACCCTTTATCGAGGAAGAAGTGTGGAAATCAATGGCTGAATGTGGTGGAACCAAAGCTCTGAGTATTGACAGCTTCTTGATGCACATTTTCAAGGATCATTGGGCTATCATTAAAGATGACATTGTGGCAGCAATGAGAGAACTCCAGTTAAGCGAGGAGGTGGATGAGACACTAATTTGCTTAATCCCGAAAAATAGTAAAGCCTTATATCTCACAATTCTGTCCTGTTAGCCTTGTTACTCCTCTCTGCAAGATAATCTTTAAGCTTCTAGCCAACATACTTAGACATGTGATGGGGTCCACAATCACAATCGAACAAGGGGCATGTTGAAGCTCACACAGAACTCCATTAGAGATGAAATAAGAAAACCAAACAGAGAAGAAACAGAACCTCGAAAACTCTCGAGTGCTCTGTGGATTTCATTTATATATCAACATGAAAGTTACATCTCAGCCGTCCATTTGTTCTAATCACAGCCATTCAATTACAAACACAACACTCACACTCAAACACCACTTACAACATATTACAACAGAAGGATACACCTCGAGATTCACATTACACCCAGCTCAATGATTTACTCTAACATCCCCCCTCAAACTAAGGGGAAGTGAAGTGAGACTTAGTTTGTTCCTCAAATAAAGAAACCGAGAAACATGAAAAGATTTAGTAAAAATATCAGCCACCTGATCAACTCAAGGAACATGATTCACATTAAGAAAACCACCCAACACTTTATCTCTAACATAATGAATGTCTAATTCAATATGTTTAGTGCGAGAGTAATATACCGGATTCTTGGCCAAGGCACCAGCACTCATGTTATCACACCAGACTGTGGGAAGAGCACCAAGAGAAACCTGCAGTTCTGAAAATAAAGACTGAAGCCAGCTCAATTCGGCAGTTACGAGCAAGAGCTCTATATTCTAATTCTGTACTTGATCTAGCAACAACCTGTCGTTTCTTAGACTGCCAAGAAATCAAGTTAGAACCCAAAAATACAGCATAACCTGCCACAGATTTCCTATCATCCACAGAGGCAGCCCAATCAACATCAGAATACCCAGTAAGAAACAAGGCAGAACTCGACTTGAACCATAAACCCAAATCAGCTGTACCTTTAAGGTAGCGCAATACCCTCTTAAGAGCTTGCCAATGCAAAACTGTAGGAGACTGCTGAAATTGACTCAAAGTGTTCACTATATAAGCAATGTCAGGCCGAGTGTTAACAAGATATTGGAGACCACCAAGTAAACTCCTATATAGAGTTTTATTATGAAAGGAAGCACTGCCATCCTTATACAACAGCTTCCCAACAGCAAAAGGAGTAGCAATAGGTTTTGCATGAGACATGCCCCCCTTTTGTAATAACTGTTGAATATAAGTTGTTTGAGTCAGGTACAGTCCTTTGGCAGTCCTATGAGCTTCCATACCCAAAAACAAATTTAAATCTCCAATATCCTTTAACGCAAACTTACCATTCAACTTATCAATAAAAGATTGAATAGAAGTTTGATTTGAGCCTGTAATTATAATGTCATCCACATAAACCAACACATACAACACAACTCGTTCATGATGAAAAATGAACAAAGAGTTGTCAGCTTTAGAATTGTGGAATCCCCAAGACAACAAAGTGGATTTCAATTGATCAAACCATGCACGAGGAGCTTGACGAAGACCATACAAAGTTTTATGCAATTTACACACAGCGGTGGGTTGAGAAGTATCCACAAATCCCATAGGTTGATTTGTGTACACTTCTTCAACCAACTGACCATTTAAAAAGGCATTATTGATATCAAGTCATCGCAACGACCAACCAAAATGGACAGCCAAAGACAAAATAACTCGAATAGTGGAAGCCTTAACCACATGATTGTATGTCTCATGAAAATCGATACCGGGTACTTGTTTAAACCCTTTGGCCACTAATCTAGCCTTATACTGATTGATAGACCCATAAGAATTCCTTTTTTCAAAGAAAATCCACTTGTTGCCAACAACATTTTGACTAGGAGATGAAGGAACAATAGACCAAGTACCATTCTTTATGAGAGCATGATATTCCTGATCCATTGCTGCCTTCCAATGAGGAATTTGAAGAGCAGCAGCAACTGAATTAGGAATATCATCTTCATGAATGGAAGTAGTAGACAAAAACACCTTTCTTAAACTGATCCCATATTTGGCTCTAGTAATCATAGGATGTATGTTTGAAGGATCCACACCAGTCCTTGATTCCACTGCAACAGGAGGTGTAACCTCAACTGAAGCAGGTACATCAGACATATCAGATGAAGAAGAAGATCCTGATGGAGAGGCAGACAAGGGCTGATGTGGAACCAACAAAGGAAAGCTAGTAGTCGACTCAGGCGAGGAAGTTGTTGTTGCATTAGACCCAGCAGCAAATAAAGAATCATAAGGAAACTCATTTTCATGTAAAACAACATTCTTGGTGATATAAATTCTCCCAGATGGACTCAAACATTTGTAGCCCTTATGTTGACTGCTATACCCCATAAAAATGCATAGCTCAGATCGAAACTGATATTTATGATCATTGTATGGTCGTAAATATGGAAAACATGCACATCCAAAAACTCTGAGAAGACTATAATCAGGTGAGGCATGAAACGCCTTCTCAAAAGGAGACAAACCATTCAAAACTTTGGTAGGAAGACGATTAATGAGAAATGCAGCAGTAGAACATGGATCCTACCAATATTTCAGAGGTAATTTACTATGAGCAAGCAGTGTAAGACTCATTTCAACTATGTGTCTATGTTTACGTTTAGCTCTACCATTCTGTGCATGTGTATGAGGACAAGGATGCTGAAAAATAATTCCACAAGAATCAAGTACAGACTGAAAGGATCTATACTCACCACCCCAGTCAGATTGAACTCTCTTGATAGTAGAACTAAACTGATTCTCAATCATAGACTTAAAGTGCATAAAAGCTTTCAATGCATCAGATTTCAGTTTCAAATGATATAACCCGTAAATCGAGTCGAATCATCAATAAAGTGAATGTAATAGTTGAAACCACTTGGAGAAGTAATCGGTGCAGGACCCCACAAATCAGTATGGATTAAATCCAAAACATTATTCGACAGTTTACTAGATGAATGAAATGGTAATGCATGACTCTTGCCCAGTGGACAAGACTGACAAAAATCAGTGAGTGAACTGAATGGAAGATGAAGGTTATGATGCATAACCTGTTGAAGTGTCTTTTGTGCAGGATGACCAAGTCTGGAGTGCCACAGGGTAGACAAACCTTTATTTGACACAAACAAAGCAGCATGTGAAGGAGACAACTCTCCAGGTGAACCAGAGATGCGATATAGACCATTTTGTATTGTTCAGTGAAGAAGAATCTCATTGGTTTGAAGGTCCTTCACGAAACATACATGAGGATGAAACTCAATCAACACATTATTGTCTTTTGTTAACTGAGAGACACTCAACAAATTCTTTTTGATGCTAGGCACACACAAAGTATTATGAAAAGACAGTTTAGAGCCAATAGATGGAATGCAAGCAGACCCTGTTCCAGCAATTTTTAGTAATTGACCATTACCAACCATTAATGACTGAGTACCTGAATATGCTGAATTATTCAGCATATGAGAAGAATCTCCAGTGACATTGGAGGTAGCACCACTGTCCATGTACCACGAACCATCATGTCCAGCTTTTGATGCAGTGAAGAAAGATGAGGGTGTATGAGATTGAGAAGTAAATGGCCTCAGCTGTGGCTGTTGAGAACTCCCAGTCTGAGTACCCATATACTTCATATCTGCTCTATAGTAAAGACTGCTGCTGAATGACGAAACTTCCCACAGATTTGACATGTGGGTTTATTGTTTCTGCTGGAGGATTTAAAACCTCATCGACCTCGAAATCTACCAAAGCCACGACCTCTGGAACCCCCATTTGTTCGATTCCCATTGTTATTCCAATTTTGTACATTCAACTTTGAACCACTGCTTTTAACTTCAGCAGCATTTGCAGAAGGAGACTTATGTATCACCAAAGCACTCACATCTTGAACCACATTATACTGATCCAGAGTTTCTTCAAACCCTACCAGTGTAGAATGAAGTTCTTGCCACTGCAGATCACACCTTCCTTGCAAGAAAGTTGTAATTGGTAGATATTCTCTATCTAATCCAATAAGAACACTTGAAATCAAATCATCTGTGCTCACCACTGATCCTGCAATAGCTAGATTATCAGAAATACTCTTCATCTTAGACAGATACTCTCTCATTTTCATGGCACCTTTACGAGTTGTATGTAGTGCCTTCTTGAGAGTCTGAACATGAACTCTATTATTAGAGCCATAATATGCTTCTATTTCTCGCCACAACTCATTTGTTGTCTGTTTCGGAGTATTTCCTATAATCTGCATTGCAGTATCAGGCATCATAGCATTTATCAACCATCCTAACAAAAACCGATCTCTACTGAACCATATCTTGTACTCTGGATTTGGTAATCCATCAATCAATAATTTGTCTGGAATTTCCAGTGTTCCAAAAAGATGACCATCTAGATCAAATCCTTGGATAGTCGGAACAACAATTGATTTCCATAAAAGAAAATTTGTTCCATCAAGTTTTACAGTAACAAACTGACTCAATGAATTACCAAATGGAGTACCAGAACTCAAACCTGAGTTACCTCCTGAGATAAACCCTGATGATGGAGAACCTTGTTCTAAGACTCCAGATCTTTTCGCCATCTCTTCAAGATTGTCCAGATCTGTTCACCAATCACACCAGAACTTCTTCAGAACTTGTGATCTGGTGATACTTCCGGATCTCTCGGCTTGTACTTCAGATTCAGTGCCTTCTTCACCAGATCTCACAGCCTTTCTTCCATATCTAGTTCGATCTCTTGACTTTCCTTTCAGATCCAGTGATTTCTTCACCAGATCTCTCAACTTTTCTTCCAAATCTAGTAGTTTCAACACTAGATCTCTCAATATTTTTCCCAGATCTGGCGATCCCTTCACCATATCTATACATCAGAGGCAAAATCACCAGATCTTGTGTTTTCTCTTCCCGATCTGGCTATTTCCTCACCATATCTGAACACTGGAAGCAAGATCGCGTGATCTTCTTCTCAGTTTTCCAAGAATCTCACTTAACTCTCACCAGGAGTGAGTCTGAGATCATCACTTTGAACCTTCACTAGCATCACCAGACTCCATGGATCTGGCTTTCTCGAATAAGATCTCCAGCGTTTGCTGTCATTACTCTGATACCATGTTGAAGCTCACACAGAACTCCATTAGAGATGAAACAAGAAAACCAAACAGAGAAGAAACAGAACCTCGAAAACTCTCGAGTGCTTTGTGGATTTCATTTATATATCAACATGAAAGTTACATCTCAGCCGTCCATTTGTTCTAATCACAGTCGTTCAATTACAAACACAACACTCACACTCAAACACCACTTACAACATATTACAACGACAGAAGGATACACCTCGAGATTCACATTACACCCAGCTCAATGATTTACTCTAACAGGGCATTTATCGAAGGGTGTCAGTTAACTGATCTAGTCCTAATTGCCAATGATGCGGTTGAAGGATATAGAGTAAAAAAGAAAAAGAAAATATTTACTCAAGCTAGACTTGGCAAAGGCTTATGATCATGTGGACTCGGGTTTCTTAGAATATGTACTCTTTAAGAAGGGTTTTGGTTCCACTTAGTGGCAGTGTATTATGGTGTGTCTCATCGATATCTTTTTTCATCATGATCAACAATAAACCTCAACAAAGATTCGAAGCTAGTTAGGGGCTTCGACGGGGATGTTCACTTTCCCCATTTCTCTTCCTTATTGTAGCTGATGTCTTTTCGCGCATGATGCAACGTGATAAAGATTTGAATAGAACCAAATGATTCCGGGTTGGGCGAGAGAAGATACATTTTACCCATTTACTATTTGTCGATGATTCTTTTCTTTTTATGACAAGTCAATAATTAGACACATTTTACAATGTAATTTATGTTGATTTTATTTATAAATGAGGATATTACACTAGGTATTCCCTTATTTTTGTGATTTGAGGTTTTAAATAGGAAAATTAAGAAATGGAAGAAAAAAGAAAAAAAAAAGCAAAACAATCAACTGGAAAGGAAGTCCAGCGATTAGCCAGTGATTTGGAATAACACTAGAAATCACCACCTAAATTGGTAGCACGAAAAAGTCAGTGAATCCACAACGAATTAAAGAATGAACTAGAAATCGCCAGCTGAATCGGTGGAGCAATGAGAGCTAAACTTAGTAATTTGCTCAGCGATTTTTTTATAAGTTAGGAATCACTGACAAATCGGTAAGGTCAGTTACGAGTTTTTTAGATTAATATAAAGAACTTGAGTTTATCTAAGTTATGTATAAGTAAGAAAACTATAAAAAAGGCCAGAGAGCTTCAAAATAACTCTCTCCTTTTACTTTCCTTTTGCTCTACATTATTTTTATTATCTATTTTACTTGATGTTTGAAGATACATTGGAGCTTGGATTTATGTTAAGGTATTTTTTATTCATTATGTCTTTTAATTATATTTATGCATTGTTTATTTCCAGCGTGAGTGAGTAGTTTATCAATCTAAACAAACCCTAGACATGTAATATATTTTGGATTGCTAGATAGTTATTATTAAGGAATCATGAACTTAATGCTTTAAATCTATTCATACACGTCAATAACGAATTTAATAAGTTGTTTTTGCGTATTACAACTAAAGAAGATTTGTATTGCATGCATATTTGCAAATGTGTTATGTGGTATTTTGATTTTGATTCTATGTCTATAGTTATTGACAACAATTATAAAAGTAGTAACGAGGATTAATCTGTAGGGCATTTCCTGAGTGGATGTTCTAGGTGATTGAGTTCTAAGTTGTTTATTATGCGGCTGCAGTTAATATTGGCTTAGATTATGCATGATTCTCACTGAGTGTAATTCTATCGTATTTCAACGATGTTGCGCTTTGTCCAATAGGTAGATTTACAATTATAAGGATGTGTGACGGCCCCAGTTCCCACAAACTGGGCCCAGCCCGGCTTAGGCCTACCTGGACCCCCGATCAACCCGACCCCACAAGGTTAACGCACGCCTAGTTAGCCATTTTTTGATTAAGTATTATTTAATCGCTTATTAGAGTTGTCATTTATGTGCAGCGGAAGCAATTACCATTAAAGTAATTTAAAGCAACTAAGTAATTAATTTTAAAGTCGGGAGAAGCCTAAATGTGGAAATCCTTCAAAAGTAATCTCATGTATATCATGTGACAAAAAAAATCATATGCATGTATCCAGTGTATCTCTCAGTCCCATAACCTTAAAGTATACAAACATCAATATCTAGTTCACAATTATATATAAAACAAAAAAATAACGTACATCGTAAAAGAGAGGAAACCGACTTTGAAAGTACTTCAGATAATCACCAAGTACGGGCTCTTTTTCCTTACTACTCGAGGGACCTGTAATTGTCACAAAAAACAGAGACTTTTCCAGTGAGTAAAGCCAGAGGAGTCTCAACAGTATTTCATGAATTTCAATAAATAAGTTGGAATATCGTGCAGGAATGTAAATAAATATAAAATGAATTAAATGCATGATAAAAAATCTAAAGAAATAATAATGATGAATGAGTACCAAAGAAGCAAGATGAAGGGTGTCTAAGCGGTCCAAATCAATCGAGCTGCGAGCTCGCGACCATGAACTTGACTTTCTAGAACTGCGGACTAAGTCCGCGAGTTCAAAATGGAGAGTAGTCCACAGGGGTGTGGATGGCAGACTCGAACACCGCACCCGCGAATACAATTAAAGATCCAGTAAACACAGGGGTGTAAATGGTAGCAAGTCAAACACCGCACCCGCGAGTACCTTTCTGACATACTTAGATCTTAAGACACTCACGTAACGAGGATAGAAATTCAAATAGGGTTTAATTCAAGAATTTATCACAAGATAAAGGCAATGAAATCAAATTGAGCATCGTATTGGTTGTCTTACAAAGATTTAAGTCTAATAAGTGAAATGAATTACTATGTAGGCTCCTGTTGGTTTACTTACCTCAAAATGCAATAAAAGTCACGCTACAACGACTCCCACACGCCCTGCAACATTCTTTCCATACCCACTACTTGTCTCCTAGGTCCTTGGTATCATTTAGAGTTATTGTTTTATGTGTGTTGGAGCTCATTTAGTTACATTTACAATCATTGTGTCTCATATAGTTCAATTTGTAGTTGACTTGACTATTTATAACTTAAACACTCAATTGTGCTTTTTGTATTGGGTTTTTTAACAAAGTAATGTGGGTATAATTTTTTATTCATCAAATAGGGAAGGTTTCTTTAAAATTACAAAACTAATGTATCTCCTTATCAAAAGAAGCTATTAATGATGAGGTGGACACACTATGGTGTGTTGTTCATGAGTCCCTGGGGTGGTTTGCTCAGGTGGAACTTTGTATGAATAACACATTTTGAAGAGTTATTTGTTCAACCCATCCAACCTAACGTCACGCACGAATGTATCGAGGTGGACAACTCATGCAAACCACATGCATGTATCTCGAGAAGGATACCCCATGCAAATGTCATGCACATATCTCGAGGTGAGCAACCCATGCAAATGACACACATGCATCTCGACCTGGACAACCCATGCAAACGTCACGCACGTATCTCAAGGTAGACAACTCATGCAAACGCCACACACATATATCGAGGTGGTCGACCCACGCAACCTCTTGCAATTCATGCAAACATCACATACGTATCTCGAGGTGAGCAACTCATGCAACCTTGTGCAATCTATACAAACCATGCAAACGTTACACACGTATATCGAGGTGGAAACTTATGCAACCTTGTGCAATCCATGCAATCCATGCATACGTCACACACGTATCTCGAAGTAGACAACTCATGCAACCTTATGCAATCCATGTAAGCCATGCAAACGTCACGAACGTATCTCGAAGTGGACATGCAACCTCGTGCAACATGCACATCTCGACGTGGATAACCCATGCAAACATAACGCACATATCTCGAGGTAGACAAGTCATGCAAACGCCACGCACGTATGTTGAGGTAGGCGACACATGCAACCTCTTGCAATTTATGCAAACGTCACGCACGTATCTCGAGGTAGGCTACTCATGTAACCTCGTGCAATCCATGCAAACCATGCAAACGTCACACACATATCTCGAGGTAGACAACTTATGCAACCTCGTGCAATCCATGCAAACCATGCATATGTCATGCACGTGTCTCGAAGTGGACAACTCATGCAACCTCGTGCAATCCATGTAAATCATGCAAACGTCGCGCACCTATCTCGAAGTGTATGCAACCTCGTGCAATTCATGCAAACCATGCAAACATCATGCACGTATCTCGAGGTGGTCGACCCACGCAACCTCTTGCAATTCATGCAAACATCACATACGTATCTCGAGGTGAGCAACTCATGCAACCTTGTGCAATCTATACAAACCATGCAAACGTTACACACGTATATCGAGGTGGAAACTTATGCAACCTTGTGCAATCCATGCAATCCATGCATACGTCACACACGTATCTCGAAGTAGACAACTCATGCAACCTTATGCAATCCATGTAAGCCATGCAAACGTCACGAACGTATCTCGAAGTGGACATGCAACCTCGTGCAACATGCACATCTCGACGTGGATAACCCATGCAAACATAACGCACATATCTCGAGGTAGACAAGTCATGCAAACGCCACGCACGTATGTTGAGGTAGGCGACACATGCAACCTCTTGCAATTTATGCAAACGTCACGCACGTATCTCGAGGTAGGCTACTCATGTAACCTCGTGCAATCCATGCAAACCATGCAAACGTCACACACGTATCTCGAGGTAGACAACTTATGCAACCTCGTGCAATCCATGCAAACCATGCATATGTCATGCACGTGTCTCGAAGTGGACAACTCATGCAACCTCGTGCAATCCATGTAAATCATGCAAACGTCGCGCACCTATCTCGAAGTGGACAACCCATGCAACCTCGTGCAATTCATGCAAACCATGCAAACATCATGCACGTATCTCGAGGTGGACAACCCGTGCATACCCACTGCAAACCATACAACCCATGCAAATGTCACGCACATAACTCGACATGGAAAATCCATGCAAACCCATGCAACACATACAAACGTCACGCACATATCTCGAGGTGGATATGGATGACTCGCATACCAATTACAATTGTAAACCCATGCAAACCACCGCCTATCAAGCTAGCCTGTCGCACCCCACCGCCTATCTTGCCTTAATTGGCCTCGCCTATCAATAAAACTCTATATGGTGCATCTACAAATGAAAGGTACTTTTTGCATCCGTTAAAGTTTTAGCATACTTCTATCTTGTGATCATAGATGAAAAACTTTTTAGGCTAAAACCACGTTATTTCTTTGGCTAGAATTTAAAAATTAAAAAAATAAGGAACTTTTGAAAAATAATTTCATTCAATGAAAAATAAACTATATAATTTCATTCACCTAAGATATAAATTGAAAAAAAAACACCACGACATCAAAAAACCCATATAGGTCTATCGACGATTACGTTGACGTTGTTGCTCCATGATACAAACTAGACGTACTCTATGTCGAGTTGGATGTTGTGTTTATACATCCGGTTGAGTTTGTTGATCTTGCATTGAGTTTCGTTGAGTCGATTGATCTTCTTCCTCTGGTTCACTCGACTCACCTCTAGTACCAATGCTACCAAAAACAGGAGGTTGAACTGTTCCAAAATACTAATTTCCTGTATGTGGTTGGCTGAAAGGAACATGAGGCTGTGACATGATTAACAGGTTCATGAATGAGCCATCTTCACTATATGGCATACTATAATTATAACATGGTGGAGTAAATTGACTCGGCACTTATTGAGGTAATGAAGCATACGTTGGATGTCTAGGCATTCCATGGTCCATATATGAATACGACGACCCAAGTGCATAAGGATAAAAATGGTAAGGAGGAAGATTCATGATTGGTGGCCTGGGTACAAACTTATGAGGTTATGGTTGCATTGGGGACAACGTAGGAATGTACCCATGATAAGAAGGACGTGGTAGGGATGAGCGTTGACTACTATCACCAATAGTCTATGTTCTTCTTGCTCTCGGAAGAGATGAACCTGGTGGAGGAGAATGTCTGCTACTCTTAGCAGCAGTCTCTGTCCGACGAGATGGATGTGGTGGACGAGGGCGTCTGCTGCTCTTACCGACAATCTCTGTTTATGTTGTTCTTCTTCTTACCTCTCTATTTGATTCGCTCTGATCCTCTTCTTCATCTTCTTATTCGAATGTCTCATCATTTATTTCCGGTTCGACTGCAATTCCATTATTCCACATAGTAGACCTTTGCCTTTCATCTTAATCTAATATTTTAATGCCTTCATCAAACGCAGCAAGACCTTGCTCGTATCCATCCTCAATGAACACTCGCCGCAGTCGATGCACCAAGTTACACTGATATAAAAAATAAGTGTTTAATACACGCAATTTAAGATGTAACTCATGAGGAAAACAAAATAATAGTTTCAAGCTTACTGAATAGTCACGTAGAGACCCGTCCTGTCTAATGAATCATCTAGTAACTGATCGATACCACGTCATGTAGTCTTGTTGATCGTGTCCTCATTCTTGTTATGTTGTGACTATGCTGTTACCACGATTTTTCCAAATCGGTATAAATTTTACGTGAAAAACCACCCAATTTTATTGAGTGCGTCCTCATAATTCAATGCGGTGCAGTTGGGTGTCGTAATAATAGTTTGGTGGCACGACCTATATCATTCTGAATAGTCTCATAACCTTTTCTGATCGATGCCACTTGACTATATGGAAACAAATTAGAGGACACGTCGATAGCCACCTCTTCTGACCGTCAGTACAGTATTCGGGAAGAGACCCGATGACTTCAGTATAAGGTTGCCACACCACGACATCCTCCTTCTGTGAGTCGAGTGCATCATGGTAAGCTGATAAGACGTGTGTCGCACTCTGAGTAACCGAAAATGCATCGATCCATCTGTATACAAAACAACAAATTAGTGAAAATTAAAATGGATTAATATTATAGAAATTACGAAAAATATTTTAATTACTTGTGTCCCAATGGAACGTCAATAGGAATGTGTTCTCCATCCACTATTCAAGGTCGAACTTCAGAAACTTCCTGGCGCCTTGATGCTATAAATAAAAATCTATCCCATGCCCACAGCTGTACAAGAATTGACGCGTCTGCAACCTCATGTGCACCCGCGCGAGATCCGCGACACAACTCCCTGTATAAATAAGCCAAACTGGCACTCCCCCAACTATACTGTCCAACTGTTTGAAAATCCTCGAGCAATGGTAGAAACATCAAATGTACAAATAGGTTTAACTTGTCGGCGAATAGACAACCATCGATAAGTTGCAGTATGTACGATCGAAAATAACGTTGCATCGATTCCTCATAGCTGTCATCATCTATAGCTGGTAAGTTACGTTCAAGCTATTCGACTTTAGGTGTATTTCCAATAATGTCATCTCCAACAGGAATTCCACCAAGTAGCCTTTTACACACCTCAACATAGTCTGTATTGATGGTTTCTGTCACAAGCATACCTTTGATAGGTAAGCCGAGCTGTACCTGCACATCCCAATGTGTAATTGTGCACTCGCCACATTGCATGTGAAATGTATGTGCCTTTGGGCGCCATCTGTCAACGAATGCAGTAATCAAAGCCCAATTAAGGCTGAAAAATGATACACGTGAAATCCCATAGAACCCACTGGAACATAGATATGGGATCATTCGAGAATGGTACTGCATAGTTCAATCAACGACACCATGTCTTTGACACACGCACAGTGTTTCTTACACCTTATAATTGAAAATATTTATATATATATATATATATATATATATATATTATACGTTTATGTATGAATATTGGATCTATACATCTTAAAAAGTATACCTGACCCCTTCAGGCTCACGAGGATCTGTGTGTAGATTGGAGATGTAAAAGTGAAGGATATGATGGACTTGGATCTATTGGTGTACAAACTACAATTGAGGGATTTTAAAAAAATAGTCGTGTCGTTTGGAAAGTCACAACAATTCATTAATATAGGTTCAAACAATAATGAATACCTAGGCATTTCATGACGTGAAATTTTCGGATGCTTCAAAAATTTCAATATAATCAAATTATCAACTTAAGCCAATTACAAGCAATATACAAAATCGACTATTGGTTTTGATTGGAAGGTTGAGCTCTGGATGGACAATTTTTTTTTTATGTCCCTCTGCACGACAAATGCCGCATCGGTTCTTCCTAGTAGGGACTCGATCACGGTCTTTATTAGGACATATTGTTCTTTTATGTCCTTTTTGATGACATATGTCACATCGCAAGGCTTTCGAAACATTAGGAAGATCCATCTCGTTTTGCCTTTGCGTTCCCTTCGGTCTCCCTCGACTACGTCTGCACCTTTGGTCCGGTATGATCTTCGTCGCAAAATTTGGCCAATATTTCTCATCTAGGATGACTTTGAAATTATAGGAGTAACATTGTGCGTACACATCTATCCTGTAGTATGGCTCAATGAATTGCGAATAGTTCACTCGAATAAAGGCACATGCAGCTAACACGTGTGAGCAAAGGAAACTAAACGATTGCCATTTATTGCAACTGCACACCTGGTCCTTCGGGATGACAACATGGGTATTGTTGCCTTTATGCATGCGATCTCCATGTTGACCAATCAGCATTTCAAACTCACCTAGGTCACTATTTATCAAATTGACTCGATGCCTCCTTGCAGATTGTTCATAATGTGTGAGTTTATCCGTGACATATTTTGTGTAGGATAGGCCATTTGAGATTGCTTCATTGATTTCCTGTCTACGTCGATCATGGTATGTCACCAATCTATAATAATTCATTTGAGTCATCACTGTTATTGACAAGAATCATGCCCCTTTCAATACACTGTTAAAACACTTTACAATTGAAAAATAAATTCGTGTAAGTAATATTACTTCAGCAATAACTAAATCATCGAATGCGAAACGGAACTTGCATTTCATACATACCAACACCATTAGAAGTCATCCATCCGTACCGCATGCCTTCATCATGCGATTGAGTCCGTAGTTCTTTCGGGATGACATTGACATATTATACACATTGAGGATTTCGTGATGATAAGTATGCAAAACGTTCCATGCACGCATTAAATTTTCGTTCTTGATGTTGAGCAGCTGCTTGAGAAAGGAGTTTTTTCAAGGTTTCATTTTTGAATTGGGTGTTGAAATTACTGACCTAGTGTCGGAGGCAATAATGGTGGTATCCTTTTGGGGGACAAAAACCATTGGTCGGTGTGTTGATTGCCTCCAGAATGCTAGGGTGACAATAAGAAATAAGGCAAATACCATATCTATCCGTCTTGTGTTTGCGCAACATCCTCAAAAATCATCCCCATGAATCCGTAGATTCGGTTTCTACAACGACAAATGCAATCGGTAGTATGTGTCCATTACCATCAATAGAGATGGAAATCATTAGCTTACCACTATATTTGCCATATAAGAAAGTCGCATCAATCTATAGAAGATGTCTGCAAAACTTGAAAGCTTGTATTGATGTTTGGAATGCGAAAAACACAAGACGAAATTGAGGACACTCAGTCCTTATCTTATCAGCAGCCCATTGTCTATGTGACCACTCAATTTTTATCCTCGGATTCTTATTCTT
Source organism: Stephania cephalantha (assembly GCA_039657325.1). Classification (NCBI taxonomy): domain Eukaryota; kingdom Viridiplantae; phylum Streptophyta; class Magnoliopsida; order Ranunculales; family Menispermaceae; genus Stephania; species Stephania cephalantha. The sequence continues at coordinate 33,417,852 of CM077569.1, forward strand.
CACAGCCGCCAACCATCTTGGCAATCTAGCATATGGCGCGTCCCAATCTCCAAATGCATTGGCAACTGCCTTCCTTTTGGCATCCCACATTCGCTTGTAGTTTACTTCGTGTTTGTATTTTCTCTTAATTATTTGTATTAATGCCTTGATAGTTATTGCTTGATATATCTGGATAATGCTTTGGATCTCTCGTGCAAGCATGTTGGCATCGAATTGGGTGTGACCGCGTTCTACATCAGGATTTATACACTTGTGCGACACGTCTAATTGTGTGATCCCCAATAATTGTGTTTTCTTTTGCAAACAAGTACAGAGATGCCACATGCACCTGTCTTGCGCACTTCTGCACTTGATCGCCTACTTAGTTGTAGTTGATTCCATCACATGGTATTGACAATGTTTATTAACATGCCACACTTTGACGGCATGTTGTAAGTCTTTTTTGTTGTCAAAGCACATTTCTCTTTCCAACTTAAAATTAGATATGTCCTACCCAGTCTGTTGATGAGAATGTTGGGTCACAGTTGAGTTAGCCACCTCCCAATTTATTTTATTATACACCGATAATGGTTGGTGAACTTCATCATCATGTGCTTCCTCAATGAAACTCTCTTCATCGATAGCAAATTGCTCATCATCTTGCACGTTTTCTGCCCTGGAGGTTCATACCTTGGGTAATCCGTAACAACATTGAGGTTTTCCCAATTGACAGCTACTGTAGCATCCTCGGGGGACGTACGTCCTCGTATGTGTCATTGTTGTTGTCATCATCGTCATCGTTAACTTCATTGTCACTAGAGGCATTAATGTCATCATGTACTGGACTAACAAATCCATCTTGCGATGATTGCATATGCAGTCTTTACATCATCGATCTACTGTCTGACATACCGACATCTTCATCTACCAGTTGCGAATGAATTGTAGGATTTCGAATAGATTTGATTAGTTTAAATGTTAAATAAATATCTACACTTGCAGTTAATGGTAGATTGGCTACTATCGGCCACATCAAGTCAAAGTGCGTCGCGTCTTGCAGCAACACGGAGATGAAATACTGCGAACCTCCAGGGAGGATTATCACGTGACGATAAGTCATCTTAACTAACGTATCCGTAGATGAGATACTGAACGCGTTACACATGTGATGCATCAGTTGTTGTATACTCATTCCAAACTTAAGCATCAGCGCTGCTGATGGGGGTGCGTTGTACACGATGCCATTCATACCATTTACAATTTCACCATAGGCATAAAATAGAAATGATATATTCCTATGTTCTATGACCTACATAATTTATTCAAAAATAATGGTGTAAAAGGATATTACATATATATTAAGCCAAATATGTTGAGCAAATTGGGGATTTAAGGAGCAATCCGACTTTCTGATGTAGAGGATCGCCTTAATAGCGCAACTACAGAGCATACTCATTCATTTGCATGAAACATTAATTAATATCTCATATTTACATCTTATACGATGAGTACTACTAAATCAATTAAAAAGAAGCATGTATTTCATCAAAGCAAGATCAAGTTAAAAAAATATAAAAAATTGAAGACCCCGTTACGTTGACTACTACTAAATCAAAAACGTTGATCAAATTGGAGATTTAAAGCGCAATCGAACTTTCTGATGTAGAGGATCGCCTTAATAGCGCAACTATAGAGTATACTCATTCGTTTGCATGGAGTACTAATTAATACCCATTACAATTTTTTCAATTTAATCTTCATTCCTCTAGTTTAATTAAAGCATATATTTGTTTCAAGAAAATTATTCTATAACATTTTTTGGTCAAAAATTTTGTGCACATCCTCAAATTGTTTTATAATATTTTCGTAATCAAGTAAAACAACTAAATTTACTAACTTAAATATTGAATGAAGAAAAGTTTTATTAAAGCAATCTATTATTGACATAAAATCAAATCTATAACAACAAATTAAGTTGGACATATAAGTTAAGGTTTAACCACTATTTATTAAAAAGTACCTAACAATAAAAAACCAAGTCAAACATAATAAAACTTAAATAAATAAATTTTTGTACTTACTAGTTTCCTCCTCTTTTGATCTTCAATTTAATATTCCCTAAAAGAAAAATTAAGTTAGCTTTTATTTAAATAAAAATTACTAACTACAATGCTATTCTTTAAAAATAAAAAACCTAACCTTTTAATAACTTTTACAACTACAAAAAATCCTAACCATTTGTTTAAAAAATTTATTGTAATTTTTTTTTTTTTTGCGCATCATCCTTGCGCTGTATCATTCCAATTTTATTGGATGTCTCCGAAGAGACGAACTACACTAGCTAGAGTAATACACTTTTCATACCTACATTTAATACCTCATTGATGTAGTTCTTTGTAGACTTATATGATTAGTTAATAAGGCTTGCAATCTGATTAGTTTCATATAAGAGTTTGAACAATGGCGGGCTGCAAATTGATTACAATTAATGGATTATACTTGAAAAAAAATAATTTTCTACTACTTTCCTAACAATAAAAAACCAAGTCAAACATAATATAACTTAAATAAATAAATTTTTATACTTACTAGTTTCCTCCTCTTTTGATCTTCAGCTTAATATTCCTTGAAAAAAAAACTAAGTTAGTTTTTATTGAAATATAAATTACTATATAACTACAATGTTCTTCTTAAAGAAATAAAAAAAAAAATATTCTAACCTTTTAACAAAAAAACCCAACTGATCTTTCCTAACAAAAACAAACCCAACCAAAAACCCAACTGATCTTTCCCAACTTTCTAACAACCCAACTCTCTTACAACCCAACTCTATCACAACCCAACTTACAACTCAACCCTTCAAACCCCTCTCTCTCTCTCTCTTTTTCTTTCTCACTCTCTCTCTCTTTCTTTCTTTCTTTCTTTCTTTTCTTTTTTTTTCTCTCTCTCTCCGGGCAAACAAGATCTTCTCTCTCTCGCACAATCCCTTCCCCCTCTCGGTGTCTTGAGACCCTCTTCTCCCTCTCTCGGCCACATGCTACTCCCTTCCCCCTTTCGTTTTCTCGAGATCATATCTCTCTCTCGGCCACAGCCTATTCTTTTCCCCCTCCAAGGACGGTCTCTCTCTCTCTCACTGTTTTGGGTCCCAATTCTTGTGTTTCTCTCCCTCTATCTCACTATCGATCCCTCTACCTCCCTTCCCAAGTCACCCTTTTATCACTACACACACACACCCTTCTCTCCCTCTTTCTCTCTCATCTACTACTGTCTCACTGTCGATCCCTCCAACTCTCTAACAGTCTCTCTTTTTGCTTCTAAATACCCACCAACCAACACTATTAAATAAACAACCACCCACAACCACCTCATTCAAACCCACTGATCACTTAGCTATACACCCCTAGCCCATATTCTCATTGTCGATACCTACTCTCCCTTAGCCCATAATCCCTTCTCAAGTCTCCCCTAGCCCATATTCTCGATAACGCAGGGAATATATTCCCTACGTTTTTGAGGTCTGCCTGGTCCGTGACGATGGGATGTCATGCACCAGATGAACATAACACTCCATGTGGACGCCACGTAGAGTGTTTAGAAAAGTTGAAATTAACATGAATGGCACATTCGAAGAATGTGCCATTCATGTTTTCTGAACACTCAACGTGGAAGTCCACGTGGACTGTCCTAGAAACTGAATAGTGCATTTCTCAAATGCGCTATTCTGTGTATCTACAATAGGACAGTCCACGTGGACTTCCATGTGGACTGTCCATAGGAATAACACGAATGGGGCATTTGTAGAATGCGCCATTCATGTGACCACGTGGCGATGAAATTTTTCTCCCATTGTTGATGCATTTTCAAAAGGCGTTTTACATTAGTTAATGAATAAAAAGAAATGCCAACTTATTTTACTCATTTAAACCAGTTTTCACTGTACGGCTGTAATTGCTTCTTTGGTATTAACTACTCAGGGTTGTTAATGTGTGAGCAGTCTAATTTGATATATCGGTGCTTAAAAATCCCATGAATATTCCCACAAATCATTCTAAGTCAATTTGGTGTCTAATGGTTCTTTTTTATTAATTCAATTCCTCATTGGGTACTTAGCTTGGCTAAAAGTGCCCAGACTTTATTAACATTGTTCAACACACTTTATATATTTTCTTTTAGTGTTATTGAACTAATTAGAATCATTAAAACTCATTTCAAGTTGGTATACAACATTAGTTTGCAAAACAATCCCTTAGGGACCTTTAAATAAATACTTGAAAGTTAGTTTTTCTTCAACTTGAAAAATACCTTAAAACAAAATAAAAATTTCTAAAATTTTTGGGGTTGGTTTTGTGAAGTCTATTAACTTAAAACCAAGGTTTTTGAGTGATAAAATCTCATTAATATAATTAAAAATCAAATTTGACTCTAACTAAAACTTTAAGTCCTTATTTTTAAATATTGATCTCCTATTCGAAACATGACTTGAAAACTGAGTTAGACAAGCCAAAAAATCATGAAACATGATGGACACCTTTATCATTATCCAATAACACGTTTTGAAAATTTTGGTTTAATTCCGACATCATTTGATTCTCGGAACACCTTAAGTAGAAAAATCAGCTCATTAAGTAAATAAATTTCGCTTATTTCAAAACCCATTTTGTAAACTATTCAAAACACCTCAAAATAACTTGAAACTCTTGGGGAACCTTATTTATAGTATCTCAAGTTATCCTGGAGGTTTTGGTCATTTTTGTACTAGTGAAAGCTCCCGAAAGGGGTCTCGACACCCAAACATTCAAAAAATATTCTTATGGAAAAACCTTATTTTTCAGTCCATTTTTGATAAATAAAATGATATATTTTTTGCAAAATAATGATTCTAGGTGTTAGTTCTCTTTCTTAGCTTTCAAATGCTATAAAGAATGTTAAAAACGAACTTAAAACGAGAAAGTTATGCTTATTTTACTAAGACTATGCCTAATGTGCTGCCCATGCAAAATTGTACATAGACTTGAGAAAAATTTAGTTCGTTCCCCATATTTTCTTGTTTTTTCATGGAACCTTGTAAAACCCTTTAGGACACTTCAAAACATGAAAATCTAGGCCTAATACCTTTATCAACATCAAGGTACATCATCAACACATATTAATTTGACATTGACCAAAGACATTTAAAAACCTACACCTTCAAAAGCTTAAACATCATTATCATGAGCCTAATTATACTTGATCTTGTCACCATTCAAGTCCACTATAAATCATGATTTAAAAGTGCAAAAATAAGAGTTTTAAGATTCTTTTTACAACAATTCATCATCATCTGTTTATTTGCACAAAAACACCAAATTTGACTAAAAATTGGCATAAACAAGAAAGAACTCGAATTGGAACTCAACAACGATGTTTAAATCACCAAGCTAGCTTGAACTTCTGATTTGAATATCATTTTGAGAGTAAAACAAATCTAAAATCCTATAATCTCAAAGCATTCACAAGGAAACCACAATTTGTCAAATTTAGAACAATGAAAAGAAAATAAAAGTGCATACCCTAGTTGCTCTCTTGTTCTTGCTTGTTTTTCTTTGTAGAGATTTAGTCCTAGAACCCCTATTGAGCCTTCGATATTCTATGGACAACACTTCATGTACAATGTTCTCATTTTTTGCATGTTGTAGAGAAGAAACCCCTTTTATAACTCATGCCTTTTTATTTTCCACCACTTCCTTTGATGCCCACTAATTTATCATAAGATTCCTCATAGTCATTAAAATATTTTTGTTGAACATAGGCTAATAAAATAGTTTCATACTTAAGCTTTGTGATGACATTTTGCATACCTTAGGCTTAAGTCTCAATTATAATTTAATTAGGCTTTCTAGTAATTTGAATGGATTCCATTAACTTAGGTAGAGTTCCAAATGGATAATTTTTTGTGTTAAGTTAGAACATAGCCTAAGTCTCAATTTTTCAAGTTAGGCATTCTTATCTATTTGTGTATATGCATTAATATCCATTTTTATGGACACACTTAGATTTCTTGCATGGGATAATACTTGACTTAGGCTTTTTATTAGTTTAGGATATTTAATTTAGTTTAGGCTCATGATATATTTCATGCCTTATAAGTCATGAGTTAACATAACTTATTAAGTTTTACTTAAACCTATATGTAAATCCCAAGTCTAGTCAAGATACCGACTTATCACATACACCCATGTGTCGCACACATCCCGAAGAGCCTCGCTCACAAAACTGGAGAAATAAAATAAATAACTCGTGTATTTTAGATAGATAGATGATACAAGCAATCGAACAAAAATAAATTATATCAGGTCGTTACAAAATGTGGCATTTCCATTGAATTTTGGAAAATCGGTGGCTAGCTGAAGGCTATCAACCTATTATGAAATAGGATTTAATGATTCCGAGATTCCACGTATGTTATGATTATAACTATAAAGTGAAGTGATGTCATTTTTCTAGTGTTTGAAAGCAATCCAAGAATATTACATTGTTTAGTAGGGTTATTTAGATGTTTGATTAAGATATTTGAATTATATTGAATTTGAGTATTGTTTAATTTTGTTTCATTTGAATTGTTTAGATTAAGTTAGTTAGTTTGATTAATTAAGTTAGTATTCATTGTTTTCAGTTATTAAATATTTTAATTCCCATTTAATTAGATTAACTAAATTAATAAAAACAAGAAAATAAATATTTTCCTTTGAGATTTGAAAAATCCCTGTGGAGACGATATCCATTTACAACTACTACAAGTTAATAGTAAAATACAGGAAATTATTGTAGACGCTCGACACGTGTCAATTTTTGGCACCGTTGCTGGGGATTTTTAGATAATTTCTAAGGATTCTAGATGTTGTATGGTCTACACACTTCATCGTGTTAATTCAACAAGATCTTTACTTTCGTTTGATCCTGAAATAGATAGAACTTTTAATCAGAGTTTAAGACAAGAACTTGGGAAAATTTTAGCTAATAGGATGGAAGACAACAATAATTGTATTAATGACAATGTCATTAATAATAATAATGATAATATAGTTATCAATAATAATAATAATAATAATAATAATAATAATAATAATAATAATAATAATAATATTAATATTAATAATAATAATAATAATAATAATAATAATAATAATAATAATAATAATAATAATAATAATAATAATAATATTAATATTAATAATAATAATTGAGACCTCATTTTTAGACGAGCAAATCAAAATGTTATAGCATATGAGCTTATGTGCATAACATACCCTGATGGATTTCCTGAATTCTAACTTAGATATAGATTTATTAGTGCTTTACCTAACTTTTATGGTAAAGACAATGAAGACCCATATAAATTCATAAGACAATATCAACATAAAGTTAATGGAATGAAACCGAAAGAAGGTACTTTAGAACAAGTTAAACTAAAGGCTTTTCCTTTTGCAATGAAAGATCAAGCACAAGACTAGTTGTTCTATCTCCCACAAGACTCGATAACTACATGGACTCAATTGTTAGAAGCTTTCCTAGATGAATATGTGCCTGCTAAAAAAATTAGTTCCTATAGAAAGCAAATCACAGTTGCGAAGATGAAAGACGATGAAAACTTTAATGAATTTTGGAATAGATTCCAAAGACTAATTTCTTCTTGTCCATAATATGAATATACTCAAAAAGCTTTAATAGAATATTTTTATGAATGACTCAACCATTTTGAACAAAGACTACTAGATATAGTATGTGGTGGATCTTTATTTGAGACAACACCTACTGTAGCAAAAGAAGCAATAAACAAAACGACAAAATAATCTAAGCAATATGGTGAAAGGTTGAATCCTCAAAAAGAAACAGTATGAAGTTGATAATAAGAAACATAATGCATTTGATGAAAAAAATGATGAATTATCTAAGATGGTTAAGCTGTTAGTTAATGATAGGTATAATAACGTTAATGCTTGTGGAATCTGTAATGAGGTTACACATCCAACGGATGGGTGTCCTACTCTACATGAAGAAATTACTGAAGAGATTAATGCAATGATGAATCAATTTTTTGCTCCCCCAAGAAATCAATATAATAATAATACTTATTATCCTAGAAAACAGAATCCAAATCTTTTATGATCCTCAAAATCAGAATTATAACATTTATAAACTAAGGACTCAGATAAAATCTGCACCTAATTAGCAGCCTCAACAAAATACTCAATCTATGAATCCATATTTAGAGTAAATCCTGCATAACGTTTTGAGTCAAAGTCATCAAGATTTTACACAGATTTCTCAAAATCAGATTAAGACTGATACTACTATTAATGAACTGAAAAACCAATTAGGTCAATTGAGTTTGCAAATAAATAGGTTAAGTACTCAACAGAGTAATAAAGCTAAATAACCTACTTAAACTAATGCTACCCCTACTAATCAAGCATAAGTTAATGCTATATTAAGTGATAAGAAAAACACAACTACAATTGGTAAGACACTTAAACAAAGTAATAAAAAGAAGGCTCATGAGACTATTGAAGAAGAAAAAGAAAAAATGATGGCTAATGTCATTCCTACTAGAGACTGGATGGCCGAACAATCGAAATATACACCTTTGCCTAGAAGACTATACCCCTGGTATTTAGCCAAAGTTGAATCATATGAAAAATATTTACAAAGGTTCGAATTAATTGATAAGGATAAAAATGATAAGGTTTTTGATAATTCGAATGAAGATATGTGTTCAGCTTCTACAGTTCCACAACGATTAGCTGACTTATACAACAACAACAACAACAACATAGCCTCAGTCCCAAATTAACTGGGGTCGGCTACATGGATCAAACTTTTCCATTGTGCTCGATTAAGTGCAATTTAGGAAAATAGAAATCAATAAATACATTCTTGAATCATTTAGGAAAATAGAAATCAATAAACCAATAATGAAATCAATTATGCAATTTCCTAATTATGATGGAGTTTTGAAAAGATTCTTTGAATCAATGGATAAATCTTTAGAAGAATTTAAGGAAAACTTAGGACAAAAAGTGTCTGTTTTAATGAAAAAGAAAATACCTGAAAAATTTTCCAACCTAGGAATGTTTGGAATTTCTATGGCAATGGGGACTTTTTAATAGATTTCGCTATGTGTGATCTTAGTGCATCAATAAACGTTATGTCACTTAAAGTATATGAGTCATTGAAATTGGTTCGTTGACTAACACACCTATTAATCTTACTTTAGCTGACAACACCGTTATTAAACCTTATGGTTAACTAAAAGATGTCCTAGTCAAATTAAATGACTCAGTATTTCCCGCTGACTTCTATGTCATGGAAATGAGAGACTTAATATCATCTAAGCCCCCATTTATACTTTTAGGAAGACCATTCCTTAAAACAGCTAAAACAAAACTAGATATCTTTGAAGGAACAATGTCTATGAAATTCGAAAACAAAGTTGTCGCTTTTCGTTTCAATGATGAAGATATCTATGGAAATTCTGATAAATTTGATAATGAACAAACTAAGGATAATGAATCTTTAGAACTAAATTATCATGACACTGAAATATATGCTATTAATGCAGTAATAATGGATTATGGAAATGCTAAGACCACGAACAAGCAAGGTTAAGATACTTATAATAAAAAACAATAATCCGAGAATGGAGGGTTAAGCAACTGAATAATGTTGAGAGTAATAAAATGGAAGAGTTTAAATCTATGAAAAATAAGAAGACAACAAGAAGAATCTAGCAATTGTCAATTCATTTTTCTTTCTTCACACTCAATTGGAATTGGATGTACTTGCTTCCGAAAAAGTTACTCTACCAAACAGTTATTTAATAAAACCAATAGGTGTGGTTACTAATGTACCATTTCAAATTGACAAGTATATTAGTCCCACAGAATTTTTGGTTATGCCACACTTCATCAATGAAGATCCTCAATTAATCTTAGGACGACGTTTCTTAGCCATTTCGCAAGCAGTCATGGATACTTTAAATAAGACAATTACTTTTTTAGTGCATGCTCGAGAAATCACTTTCTAGAATGGCACAAGAGTGGATAATACTACACATACTTTCATAGAACTAGTCTATAACTGTGTGGTTCAATCGAGCCAATGACAGTAAACAAAAGCACTTTATGGGAGGCAGCTTACACTCTATCTTTCTTTTAAGTTTTAGCATTAGGATTAGTTAGTTGTTTTTATATTCTTTCAACTTTTGAAACTTGTAATGGGGATATTTTATAAATTTAATTTCAGAATAGTTTCATGTAAGAGGGGTTGATCGAGCTAATTTACTTCCTTATTATATTGTTTTATGCATTAGTTTTTATGTTAATTAATATTTATGGTAATGAAATAAATTATTTAATATATATCATAGTTAAATTCAAAAGATTTTGAATATTTCTACCTTTATTGAATATATATGATAATTAAATGGGAAAATCAATTTAATTGGAAAAGCAATAAAAATAGGCTAGCGATTTCTTAGCAATTCCATTTTGTACTGAAAATCACTGAGAAAATCAGCAGCGATATGCAGAGTTTTTAGTATAATTTCGAGTTAGTGATTTCTCACCAAATCAAGCTTATAACTCGAATTCGCTGGACAAATTGTTGAGCCATTGAGGCCCATTTCAGCGATTTTTCAGCGAATCCACTTAAACCCTAATTCGTTGAGTACGAATTTGAGTTCTTAAGAACATAATTCCCAAATCGCGACATATAAGCCCTTCACACTCATAAACCATCGCAACTTTTCGATCAAGAGACCAATTCTCGACTAGATTCAACCTTCCAAAGCTTAATTTTAATGTATTTTAGAGATTCTTACCTCAATTCTCACACATTCAACCCAAAGCGTGGTGAGTTTTGAGAGTATAGAGCCACATAGGGCTTGAGCAAGGGAGTTCAAATTGGAGCTTGGAGGAGTATCATAAAGAAGAGTTTGAGTCTCATATTTGAAAGAATCACTTAATCAACGAAAACCCGTGCCTCTTATAGATTAAAATTTCGGTTTTTCATCAATTTTGGATTGGTTATTAGGTTAGGAGCTCAATTTCAAACTTTTTACTATAAAATGGTTTTGATACCAAATGATTTCTACTATAATACGACTATGGGAATGATGTGATTATTTGATTGTTACTATTGAATTTTGGAACAATTTTTTGTATATGGCGAGTGGATCAAATTTTACACGCAAGCTAATTTGAGACTAAGTGTCAAATAAGTTTGGAGCTTTTTTGCGAATATTTATCAATTGATTTGAATTACATATAAAGTTTATTTTTTCCCAATGATGTTTTATCAACAACTTTCATATAAATTTCAAACTCTCAATTTTTAAATGATTTTTTTCGACTATTTCTCATTTTGATAGATTAGTTAAGTTTTGTTGAACACTTTTCTGACAAATTTGATTTTAAATGGTTTTACATGTTCATTCTTTTACTTACACTATTCCAAATGGCCAGAGGTGGAAAGGGTAGAGTTTTAAGAGAAGAGAAAGGGACGGGAAAGTTAGTAGAGAAACCAAAATACAAAATAAAAAGTTTCCTAAATCCAACCACATCAATATTTTTCAACACACCTAGGATTATACCACAAAAAGAACCTACTCCACCTTTTTCATTTATTTTTAATATTGAGGATGATTATATAGAAGTGGAGGTTGATCAAGAGATACCGACGAAGGAGAAAAACTATGAACTAAGGAATGAGAATATTTTCAATGAGAAGGCTTTATGAAAAATTTAGGGAATGATATAATTATGGATAGGAAGTTGATTCCTGATAAGGGATTTAATATGAAGAACTAGTTGAAGTATAGGCCTAGGATCGTAGATATTCTTGAGACCATAAACTAAGGATTATAGAATAGGGATTATAGCCACCTAGACTTAGTGGATGTTCCTAGTGAATGCGTTTGTGATGTCTTGGTGAGAGAGTTTAATGCCAATACATATGGAAGTGAGACTAAGACTAAATCCCGAGTTTGAGGGAGGAAAATGGATTATTCCATTGTAAGAATAAATTAGTAATTTGGATTACTGGATTTTCACCAAAAACAAAACGACGGCTATCCCAAACTCGAATATGGCATTAAATACCATTACCCCACTAAGACAATAAGGGGAGGTTTAAAGGCAATCCAAGGAGATGGATTTATTTTTTTTATGGAGGGGTAGCCCAAGCACATAACCACTAAGTTTCTCAGGAAGGACACTAAAGCTTGGTGTTATTTCATCAACGCTAGCTTACAACTGAGCCTGCGGTACTACAAGATAGCTAACTACAAGGCCACCTTACTTTACCACATTGCCACAGGATTAGGATACTTGGATGTTGGCAAAATTATTTATGAATCGATTAGGAGTACCATCACCACTAAGAAGAATGATGGACTATCTTTCCCTTTGATGATTACAACCATTTGTAGGATGGATCAAGTGAACATGGCAGGGCTTGATATGAATTTTTTACTAGAGAAGAATACCACTAATGAGGTTATAGAGTGATATAGAAGAGTTAATGGTTATGAAGACACTGAGGATGCGAGAGAAAGGGCTAAGATAACCATAAGAGAAACTGAGCAAAGAAGGAAAATCAGAGATGATACGAGGAGAATTTTGTAGGAGATGTCGGAAGCTAGAAATGATTTGAACATGGGGCAACCTGCTAGGTATTATGACAGACTATACATGGGAAAATCGGAGTTGGCTTTCATAGGTGCAATTTTGTGCAATCAGATGACCACTCTCCGTAATTAAGAATCGGTGTTTGAGAACCAGAGATTCTTAGCAAGTAACATCTACAGGATGTAGCGTACGATATCATAGGAGAAACAAATGTTGAGGAGGTGTAGAGGTTCACGTACCATATACACATATGAGATTACCACTTAGTAGTAATCTTGATGTTCTGACATTGCCAGGTCCAGAATACCACCTCTACGTACTGTGAGCTTCCAGTCCTAGAGGATTAATCCAGTGGAGAATGATGACAATGCGACTTTCGAACGCCGACATTGATTCCCTTATTCTATTTTATTTTCTCCATCTTTGAGTGATACTGTGAGAACCCCACTATGTAATTTCGATAGTGGTGATATAATTTGTGTTTGTTGGTGATATTTTGTGTTTATTATGGTATACTGTGTGATACATTTTATTAAGTGCTTGGGTATGATATTTAATACACTTGATATATAATGGTGATGTTTATTCATTAAATTTTTTATGCACTCTTTTTTATTATAATTTTAAATTAACTTTATTAATTTCTTGATTGTCAAATTTATGACTATATCAATTCTTTCAAACTTCAAGTCGTATGTTTGTTATGTTAGAACTGGACTTCATTTTAAAACCTAGAGGACAAGGTTTGTAATGATTTTAGGGGTATTTTAGGTGAAGTATGATATTGATGGCAATGAAAGGAAAGAAAGGTAAAAGAAAAGTACATAATTACTTTTAATTTATATTCAAGTAAGTTGACGAAAATTTTCAAATTTCTTCTAATTTCAAGTAAGTATGATTTTCATTTTACTTTATTTTTAGTAAGAACGATAATGAGTGTAGAATGGATTCTCGAATGGAAGTGATATTTTTATTACCCAAGTGAATTTTATGATTAAAGAAATCAATTTTTATACCCTTTTTTTATTAACTTGACTAGTTGATGTGAACTCTAAATTGAATAACTTATGTTAGTAACGATAATAGGTAGAAGATCGAAACAATAGTGCAAGATGAACATGACAAATTTATAAGAAACTTTTGATACAAATGCTATTGATTAAATGTTATAGTGTGTATATATAAATCTATTATGCCATAATTGAAAGATGAAATAGGTTAGAAACCGATGATTCTATAAGTTAGAAAGAATACTTTCTTCAAGCTTTAGTGGATAGTGAGAAGTGTTAACAAATGTTTATAAACATATAGAAAGTCTCATAGATTCCAAAGGAAATAGAGCAGGGAATCTATAGTTGGGAAAATGTGAGAATGAACAAAGGAAATGGAGCAGGGACTTAAAAGCAAAAGTAAAAGAAATATGTGAAAAAAGAAACAATTGGAATGAAGTAGAAATGAAAATGAGAGATGAAAAAGATGGATGTTCTTAAACTCTTTAAAAAAAGATTTAACTCGAGTACTTGAAGCTAGAGTGTGAATGAAGTATTTTTTAATCTATCAAGTTTTAAACGATATATTCATCAATATCTTGGCAAAATTCATATTGATTTTGATTATGGTACTATTATAAAGTATTTTTTTTTGACATTGAAATTAATATAGTGGTTTTGTGTTTTGAGGTTTTATATTAGTTATCGTAAGCTTGATGCTTGTCAGTGGAGATTTAGAAAACTTGTATTGTGTACTGGCCTTGGTTATGAACTTTAAGTTCTAAAGGGTGTTACATTATGTGGTTGAGTTATCATCCAGAGATGTTTTCATTTTGACTAAATCATTCTATTCTATCATAAATTTCATTTACTTTTGGGTAATATGTTTTCATTTGAAGATCACTTCTATTTTAAAATTTCTATTATTTAAAGTTAAGACGAATTAGAATGAAATCAGTTTATAAGAATGAAAAGAGAATATGATTGAGAGTATTCCTTTGCTCGAGACAAAAAAGTGCTGAGTTTGGGGGTATTTGTCAAGTCAATAATTAGACATATTTTATAGTGTAATTTAGGTTAATTTTGTATATAAATGATGATATTACACTAGGTATTCTCTTATTTTTGTGATTTCAGGTTTTAAATAGGAAAATGAAAAAATGGAAGAAAAGAGAAAGAAGAGCAAAACAATCAATTGGAAAAGAACTCCAACAATTAGCCAATGATTTGAAATAACACTAAAAATCGCCACCTAAATCGGTATTAGGAAAAGCTAGTGAATCAACAGGGAGTTGGAGAATGAACTAGAAATTGCCAGTTGAATCGATGGAGTGCTGAGAGCTAAACTCAATGATTTGCTCAGCGATTTGTGTATAAGTTAGGAATCAATGACAAATCGTTGAGATCTATTACGAGTTTTTTAGATTAATATTAAGAATTAGAGTTTATCTAAGATATGTATACATAAGGAGACTATAAAAAAACCAGAGAGCTTCAAGATCACTCTCTCATTTTGCTTTCCTTTTGCTCTACATTATTTCTATTGTCAATTTTAGTTGATGTTTGAAGGTATATTGGAGCTTTGATTGATATTAAGGTATTTATTTATTCATTATGTCTTTTAATTATATTTATGTATAGTAAATTTCTAGCATGAGTGAATAGTCTATTAATCTAAACAAACCCTAGACATGTAATATATTTTGGATTGCTAGATAGTTATAATTAATGAATCATGAACTTTATGCTTTAAATCTATTCATATACGTCAATAACGGATTTAACAAGTTTTTGCATATTACAACTAAAGAAGATTTGTATTGCATGCATAGTTGCAAATGTGTTATGTGGTATTTTGATTCTGATTTTATTTCTATACTTATTGACAACCATTATAGAAGTAGTTACTAGGATTAATCTATAGGGCATTTTCAGAGTGGATGTTCTAGGTAAATGTGTTCTAAGTTGTTTATTATGCGATTTCGGTTAATATTGGCTTATATTAGGCATGATTCTCACTGAGTGTAATGCTATCATATTTCAACGGTGTTGCATTTTATCCAATGAGCAAATTTACAATGATAAGAATGTGGCATTTCCATTGAATTTAGAAAAATCGATAGCTGACTAAAGACTATCATCTTATTATGAAATACGATTTAATGATTCCAAGATTTTACGTATGTTATGATTATAACTATGAAGTGAGACGTTATGTTCTAGTGTTTGAAAGTAATCCAAGTATATTACATTTTTTAGTAGGGGTTTGTTTAGATGTTTGTTTAACATATTTGAATTACATTGAATTTAATTATTGTTTAATTTTGTTTGATTTGAATTATTTAGATTAAGTTTGGTAGTTTGATTAATTAAGTTAGTATTCATAGTTTTCAGTTATTTAATATTTTCATTCCCATTTAATTTGATTAACTAAACTAATAAAAACAAGAAAAAAATACTTTCCTTTAAGATTTGAAAAATTCCTAGGGAGACGATATGTCATTCACCACTACTACAAGTTAATACCAGAATACCAAAAATTATTGTGCACGCTCGACATGTGTTATTTTATGGAGGGGACTCATCTCCAAGCTCAAAAGTTCATGAATGGGATCAATGTTAGCGACGCGCAGGTTACAAGGTCGACTAACTCTCTTGGTCGCTGAATACAGACTTAGCCCCTCCCAAAATATTTAGGCCATCCATTAGGTGGTGCTCCATGAACCTTGGTGTTCTAAGACCCCTTCATTGAATAGATCACATAGTGTCTTGAAGGGTGGAAGAAGAGTTACATTACCAAGGGCGGGCGGGTCACTTTAATATCTTTGGTTTTAGATGCTATCCCCATAAATTATCTTTTCGTATTCCATATCCCAATAGGTTTTGCAAAGGAAATTGAGAAATTAATGTGTAGCTTCTTACGGGAGAAATTTGAAAGTAGAAAACCAAATGCTTTGTTGGCGTGGACTGTTGTTCCAAAGAAATTGGAGGCTTGGGCATTGGGAATTCGGTGTTACGAAACAAAGCTTTGGCTGCAAGATGTCTTTGACATTTCTCTAAAGAACCAAAAGCCATATGTGTGCAAATCATTCAGAGTAAGTATGGTAAACACCACAACATGTTTGATCTTGGCTTTAGTGCTATCATCCTCCCGTGCACCATGGAAGTTCATTTCTTCTCTTCTCCCCATCTATAACTCCTTAATTCAAATCAATGTGGGTAGTTGTGAAACAATGTTTTTAGTAGGATAAATGGCTAGAGGATCAATCCTTGAAGGAAGCATATCCTCGCCTTTTCAAATTTGACATAAATCTAAATATTCGAATTTCAGCCATTTGCAATGCATCACAAGCTGACAAAATAGAAACAGAGTAGAGATTTGATTTCCCAAGAAGAATGCTCGACACTGAGATTACAAATTTTTCTATTATGCGAGGAAGATTGAAGGCATTCTCGAGTCACATACGTATCCCTGGCCGTCGAATTTGGTCTACCTACCCAAAAGGTAAATTTACCATAAAATCGATGTTTGAATCTCTTTCTAAATTTGAAAGAAATACTTATTTCCCTTATTTGAAAACTATCTAGAAGCTTGGTTCAGCAAATAAGGTTAAATTAATGGGCTGGATTCTTTGCAAAAAGATGGTCAATACTGTAGATTTACTACAACATAAATGGCCCAGATGCTCCCTCCCCCCGAATGTTTATTAGTTGTGTATGAGGAACTCGAAAATGGCAAATCACTTGTTCTTATAGTGTCGTTATATAATATATTTATGGTTAAGAGTTAGCACGGAACTCATCCTTGAATGGACTAGTCCTCCCTCAATACTCGATTGCTTCTAAGACGACAACTCACTTGTAACGGGTAAAACAAAAATCCTCTAGCATTATGCTTCTCAAGTAGGGGTTTGTACATGACACGTGCCGCAAGTATAACGTCTTGCTTGTAGTAATAGTGCAATCTACTTACGTTGATCACATATATCGTTATCAGGGAAAGACTTTTGCACTAGTTAATTACCTATTTAACTTTGAACTATTGCTAAGGAAATCATTTTTTTAATGGTTTTATACTAAACTAATCTATCTACCAAACAAAAATGTAAACTTTACTTTAACTCTTACATTAAGGATATCTTAGTTCAAGATTTCACCTTGGTAATTTAATACTATGCTTTTCAACCACTTTTACATCTGAATATGTTGTGTACAATGCCTAATTAGAATATACAGATTTTCGTTAAATCCGCGTTAACCCACTGTTGTGTCGAAAAAGATTTTAATGTTCTAATGTGCAAATTAAAACTCCACCTATAGGTGTGAATAACGTACACATTGCTTTAATGTCCCAAATCTTTGGATTCATAACCAACTAAGTTTACTATTCATGCCTCCCTAATCAACAACTATCTATCGAGGTTATGTGTTTTACGGTTGTACCGTTCATGTCCAGATTAAAAGCTTTAATAGCCATGATAACTCCTAAAACCAAATATCATTAAACACATAATCAAGATGTCTAAAGCATTACGCTTAGAATCAATACAAATTCTAACCAATGCACTTTTTATAATCACTTTTTAATCATATTTAAAGCAAAATATTCATACTATAGGATCTATTGACCCCTAGGATAAATAGACTACTAACATTTTATTGAAACATACACATTACAATTGATAATTAAAATCATTGCAAATTAGAGATGAATATAATTATATTATCTTCAATCAAACCAATGAAACCAAACTTGAATTGCAAACGCTGAATCTTCAATGTTTTCTCCACCCAATATTCCTTAATACTCATACCAAAGTAAACCTATGCTAAATCACTCTAATGGTGGCTAATAGTTGATAGGTGGTGAGTTCACCATGTCCTAATACCTATTTGTAGTTCCTAATAATAATTAGAAACCCTACTTTACAATTTAACTTGAAATAAAACTCCAACTTTTTATTTTCTTCCCGATTGCCGCTGTCACTTTTACCCCAGCGCATGCCTTATAAGCCAGGCGCCGTCACTGTGTTGTGCCTTATAAGCCACGACACCGCCACTACGCCACTTCTGTGTGCACTTCTTTTGAGCTCTCGTGACCTCGGCGCTGTCACTGCCATGTCTTAAAGCCGTCCCTTGTGTTCCATAATGTCGCCACTGCGCTGAACCTCCATACTCATTTTCTTCACTTTCTTTGCTCTCCCACATCATGCCTTTCCTTCCCATGTCATGCCTTAGTATTCCACAGTGCCACCATGTGTAGTCACAGCGCCAACCATATTTTTATGGTTTTTTTGCTCCGTTTATTCTCGTTTTTGCTCATTTCCTTCCTTTACACCTTATTTACCTAAAAATGCAATAACACCATGAATTAGAGAGCTCATTTAGGGATATTTATATTAAATATACTACTAAACTAACCCTATATATGAGTCTAAATAATCACTTATCAAATCCCTCTAAACATTGGATTTTACTCATCCTGAGCAAAAATGCATTCTACTAAGTTTCCTAATAACTAGTACTCATTCAATTTTCATAGTTCTCGGAGTATCCTTTAATTCCCTAAGTTTCAAGTTAATTATCCACTCAAGAGTTTTCCTTGGAAAAACTTGTTATTTTAAGACATGTAGCTTTACTAACACATATAACTTCACTTTTGAAACACCAAAGTAGATCACAACAAAAAATCATCACTACTAACAAGTTTGTTTCATTTCAGCACTCAAGTAGCAAGTATGCAATCTCATGATTTCTCATTAAGCTAAGGAATTCGCAAATAAGCATAGATCATACTCATCTTTAATAGACTTTAATACTTCGAGAGTATATAGAACTTAACATAGTTGGAAAGGAAACTTAACTCGACTAGCTACTCGTACTCGAGCTAAATCTTTTATTTGAAGAGTTTTATTTCACTTTCGCATTCTTTTTTTTTATTTAATTTTCTCTCATTCTTCTTCTCCTTTTTCATTTCTATTTTATAGCTCCATTTCATATGGACTTAGTATCTCTCACTTTTCCAACCATCAAGTTCTATGCTCCATTTCTTGTAGAACTTGCAAAATTCTCTCATTTTTTATATATCCAAAACTCTTGTTAGCACTTATCACTTTCATTTAATTAAGTTAACTACAACTTTTCATTTATAATGCCTATTTCTTCCCTTCTTTGCACTAAGTCTTTATTTGCTTTATGTTATCAAGTAAAATTCACACTTATTATAGAATCCTTAGAGATCTAATTTGTTCCACAAGAAGTGTTCTAATTTCTTGCTATTGTTTCAAGTTCAAGGTCTTCCCTAACTTTAGGTTTCTAATCATGAAATCACATCGTTGTTTGCTACATTTCATTATTTCTTCTCCAAAAGTTAAAACATTCTCTTAAGTTTCATATCAACAAGATACTTGTAATCTATTCATATACAATTAAAGGCATGAACTTGCAAATGAATCTAATCTATACTACTTAAACATTCAAATAGTAAGAATAATGAAAAACTTATACACTACCATTCTTTCCTCTTTAACTTCTTCAAAATAAAATTTAAATGATCATACCTGCAATGTTTATCCTTATTTCTCAGCCTATCTTACCACTTCCCATAATGTAGTGTAGTGTCGATGCCCCTAATCTTAAACCAAACCTTGTCCTCAAGGTTAAAAAATATGCCTGAAATATGAAAACACTAACACACATAAACATATGTAATAACACAAGTTATAAAATAAACTAAATTAAAAATAGAATTGAAACAATTAAATATTTAACAAAATATTCCAAGAAAATGAAATAGTACCAATGTCACTCTCAACTCCTTAGGTCTAAAGGATTTCTAATACTGTGACTTCAGGACCAATCATCATCATCTGCATCATCAGCTCCAAGGTAGGACAGTGTTAATGGACGCTCCACCCTTCTACTTTGCACCAAATCTAGATCAAACACATAGTCTGGTGCTGCTAAAAAGACAAATGACCTATCAGTAGGTCTTATCCATCTGCTCCTCTCATACCTAGCTATGTCCCTCTGATGATTGATAAATAATATGAAATTACGCTGCCCGTTCCATCGGTATTACTCTCTCCTTTCCATATCCTGCTCATACAGTAACACGACTACCTCATACTATGCCCTGTCCTCATGGTATTATCTCTTCATCTCGGCTATCCATAGCCTATACTGCCATAGAGTCAAGTCCTCTAGTGGTGATACTAGCGCCTGTGGTGGAGGGGGTAGTGGAAAGACCTCGGGAATATCCAAGTCCTGCTTTCCAACCTCTCGATCTAAAAACTCGTTGCCCTCAGCAAATCTCTGCTGCTGTTGCTCCTCCTCTTCTCCATGTCCTTCCTCTTCTAGCTCTTGCGCTAATTCTGCTGCTGCTGTTGCTTGATCCTCTTGCCATTTGGCCAACAAATAAGTCTCAAGTCTACCTCCCTTAGCTCTCTCTCTCTCTCCTCCCCAGAGTCTTAGTAACTAGGTGGTGATTTTAATGTAAGCATGAAAGCTTCATCCATGGTTGGTTTGGCCTCTATATTGAATTATTCATTATTTCGCACTCTCACTCTGGCCTTTAAGCACATCTAAGTAATAAAGATAGGAAACAACAATTTGTTTTCTCTTTCTGACATGATCGACTCCCTCAGATTGATGTAAATGATATCAATGATGTTGATTTACCCGTTCTTTGTAATCTAATAAAGACAAACAGCTTTAGACTTGCTGATCTCACTTTGCTGAGAAGTGGGGTATAGTGATGCAACGAGGAGATGTTGCCACATTCTATAAACATTTTTAACACTCCCTTTCTTAATATGCTTCGGCACATTCTTAGCTCCCATGACCCATCATTGTTGTCCTTGGACAACCAATGCTCTCTTTATGACTCTAAAATGGTATTGGTTAAAGGGTCTCTCATATAACTTGTTTGGGAAAGTCGGTTTGGATCCATAAAAACTTAAGTACTCCTAACCATAAATGATATTGATCTCACGTATATTAAAGCGAACAAAAATCCCTCTCGCCTTTACTTGGTCATCCTTGGCAGTGAACTTTGCATTATCATAAAATTCAACAACAATCCCACTCACTTTTTTAACTTCATTCTTTCTATAATCTTGTGTGAGTTGCTCCTAATTTTGTCACCTATTAAAGTTATTCACTCTATTATCATACTAGCTGATAAATTCGTAACGACCCAAATTAATTAAACTAGAATTAGCATTAATCTCAGGGAATAACGAAGTGTATTCCTAAGTTAATTAACAATGTTTAATTAATACTTTAGGAATTAAAATAAGGGGAAATTTTAGTTAATTGGATTGACTAAAATATTGAGAAATTCTAGGCGATTTTCAATTTTCAGAATTAAAATAAGAGGTTGTTTTAGTTAATTGGACCACCAATAACTATTCGAAGTGCAAAGAAATTTGTATAATAGTCAATATTAGTAAAATTTCCTAACTTGTTTAGCGATTGTTTATGAATTGTAATATATGATATTTATCTTGTTTAAATTATGATCACCAAAACAAATACAAATCCCTCTACCAAAATTTAAGTCAAGTGTCATCCATTCTCAAACTCTTGTCAAGGCTTCAATCACATCAATATGGGTCTACCTCTGCAGAGTTTATTTTGTTATCTTGGTGAGGCAAGTTGAGTAACGATTACTCTATTGTTTGAAATTGTTATACTTGATAAAGCTATCAAAATATTTTTGGGCTTTAGGCACTAGATGAGATAAAACATGCTAATACATAATATATCATAATCTCATAAAATAACAAAAAGTTACATATGATGTAATTGGTAATTGGTACATACCTAAATAACCTAATTCAAGGTGTTATGCCTTAGCTATCTTCGAATTAGGTGAAACATGGATTTTAGTCCCTTAAATTAACATAGCATTTTTAAGGAGGGTTGTTAATTTAGTGGGAATGTCCATTTCTTTATACTAAAATAAACTTTTGCATAATCTTTGTTGTAGATCTATGGCCTCTTCAAGTCACACTAATCCCTTGTCACTGTGATACATCCTTGAGAAGGATAAGTTGTCCGGGACAAACTTCTTGACTGATTCAAAAACTTGAGAATTGTTCTTAAGCATGAACGCAAGTTTTATGTCTTGGATAATCCTATTTCAAAGGAACTACCAGCCAATGCTTTAAGATCCGTGAAGGATGCACATACTATGCATGTCAATAAATCAACTGATGTTGCATGCATTATGTTGGCAACTATGGTTCTTGAACTTCAAAAGGAGATGGAGCACATGGAAGCTAACGACATGGCTACGATGTCGAAGGAAATGTTCCAATAACAGGCTAGCCAAGAATGGTTTAAGACAGTAAAAAACTTTCATTCATGCAAAATGGCTGAGGGTGCATCAGTTAGTCCTCATGTTCTGAAAATGAATGGCTATATTGACCATCATGACAGACTTCGATTTCCTAAAAGCCAAGAGTTGGCTACGGATCTGATCCTGAATTCATTACTTGATAGTTATTTACAATTTGTGATGAATTATAACATGAATAACATGGAGAAGTCTATTTCATAGTTGCATTTGATACTTAAAACTGCTGAGCAGAGTGTCAAGAAACCCATTGATAATGTGTTGATGGTTCAAAAAGGAAAGGCTATGAAGAAGAAGGCCAAAGACAAGGCTAAAGTTTCTAAGGCTGTTGTGATTGTCACAAAGCCTGTGGAACAAGTCAAGCCTAAGGTTTCTTCTACTTCACAGTCCTAGAAGGAAACGGAAAAAAAAGGAAATTATTATTTATGCCATGCACCTGGGCATTGGTTTAGAAATTGCAAGCTTTATCTTGAAGATCTAAAAAAAGAAGAATAGTGCGACTACTACTTCAAGTATTTATGTTATTGAAGTTAACTTGTCTACTAGTGATTTCTGGGTATTGGATATTAGATGTGGATCACACATTTGTATTAATATCAGGGTCTCACCAAAAGTAGAAAGTTAAAGAAAGGAGAAGTCATCATACGAATTGGAAATGGAGCAAAGGTTGTTGCATTAGCTGTAGGATGTTATGAGTTAATTTTACCTAGTGGGCTTGTTTTAGTTTTAAATAATTGTTATTATGTCCCTGCCTTGAGCAGAAACATCATTTTATTTTCATGTTTGGATTTGGATAGTTTTAATTTCATTATTGCGAATAATAAAAGCTCCATTTCTCGTAAAGACCTTTTCTATGCGAATGTTGATTTGTCTGATGGTCTTCATATTCTAAAAATGAAAAAGTCCACGGATACTCCTATTCTTAAAGTAAATACAAATAGATTCAAGTCAAATGATTTGAGTCAAACCTACCTTTGACATTGTCGTCTTGGCCACATAAATGAGAAACACATTTCTAAACTCCATAAAGATGGGCTTTTAGATTCATTTGATTTTGAATTATATGAAACATGTGTATCTTATTTAGTAGGCAAGATGACAAAGAGTCTCTTTACTGGAATCAGTGAAAGGGCAAGTGATTTATTGAGTCTAATAAATACTGATGTATGTGGTCCTATAAACACAATGGCTAGAGGTGGTTATCAGTATTTCATTACTTTCACAGATGATTTCAACATAAGTGGTTACGTGTATATAATGAAACATAAAGGTGAATCTTTTAAGATGTTTCGAACATTTCAGAATAAAGTGGAAAATCAACTTGGTAAAACTATTAACACACTTCGATTGGATCGAGGTGGTGAATATTTGAGCCAAGAGTTTGATGATCATATTAGAAACTATGGGATTGTCTCGCAGTTAACTCCTCCAGCAACTCTACAATGGAAGGGTGTTTTTGAGAGGAGAAATCGGACTTTATTGGATATGGTTCGATATATGATGAGTCATGCAGATCTTCCTATTTTCTTTTGAGGTTATGTCTTAGAAACTATTGTGTTTACACTGAATCGTGTTCTTTCTAAAGCGGTTAATAAAACACCATATAAGATGTGGTTTGGGAAAAGACCAAGTTTGTCTTTCCTAAAAATTTGAGACAGTGAGGTTTTCGTACGACGACAAATCTCAAAATATTTATCAGCCAAATCTTTCAAGTGTGTATTTGTTGGTTATCCTACAGAAACTAGAAGATATTACTTTTATAATCCCACTGAAAATGAAGTGTTTGTTGCTCGGAATGGTGTCATTATCGAAAAAATTTTTATTTCAAAGGACAAAAATGAGAATAAAGTAAGTCGTGAAGAAATTTAAGAACCACAAATAAACACTCAACCGCCAGTAGGAGATCAACAAAGTCTTGAACTAGTTGAACTTCCACAGGTATCACATGGCCTATATAGGTATGATAGGGTAATACATCAGCCTAAAAGATTTGAATTTCTTATTACTGATAGTAGTGAGGTGTTGCTTATGGATCAAAATGAGACTACTACTTATCGGGATGCTATGTCTATCCTTGAGTCAGATAAATAGCTTAGTGCCATAAATTCTGAGATGCAATCCATGTATGATAACCAAGTTTGGAACTTGGTTGATTTACTTGAAGGTGGTAAGACTATTGGATGTAAATGGGTTTTCAAAAAGAAAAAGTACATGGATGAAAATGTGCATACTTATAAAGCATGGCTAGTAGCAAAAGGTTTCAGACAGACTCAAGGTGTTGATTATGATGAGACTTTTTCTTGTATAGCCATGCTTAAATCCCTTAGAATTCTTGCCATAGCTGCATATTATGACTATAAGATATGGCAAATGGATGTCAAAACAACTTTTCTAAATGAAAAGTTACTTGAGGACATGTATATGATACAACCCGAATGGTTTGTTCATCCTGAGAATTTTAGGAAGGTGTGCAAGCTTCAAAGATCTTCTCGGAGTTGAAATCTTTGTTTTGATGAAGCAATGAAGGAATTTGGTTTCATAAATAATGAAGATGAGCCTTGTGTATATAAGAAGGTCAGTAGGAGCGTGGTTGTTTTCCCGGTACTTATTGGAAATGATATCCCAACCTTGCAGAGTGTCAAGTCTTGGTTAGGGAAGGTTTCTCAATGAAGGACTTAGGAGATGCATCCTACATCATTGGGATTAAAATCTATAGGGATAGATCTGGAAGGCTGATTGGTTTAAGTCAGAGTGCTTACATAAACAAGGTATAAAATAGGTTTAGTATGCAAGACTCTAAAATATGGTTGTTGCCAATGTCTCATGGTATAAGTCTCAGCAAGACTCAATATTCGAAGACTAATGATGAGCTAGATCGCATGAATACTATTCCATATGCATCAGCTATTGGATCTATCATTTATGCCATGTCATGCACCTGACCTGATGTATCATATGCTTTGAGCGCAACAAACAAATATCAGTCTAATCCCAGTGAGAGTCACTGAATGGTAATGAAGAACATTCTTAAGTACTTCAGAAGGACTAAAGAAGTGCTCTTGTTCTATGGAAGTTTAGAATATGAGCTTGTTGTAAATGGTTACATAGATGCAAGTTTTCAAACTGATATGGATGACTTCAGATCGCAGTCTGGATATGTGTTTACTTTGAATGGAGAGGCAGTGAGCTGAAAAAGTTTGAAGCAAGAAACTGTGGTAGATTCTACACTAGAAGCTAAATACATTGCAACATCCGATGCAACTAAGGAGGTAGTTCGGGTCAAAAAGTTCATCTTTGAACTTGGATGTTTTCACCTCATTCGAGAAATTATTGAGAGGGTAGACAAGAAGATTTGTAGAGTTCCTATAGAAGACAATGTTGCATATCCTTTGACGAAGGCTCGTCCTCAAGTTAAAAATGATGGTCATGTTAGGTCATTAGGTATTAGATACATGAATGATTGGCCCTAGTCTAAAAGGTGGTGTTAGGCATGTTCCCTAGGTCAATCAACTAACATTGTTTATGGTATAATTTTAGTTAATAAAATTGAGGTTTTCATTTAGTGTTTTAGTGTAAGTGATTGCCTGTTTACCTTATAGTAAGATCCATGGGTATTTGTTGAAATATTTTAAATGTCCATAGTCGATCATTATACTAGGAACTATAATGAATTAAGACTAGTGTGAATCTTGATTGATGGTCATGTGATGATCATGGATATATGGATATGAATCGAGATCATGAGTACTTGTTAGGAAACAAGGTACTAGACCGACTGATATGAGAATACTATATGGATTAAGTCATAGGTGTTACTCATGATAGGTATATCATTTAGTGCTTCGACTTGAGATTACAATACACTTCAATATTAGGAGCATGGTTATTTGACATAATCAAATGTTGTCTTTAACTGAATGATTATAAAGATTGTGATTGGTGACCATGTAGATAATATGTGAAGATGTGTAATTAAGATATAATTTGTTACTCTCATATAGAGAAAGATGTTAGTGGATCCCTCAAAATGATAGACTGATAATGGCCAAGTCCATGTGAATTGATATGATGAATGTCACTTGGATGTTTTCAGTTTACCTAAAGATCGAGACTAGTACGATTGAACATTAAGGGTGACTTTCCATGCCTTATGTTTAATCAAAGGATATCGCAAGACTAAAGGATATGATATATGTTAGGTTGCATCAATTTTGATATTCATGCTATTTGGGTAGTCATAACGCCTTGCTTGAGACCACTTATGACTTATGAACCAAAATGATTTTGGTTCATTGCCAACATCATATGACCCTATTAGGTCGCACTCAAAGAATGGCTTTGCATAATTTCAATTAGTCCAAAGTAATGAATTTTATATGATAAAATTCATGACATAAAAGCCCTTATGATTTGTTATATGACAACTTATTAATAGGGACGTATGTGAAATTTGCTTAAACTATCTAAATATAATAGTTGTATTATGAATATGATTTTAAGTGAGGGTTTATCTACACATATAAATAAAGGGTGAAAGCCTAAAATGATTTAAGATTTTCGTTTTTGCTAATTTCGAGTTCTCTGGATTTTGGGAGAGAACAGAAAAATGTTTTGTATCTTTCTTGGGGCTAGCACCCTAAATTGTGGTCACCGTTAGTGTGTGGATTTCTGATAAAGGATGCACACTTAAACGTCTTGGAAATCGAACAATCAGATAAGGAAATTATAGAATAAGGTAAGGTTTACTTTTTTAGATCTAGTTTAATAGTACTTATTTTCGATCCTGTTGGGATTTTTCAAAATTGTTTTGAATTTTTCGCTACGTATGAACCCTAAAAACCCAGCTGGTTCAAGGTACGTGATTTAAAATTTTGAATAATTGAGGTTAAAGTTTAGGCATGCATGGTAGGGAACGATGGAAAAATGTTATGACGTGGTATGTCATGGTAAGTTATGGTATTGCTCGGTATTGTCATGGTAGGTTGTAGTTGTTAAGTCTATTGTGTTGTGATACACGATAAGAAAGGTTTATGGTTACCTTATGTTAGGTAATTGGGTTAGGGAAACTTGGGCACAAAATTTGGCTGTGAGTAGGTTGCGAAGGTGTCAGAGAGCATGACGTATCATGTTCACCTTGGTGCCACGCGCTATGTCTCAGTGCCACACTACATCCCCTATGATAGGTACGAGAGTAGTGGGGTGTTTAAAGGACCGTAGGATGGTACAATCAAGGTGTGAGGCGTGGTCATATAGGGATAGGTTAAGTGAACAAAAGGTTTCTCGAGATTTAATTTCGAGGACAAAATTTCCCCGGTTGGGAAGAATTGTAATGGACCAAATTAATTAAAATAGGATTAGCGTTAATCTCGAGGATTAATGGTTGTAATTCGAGCGTTACGTGGACAACTCGGTTGACTTGGACAAGAGAATCGATGGTATATGTTATATATGAGTGGTGGTTGCTTATAATGTGGTGTTTAAACTCATTATTTATTGTATTGCATCGCATGTGTGTACGTTTCTATCGGATGAGTTTGTGTGATGGGTAACTACATTGGGAAGCATGTCGACGCGGTTATCGGGTAGGACTGACCCAAGGATGCTAGACTAGGCTAAGAACTAGAGAATGATGTCTAATTAAACCATAGCCTAAGTTAGTTAATTAAATAAAGTAAAATATGGTGTGCCTTGGGATGCGTGTCCGGGTGCAGGGCACCGGGTGCCAAGTAGTCTGGGATTGGTGGGACCATTAATTTCTCAATAAGTGTGTCTAAGAGCACCAATTATAAATATTAACATGCCTAAGTTAATTATATTAGATCAAATTAAATAAGTCTTATGGTTGGGTTGATTTAATGTGGACATTAGATATGAATCTAGATGATCCTAGATTAAGGAAACTAGGCAGATGTGTCCATGAGTTGTGTCGCATTGGAGTTATAATGTTGTATGGATAGTTTAAATAGGAACCCTTTGATTTTCTCGAGATATGTGTACACATTTAGATCAAGGGCCAAAATTAAATGAAATATTGTATAAAAAGGTTCATAGTGGGTTAGTAGCTACAATTAACCATTCTTTACATGCAAATCTGAAAAAACTAAGAGGAGAAGCTGGAAATCCAGAGAATTCAAGGTGCTAAGAGAGATCTATTGGAGTAATTCATCATAAGTTAATCATTTTTTCCATTACTTTTTTCTTCAAGTCATCAAAATGGAGCTAAAAAAATGGGATTTTCTTCAAAAATGAGATTTACTCATAGCTTTCTGTTTTGAAGAAGTCTCACATAGGTTTTAAGTCCAATTCAACCACAAATTGAGTTTTGAAATTGATTTTCATCAAAATTGAGAAATTAGCCCAAATTAGAAAAATTGGAATGAATGCATGAAATCTAATAAATTGGTGGTAATTGTTGTTGTTGGCTGTTATTTGGAGAAGGTGAATCCCCTATTAGGAAAGGTAAGGTTGACGGCTTAGGCGAAGTCCACAAAGGAAGAAATCATAGAATTCCTAGGTTGGAAATTATGGGTTTCGCCCTATATAGCACGTAATTGGGCACCTCTAGTGCACTATCCAGGCACCAAAAAATTAAATAGAAATGTGTTTACATAACGTAGCTTACAAGAACTCATTTTCGACACCGATTTTTTTGTTTCAACGGTTTTTGTGCTATTTTGAGTAATTTAGCCGAGAAAATAATAATTTAATAATTCTTGGGATTTGTACCAAATTTGGTTTAGGACTTAAAACACACTAATCTAACCTAAAAAAACATCAATGTATTCTAAAATACATAATTGACTTCAAAGGAATGAGGGACTGTAGCTTGGGTACCAAGAGCTAGGCTAGGTCAGATTCGGAGTTTGGGGAAGCTGTAGCGCGTATCGAGGAGCGTAAATCCATTGGAAAGCTTCACATAATTCATGCTGGGTCTTATCGACGTCGTATTACATGTGTGACTACTGGTGGGCACACATGGGTTTTCACTCTTATTTTGATTTGCGTATATATTTGTTAGGGCTAAAATCGTTTGCACGTGTTACCCGTGTTAGTGCTCGCGTTGACAGTAGTAGAATATATCTAAGACTGTCAGGAGGGATTTAAGGTGTTCCTTTGACTTGAAATAACGTCTAAAAGGGGTTCATCCATTAACCATAGTTTAGGTTTAGTCACTATAAGCCTTCAAGTATATACGTGGTTCCTATCCTATTTTATCGATGTACCGACTATTTTAGGTCTGGGGTTTTCTCAGGTCATTCGGTTATTTTACTTATTATTGCTTTATTTATGAACATGCTTTATTGGTATATGTTGTTACACTGTTCGCTTTTATTTTGCTTGTTTTATGATGCCTACATTTGTGGGAGTATGACATACTGTTGCCAGACGTCATAATCGCTTGTCTCATAGTTAATCAGTTTTATTTTCATGAATATTGGGTGGAATTCTCTTGGGATCTTACTTACCAAAATCGTCATTGTATTTTTTGGGTAATTGAGTGCAGATCTTTCGACGAGCAAAACAAGGGCAAATAAGTATTGGGTGACCACCTCTTATATAGTGAGGCCTGCTCGTGTTTGACTATAATATGTATATATTTATGTTCTTATTGGGCTTTGGGGACTGTAGAACAGTTAATTCATGTATATAGATATTTTGATATACTTGTTCTGCCTTTGTTATATATACATGATATCCTTTTGCCGGGTTTTCCACTACTTAGGATTGTTAAATATGGTATAATTTATTTACTTAAAGAATTTCGCTGTAAAATTGTATTTTTAACTTGATAAATTTTTCAACTGGCTAATTAAATCGATGATATTTAAATGGAGATTAATTGGCTAAGCTATTGTTAGTTGAAAAAGTGTAAGCAACCGGTTAGGTCGTTCAGCGTTATAGGTAAGCATGCCATGATGTGGCATGGCTTGGTGACGTGTGAATGCGACATGGTGGTGCCCAGGGTTGCCTCAGAATTTAAGGCTATCACAAAATTTATTCCTCATTCACAAATGAATCCCTTACATAGTATTTTCTCATTTTGGTCCTTGACCCCTCTACTAATAAAAAATCTAGATTTAAATGGTTTACGCTCCTCTTTATTGGGACTTTTTGAGGTAGATGCCTCAAAATTATTTTCTCTAGTTTGGCTAAATCATTTCCTTGTTCTTACCAATTCTTCCATTTTCAAACAACACAACAACAACGAAATGCAACTCGGGTCTTCAAATCACCTAAAAATTAAAAATTTATATCACACTGATCATGCATACGCCAAATAATGCAAAGACATCACATAAGTCTCCAAGGGTAACATTAATGCTTAATATTTACACAATCTTGCAAAACCTTTCCTACAACCTCAAATCCACTAGTTCATACAATGTCATCAAAACTTTTCAAAATTTCTAAGAATAACTAGATGAAATTGTAAGTTTACCTCAATACAGAGTTTAATTTTCAGTGTAGAACACTCCTTCAAGTCTCTATCAATCCAAGCCTTCTCATTTTTTTCACCAACTGGAACTGCTATCTTTGAACTCAAAATCCAGACTCCAAGCCCAAGCTCTCCTACTTGTATAAATCCACAATGCACTTGCCACTTTCATTTTCAATTACTACAAACTCAATTATCTCACTTAGAAATGAGCAAACTTTAGCTTTAAAGGGATGTATGCTTGATGGTTGTGGTGGGGTTTAAGTGCAAATGTGAAGAATGGACTGGAAATAAGGTTTAAACCACTTATATCGACCCCTGGCACCGTGCCTTACAGGCACGCCTTAGTGACAATGCCACCACCGCATCGTTGATGCAGTGGGGCATTTTTTTGTACCTGCTACCATCTTGGAGCTGTCACTAGCCCTCACGGTGCCATGGCTAATACCCATGGCGTCGAGCTGTCTGCCGACATTCCTGTATGTAATTTTTCATTAATTCTTCTATGGTACTATTTCGAATTTCTGTATCACTCGCACAAGATGCCGTGAGCACATGAAATCCATTTAAATATAAAAACTAATAATTTTTACCTTTGATTCACCCATGCGCCTTACCTTCACCTCCTTCGCTATTTTTCGCTCTTTCATGAGTTAGCGAGACATTTCCATTCTGATGAATCATCACTCGGTAAATAGTTTTTCATGCACATTTGACATAAATTCTCAAACTTTAGAACTAAAATGTGTTAATTTTAATTGTTAAAATAAATAACTAACTACTAACTGAAATTTAAAAATTCAAAACTTAAAAACCCTCAGGCTACTTCCTAGTAGCGCTTAGTTTAAAGTCATTAGCCCGACATATGCATCACGGCTCTTGAATTTCACTGTGATGCACCAATGTTACTTCAATAATGTATCCTTGCGAAACTCTACATATCCTCTAATCTTTTTTTGTCATGCTACACTATCCTTCATAAACCTCATGTAATTTAGCACGCCTTGCCACGCTTCAACAAATGAGATTATCTTCATAATCTTCTCATACGCCTCTACAAAAATCCCAATTTTCTCACCATTCCACTAATTTTGCAATTCTTGCTTAAATGGTGTAAGTGATACTATAAAATTGATTGTGCCTTGCACAAAATTCGTACCGTGTGATCTTAAGTCTTCACTGCTTTAGTTACTCATTATTGTTTCAAACTTCTCTAGATCAACTCCACTATCATGTTGCTTAATATCCTTGATAAGATTATCCTCTCAAACATGGTCAAGTGAATCATCTAACACTGAAGCATTGACAATGTCATAATCCTCTTTATTTGGCTTTTCTACCTCTTCATATGGTTCATGACATATTTCCTCAATTGTTAAGCACTCATCGACTTGGTTCTTCACAGACTCAGCCACAACATCTTGTCTTGAATTTATAAATTTTGTAATTTCCTCTATATTCTTTTCCAAGTTCAAGAAAGCCATAGTTTCTTCTTCCTCCTTCATATTAAATGATTGTGCATAAATCTTTAATTTTTCCTTATGTTTCTTGAGATCATGTTCATTGTGGTCAACCATTTTTCTTACTAATAGCTCTAAAAATTTAAGAGACAATTGTTCATCCATCTCTTGATCTTGTCATTTTTGCCAGTTGTTGTGAGAACTCTGTGATGGTTGACATACATTTTGAGTTTGAGAGTTGTAGAAACTTTGATAATTTTTCCATGTCTCCTTCTCTTGTATATAGTTGCAATGCTCTTGATTTCACATAAATCTTGTAAATCCTTGTGGGTTATAATATGGTTGATGATATCCTGTCTATGCCAAACCACTCGCAATTGGTTGTGCTTGGTATGTGGTATTGTCTCGAACAATTTTCTTTGATTAACCAACCTAGAGATTTAATCAATGATTTCATTGTTTGATTCCTTAACATGATTGACATACATTCTTTACATCCTTGAAACCCCAAAGACAAAAAATGTTGATCAAGTGCAGTAGGGTAAATTAACTTACGATTTTTTTTTGTTTTTTTTTAACTTGAAAGTAAAGTACTTTAAATAAAACTTAGCAAATTTTCAAAATAACAAAGTCTAAGTGGCTACCTATCCTGGCAACGACACTAAAAACTTGACACGTGGCGCAAGTATAAAAGCTCGCTTGTAGCAAAACAACTTAAGTTAATCATGGATATCGTCCTCAGGGAAAGGTTTCTGCACTAGTTAATTACCTATTTAACTTTGTACTATTGGTAAAGAAATCTTTTTAATGGTTTTATACTAAACTAATATATCTAACAAAACAATGTAAACTTTACTTTAACTCTTATATTAAGGATATTTTAGTTCACAACTTCACCTAGCTAATTTAATACTATGCTTTTCAAATACTTTTACATCTCAATATGTTGTGTGCAATGCCTAATTAGAATAGACAGATTTCCTTCAAATCCACTTTAACCCATTATCGTAACGAAAAATATTCTAATATGAAAACTAAAACTCCGCCTATCCATGTGAATAATGTAAGCTCCACATTGCTTTAATGTCTTAAATCTTTAGATTCATAACCAACTAAGTTTACTATCTTTGTCACCCTAATCAATAACTATCTATCGATGTTGTGTGTTTTACGGTTGTACCGTTCATGTCCGGATTCAAAGCTTCAATGGCCATGATAACTCCTAAAACCTAATATCATTAAACACGTGATCAAGATGTCTAAAGCATTACGCTCAGAATAAATACAAATTCTAACCATTTCACTTTTTATAATCACTTTTAAATCATATTCAAAGCATAATATTCAATTGATCCCCAAGATAAATAGACTACACACACTTTATTGGAACACACACATTACAATTCATAATTGAAATCATTGCAAATCAAGGATGAATACAAATATATTACCTTCAATGAAAACAATTAAACCAAACTTGAATTGCAAAGTGGAGTCTTCAATGTTTTCTCCACACGATACTCCTTAATAGTTAAAACCAAAGTAAACCTATGCTAAATTAATCTAATGGTGGCTAATAGTTGATATGTGGTTAGTTTACCATGTCGTAATACCTATTTATACTTCCTAATAACAATTAGAAACCCTACTTTATAATTTAACTCGAAATAAAAATTCAACTTTTTATTTTCTTCCCGATTGGCACTGTTACTTTTGCCTCAGCGCCGTGCCTTATAAACCACAGCGCCACAATTGTGCGGCCTCTATGTGCACTTCTTTTGAGCTCCTGTGACTTTGGCGCTATCACTGTCATATCTTGGTGTTGTCCCTTGTGTTCCACAAAGTCGCCAGTGCACCAAGCCTCGAGCTTCATTTTCTCCACTTCTTTGCTCTCTCACGCCGTGCCTTTCCTTCCCACACTGTGCCTTAGTACTCCACAACACCACCATCTATATCCACAATGCCAACCATGCTTTTGTAGGTATTTTGCTCCATTTCTTCTCATTTTTGCTCATTTGCTTCCATTAAACCTTATTAACCTGAAAACGCAATAACACTATAAATTAGAGCTCATTTAGAGATATTTATACTATATATACTACTAAACTAACCCTATATATGAGTCTAAATAATCACTTATCAGTACACTTAGATGGAGAGGAATGACTGTTTATCTTATAATGAAGAAAAGAATGTTTATGTTTTCTGGGTGGACCTGAAGTATGGCATGTCATTTTGGCTTAGCTATGATCACACCTGTAAGGTTTGGGATAAATCGAGGCTTAGTGGAAATTGGAATCACCTTATTCAATCTTGAAGTTTTTTCTCTTTTACAGTTAAACAATCTCTATGCTTTTGGATTTTTGCTACTTTTACTTTGGATACTAAGGTCTCTAATAGTAAAGTATAAATTCTTTTGTTGTTTAGTGTGTAGTATAAGTGGCCTAGCTTGGGGACGCAATCGGGAGGCCAGGGATCCATGGTTCAAAGTAATGTAAAGAACCCTAGCAGTTGCGCTTTGTCGAGGGTACATAACCCCTACCGTATGTAACTTTATGTTTGACCCAAATCCATTAGATCTCAGTAGTTATATATATACAGATCCATTAGGCTTACGTAGTCTCTATAGATTTATTTTTACCCATCTTGGTTTGATGGGTCTACTATGATTGATTATAGGTCTATAGAAAATGTTTTATATTATTATTTTTCATTTTAAGGAAAAATTTTAAAACATATATAACCGATCAAACTCCTAACAATATATCATCAATAAATATATTAAAAATGACAATGCGACATAGACACATTGTATAAGTCATACACTTTAAAAGATGGGAACATAAATCTCAAAATGCATTGCATGATTTTAAGAGTGTTTGAGTTGTGTCAAAATATCATTTCCCTATCAAGAAAGTGAGTTTTTTTGTATGAGTTACAAGAAAGTGTGTTGGTTGATAAAAGCATTTTTTGGTGGAGGAATGCTTTCAATCTAAATTAGAATGGGATGGTGACCCGTTTTGGGACACCCCGAACGGACACCTTGTTGTTGGTGTCCATTCTAAGTATCACAAAAAGGTCACATTAACATTGTCCATTAAGAAGATCTTGAAGGGGTAGATTAGTGAACATATTTTTTGTTTTTCAAGAAAGTTTGAGATTATATATATATATCCTGACTTTTAAAAAAATGATATAAACTCACTCCACAAATAAATTAAGGTTGTGATATGATTTCAACTTTCAAAAGCTTGGGATATACTCTCAACTTTTGAAAAGATTATAGGAAGTTGAGGCGGAGCCGATGTAGAAGGTCTTAACTCTAGCTCCAAAAACTTATTTTCGGCCAAGCAAAGCGGAAAGTAACCCTCAATGTTTTGAGAATAAGACGATATTAGAAAACTCAAACTCAAAAGTCCCATCTGACAATCGGTTTGTGAAACTAATAATTCCTTTCAGAAGATAATAATTTAACATTGATCTAGGTGACATATATACATTTTGCTAGACAATGGTGTAGATTTGATTAGGATGTATGTCACGCGAACTCCAAGGGAATCTACCCCATTTTTGTGTAGCAAATGTATGTTCCAAAAGAATGTCAAAAAATCATTTTCCCTCAAGTCTAAGAGCATCTCCAATGGGATATGTTTAATTAGACCAAGGATTGGTGTCAAATCAAATATATGGGAGAATGTCTATCATATGCGACACCCACTTTCATTAGATAGACATTCAAACTCAAAAATAGTATGTAATGCATAACGTGAATTGAGACCTTTATTTTGATTTTTTTGTTTTCTTTATGTGGATTGTGACCTTTATTTTAATTTTAATTTCTATAATAAAAATGATAATGTGGTAGTTGGAGAATCTTTAATGTTAAGTCAATAATTAGATAGTGTTTCTTAGTATATCTTAGGGTGATTTTAGATGTAAAAGGCTATATTACACCAAGTTTTCTCTTGTTTTTATGATTTCAGGTTATGCTTAGGTTATGTGAAGAAATGGAAGAAAAAGGGAAGGAAAGTAATAAATTCAATCAATTGGAGAAAAATCCAGCGAATCAGCAATGAATCAAGAAATGAATTAGAATTCATTGCTAGTGAATCAACAGTGAATCAGGAAAATACAGGATTCATTGGACAAATCGGCGAACCATATATACATTTTTCCATCAATTTTCACAGCGAATCAGCTAGGATAGAAGATTCAGTCATTAATTACTGGAGTCGATTATAAGAATATTGGATAACAACAAGAAATTTCAATTAATTCGGGATACGTACTACTTAGAATACTATATATATGAATCCTATTCTTTGAAATTAAGGGCCCTTGATTGCTCTTGGAGCCACGTTAACTATTTTTAATTAATTTTAGTTTAGTTTTATTGTTCATTGATTTTGAAGACTTTTTGGGTATTCAAGTATTCAGTAAGAGGTATTTGACATGTGAAGGGCATGTACAATAATATTTCCTTTTATATTATACTTTAATTATTTTGTAGTAATGGCAAGTGGGAAACGTCTGCATAGGGATTTATCAAACCTTTATAAGAAATGGAGTTTTAAAGTTTTTATTTTTATTATTATTTTTTTTCTAATAATAATAATTAAACTAACTAATAAATAACTATAATATAATAATACTTAACTAACTATATTATCTGAATTAACTAACACAATCCAGAATCATAATCAATCAAATAGATTAATTTCAATAATAAATAAATATTTAAACAAATATCCAGAAGAATGAAACATAAACCCGTTTTGCATTCCAAACATGTAAATCCAATCCATATATATATATATATATAATTATAAGCATACTTTATAAAGTAAGATAAATCATTAAACTTTAATTCTAAGTAAGTACACAACATTTAGCCAACCATTTATTTTCTTTATATAAGTGAAAAAATCATGTTCTAATTCTATTGAGCTAACCCCTTTATTCACACAAAGACATTAACTTCACGCAATAGAAGCGGGTTAAACTTTATGAGAACTTCGAACTACAAAATCTAACATATTCGGAAATCCACTTCAATACTAGATTTAGATCTTAAATTCACCTAGAATATTTAAACAAAGTTTGGCTTTCAAACAATCCTAGTTACTACTTCAAATAGATTATAAATCAAAACATCACATACATATTTGCAAATATGCATACAATACCTAGATCCATGATTAAAATCAATAGATATTGCCCTCTTAAATCAGTGAATTAACGAATGCGATTAAGTTTAAAGCATTAAGCACATGTTCATCTCATCATAACTACATTGCAAAACAGATCTAGTTCATGTTGGACTTTGTTTAGATGACAAAAACTACTTACTCGTAATCATAAATAACATTGTAATAATATAAATAAAAGACATAATTGAAAGTACCTCTGAATTAAAATACTTGAATCTTCAAAAGTAATGAAATAATAGATAATGTATGTAAACTATGTAGACTATAGCTCTAAGAACAACCAAGGCTTATAGGGTTTCAAAGTATGATCAATGACAATTAATTTCATAACCCTAGGTTAATATTTATAGTATTCTAAGTAGTAAACATCCAAAAAAAATTAAAACAACTCATACTTATCAGAAATTCTCGAGATCTAACCTAGCGATTCACAGCGATTCATGTGAGTCAAGAATCGTTGATTATATCCAGGATTTTAAGCTCACTGGTCTTTTTTTGTGTCCATCGATTTAGTCAGCCACTTAGTACCTCTAGGAGTCACCGAGAATCGTTGGTTCATTTTGACACGTATTGAACATGTACAATAATTTCCCCTTATAATACTTTAATTA
Organism: Stephania cephalantha; assembly: GCA_039657325.1. Lineage (NCBI taxonomy): Eukaryota > Viridiplantae > Streptophyta > Magnoliopsida > Ranunculales > Menispermaceae > Stephania > Stephania cephalantha. Next base: position 33,456,564 of record CM077569.1, read on the forward strand.
TTTTTGTAATAATGATAAGTGGGAATCGTCTCCATAGGGATTTTGCAAATTCCTTAAGAAAATAATTTATTTTTTAATTTTAATTTTAAATTAATAAAAATATAATTTAAACTAACTAAACTTACGTAAATAATAGAAATCAAAGTCACTAAATCAAAAAATCAATTCATTTCAATAAAACTCAATATAAATAAACATCCAAACAATCATCCTAAACAATGAAACATAGATTCATTTTGCATTCCAAATATGTAAATCCAATCCATATAATTTATAAAGCATGATAAATCTTTAAACTCTAATTATAAGTAAGTAAACAACCTTTATCCAACCATTTATTCTCCTTATGTCAATGGAAGAAGCCACGTTCTAATTCTATTGAGCTAACCCATTTATTTACATAAATAGATTAACTTCACGCAAGATAACCGTAATATGTTTTATGAAAACTTTGAACTACTAAATCTAACATCTTCAGAAAGCCACTTCAACACTAGATTTAGATCTTAAATTTACCAAGGATATTTAAATGGTGTTTGCCTTTCAAACAATTGTAGATACTACTCTGATTAGTTAATGAATTAAAAAATCACATACATATTTGCCATTATGCGCATAATACTCAAATCCATGATTCAAATCAATAGATAATAATCTATAAAAATCATGAATCAAAGAATACAATTAGGTTTAAAGCATTAAACACATATTCATCTCATCATAACTACATTACAAAATAAATCTAGTTTATGTTCAGAGTTTTTTTTAGACTAACAAACTACTCACTCATGATGATAAATAACAAAATAAATTCGAAATTAAAATTACCTTGATAAAACTTGAATCTTCTCCAAAGAATAAAGCTATAAATAATGGCCTCCACTCTAAACAAAAATTATAAAACTAATAAAAGACCATAATTTTGTAATCTAGGGTTTTTATTTTAGGTATATTAGGTAATACATATCCTAAACCGACTTAAAATCCTTGTTGTAATTCAAAATCCCTGAGTTCGTATCCAGCGATTCCTAGCGATTTATTGTGCTAATGAAATCCTGGGAGTATCCAGAATTTGAAACTCTCTGGTCATTTCTTGTGTCCACCAATTTAGCCAGCGATTCAGGTGCCCTCAGGAATCGCTGTGAATCACTGGTTCAAATTTTTAAGTTCTTCACCTTGATTCCTTTGTGATTCTTCATACAATCTTTTCACTAGGTTAATTCCTTCATTTTCCTCTATTTTTCCTTCATTTATTCATATTCTCTATTTATTACCTGAAATAATAAAAATAAGAGAAAAACCCATGCACTATAATCTTTTACATCCAAAATCATCTCAAGATAAACTATAAAATATGTCTAATTATCGACTTGTGGCGGCCCCAAATTCCAGGCCGCTTTGCTACCCGCCACGTCGCATCCCACGTCACGAAGCCTTGCCACGTCATGGCTCGCTTATCCTTGACGTCCCGTGACCTACCTGACTAATTACACTATTCCATTTAACCATAACTTAGCTAATTAATTTCCATATAAATATTAACGATTCCATTAGCCAGTTAATCAATTTATCCAGTTATATCACAATTTTATAATGGAAGTCTTAAATCAAGTAAGTTATGCAGTATTTAACAATCCTAAGTAGTGGAAAACTCTGCAAAAGATACCATGTATATATCAAGGCGAGATAAACAAAAGATTCATACAGTTCCCAAAACCCAACAAAATTAAAATAAATACATACTGTAGTCACACACGAGCTGGCTCTACTATCTCAGAGGTAGTCGCCCAGTACCTCCTTGCCCATGCCCTTGCTCGTCGAAGGATTTGCACTCAGTCACCCAGCAAATACAATGATGAGTCCAGTGAGTGGAATCCCAAGAGAAATCCACACAATATTCATGAAATAAAACTACAAACTACGAGACATGCAAATATAACACCTAGCAACAGTACGTCATATTCCCATGAATGTAGGCAGCACACAACAAGCAAAATCTGTAGCGTGAAATAAATAACAGCATATACCAACAAAATCAGTTCAGAAATAAAGCATAAATCATTAAACATTCATATAATCATGAGAAAACCCTGACCTACACCATCCAGTAATCAATAAATCGAATGGGAACCACATTTATATTTACAGGCTTACAACGACTAAACCCCAACTTCAATAAACGGCATGGTCCATTTCTGACACTATTACACATCAGGACCACCGTAATCCCTCCCGACGTTCGTAGATATATTTTATTGCCATCGACGCGAGCACTATCACAAGTAACCCATGCAAGTGATTTAGTCACAACCAATATATATGCAAACCGAAATAGGAGTGAAAATCCCATGTGTGCCCACCGGCAGTCACACATGTAATACGAGATCGATAAACCAAACCATGAATTTTGTGAGGCATTCCATGGGTTTACGCACTTCAATCCGCGCTCTGACTTCCTCGGACTCCCGTATCCGACCCGACAGCTCCCCAACACCGAGCTATAGTCCCCTAAGTTGAAGTCCAATTTTATAGTTTCAGGTCATTCCCTAGTGTTTAGACATGTATTAACTGAAAATTTACCAAAACAGCCTTTAATTTCCATTTTTGATCTGTAGTTAGCACAATATAGGATTGGTGTAGCATGCTATGTAGTGGTAGCGTGCTAGATAAATGATGTAGCGTGATACTGTTCTTCATCCTAAAGAAGAGCATGAAACCCAGAATGATTAGCGCGCTATCCTCCCTAGGTGGCGCGTTACCTAGGCTTTGGGACACAATTTTCAAATCGAGAATTCTGTCTTTCTCCTCCAATTTGGCTACCTAAACTAGTTTTACACCTTCTCTACATCAAATTAATCTCAAAACATCATTTACCTCAACTTAGAACATTAATTTGGTCAAATTGATTAATTTCATAAAATCCACTAATTTTCTCAAATTGTCTAAAAATCCAATTCCATCAAAACTAATGATAATTCCTTATTGGAAATGATCATTGAACATATAATTCATTAAAATATCACCAAAAATCAGGGATCTAACCCTTAAATTCGATTTTCCATCAAAACTCCCAAAATTGGGTTCATTAGATAGAGGAGATGATGAAGAAAATGATTACCTAGGTTTTAATCCTCCAATTGAGCTCCAAGTTGGTTGAATTCCAATTCCAGCAGTCTCCTTCTTCTTCCCCAGTAAGTGTAGTTGATTTGGTTCATTTGCATGTGTTGATCAAACTTATCATATATATCACTTGGAGATTAATTCCTAGCCCTTCATCCTCATGCATTTATGTATCCCGATGATTATTTAATGGTACACCTTCAGCCACTTAGCCCACTCACTCCCACTAACTCTCCTCATGTGATACTAATTTCCTACTCATTTGGTTCCTAGATGTCTCCGTGCACATCTCTAAACAAATCTTATAGTTCCCAATTAATTTAACTAAACTATAGACCTTGATTTACTTAATTTATTCACCTTAGCTTAGGCCCAGATAATACCTATGGTTAGTGTTTTTTAGTCACAAAAAATTATCAACTTGTGGTCCCACTAACCCTCGACTACTCGACACTCAGTGCCCCGCGTCTCGGCACACATTTCGAGGCACGTCATAGTCTATTATTTTAATTTGAATTAACTTAGCCTATGGTCACATTACCCATTTAATTTATTTACTATTCCTCTTGACATGGATTAATCTAGTTTCTTAGCATATTCATAGTTCGCCTACCCGACACCCGTGTTGACACACACTTCGAGGCAACTACCCTTCACACACCCTCGCACGATATTGTTATTCAAAATACACACATGCGGTGCAATATAATAATATTTTAAACACTACATATACACGACCACCATTCCATAAATAACATATTTCTTCGGTTCTCGTGTCTGAGCCAACTGAGTTGTCCACGTAACGCCCGAGTTATGAGCATTAATCCCTCAGATTAACGCTAATCTTGGTTTAATTAATTTGGGCCATTACAGACTTGTCAAATACCCTAAACTCATCACTTTGCCATCCAAAGCAAAAGAATACTCTCGATCATATTCTTTTTTCTTCCCTCATTCTGATTTCATAATTATATACTCTAATTCTTAAATAAAAATGATCTAGAATTTATGAACATATTACCTTCATAAAAATAAAAATCATAGTAGAATAGAAAGAACTAAAGAACAACCCCTTTATTGACATTTCAACCTCCTAATTACGGAACACACCTCAAAATTCAAAGTTAAAACAATCACTAAAGTCAAGGCACCACATAGGTAATCTCAATCTTTACTGACAAGCATCAAGTTTACGATAACTAAAATAGAATCTCAATAACCAAAATTCACTAAATCAATCTCATTTTCAAATAATACTTAAAATATCACCACAATCAAAGTCGATAAGAACTTTTATTTACCAATAATCATCATTTTATATTCATTTGTTTGAATGTTGGAACAAGAAATACTTCACTCAACTTAGCTATAAGCACTCAAGCTAAATCTTATATTTAGAGAGTTTTTCATAAACATCCTTCCATTTTTTTATATCTCACTCTTTCTTTCTTCATATGAATATATTCCAATTTTTTTCTTTTTTGTATTCCAATGGTTCCATGCTCTATTTCCTTTGGATACCGTTATTCTTTTTATATGAATTATTCCTCTAATTTTTCCCACCACTAAATTTCCTGCTCCATTTCCTTTGGAATCTGTAGGTCTCTTTATTTCTTCTTCAAAAACTCTAGTTAGATTTTCTCACTTTCACTATAGTTAAGGAAATACTTTTCTATCTAAGTAAAGTTTTTTGGCTAATTTCCTATTTTTCTCCTTAGTTATGGCATAAACTCTTTTCAATACATATATAAATAAAATACTTGATTAATAGTTTTTGTATAACAAGACTCTTAGAAATTTGTCTTGTTCATTTTGCACTATCATTTCAAACTTCTACCCATTATAATATCTAACACAAAGTAATTAATCCCCTGTAAACTCCTTTAGTGCATAAACAATTTAGGTTAAGTCAAAAATGGTATAACAATTCATTTCTATTATAAAATTTTTATTTTCATGGGTAATAATATATATCTTCTATCTAAATTCAAATTTTATTCAATTCACATATTTCCTAACTTAAATAAATGAAAATGAAGAAATATTACCTGAATTTTGTGGAAAAAAATTTAAAAATTTTAGTCAAATAAATTCTACCTCTCAAGTCTTCCATACTTTGCTTCTTTACTGTTCACTTCACCTGCATATCCCCAAACTCATTCTAAACCTTGTCATCAAGGCTTAAAATTAAGTCACTATTTTAGCAAAACAAAACAAAAATACCTAGTGAAGCATAAAGGAATTGAATATGAAATATAAATTGCTTTTCAAAATTTAAATGGTAAGCATCATATAAAAGAAATACATAATGGATAAACCATTCATTCTCATTAAAATTTAAACAGAGTTCACATTTCAAACATTACGTATAAGCAAATACTTCAAAATTACCAAGTACTCTGCGCATAAGTGAATTCCTCTTCACTCTCTTCAGCTTCGTCTTCGTTCCTTGGTGCAGTAGGTTCGGATGTGTAGTTAATAGCTGGGTTATCAACCTCTAGTGGTGGTCTTAACTGCATTAAAGGAACATCAATGCTTCTCCTATGAAGTTGCAAACTTTCCATCCTCCTCTCCGACATAGAATGGTGACACGCCAGAGTTCTTTCGTTTGCTTCTAACATCTCGCTATTCTTCAAGATCTTATTCTCATTGTGTTGAAAAACTTAAAAAGGATTTCAAAAAATTCTTTCCTTCTAGGTCTTTTGGTAGAAGTACAACTACTCCCTTCCACTTGAACATATGCTTGAATCATCAGTTCATTGCTCATCTCGCTTCCTCTTGTATGCTTGCATGAAGTCTTTATCTATTAATTTGGTCTTAAAGTTTGTACATCTTTATCTCGTTGGTCTCCTTTCCTTTTTCTGAATCGTTGTATCCATTCCCTACTATCATCCTCTTAATTATAACATCTGTGATAGTCTTCTGAGGTTGCAGATCGAGTTGCATCGCATGGAAACCAACCTTGGCCCTTATACATAGCTGAGTGATTAAAATTAGAAATGGTAGGCCGTCATGTTTCCTGGACATCATTGCCTGTCTCAGTACATCGTGAATCACATGTCCAACGTTGATATACCCAGTTTTTCCAACAATGTGGTAGAGCGGAACGGCTCTATGGTTATTTAATTCAGAAATTTGATATCAAGAACAAATCCCTGTCTAGAAATAACCTTTAAGGCTTCTAGAATTACAGTCTGGGTAACCTCTATGGTGTTGGTAATGTGAGCTGGGATAGTCAATATATTGTTGTCTAACTCTAAGCTCTAGAATTTCATAATGTCTATTCAATGCCATCGGTGAAATATCAATCTTTTTTCCTCGAACTATCACTTCGTTATGATTTCCACTCATAAATCCGTTAGCGTAGGATTAGTAGAATAATTCTGAACATCCTCTCTCTAACCTTCCTTCAAAATCCCTAAGAAGGTGTTCCCACTCACTTTCCTGTACTATGATCACAACTTTATCTTCATATTTGTTCACATTGTGGATTTGAAGTCCTATTTCGAAAATAATAACTATTTTCATATCTCAAATGTATATATTATGTACTTTGGGACTAACAAATCTCATGGGGTTATAGGGGATTTGTGTGTTTGGGTCTAGGTAGTCAGAATCCTCATCATAGCTAGGTAGAGCGGGTGTTCTCAAATCAGCCCTTTCGGGTCTTGAGTATCTAATAATAATATCCGTAGGTAGAATATATGTTTGTTGACTCGGATGGTCTTTATTGGATGTTTCTACCATAACCCCTTTTCCTTTCTCTTGTGAACTACTCCTACCCCTTTCCATACCTCGTCTCACCATAGTGATCAAAATAGTAATGTGAATTGGTATTCCAAAATCCTGTATTTGATACAAAAAGGGACTTAAGGCGGGAAAGTTATTGAAAATCAAATTACTATTGAGAAATTCAAAAAGAAAATGAATGAAGAATAAGTCTTTAATAAACTCATTTGAGAATTATATGAGTAAAAAATATGAAAACAAATCTATCAAATGCTTATTCAAAAATTCATAAATTACATTTTTGTGGAAAATTCAATATCAATTTCTTTTCAAAGTCCTCCAAAGCTCAATCCTCATATTTTATTTCAAAATCATGGAATATGTAAACCATCACTCATACTATTGCAATTCCCAATCCAAAATAATTCGTTCGATGTATCGGAATAGAGTTCTATATAGAGTTTTCAAAATTAATTGAAGATTTTTCATAAATCCAACAAAATTAAATTTTCATCAAAATATAGTGTTAGGGTTGTGATTTTTACATTCTTGAGAGTAGTCTCCCAATAACGAATAAGACATCAAACGACAAATTTGATGAGTTAAAAAGCATGGTTGAGCTATTATTAAAAGATATATCAATTCAAGTTAAATATTGTGCTTTTGCAATGAAACTAATAATCTAGATGATAAATATCCTCTGATGCAGCAAAACAAAATCCAAGAAATTAATGTTATAATGAGGCATTATGAGAGGTTTACTGAACCTAATTATATCTCTAGTGACTATACAAATTATCTAAGACCGAATATAGACAATTGTACAGATAACCAGGGTTATCAAAGGTATAAAACATCCACATTAACTGAAAAAACCATTGCATTAGAAAATTCAAATAATAAACTAAGTAATCAAACTAAAGCATCTACTCAAACTGCTACACATACTAATCAAGCATAAGTTAATACTTTATTTTATGATAATAAAAAAAGACACATATACCAAAAAAGATACCTAAGAGGGGTAAAAAGAAAAAAAAAGTACATAAAATAATATAAGAAGAATAAGAAGATTATGATGAAGAAGAAGTAGAAGAAGAGATGATGACCAATGTCATTCCTACTAGATAATGGAAGGCTGAACAATTGAAATATACAGCTTTTCCTGAAAAGATTGTACTCATAGTATTTAGCCAGAGTTGAAGCTGATAAAAAGTCTTTACAAACTTATGAAATAGTTAATAAAGAAAATATAATTAGAATTTCGATAAATTAAATATAGATATGTATTATATTTTTCCCATTCCACAATGATTAATGGATGCTAGGAATGAAGGAATTAATGAAAACATTCATGAAACATTAGGAATATAAAAAATTAATAAACCTTTGACGGAATCGATTATGCAATTATCGAATTATGATGAAGTTTTGAAAGAATTCTTCGAATCTAAGGACAAAAGGTGTCATCTTTAATAAAAAAAATACCCGAAAAATGTTCCGACCCAAGAATGATTGGAATACATATCATAATGGGAACTTCTTCTATTAAGTTTTCTATATGTGATCTCGGAGAATCAATTAATATGATTGATATGTGTCAAGTGTACAATAAGTTTCTCATGTATCATTTATTATACTTTTAAATTTGTAGTAGTGATAAGTGGGATCGTCTCCACATGAATTTTGCAATGTTCTTTAGAAAAAAAAAAAGGTTTTTTATAGTTTTTATTATTTTTACTTTAATTAACTAAAATAGGAATCAAAATTATCTAATTAAACTATAATAATCAATTAAACTTACTTAACTAAGACAAACCAAATTCACTAAATTCAATTGAAATCAAATCAGTTCAATATAAAACAAACATCCAAAACAATGAAACATTAATTCGTTTTGTGTCTAAACATATTACTTAAATCATAGCCATAATCATATTTTCATTATATTATAAAGTATTTTTAGGTCATTAAACTTGAATCATAAGCAAGTTGATAACTTTTATCAAGCCACCAATTCTCCTTATATCAATGGAAAAGCCACATCCTAATTTTATTAATTAATCCTTCGAAATCTCATGAAACTTAATTAGAATAAAACAACATTAAGTTCCGTGAAAACTTTGAACTACTAAGCCTAATACATTCGGAAAGTCACTTCAATATTAAACTTAAATCTTAATTCATCAAGGACATCTAAACGGTAAAAGGCATCTTTAAACAATAATCCTAGTTATTAATTTAAATTAGATATAGAATTAAAATATCACAATATACATTCTAGAATATGCATGCAATACAAAAGCTTTATGATAGTAATATGCAAATAACAACCTATTAAATCAGTGATTGAAGAATATGATTAAGTTTAAAGCATTAAGTACAAATCAATCTACATTATCACTACATTATAAAATAGATCAAGTTCATGTTTGGACTTTGTTTAGATTAATAAACTACTCACTTTTATTCACTATAAACATAGCGATAAAGCAAATAAAAACATTGACAAATACCTCTTATTGAATACTTTGAATCATTAAATCGTCTCCAAAAGCAATGAATAATAAAATTATACTAAGACTCAATAAAACTAATAAATATAGCTCCAAGAGCAATGAAATATGATCTAGGATACTCGAGGGCAATTGATTTCGAAGCTCAAGGTTCATATTTATAATATTCTATGTAGTACATATCCAATCAAACCAAATTCCTTGATCTGCTTCAAAATTCTCAAAACCGACCCCTACGAATCATTATCGAATCCTCTATTGATCTTGATTCGATGGGCACATCAGTGAAAATTAGTCTTTGTCGTTCACCGATTTGTCTGGTGAATCTAATATCACACTTGATTCATTGTAGAATCTTTGGCTCTTTTTTCTTATTGTCTGAATTCCGTATTTTCTTCCATTTTTTTCGCATAACATAAATATAACATGAAATAATAAAAATAATAGAAAACTTAGTGTAATATAGCCTTTTACATCTAAAATCACTCTAAAACATACTATAAAATACTGTCTGATTATTGACTTATAAGTGATGTCTATTAAATTATATGAATAACTAAAAATAGGATCGTTGACTAATACACCTATCAATTTCACCTTAGCTAATAATACAATTATTAAACCATATGAATTGTAAGAAGACGTTCTAATAAAAGTAAATGACTTATTATTTCCAGCTGACTTTTATGTCATGAAAATGGAGAATTCAATGTCACCTAATTCTCCACCTAAAGTATTAGGTAGACGTTTTCTTAAAACAGCTAAAACTAAGTTAGATCTTTTTGAAGGGATGATGTCTATGGATTTTGAAGACAAAATTATTACGCTCAAAATCAATGATGAGCATAATTATGATGATTCTGGAGAATTACTTGATAATGAAATTAATAATAATGATTCTTTAGAATTAAATTATTATGATAATTTAAGCAATGAAATATATGCAATTAATACAATAACAATAGAAACGAAAAATGAAGTTTCAAAGAAGGAGCAAGTTGAAGTCACTTCAAATAAAAAGAAAATAACTTAGGAATGGAGAATTACGCAACCGAAGAATGGGAAGAGTATTGACAAGCTAGGAGATTTTAAAGTTAAAAAGAATAAGAAAAAAAAAGTAAGATTTAAGTCGTGTGAAGCTGAATGATGAAGATCCTCCTTTAAATTAAGCCAATAAGGTTGGTTATGAGTGTACTAGTTCAAGTGGACAAGTGCATTTTACCCACTGACTTTTTGGCTATGCCACGCTTTATAATGAAGATCCTCCTTTAAATTTAGGGCGTCCTTTCTTAGCCACTTTTCAAGTTGTTATGGATGTTCTGAATAAAACAATCACTTTAACTATGAATGGTCAAGCAATTACTTTCTGGAATGGCATTAGAGAGGACAACCCTATATTCAAGTTTAGAGATCCAGTCTAACTCATGAATGGTTCAGTCGAGCCAATAATAGTAAACAAAAACACTTTATAGGAGACAACTCATATTCTATCTTTATTTTTATTTTATTAGTATAGTATGTTTTTGTTCTCTCACTTTTAGACTCTTGTATTGGAAATATTTTTTAAAATTAAAACTTTAAAGTACCCTCAAATAAGGGGGTGATCGAGTTGTTATGTTTCTTTGACCTTTATGTAAATTTACATTATTTTTCAATTTATTTATTTAACAAAGTAATAAAGTTATTAGTTCGTTACATAACCAATTCAAATTTTCAAATTTCTAGTCAATTCTACCTTTATATTGATATTATGAATGATGTATATGATAATTATGAAAAAATTTGGAAAATAGTAGTTCATGTTCAACGAATCCTCAGCGATATGAATTTAAAATTGTTGGGAAAAGCAGTGACACTTAACATAAATTTTAAAAGAAAACTCAAGTGTAGCGATTCAACAGCGAACGACCTTAAAAGCCAAATTGCTGAAAAAATCGGTGAGCCATAATGCCTAAATTGCATCATATTATATAGTGAATCGCCCGCGAATCTACTTAAAACCTTAATTCGCTAGGCCCGGTTTCAAGTTTTAAAAATAAAACCCCGATTCATCACACATAAATTATTTCACAAACACCAACCATTGCACCTATTCAATCCAAACACTAAATTATTGCCTAGATTCAACCTTCCTAAGCTAGGTTTTAGTGTATTTAAGTGATTCCCACATCAATCTAGTTTCATTCAACCAAAAATTGAGTGAGCTTGAGAGAGTAGAACTAAACTAGGGCTTGAGCTAGGAATTTTCAATAGAAGCTTGGACGAGCGATTTAGAGGAGTTTAAGAGCTTGTATATTGAGGGATTCGCTTTCAAGAAGGTAATCACGATATAACCCTACCTTTTAAATTGATTTTTTATTTTTATTTTTGAAGAATCTTTTGACATTTTTCATGAAGAATTGATTTTGAATATTTTTTATTAGAATTCATCTTGTTACCATTAATAAATGATTTCATTGATACCAATAGAATAAAAATAATGAATACGATGATTCTTGGTTTAAAAAGTAAAAGTTTTAAAATTTTGGTATTTATCAATTTAAAGATTTTTCTATGCAGTTGGTTTGAAATTAAGTTTCAAATGAGTTTATGGGTGTGTTTTATTTTAGAAGGACTTGAATTAATCGTTAGATTGTTTCTTGTTACGAGATGATGATGCTTGAAAATCTATTTTTTTCATGATTTCCTTGTTTATGAAAAATTTATTTATATGATAATTTGTTCATTAATTATTTTTATAATATTTAGTTGTTTATGATTTACGAAATATATTTGTTTTATTGAAAACTCAACTTAATTTTGAAACTTTGAAGACAAGGTTTGGAATTAGTTTGGGATTATTTAGGTGAAATGGAGTATGAAGAAGTGAAGTATGGAAGACTTGAGAGTTAGAATCTATTTATTCAATGTTCAAAGTTGACTAAAAATTTTTCAAATTTTTGAAGATACAAGTAATATTTATTCATTTTACTTTATTTAGTTAGGAAAACATATGAATTGAAAAATAATTTAAATTTAAATAGAAGTGATATTTTCATTACCCTGAAAATAGAAGTTTTATGATAGAAAGGAATTGTTATACCTATTTGACTTACCTAGATTGAGTATGCACTAGAGGAGTTTAGAGAGATTGACTGCTTTGTGTTAGAATTATAATGGGTAGAAGATCGAAACAAAAGTGCAAGATAAATAAGATAGATTTCTAAGAATCTTGTTATACATAGATTATTGGTCAAATATTATATATATAATGATAAGAACTTATGCCACAATTAAGGGAAGAAATAGAAAATTAGCCAATAAAACTTTACTTAATTAAAAAGAATATTTCTTTAACTATAGTGAAAGTGAGAAGTGCTAACAAGAGTTCTTAAATAAAAAATAGAGAGACATACAGAATCCAAAGGAAATTGAATAGGGAATCTAGTGGTGGGAAAATGTGAAAAAGAATTCTTATAAAAATAATAGCGGTGTTCAAAAGAAATGAAGCATGGAACTGTAGGAATGAAAAGGAAAATATAGGAAAGAAAGAAGAAAGAAAAAAAAAGAGATATAGAAAAATAGAAGAATGTTTATGAAAACTCTTCAAATAAAAGATTTAGCTCAAATGTTTATAGCTAAGTTGAGTGAAGTATCTTCTTTTTCCAACATTCCAACAATTGAACATGATAATGATATTTATTGGTGATTAAAAGTTCCTATCGACTTTGATTGTAGTGATATTTTTTAAAATATTATTTGAAAATGAGATTGATTTAATGGTTTTTATATCTTGATATTCTACATTTGTCATTGCAAGCTTGATGCTTATCGGTAGAGATTAAGAAAACATATATAGTGGCCTAGCCATGGTATTGATCGAACCTTGGGTTCTGATGTATATTGCATAATGAAGGTTGAGTTGTCAAAGAATTGGTTGTTCTTTAAATCTTTCTATTCTATCACAATTTTAATTTTTAATAGGGTAATATGTTTCTATTTAATGGTCACTTTTGTTTAAGAATAATAGTAAGTAATAATGAAAATAGAATAAGGAATGAAAAGAAAATATAATCGAGAGTATTCCTTTGCTCGAGACAGAAAAGTGTTGAGTTTGGAATATTTAATAAGTTAACAATTAGACGATGTTTCATATTATATTTTAGGGCGATCTTAGATGTAAAAGATTATATTACACTGAGTTTTCTTTTGTTTTTGTGATTTCATATTATGTTTAGGTTATGTGAAGAAATGGAAAAAAAAGGGAAGAAAAGTAAAGAATTCAATCAATTGATGAAAATTGCAACGAATCAGCAATGAATCAAGAAATGAAGTAGGATTCAGTGCTATCAAATCAACAACAAATCTGGAAAATACAAGATTTGCTAGAGAAATCAGTAAACTAGAAAGACATTTTTCGAGAATATTGGATAACAACAAGGAATTTCAGTTAGTTCGGGATATGTACTACTTAGAATACTAAATATATGAGCCCTAGGCTTCGAAATTAAGGGCCCTTGATTGCTCTTGGAGCCACATTAACTATTTTCAATTAGATTTTGTTTAGTTTTATTGTTCATTGCTTTTGAAGACTTGTTGGAGATTCAAGTATTCAATAAAAAGTATTTATTAATGTCTTTTATTTATTTTATTGCAATGTCTATTATGAAAATGTGTGAGTAGTTTATTAATTTAAACAAAATCCGAACATGAACTTAATCCGTTTTTCAAGGTAGTCATAATGAAGAAGGGTTTGTACTTAATGCTTTAAACTTAATTGTATTTTTCAATTCACAGATTTAATAGATTGTTATTTGCATATCACAATTATGAAACTTGGTATTGCATGCATAGTGGCCAATATGTAATGTGATATTTAGATTCTATATCTAATTTAAAGTGGTAACTATGTTTGTTTATGTTAGGGCATGTGCCCTAGGTCAATATACAAACATTGTTTATCTTATAATTTTACTTAATAAAATAGAGGTTTTATTTGTTGTTTTATTATAAGTGATTGTATGTTTACCTTATAGTAAGATCCATGAGTATTTGTTGAAATATCATAAATGTCCCTAGTCGGTCATTATAATGGGAACTATAATGAATTAAGACTAGTGTGAATCTTGATTGATGGTCATGTGATGATCATGCATATAGGGATACGAATCAAGATCATGAGTACTTGTTAGGGAATAAGGTACTGGACCGACCCACTATGAGAACACCACATGGATTAAGTCATAGGTGTACTCATGATAGGTATGTTATTTAGTCCTTCGACTTGAGATTACCCTACACTTCAATATTAGAAGCATGATAATTTGACACAATCAAATATTGTCTTTAACTGGACAATTATAAAGATTGTGATTGGTTACCGCGTGAATAATATATGAAGGTATGTAATCAAGATATAATTTTTCATTCTCGTATAGAGAGAGATATCAATGGATCCTTCGATAAGATAGACTGATAATGGCCAAGTCTATGTGAATTGATGTGATTAATGTCACTTGGATGTTTTTCAGTTTACCTAAAGATCGAGAATAATACGATTGAACATTAAGGGTGACTTTTCATGCCTTATTTTTAATCAAAGGATATCGCGCGACAAAATGATATAATATACGTTATTAATTAGGTTGTATCGATATTGATATTCATGCTACTTGGGTAGTCATAATGTCTTGCTAGAGACCGCTTATGACTTGTGTACCAAAATGATTTTTTGGTTCACTGCCAACGTAGCATGAACCTATTGGGTTGCACACAAAGAATGGTTTTGCACAATTTCAATTGGTCTAGAGTAATGAATTTTATATGATAAAATTTATGACATAAATGTCCTTACGATTTGTTATATGATAACTTATTAATAGGGGTGTATGTGTAATTTGCTTAAACTGCCTAAATACAATAGTTGTATTACAAATATGATTTTAAGTGAGGGCTTATATACAGATATAAATAAAGGGTGAAACCCTAAAAATGATATAAGATTTTCGTTTTACAATTTTCGAGTTCTCTGGACTTAGGGAGAGAAAGAAAAATCATTTTCAATCTCTCTTGGGGCTAGCACTCCAAATTATGGTCACTTTTTGTGTGTGGATTTCTGATAGAGGACGTGCACTTGAACGTCTTGAAAATCGAACAATCAAAAGGAAATCATGGAATAAGGTATGGTTTACTTTTGTTGATTTAGTTTAATGGAATTTATTTTCGATCCTGTTGGGGTTTTTCAAAATTTGTTTTTAATTTTCCGCTACGTATGAACCCGAAAAACCTAACAGTGGTATCAGAGCATTAGGCTCGATTTTGTCAAACGTTTTCATGTATTCAGTGATGTATATATGATATATATGTGAAAACATAATCTTGATTAATGTTTATATGATATACATATAGATTATGCGATAATTGTTATCAAGAATTAGTTTTAAAGCATGTTGTTAATTCATTTATATTGATATATCGCATGATATGATTCAATGATAGTATTCATGTTTAGAATATTTCGATTAACATATATTTTATATTGAGCGACGTGAATTTTGTATGTTCATGGTAGATTTCATGTTTAGGTTAATATGATTCTGATCTTGAACACATATTTCATTTTGTTCAATAATTATGTATGTCTCTATGATAGAGATCATGATTAGGTTAATATGATTAATTTAATATGATTCTAATGTTGAATGCATGATTAATATCTCGAAATTGATTTTGATCATATATCTCATTGTAGTAATCCGTTAGTATATTCCTACAAAATAGGAGATAGACTTGTAATTGGATTAGAATTACAAATCCTATAAGATATGTGAGATATAAAACAAATCCTAATTGGACAAGGATTCAAAGTATCTTAAATTCTAATTGGATTAGGATAAGATATTAAGTTTATGGTTGGTCCGAGATAATTAAAAGCATTTTAATTAATATTTTTAGAATTAAAATAAGGGGCGGTTTTGGTTGATTGAATTGACTAAAATTATGAGAAACTTTAGGCGATTTTCAATTTTCAAAATTGAAATTTGTTGTCTAAAAAAAACCGGGGCGATTTTGTTGACCGGCCAGCGAGACCTCCGTTAACTGTTCGTAACGTCCAAAATTCATACAATAGTCAATATTTGTATGATTTCCTATCTTTTTAGTAATTATTCATGCATTGTAATATATGATATTCATCTTATTTAATTATGATCACTAAAATAAACAAAAAATCCCTATTTCAAATTTTAAGTCAAGTGCCATCCATTCTCAAACACTTGTTAAGGCTTTGATCACATCAATATGGGTGTGCCTCCGCAGAGTGTATTGTGTTATCTAGGTGAGGCAAGTTGAGTAATGGTTACTCTATTGTTTGAAATAGTTAGACTTGATAAAGCTATCAAAACGATTTTGGGCTTTAGGCACTAGATGAGATAAAACATGCTAAGACATAAGATGTCAAAATCTCATAAAATAACGAAACGTTACATATGATGTAATTGGTAATTGGTACCTACCTAAATAACCTAATTGGAAGTTTCATGCCTTAGCTGTCTTAAAATTAGGTGAAACATGGATTTTAGTCCCTTAAATTAACATAGTATTTTTTAAGTTGGGTTGTTAATTTAGTGGGGGTTTATTCCTCTATACAAAAATGAACGTTTGCATAATCTTTGTTGTAGAGCTATGGCCTCTTCAAATCACACTAATCCCTTGTCAATGCGATCCATCCTTGAGAATGATAAGTTGTTTGGGACAAACTTTCTTGATTGGTTTAGAAACTTGAGAATTGTTCTTAAGCATGAACGCAAGTTATATGTCTTGGATAATCCTATTCTTGAGGAACCACCAGCCAATGCTTTAAGAGCCGTGAAGGATGCACATATTAAACATGTCAACGACTCAACTGATGTTGCATGCATTACGTTGCCAACCATGGTTCCTGAACTTCAGAAGGAGATGGAACACTTGGAAGCTTACGACATGGCTACGACCCCGAAGGAAATGTTCCATCAACTGGCTAGGCAAGAAAGGTCCGAGATAGTTAAGATCCTTCATTCTTGCAAAATGGCTGAGGGTGCGTCAGTTAATCCTCATGTTCTAAAAATGAAGGGATATATTGACCATCTTGACAGATTTAGATTTCCCAAAAGCCAAGAGTTGGTTACGGATTTGATCCTGAATTCTTTGTCTGATAGTTATTCACAATTTGTGATGAACTATAACATGAATAACATGAAGAAGTATATCTCAGAGTTGCATTTGATGCTTAAAACTCCTGAGCATAATGTCAAGAAACCCATTGTTAGTGTGTTGATGGTTCAAAAAGGAAAGGCTTTGAAGAAAAAGGGCAAAGGCAAGGCTAAAGTTACCAAGGTTGTTGTGACTGTCACAAAGCCTATGGAACAAGTCAAGCCACAAATTGTTTCTACTTCACAGTCCCATAAGTAAAAGAAAAAAGAAGGAAATTGTCATTTCAGCCATGCACCTGGACATTGGTTTAGAAATTGCAAGCTCTATCTTAAAGATCTAAAGAAAAAGAAGAGTAGTGCGACTACTGCTTCAGGTATTTACGTTATTGAAGTTAACTTGTCTACTAGTGATTCCTAGGTATTGGATACCGGATGTGGATCTCACATTTGTATTAATGTGCAGGGTCTCACCAAAAGTAGAAAGTTAAAGAAAGGAGAAGTCATCCTACGAGTTGGAAATGGAGCAATGGTTGCTGCATTGGCTGTAGGATGCTATGAGTTAATTTTACCTAGTGGACTTGTTTTAGTTTTAAAAAATTGTTATTATGTCCCTGAATTGAGCAGAAACATCATTTCAGTTTCATTTTTAGATTTGGATGGTTTTAATTTCATTATTGTGAATAATATATGCTCCATTTCTCGTAAAGACATTTTCTATGCGAATGCTAATTTGTGTGATGGTCTTTATATTCTAAACATGAAAATTTCCACAGATACTCCCATTCTTAACGTAAATACAAAGAGATTCAAGTCAAATGACTTGAATGAAACCTACCTTTGGCATTGTCGCCTTGGCCACATTAATGAGAAACGCATTTCTAAACTCCATAAAAATGGACTTTTAGATTCATTTGATTTTGAATCATATGAAAATTTGTATCTTGTTTACTAGGGAAGATGACAACGAGTCCCTTTCCTGGACACAGTGAAAGGGCAAGTGATTTATTGGGTCTAATAAATATTGATGTATGCGGTCCTATAAACACAATGGCTAGAGGTGGTTATTAGTACTTCATTACATTCACTAATGATTTCAGTAGTTAATTGTATCTCATGAACCATAAAGGTGAATCTTTTGAGATGTTTCGAACATTTCAGAATGAAGTGCAAAATCAACTTGGAAAAACTATTAAAACACTTCAATCAGATCAAGGTGGTGAATATTTAAGCCAAAAGTTTGATGATCATCTTAAAAACTGTGGGATTGTCTCACAATTAACTCCCCTAGTAACTCCACAATGGAATGGTGTTTCTGAGAGAAGAAATCAGACTCTATTGGATATGGTTTGATCTATGATGAGTCATGCAGATCTTCCATTTCCTTTTGGGGTTATGCCTTAGAAATTGTTGCATTTACACTAAATTGTGTTCCTTCTAAAGCGGTTGATAAAACAGCACATGAGATGTGGTTTGGGAAAAGACCAAGTTTGTCTTTCCTTAAGATTTGGGCTGTGAGGTTTTCGTACGACGAAAAATCTCAGAATAATTATCAGTCAAATCTACCAAGTGTGTATTCATTGGTTATCCTAAAGAAATTAGATGACACAACTTTTATAATCTCGTTGAGAACAAAGTGTTTGTTACTCGGAATGGTGTCTTTATGGAAAAAGAGTTTATTTCAAAAGACAATAGTGGGAATAAAGTAAGTCTTGAAGAAATTCAAGCCACAAATAAACACTCAACCGCTAGTGGGAGATCAACTAAGTCTTGAACTAATTGATCCTCCACAGGTATGACAAAGCCCTCGTAGGTCTGATAGGGTAAGAAATCAACTTGAGAGATTTGGATTTCTTATTAGTGATAGTAGTGAGGTGTTGCTTATGGATCAAAATGAACCTACTACTTATCAGGAGGCTGTTTCTAGCCCTGAGGTAGATAAATGGCTTAGTGCCATGAATTTTGAGGTGCAATCCATGTATGATAACCAAGTTTGAAACTTGGTTCATTTACCTAAAGGTGATAAGACCATTAGATGTAAATGGGTTTTTAATAAGAAAACTGACATGGATGGCAATTTGCATACTTATAAAGCACGGCTAGTAGCAAAAGGTTTCAAACAGACTGAAGGTGTTGATTATGATGAAACTTTTTCTCCTATAGCCATGCTTAAATCCATTAGAATTCTAATTGTCAAAACCGCATATTATGACTATGAGATATGGCAAATAGATGTCAAAATAGCTTTTCTAAATGGAAAGTTACTTAAGGACGTGTATATGATACAACCTGAAGGGTTTGTTCATCCTGAGACTTCTAGGAAGGTGTGCAAGCTTGAAAGATCTATTTATGGATTAAAGCAAGCTTCTCGGAGTTAGAATCTTCGTTTTGATGAAACAATTAAGGAATTTGATTTCATTAAAAATGAAGATAAGCCTTGTGTATACAAGAAGGTTAGTGGGAGCGTGGTTGTTTTCTTGGTGTTGTATGTTGATGATATATTACTCATTAGAAATTACATCCTAACCTTGCTGAGTGTCAAGTCTTGGTTAGGAAAGTGTTTCTCAATGAAGAACTTAGGAGATGCACCCTACATCCTTGGGATTAAGATTTATAGGGATAGATCTAAAAGGTTGATCAGTCTAAGTCAGAGTGCTTATATTGATAAGGTACTGAGTAGGTTCAATATGCAAGACTCTAAAAGAGGGTTATTGCCAATATCTCATGGTATAAATCTTAGCAAGTCTCAATGTCCGAAGACTAATGAAGAGCGAGAGCGCATGAATATGATTCCATATGCATAAGCTATTGGATATATCATGTATGACATGTTATGCACTCGACCTGATGTATCATATGCTTTGAGCGCAACAAGCAGATATCAGTCTGATCCCGATGAGAGTCATTGGATAGCAGTAAAGAACATTCTTAAGTACTTGAGAAGGACTAAAGAAGCGTTTTTGGTCTATGGAAGTTTAGAAGACGAGCTTGTTGTAAGTGGTTACACAGATGCAAGTTTTCAAACTGATATAGATGACTTCAGATCGCAGTCTGGATATGTGTTTACTTCGAATGGAGGTGCAGTGAGCTGGAAAAGTTTGAAACAAGAAACTGTCACAGATTCTACAACAGAAGCTGAATATATTGCAGCATCTGATGAAGCTAAGGAGGCAGTTCGGATCAAAAAGTTTATCTTAGAACTTGGTGTGGTTCCGAATATAGCTAACCTCATTTGCTTGTATTGCGACAACAACGAGGCGATAACACTGACCAAGGAACTAAGATCACACCAGCGATCCAAATATATATTTAGACGTTTTCATCTCATTCGAGAAATCATTGAGAAGGGAAACGTAAAGATTTGTAGAGTTCCTACAGAAGTCAATGTTGCAGATCCTTTGACAAAGACTCTTCCACAAGCGAAACATGATGGTCATGTTAGGTCATTATATTAGATATATGAATGATTGGCCCTAGTGCAAGTGGAAAATGTTTGGGCATGTGCCCTAAGTCAATCTACAAACATTGTTTATCTTATAATTTTAGTTAATAAAATAAAAGTTTTATTTGTTGTTTTATTATAAATGATTGCATGTTTACCTTATAGTAAGATCCATAGGTATTTGTTGAAATATCATAAATGTCCCTAGTCGGTCATTATACTGTGAACTATAATGAATTAAGACTAGTGTGAATCTTGATTGATGGTCATGTGATGATCATGCGTATAGGGATACGAATCAAGATCATGAGTACCTTTTAGGGAATATGGTACTAGACCGACCCGCAATAAGAACATCATATAGATTACGTCATAGGTGTACTCATTTAGTCATTCGACTTGAGATTACCATAGACTTCAATATTATGAGCATGATAATTTGACATAATCAAATGTTGTCTTTAAACGGACAATTATAAAGATTGTGATTGGTTACCGTGTGAATAATATGTGAAGGTGTATAATCAAGATAGAATTCTTCACTCTCGTATAGAGAGATATCAGTGGATCCTTCGATAATATAGACTGATAATGGCCAAGTCCACGTGAATTGATATGATCAATGTCACTTGGATGTTTTTCAGTTTACTTAAAGATCAAAACAGGTACTATTGAATATTAAGGGTGACTTTCTATGCCTTATGTTTAATCAAAGGATATCGCACGACAAAAGGATATGATATACGTTATTAATTAGGATGTATCGATGTTGATATTCATGCTACTTGAATATTCATAATGCCTTGCTAGAGACCGCTTATGACTTGTGTACCAAAATGATTTTTTGGTTCACTACTAACGTCGCATGAACCTATTGGGTCGCACACAAAGAATAGCTTTGCACAATTTCAATTGGTCCAGGGTAATTAATTTTATATGATAAAATATATGACATAAAAGCCCTTACGATTTGTTATATGATAACTTATTAATAGGGGCGTATGTGTAATTTGCTTAAACTGCCTAAATACAATATTTGTATTACAAATAGGATTTTAAATGAGGGTTTATCTACACATATAAATAAAGGGTGAAACCCTAAAAACGATATAAGATTTTTTTTTACAATTTTCGAGTTCTCTGGATTGAGGTAGAGAAAGAAAAATTGTTTTCAATCTCTCTTGGGGCTAGCACTCCAAATTGTGGTCACTTTTCGTGTGTGGATTTCTGATAGAGGACGCGCACTTGAACATCTTGAAAATTGAACAATCAAAAGGAAATCACAAAATAAGGTATGGTTTACTTTCATAGATTTAGTTTAATGGAATTTATTCTCGATCCTTTTGGGGTTTTTAAAAATTTGTTTGGGATTTTTCGCTGCGTATGAACCCTAAAAACCCAACAGTTTAATAGGTCTATTACCATTAGATTTCCTAGGTGAATTGAGATCTATGTTTAATATTGAAGTGGCTTTTCGAAAGGTATTAGGATAAGTAGTTCAAAGTTTTCACAAAACTTAATGTTGTGTTATCGCCTAATTAATTTCTTTGAGCTTTCGAATAATTAATTTAATACAACTAGGATGTGGCTATTTCATTGAAATAAGGAGAACTAGTAGCTTAATAAGGGCTATCAACTTACTTATGATTCAAGTTTAATGTTCCGCAAATACTTTATAATATAATGAAAGTATGCTTAAGACTATAATTTAAGTAATATGTTTGGACACAAACTGAATTATTTATTAAATTTTCTGGATATTTGTTTAAATGTTTATTTTATAGTAAATTGAACAAATTTGATTTGAATTTAGTTTTAGTGGATTTAAATTGTGTTAGTTGAGTTTGTTAAGTTTAATTAGCTTAATTGATTATTATAGTTTAAGGAGATAATTTTAATTCGCGTTTTAATTAAATTAATTAAATTTGTGTCAAACTATAAAAAACTATTGAAAGACTTTTCTTACAGAAGTTTGCAAAATCTATGTAAAGAAAATCTATTTACTACTACTACAAGTTTAAAAGTCTAATAAAAGCGGAAAATTTATTATATACACTCGACACGTGTCATCTATAAGTAGACATTGAGATAGACATCTTCTTCTTTGATTCTTGACACATCATATACACTTTCACAATCCATAGTTGTATTAGAGATCCTTTTCTGGGTTGAATTTCCATGCATCCTTAGTGGAATCCATTTTCACCCAATTCATGGTTGCATTGAAGAAGCTGGGTTGAATGTCTATCCATTTTAAGTGGAATCCATTTTCATCCAATCCATGGTTGAATTGGAGATACTCTAAGAAAAATATTTCAGAATGTTGCACTTGAAAAGATGCCTCATATTTGCCTGTTTTCTACATATATTGGAAATAAGGTTAAAACCTTGGACATCAAGGTTAATTGATATAACTTATACAAGTAGGCTAAATATTACTTGATATCCAATTTTAAACATTTACTAAATATATTTACTTATTTAAAAGAATATAAAAATCTAGTACGTTTTTTAAATTCGCTGGGCTTGGATGAGCGTAGTTTGGTCTAGTTTGGTTTTTTATACTAGCGGTTTGAGTGTGGTTTATGATAAGTCAGTAATTAGACAATATTTTACAGTATATGTTAAGGTGTCTATGAATGTAAAAGACTATATTACACTAGGTTTTCTCTAGTTTTTTATTTATTTCAGGTTATATTCAGGTTATATGAAGAAATGGAAGAAAAATGGGAGAAAATAAAGATTTTAGTCAAGTGGAGAAAGTGCACAACAAATCAAGAGCGAATCAAGAATGAACTAAAGATTTATTGCCAGTGAATCATCAATGAATCAAGCTAGACACAGGAATTGCCAACCAAATCGGTGAAGGACGGATACAGATTTTCACCGATTTGCCCAACGAATCAAGATTGATAGGGAATTCGATGGTGATTCACTAAGGTCGGTTTCGCGCATTTTGGAGCGAATCAAGGAATTTCATTTTTATTGGATATGTACTACTAAGAATACTATATTTATGAACCTTGGGCTTCCAAATCAATCTAAGAATACTATATTTATGAACCTTGGGCTTCCAAATCAATTGCCCTCGAGTATCCTAGATCATAATTCATTACTTTTGGAGCCATATTAATTAGTTTTATTAAGTTTTAATTTAGTTTTATTGTTTATTGCTTTTGCCGACAATTTGAAGATTCAAAATATCCAATAAGATGAGGAATTTATTAATGTCTTTTATATACTTTATTGTGATGTTATTATGAATATGCGTGAGTAGTTTTTCAATCTAAACAAAGTTCGAACATGAACTTAATCCATTTTGCAATGTAGTTATAATGAAGAATGATTTGTATTGAATGCTTTAAACTTAATTGTGTTCGTAAATTCACTGATTTAATAAATTGTTATTTGTGAATTACAATCATGAAGCTTTGTATTGCATGTATAGTCTAGAATGTGTATTGTGATATTTGAATTATATATCTAGTTTTAAAGTAGTAACTAAAATTATTTAAAAAGGTCTATTACCGTTAAGATGTCCTAGGTGAATAGAAATCTAAGTTTGACATTGATTTGGCTTTTTCGAAGATATTAGGCTTAGTAGTTCGAAGATTTCACGGAATTTAATGTTGTTTTATTGTCTAATTAATTATCTTTGAGCTTTCGAATGATTAATTTAATAAATTAAGATGTGACGTTTCCATTAATAGAAGGAAAATTGGCGGTTTGATAAAGGCTATCAACTTACTTATGATTTAAGTTTAATGATCCAAAAATACTTTACAATAACATTAAAGTATGATTATGACTATAAACTAAATAATATGTTTGGACACAAAACGGATTAATGTTTTATTGTTCTAGATATTTTAGATGTTTGTTTTATATTACATTGAATTAAATTGAATTGATTTGATTAGAATCTAATGAATTAGAATCGTGTTAGTTGAGTTAATTTAAGTTAGTTTAATTAGTTTAATTGATCGTCATAGTTTAATTAGATAATTTTGATACCAATTTTAATTAAATTAATTTAAGTAAAGTAAAAATAATAAAAACCATTGGAATCTTTTTTCCTAAAAAAAAAGTTTGCAAAATCCCTGTACAGATGATCCCACATATCACTACTACTAATAATAAAGATAAATGCAAAACTTATTGTACAGATTGACAAGTTTAGTTTTTGGCATCGTTGTCAAGGATTTTTACATAATTTGTAATGATTTTTAGACGTTGTATGGTCTACATACTTCGTCATCTTAACTCCACAAGATCCTTACGTTCGTTTGATCCTGAGGTAGATATGACTTTCAATCGTAGTTTAAGACAACAATAATGTAGAGAACATCAAGCTACCACGATGGAAGCCAACAATAATAATATTAATAATATCAATAATAATGATAATAGAGAACTTAGTTTCAGGCAAGTCAATCTAAATGTCACATCTTACGAGCCAATATGTATTGCCTATCCAAAAGGATTTCCTAAAGTTGAGCAAAGATCTGGATTCATTATTACCTTACCTAACTTTTATAGTAAAGATAATGAAGAACCCCATAAATTTATAAGGGAATACCAACACAAAGTCAATGAGATGAAACCTAAAGACGATACGTTAGAACAAGTCAAACTTAAGGCTTTTCTGTGAAATTCGAGAATTTCATAATCTCGATTAGACGACTAATTAAGTATTTTCAAATTTTTAATTGGAATCTAGAATCCGAGGTGGGACCCACACATTACGGACTTGAGAGCATAACTTAAAATATTATTTTTGTGTGTCTTATGCCTAATGAATGTATTATACTCTATTCGACGTGAAATAGGGTTAACTTGAGGTGTAGACGCGGTGTCTGCGAATTTCAGAGAGCGTTGGTATTTTTGTCAATTTTTGACAAAATTGGGGGTATTTTCGGGGTTTAATTTAGGCTTAAAATCAAAGGGATAAACATCAAAAAAAATTAAAGAAAAGTGGAAATGACCATTAGGGGGATTGGTTTATATAGATGAAGATTAAAATAAGGGGGCAAAATGATCATTTGACCTTGTCCATTCATTTGGAAATCGAAACAAAGGGGGAGATTCTTTCCCCATTTCGACTTTCCGTTTTTACATCGACCCTCTGCCTCTCCTCACACAACTGCTCTCCCTTTCGATCACCTCCTCCATCTCTTCCCTCTTGATCCTCCTTGTTCTTGTGCATCTCTTTGTGCTCTCTCTCTCTCTCCGTCTCTCTCTCTTTCCCTCTCGGCTCTCCTCTTTCGTGGTCTCGGTCTCATGTGAGGCAGTGACGAGGAAGAAGAAGGGAAGCAACCATAGTGGAGGTAAGATTTAGGTTCGAATTGGGATTTTGATTTTTAAATTGAATTGGTGTATGTTCAATAAATTAATGGTGAAATTGTTGTGTTGTTGGTACGGTTGGGAAGTGTGAAAGTGGAGGTGGATGATGATGAATTAGTAGTACTGCTGTGTTGTGATGCTGTGACTGTTGTTGTTGTTGTTGTTGTTGTAATTGATGATGATAAGGGAGGGAAGTTAGGAGAGTTAGATGAGGGTGATGATCAGAGGGGTTGTGAAGATGACGATGGGTTGCAGCAGAACTGTTGTTGTAATTGTCGTTGTCGGACTAATTTGGGGTTAGTATTGGTTGAAGTTGCACTGATTACAATCAAAGGTTTGGGTTTTTGAATGAACTCAATTCATAAGTTCATATTATTCATGTTTTGGAATGAGATGAATGGGGTGTTGACTTTGAAGGATTAATTGATTAGTTAAATCCTAGTTTATGGGTGGAAATCAATGTTTGTATACTCAATTATATGCATAAGAATCAGTTTTAAGTTTTGAAGAAGTTTCGTGGGTCAATTGGAGTTAAATTGGTTGCATTTTGTAAAAAAACTAGTTGTGCAGTCTTATTTTCATGTCATGTTGGGATATGGTTTTGAGGGATCCAACGATCAATTTTGGTCGAAATTTCACATTGATTTTGATGTTTATATATCAAATTAGGTCCATTAGAATCAGCTTGAGGTTTCGAGAAGGTTTCATAAGTCTATTGAAGTCGAATTGGTTGCTTAAAAACAAGTTTTGTAAAAACAATAGTAGTGCAGTCCAATTTTTTTAGCCAACTTTGGGATTGCTTTTGGACAATAAAACAGTGGTTTTAATGCAGGATCTTTTATGGAATGTGATGTACATATACCAAGTTTGATCCTCGAGAATCAGATTTTGAATGCCGGAAAGGAGGCTAAAAACTAGGACTGCACTGTCATTTGTTTTAACTGTTTTGAGTAGGCATTGATTTGAGATATGAAATGGGGTCCGATTTACTTGCGAATAGGCTCGTTTGAATCTTAGTATAACGTACTTTGATGATCAATAAAGATTGTAGTCATTGGAATTTGTTTGATCATAGAAAAACAAGGTAGAACACAACATGTTGATATGGTCCAAAACTGTCCAATTATGATAGTTGCGACTTAGTAACTTTAGGTAATGATTTAAATGGGTATTTGGTATCCAAACTAAGGTTGGATTTTTTTGAAATTCCTATATATCTACTTTAAGTAGCACTTAAGCTCAGACTTTGGTACAACTTTTGAGTTGGTGGAAAATAGTCGTGAAAATGGCAAAAACAAATAAACTAAATTAATTAGTTAATGAAATGAATGGTATTAATTGATGATTAAATGAAGTTGTAACTCTTAAAAGGTGAATTTTATGATTGAATAGGACTTGTTGAAATACGTGAAAGTTGGGGAAACATTATGTGAGGCTTCGTAACCAACTTTGAGTTGGTTGGACTGTAAGTAAACCCTACAGTGGTCTTTAATATTTATGGAATTATCTTTGTACCTGCATTTGTGTTTAGTGTGCATTGCATTTCGCATCATTATTGGTCATGCATACATGGCATCCAGATAGAGTTGCCCATGCTATGGGTCGTTAGAGTGTGAGGTGCTCCACTCCAGACTAGACGTACTGTAGGCGTCTAAGACAGGTAATGTCGACTCCGGGGTAGCATGCATGAACTTTCATTACTGTTTTAGGTTCATTCTAAGGTCGGCCAACCTGTTTGTGAACCTTAAATAGTAATGAAAGGGTTTCACGTTGTTATATAAATTTCTTGTTATTTTGGAAATGCAATTACATGTCTCCATATATTCAGACTAACATTTGCAAAAGTAAAGAGCAGTGTAGGAGTTTACTTACCTGACATCTTCGAGTTGTTTTTGATGATGTCAGGTTCTTTGTGAGGACATGGAAGAGTGAACAAGACTCAAAGACCTTGGTGAATGTTTTAAATTGTTAAAAGTTTAATTTTCTTATTGTAATCATTTTATATATATTGTATTGGGTTCTGGGGTGAGCATATGTCGTGAAATACTCTCAAATAGGTTATAAGAGTCTCTAAAATTAGTTGGAAGCAAATTGAGAGGTTTTGGTTTATTTTTCTATTGTAAAGCTGTAAATAAGGTATTCGAGATCTTAAGTTAGTTTAAATGTTTTAAATTGATATATATTGTGAACTACGGGAAGTTGTGAGTCCTTTGTAGGCTTCTCCCAATTTTGCTGTGTATTAGGTGAATTTTTCGGCAGGCCACTTTTATGGGAGGTGCTGCCGAAATTTTTACAAAATATGAATATTTGCTCTAATCAAACAAACCATGAATTGAGTTTGAATGAGGATATGAATTTAGTTTTGGAGCACTTTAAGGATGAAAATGAAAACTAAGTTGAGGACTTTGTTAATTAGATGGATTAGGCGCCTAATCAGGGTGATTCGGGATAAGTCAGAGCTTAGTGAGACGAGTCCTAACAGTTTCCTTTCGCACAGAAAGATCAAGCACAAGATTGATTGTTTTATTTTTCTCGATATTCAATAACTACATGGGTTCAAATGTTAGAAGCTTTTATAGATCAATACATGTCTATAAGAAAGATTTGTTCCTATAGAGTCAAATCACAATTGTAAAGATGAAAGAAAACCTTCATGAATTTTGACATAGATTTCAAAAATTAATTTATTCTTGCCTACGACATTGATATACACAAAGAGCTTTATTCGAATAATTTTACGAATGACTCAATCATTTTGAACAAAGATTATTAGACACTGTATGTGGTGGAACTTTATCCTATGTAACACCAACTTTAGCAAAAAAATTATTAATAAAATGACTAAACAATCAAAGCAATATGGTGTAAAGAATAAGACATTGATAAGTCAATAATTAAACAATATTTTATAATATATTTTAAGGTAATTTTGGATGTAAAAAGTTGTATTACACTTGTTTTTCTCTTGTTTTTGGGATTTCAGGTTATAATTAGAATATGTGAAGAATGGATGAAAAAGGAAAGAAAATAAAGGATTTAATCAAGTGGAAGAAATGCGCAACGAATCACTAGTGAATCAAGAGTCAACCATAAGTCGCTGCTAGCGATTCGATAGCGATTTAAAGTTTGTACCAAATCGCCAGACAAATCGATGACGTCCTGAGACACATCTAAATGGATTTGGCCAGTAATTTATGTTTTAAGTGGAATGGATCATGAATCGTTGGAGTCGATTACAAGATTGTTATATAATTACGAAGAGTTTGAGTTAGTTTGTGATATGTACCACCTAGAACACTATATATATGAACACAGGGCTTTGAAATCAATTGCTCTTGAGTACCATAGTTCAATATTTCATTGCTCTTGGAGCCAAATTTATTAGTTTTTATTTCGTTTAGATTTATTATTCATTGCTTTTGGAAACGATTTGAAGATTCAAAGTAATTAATCATAGGTATTTATTTATATCTTTTATTTACTTTATTTTGATATTTATTTTGAATATGAGTGAGTAGTTTATTAATCTAAACAAATTTCGAACATGAACTTGATCTATTTTGTGATGTAGTCATAATGAGATTGATTTGTACTTAATGCTTTAAACCAATCGTATTCTTTGATTGACTGGTTTAATAGATTATTATTTGCGGATTATAATCATCTAGCTTGGTATTATTTGCATAGTCTAGAATGTGTATTATGATATTTGGATTCAGTATCTAGTTTAAAGTAGTTACTAGGATTGTTTAAAGAGGTCTTTGATTGTTTATATGTCATAGGTGGATTGCGATCTAATTTTAATATTGAAGTGGCTTTCCGAAGGTATTAGGCGTAGTAGTTCAAAGTTTTCACGGAATTTAATGTTGTTTTATTGTTTAATTAATTCTTTGAGCTTTCAAGGGATTAATCTGATAAAATAAGAATATGTTTTTTCCATTGATATAAGAACTAATGGTTTGGTAAGGACTATCTACTTACTTACGATTTGAGTTTAATGATTTTGAATGCTTTATAAAGAAATTAAGGTGTAATTATGACTATGAATTAATTAATATGTTCGGATGCAAAATGGATTAATGTTTTGTTGGTCTGGATGTTTGTTTAGTTATTTATTTTTATTGAACTGAATTGATTTGAATTTAGTGAATTTGAATTGTGTTAATTAAGTTAGTTTATTTAATTATTAACATGGTCAAACTACTATTAAAAGATAAATCAAACCAAGTGAAATCATGTGGATTTTGTAATGAAGTTACATATTCTACAGATACGTGTCCTACTTTACATGAAGAAAATACTGAAACCAATTTTCTTGTCCCCTCCCCCCTCCGAAAATCAATACAATAACAATAACTACTACACTGTGTAACCAAATTCAAATCTCGGTCATGGCCCACAAAATCAAAGTTATACCACCTATATACCAAGAGCATAAATACAATCTACGCTAATTCCACAACCTCGACATACGGTTCAATCTATGCAACCAAATTTAGAGCAAATACTACATAATTTATGACCCAAGGTCATCAAAACCTTACGCAAATCACTCAAAATCAAATTAAAATTGATATTTCTATTAATGAATTGACAAATCAATTAAATCATATGAACCTATAAATTAATAAGCCAAGTAATCAAACTAAAGGACCTACTTGAACTACTAAACAAGCACAAGTTAACGCTTTATTTTGTGATAGTGAAATAGAAACACATACATCGGAAAAGTTAGCTAAGAGAGGTAAAAAGAAAAAGAAATTACATAAATTAATAGAAGATGAAGATGAAGATGAAGATGAAGAAGAAGAATAAGAGATGATAGCCAATGTCATCCCCACTAGAGAATGGATGGATTGACAACTTAAATATATACCTTTTTTGTAAAGACTATAGCTTATTAAAAATCATTACTAATTTTTAGATTAGTAAATCAAGAAAAAGATGATAATATTCTTTATGAATCGAATGAAGATATGCATTTTATTTCTCCCGTTCCACAATGATTATCAGATGCTAGGAATGAAGAAATTAAAGAAGATATTTCTGAATCATATAAGAAAATAGAAATTAATGAACCTTTAACGGAATCAATTACACAATTATCTAATAATGATGAAATAAAAAAAAAGAATTTCCTGAATGTAAAGATAATTTTTAGAAGAATCTAAAGAAAACTGTAGGCAAAAGGCGTCATCTTTAATAAAAAAATTCTAATAAATATTTCGACCCATGAATGTTTGTTATACCTATCACAATATAAACCTCTTTTAGTGACTTGCTATGTGTGATCTCGAAGCATCAATTAATGTAATGTCGCTTAAACTTTATGAATCATTGAAAATAGGATCGTTGACTAATACACCAATCAATATTACTTTAGTGGATAATACAACTATTAAACTGTATGGATTATTAGAAGACATTTTAGTATAAGTAAATGGCCTAGTATTTCAAGCTGACTTTTATGTCATGGATGTGACGGCCCCAATTCCCCATAAACTGGGCTCCGCTTAGCCTATGCCTATGTGGATCCATGAGTCAGCCTCCGTGAGGTCAATGCAAGCTTAGTCAGCCTATATTTTCCAATATTATCTGTCATTCATTGACATTGTGTTAAGTTATTGAGCCTTTACAAACTTTAAAAGTTAAGCAGAAGCAATTAATAAAATCATAACTCATATTTAAAACAAAAAAATCAGCCAACCTAAATGTGGAACCCTGCAAACATATATAAACCTGTATATTTGATGAACAAGTGAAAAGTGCAAATCAAAGAGATATACAGTCATAGATAGTCACTCACAACCCAACATATCCTCAGTGTTTCAAAACGAAATAATTATAATACAAATCAAAAGCTGAAACTTACAAAAGTAGCAAGAGGAGGGTGATAAGTGATTATTTATAACATATATATGGGTAGTTTAGTATTATATTTAGTATAAATATCCTCGAATGAGTGCTAATTCATGGTATTATTGCATTATTAGGGATTTAAGGTGTATTGGAAGGAATCAAGTAAAAATGAGAAGAAACAGAGCAAAAAACCACAAAATAAAAATTGGTGTCGTAGGAGCATGTATTGACGCTATGGGAAGACAAGGCACGGCGTGGGGATGAAAGACACGATGTGGTAGAGAAGAAGAAATAAAGAAAATCAACTTTAGAGGTCCAGCGCAGTGACGACGTCGTGGCACATAAGGGACAATGCCGAGACACACAGGGGACGACGCCGAGATTCTAGGTGCTCAAGAACACATCATGAAGCATCGGCACAGTCACAGCGGTGTGGCTTTACACACACGGCACCGGGGCAGTAAGTGACAGTGCTAACCTCGTAGAAATTAGAAAATGAAGCTTTAATTCGGGTTAAATTGTAATTTACAGTTTCTAATTGTTATTAAGGAGTATAAATAGGTATTAGGACATGGTAAACTAGGAGGACACCAACACATAGAAGGAGATTATCCTCCATTAGAGTAATTTAGCATTAAGTTTGAGTATTAAGGAGTTTTTGTTGAAGAAAAACTAAGACTCCATATTTGCAATCAATATTTGGTTTTGTTGATTAATTCAAGGGAATATTTATATTCATCTCTTATTTGCAATGATTTCTATATTGAATTGTGATGTATTTGTTTCAATGATGCGTGAGTAGTCTATTTATCTTAGGGATCAATGGATCATATGGTATGAATGTTATGCTTTGAATAGGAGTAAATATTGATGATAAAAGTGTAATGGTTATAATTTGTATTGATTCTGAGCATAATGATTTAGGCATCTTAATCACGTGTTTAATGAACATAAGCTTTATGAGTTATCATGGCAATTGAAACATCTAATCCGGACATAAACAATACAACTGTGAAATACACAACATCGAGAGATAGTTGTCGATTACGGAGGCGTGGATAGTAAAATTAGTTGGTTATGAATCTAATATTTTGAGACTTAAAGCAATGTGGAACTTGCATTATTCACAGTGATAGGGGGAGTTCTAGTTTGCACATTAGAATCTTCTCCGTAACAACAGTGGGTTGAAGTGGAATTTAAAGAAATCCTTCTATTCTATTAAGGCATTGCACAAAGCATATTGAGATGTAAACATGATTACAAAGCATAGTATCAAATTACTTAGGCGAAGTTGTGAACTAAGATATCCTTAATATAATAAGTCAACTAAAGTTTAAAGTGATTTGTTAGATTATTTTAGATTAGTATAAACCAATTAAAAGTGAATCCCTCAGCAATAATTCAAGTTAAGTAGGTAATATACAACTAATGCAAAAATCTTTCCATGAGGACAATATCCGTGATCAACGTAAGTTGATTGCACTATTACTACAAGCGAGCCATTATATTTGCGGCACGCACATCAATTTTTCGGCGCCGTTGCCGGGGATAGATAGTCTTTAGTATTACTTAGTTAGTTTGAAAAGTTGCTACGTTTTATTTGAAGTACTTTAATTTCAAGTTAATAAACAAAGTCTAAAATTGATTGACCTTACTGCACTTGATATACTTTCTTTTATCTTTGGTGTTTCATGGATGTAAAAAATGTATAGCTATCATGTTAAGGAATCAAAAAGTGAAATCATTGATCGAATCTCTAGGTTGGTCTATCAAAGTGAATATGTTCGAGACAATATCACATACCAAGCATAACCAATTGCGAGTGGTTTGGCAAGGACGGGATATCAACAACCATATTATAACCCATATGGATTTATAAGATTTGTGGGAAGTCAAGAGCACTACAAATACAAACAAGAGAATGAATCATGGCATAATTATCAAAGCTTCTACAACCCCCACATGGAAAACGTCTATCAACTATCATGGAGTTCTCACGTCATCCAGCAATCATGACAAGATCAAGATATTGATGAACAACCATCTCTTGCATCTCTAGATCAATTAGTAAGAAGAATGGTTGAGCAGAGAGAGCATGATCTCAAGAAATATGAGGAAAGATCAGAGATGTCTGCGCAATTATTTAACATGAACAAGGAAGAAGATGACCAAGCTTTCTTGAATATGGAGAAGAATTTAGAAGAAATTGCAAACTTTATAAATTCAAAATATGAGGTTGTGGTTGAATCTATGGAGAAACAACTCGAGGAGTTGTTAATGACTAAGGAAGCATGTCATAAAGCATATGAAGAATTATAGAACCCCAATCAAGATGATAAAAACGTTTTTGATGCTTCAGAACCAGATGATCTACTTGACCATGATAGAGAGGAGACTTACCTTGAGGATATTATGCAACATGATATTGGTGTTGATCTAGAGAAGTTTGAAACAATAATTAGTAACAAAAGCACGAAAAACTTGAGATCACGCAATACAGAGTTTGTGCAAGGGGCAATCAGTCGTGTTAAATCACAGATGTCATTTCAGCAAGAATTGCAAGTACAATGGATTGGTGACACAATTAGGGTTTGTGTAATGATATATGAGAAATTTTTGAAGAAGATCTTTTTTGTCGAAGCATGGTAAGGCATGGCAAATTACACGAAGTTTATGAAGGATATGTGCCAGAAAGGGTAAGAGGATATGAAGAATTTAGCGAGGATACATTATTGAAGTAACCTTGGTGCTCGCGCTGATCATTTGAGTGTCGTGATGCATATGTCAGGCTAATGACATTAAATTAAATGTTACTGGGAGGCAGCCCAGGGTTTTCAATTTTAAGTTTTTAAATTTCAATTAGTAGTTAGTTATTTAGTTAATAATTATAATTAACGAGTTTTAGCTTTAACTTTCGAAAAATTTGTGTTGAATGCGCAGGAAAAACCATATGTCGGGTGATGAGTCATCAGAATGGAAATGTTTTGCTAACTCGTGAAAGAGAGGAAAATAGCGAAGGAGTTCAAAGCGGTGAAGGTAAGATGAATGGACAAATCGATGGGTAAAATTTATTAATTCTTTATGTTCATGTATTTTATGCGGTCACGACACCTTGTGTGAGTTATATACAAAGTCGGAGGTGAATCGGAGGAGAATTAGTGAAAAATTATACACAAGAACGTGGGCTGTTAGGTCAACTCTGTGGGTACTACCCACAACGCCGTGAGTGTAGGCCATAGCGCAAAGGTTGCAACATGCATAAGATGAGAAATTGCCCCACTGTATCATTAACGCAGTGGCTGCGTTGTGTCGGGGTCGATATAAAAGGTTTTAACCCCATTTTGCATCCATTCTACACACTTGCACTAAAACCCCACCACAACTACCAAACATACATCCCTCTAGAGCCAATGTTTGATCATTTTCAAGTTAGATTAGTGAGTTCCTAGTGATTTATAATGAAGAGGCAAGTGCATTGTGGATTTGCACAAGTTGAAAAGCTAGGGTTTGATTTTTGGATTTTGATTCCAAAAAGAGCTAGGGCTCTAGTTGGTGAGAAAAGTTAGAGGGCTTAAATTGAAAAAGACTTGGAGGAGTGTTCTACACCAGAAATGAATCCGACATTGAGGCATATTTACAATTTCATCTAGTTATGCTTTGAATTTTAAAATTTTTGATAATATTGTATGAAATAGTGGATTTGAGGTTGTAGGATAGGTATTGCAAGATTGTGTGAATGTGAGCATTGATATTACCCATGAAGACTTAGTTGATATCTTTGCGTTATTTGGCATATGCATGATCCATATTATATGAATTTTAATTTTTTAGGTGATTTGAAGACCGAGTTGCATTGCATTATTGGTAGTTGCTTGAAATTTGAATAAAATGACAAGAACAAGGAAACAAGTTAGCTAAACTAGAGCAATTGATTTTGAGGCATTTACTTCTAGAAACCCCAATGACGAAGAGCTTAGTCCTTTTAAATCTAAATTTTTCATTTGTAAGAAGGCTAAGGAATGATATGAGAAGATTTTAAGTAGGGAGTTCATTTGCGAAAGGGGAATTAATTTGCTAGCCAAATATGATAACAAAATGAACAATTTCATTAGGCACCAAAACTAGGAACAACTCACTTAAGATTATAGGAAGAATAAAGTAAAAGGAGCCAGTGGAATTGTTTTTGAGTTCTATGCCAATGTGAAGTTCACGACTAAGGATGAGCCAATAAAGGTGAGAGGGGTTTTAGTTTCTTTCAATAGGCGTGAGATCAATAATTTCTATAGGTTGGAGCAATTAGGTTGGTATGGATCTGAACAAAATTTCTCGAAGAGACTATATGAGAGGCCCTATAACTCATACCTATTTGGAGCCATAGAAGATGCACTGGTTGTCCTAGGACAACAAAGATGAGTCATGAGAGCTGAAAATGTGTCGAAGAACATTAAGAAGGGGAGTATCAGAAAAGTTTACCAGAATGTGGAAACATTTTCTTATTGCATCACTATACCCCACTTCTCAGCAAGGTGAGATCAACAAGCCAAAAACGACTTGTCTTTATGAGATTACGAAGTTCGGGGAGATCAACATTAGAGAAATCATGCAAACCAGTCTGAGGGAGTCTATCATGTTGAAATGGGACAACAAATTGTTGTTTCCTATATTGATTACTCAGATGTGCTTGAAGGCCAGAGTGAGGTTGAGAGACGACGAATAATTCAATATAGTGGCCAAACAAACCATGGATGAAGCTTTCATGCTCCCATTGAAATCACCACTTGGTTACCAAGACTCCAAGGACGAGAGAGAAAGGGTCGAACGAGCTAGACTTGAGGCCAAAATGGTAACCAATAGGCAAGAGGATCAAGCAGCAGTATAATCAACAACAGCAGAACCAGCCCAACAACTTTAAGACAAGGAATATGAAGAAGAGGAGGATCAACAACACAAGAATTTGCTGAGGCTACTTGTTTGTAGACCTATAGTTTAGAGAACAAGACTTAGAGGTGCTGAAGTCTTTTCACCACCTTCTGCTCCACATGCACCTGTTCCACAACCTGAGGATTTGACTCCACGACAGCAGAGGTTGTGGATAGTAGATATGAGGAGACAATACTAAGAGGATAGGGCGCAATACTAGCGATGTTGAGATATGAACAAGATATGGAGAAGAGAGAGCAGAACCGATGGGACGAGCGATGCAATTTCATGATATTTATGATCCTAGGCCTATATTTCAAATCATTTTTCGTATTAAATCCTCTCTCCGAGATCAACTTCTTTTATTTAACTAAATCATTCTTAAATTTGGTAAAGGCCTTCTCATTGATGAGATTTTCCTTTCTAAGAACATGATTTTTCGCCCACGTCTACATCTCTTGTTCTACTTCCTCCTTCTCATCCTCATATTCTTCTTCATAATTATAGCTAAATGATAAAGGTGGAGAAGGCTCTCTTTGTAATCTAATCCTAGGTGTGTTGAAAGAAATTGATATGGGTTGGGTTTGAGAAACTTTGGATTTATCCTTTGTTTTTTGTACTAACTTCCCCTGT
Organism: Stephania cephalantha; assembly: GCA_039657325.1. Classification (NCBI taxonomy): domain Eukaryota; kingdom Viridiplantae; phylum Streptophyta; class Magnoliopsida; order Ranunculales; family Menispermaceae; genus Stephania; species Stephania cephalantha. Next base: position 33,494,291 of record CM077569.1, read on the forward strand.
CATTTCTCCTCCTTCGAATATCTACCATTTTCACTTCTGGCCATTTGAATAAATATGAGTAAAAGAATGAACTTGTAAAACTATTTGAAACCAAATATCAAAAAGTGTTCGGTAAAATTCAACTTTTTTATCTAATAATGAGAAATTCATTTGAAAAGTTATTTATAAATCGAGAGTTTGAAATTTATCGATCAAACATCATTGATAAAAACAATAATTCGTAAGTAATTTAAATCATGCGATAGACAAACACAAAAATCCTCCAAACTCATTCGAAACTTGGTCTCAAATTAGTTTGCCTAGAAAATCAATCCATTTGCCATATACTAAAAGTAGTTTGAAAAGTTGATATCAATAAACAAGTTACCACACCACTCCCATAATAGTATTATAATTGAAAACATTCGATATCAAAACGAATTTAGAGTAAAAGTTTCAAAATTTAGCTTATACCCTATGAAAGAATCCAAAAATCGAAGAAAAACAAAAAAACTAATCGATAAAAGTTTAGGGTTTTCATTGATTACCTTCTTGAAAGTGAATCTTTCAAGATTGGGACTCTAAACTCCTCTGGAACACTCCTCCAAGCTCGAACTTCGAATTCCCCCTACTCAATTCCTAGTTGGCTTTACACTCTTAAAACTCACCAAATTTGGGTTGAATGTGTGAAGATTGAGGTGGGAATCACTTAAATACACTAAAATCTAGCTTTTAAAGGTTGAATCTAGTAAAAAATTGGTCTTTTGATAGAAAATTTGCAATGGTTTTTGAGTGTGAAATGGATAAATGTAGCAATTTTAGGTTTTTGTTATAAAAAAACTCGTATTCATTCTTAGCAAATCAAGGTTTAAGTGGATTCGCTGAAAATGAGCCTCAATGGATCAACAATTAGTTCAGAGAATCCTAGTGATAAGTTCAAATCGGTGACAAATCACTAACCTAAAATTATACTGAAATTTCTGCATACCGCTACTAATTTTTTCAGCAAATTTTAATACAAATTGGAATCGTTAGGAAATCGCCAACCTAATTTAACTATTTTTTCAATTTAATTGATTTTCCCATTTATATATCACATATATATCCAATAAAATGGTAGAGTTATTAAAAATTATTAGAATTTGACAATGATTTATTCTAAAAAAATAATTTTATTACTATAAATAACCGACTAACATATAAATTAATGCATAAAGACAATATAATACATAAAGAAATTGGCTCGATCAACATATGTGTGCCGCAAGTATAACGGCTAGATTGTAGTAATAGTGTAATGAACTTACGTCGATCACAAATATCGTCCAGAAGGAAAGGTTTTTGCAAAAGTGGTTTACATATTTAAATTTGAACTATTGCTAAGGAAATCCTTTTTAAGTTGTTTTATCTCTAACTAAACTATAGAGAAGCTAAAACAAATTTCACGGAAGATCTATATACAAGGTTAGGTAATAGAGATGGTGAAGAATATATATAGGCTAGCCAAATTAAGAGATAAAAAGAAACAAGACCTAAGTCATGTAAGATGTATTAAGGACGAAAATCAAAATGTTTTAACGCACGAGGATGACATTATGGAGAGATGGAGAAGTTACTTCGATAGTTTATTTAATGATGGCCAAGTTAATACTATAATAGATGAAAACCCACACCAAGAAAGAAATGTAAACTATACACGCAATATTAGAATTCTAGAAGTTAAAGAAGCATTGAAAAGAATGAAAATAGGGAAAGCATGTGTCCCTGATAAAATACCCATAGAGGTTTGAAAATGCTTAGGAGAAATTGGATTGACTTGGTTAACAAAACTTTTCAATAAAATTCTAACTTCAAAATGGATGCCAATGGATTAGAGAAGAAGCACGTATGTGTCAATCTTCAAAAATAAAGGAGACATTTAAAGTTGCTCAAATTACTGCGGAATTAAATTTATAAGTCACACTATGAAACTTTGGGAGAGGATAATTGACAATAGGCTAAAGAGAGAAACAACAATATCAGAGAACCAATTTGGTTTCATGCTTGGGAGGTCAACTATAGAGGCGATTTTTCTTGTAAGACGATTATTAGAAAAATATAGAGAAAAGAAAAAAAGATCTTTATATGGTATTCGTAGATTTAGAAAAAAACATATTATAGGGTACCTAGATATGTTCTTTGGTAGGTTCTAGAAGGAAAATGAGTGCATGCTAGATACATGGACACTATTAAGGATTTGTATGATGGAGTAGTAACGAGTATAAAGACATTTGGAGGAGCTACAAAAGAATTTTTCATTACGATTGGGCTACATCAAGGACCGGCTTTAAGCCCAAATCTATTTACTTTAGTAATGGATGAACTAACTAGGCATATTCAAGATGATATACCGTGGTGTATGCTATTTGCAGATGATATTGTCTTAGTGGATCAAATGAAAGATGGAGTGAAGAGAAAATTAGAACTCTGGAGGAATACGTTAGAATCTAAAGGCTTTAAGTTGAGTAGAACGAAAACTGAATACATGCACTGTCAGTTTAGAAACACTAGACATCGAGATGATGAAGTGGTAAAATTAGGGGAAGTAGAAGTTCCTAAGGTGAACCACTTTAGATACCTAGGATCAATCATACAAAATGATGGTAATATTGAGAATGATGTCACAAATAGAATTCAAGCTGGATGGAAGAAATGACAGAGTGCAACAGGGGTGATTTGTGATTGAAATGTTCCTACTAAGTTAAAAGTTAAATTTTATAGGACCGCAATTAGGCCAGCTATGCTCTATGGAAGTGAATGTTGGGCGGTAAAGCAACAACAATTACATAGAATGAACGTAGCAGAAATGAGGATGCTTAGGTGGATGTGTGGTAAAACATGTAAATATATAATAAGAAATATAGAAATTCAAAAACAAGTAGGAGTAGCACCAATTGATACAAAGACTAGGGAAGGGCGGTTGCGGTGGTTTGGTCACCTACAAAGATGGCTTATAAATGCCCCCGCTAGAAAACTTGAATTAATAGAAACTGTAGAAATTCGACGAGGTAGGGATATGCCAAAGTTAACATGGAATGCATTAATTATGAGGGATTTGAATGGTTTGGAAAGCTCACAATCAATTGCACTTAATCGAGCATAATGGAAAAGTTTGATCCATGTAGTCGACCCCAATTAATTTGTGATTGAGGCTATGTTGTTGTTGTTGTTGTTGTTGTTGTTGTTGTTGTTGTTGTATCTCTAACTAAACTATCTAAAAAATCAATTTAAACTTTACTTGAACTCTTATATTAAGGATATCTTAGTTCCCAACTTCACCTAAGTAATTTAATACTATGCTTTTCAACCACTTTTACATATCAGTATGCTGTGTGCAGTGCCTAATTAGAATAGACAGATTTCTTTCAAATTTACTTCAATTGACTGTTGTGATAGAAAATATTTTAATGTGCAAATTAAAACTCCACCTATCGATGTGAAGAACGGAAGCGCAACATTTCTTTAAGTCCCAAATCATTACATTCATAACAAAATAAGTTTACTATTTGTGTCTCCCTAATCAACAACTATCTTGTGGTGTATTTTATGGTTATATCGTTCATGTCTGGATAAAAAGCTTCAATGACCATGATAACTTCTAAAACCTAAGTTCATTAAACACATCATCAAGATGTCTAAAGCATTACACTCATAATGAATAAAATTCTAACCGTTGCATTTTCTATAATCAATTTTTATTGATATTCAAAGCATAATATTCATACCATAAGATCCATTGATCCTTAAGATAAATATACTACTCAAACTTCATTGAAATACACATGTCACAATTTATAATGGAAACCGTTGCAAATCAGAGATGAATATAAATATTACCTTGAATTAATCAATGAAACAAAACTTAAATTGCAAACGTGAATTCTTCAATATTTACTTCACACAAACTCCTTAGTACTAAATTCAAAGTAAACCCTACGTTAAATTACTCCAATGGTGGCTAATTATTGGTATGTTGTAAGTTTAGCATGTCCTAATACCTATTTATACTCCTTAATAACAATTAGAAACCCTACTTTAAAATTTATCTCGAAATAAACTCCAACTTTCTATTTTCTGCTTGTCCGGTGCTGTCACTAATGTCCCGGCACCATGTGTGTTATGCCACGGTGCTGCCACTGCGCCACAAATACATGTGTGTGTTTTGACTCCCAAGTGCCTCGGTTTTATCACTCTTACCCAGCGTCGTCTCTTATATGCCATAGTGCCGCCACTGCGCTGGACCTCGAGTCTTGGTTTTCTTCACTTTTTCATCTCTCCTATATGGTGCCTTTCCTTCCCACTCTGTGCCTTGTGTGCGCACAGTGCCAACATTTGTAGCCACAGAGCCATGTGTGTTTTTGTAACTTTTTGCTATGTTTCTTCTTGTTTTTCCTCTTTTCTTTCATTTGCACATTCATTCCTTGAAAATGCAATAATACCATGAATTAGAACTCATTTAGGGATATTTATACTAAATATACGACTAAACTAACCCTATGTATAAGTATAAATAATTTCTTATCAAATACCCTCAAACTTAGGATTTTGCGCATCTCGAGCAAAGGTGTATTCTACTAAGCCTCTTAATAACTAGTTCTTGTTCAATTTACATTGTTCACGAAGTATCCTTTAATTTACTAAGTTTCAAGTTAATAATCCACTCAAGAGTTTTTCTTTGCAAAAACTTGTCATTTTTAAGACATGTAGCTTTAACAACATATATAACTTCACTTTCAAAACACCAAAGTAAATCACAACCAAAAACCATCACTACTCACAAGTTTATTTCATCTCAACACTGAAGTAGCAAGTATAAGATTTCATGATTTCTCATTAAGCTCAAGAATTCACAAATAAGTATAGATCATACTCATCTTTGGTAGACTTTAGTACTTCAAGAGTCTATAGGACATAACATAGTTGGAATGAAAATTTAACTAAATTTTCTATTTGTACTCGAGCTAAATCTTTTATTTGAAGAGTTTTTGTTTACTTCCACCTTCGTTTCTCTATTTTTTTTCTCTCATTTCTTTTCTTCTTCTTTTCATTTTTATTCTTATAGTCCTTGCTCCTTTTCCTATAGACTTTATTCTTCCTCACTTTTTCCAACCATCAAGTTATCCGCTCTATTTCCTAAAGAACTTGTGGGATTCTCTTTTTTTTTTTCTTCTTATTTCTAAGAATCTTTTTAGCACTTCTTACTTTCACTAAATCAAGTACGTTAACTCCAACTTCTAATATCCAATGCCTTTTTCTTCTCCTCTTTGTAATAAGTCTTTATTTGCTTTGCATTTTCAAGTAAGATTAACACTTATTCTAGAATCCTTAGAGATCTAACTTTTTCCATAAGAAGTTTTATAGATTCTTGATTTTGTTTCAAGTTCAAGGTCTTCCTTAACTCTAGGTTTCTAATGATGAAATCACACCAATGTTGGCTACATTTAATTATATATTCTTCAAATATTTTAAAATACTCTCTTGAGTTTTATATCAACCATATACTTGTAATCTACTCATTCACAATTAAAGGCATGAACATGTAAATGAACTACTTATTCATTACATATTATTATTTATAACCTAATCTATACTACTTAAATACTCATATAGTAAATAAAATTAAAAATTATACACTACCATGATTTCCTTCTTAAGTGCTTCAAATAAAAGATTTAAACGATCATACCTGCACTATTTTCATTAATTCTCAGTCCATCTTACCACTTCGCATAGTGTATTGTAGTGTTGATGCCCCCAAACTTAAACCAAACCTTGTCCTCAAGGTTTAAAAGTAAGCATGAAACATGAAAGCACTAAAACACACAAACATATATAATAACACAAGTTATAATAAACTAAACTAAACATAGAATTAAAACAAGTAAATAGTTAACAAAATATCCCAAATGAGAAAAAATTGAATGGTATTGAAGTCACTCTCAACTCCCCAGGTCTATACGATTCTCATTACACTGACTTCAAGACTCTGTGTCATCATCATCTGCATCATCAGCTCTAACTTGGGATGGAGTAAATGGATGCTCCACCATTCTATTTTGAACCAAATTCTTGATCAAATACGTATGTTGGTGCTGCTGGAAAGCCTAATGATCTATCAGTAGGTCTCAACCGTTTGCTGTGACTCATTCCATGTTAGAAAATCTATAGTTGTGCCTATTTCACGTATCCATGTCCTAAACAACTCTTGAGCATCTCTTTGAATCTTTCTCAAGCCTCACAAAGAGACTCGGTATCCTCTTCCTTGAATTGATTGATTTTTAGTTTCCTTTCGCTAACCTTCCCTGGAGGAAAGAACTTGTCTAAAAATCTTTCATTGATTTTCGACCATGAAGTCATGCTCCCGGCACTCAGTCTTTGGAACCAGGATTTGGCTTTTCCACCCAATGAGAATGAGAAAAATTTCATCTTGATCACCTCCTTCATAACATTGATAATGTGCACGGTGTCGCACTTATCCAAGAAATTCTCTACATATGCAACTGGATTTTCATTCGCTAGCCCGTTGAATAGGCTATTTTGCATCATGTTGATAAAAGACGGTCTCAATTTGAACTTGGTGGTGTTGGATGGAACTCCATTGTAAGTCTCTTGAACTTTTGGCTTAAAGTAGTCACAAAGACATCTCTGTCTCCGCACTCTATCTTGCACTACTAGATCATCTTTGAGTTGATTATTCCCTCAGCCCTGTTGTTACATTCGCGCGTGATCCTCCGCCATCTTGATTCCGTTCTTTTTCTTTCCCTTGTTGGTTATGTCAATCTCAGGATCGTAAAGGACTAAATACTTCTCTCCTTTACTACGAGTGCACAAACTCTCCATGAAAAGAAAACATACAAGATCAAATGTAGATTGTCGAACTTGAAACATAACACTTTTTCTTATTATTTTTATAAACTCAAAAGTGAATTACTTAAAATAAAACTTAACAATATTTTAAACTAATTAAACTTAAGTGGCTACCTATCCCTGGCAACAACGCCAAAAACTTGATCATGGCTACAAGTATGACGGCTCAATTGTAGTAATAATGTGATCAACTAATGTTGATTACGGATATCAACCTCAGGAAAAGGTGTATTACATATAGTATACTTAGTTAGCTTCATTCTATTGCTAAGAAAATCTCTTTTTAATTGATTTTTACTAAACTATTCTATTCTAACAAAACGATGTAAATGTTTGTACTCTTATCTTAAAAAGATCTTGGTTCACAACTTCACCTAGGTAATGAATTACTATGTTTTCAACTCACTTCCTTCATCTTCATTATGTGTTTGCAATGTGTAATTAGAATAGACAAATTTCCTTCAAATCAACTTCAACCCACTTCGTGACAGAATAGATTCTAATATGCAAAATAAAACTCCACTTATCAGTGTGAATAACGTAAGTTCCACATTTCTTTAAGTTTCAGATCTGTATATTCATAACTACTTAAGTTTACTATTCGTGCCTCCCTACTCAAAAAATATCTATCGATGTTATATATTTTACAGTTGTATTGTCTATATCTGGCTTAAAAGGTCCAATGGTCATGGTAACTCCTAAAACCTCTAATCAATAAACACTTGATCAAGATGTTCGTAGCATTATGTCTAGAATCAATACAAATTCTAACCATTGCACTTTTTATCTTTATAATTCATTCATAACTACTTTAGCATAGCATTCATACCATAGGACTCATTGATCCTTAAAATTAATAAACTACTCACTCATCATTGAAATAGACATACACATTATGGTATTCATGGCAATCAAAGATTGAATTAAATAACTTCAGTTAAATCAAGAGAATAATACCAAATAACAACACGTGGAGTCTTTAATGTGTGATAGCCCCAAATACTAAAGCAACCCTGGGCACCGCCACGTCGCATCACACGTCACCTAGCCCTACCATGCACTGGCCTACTATCCATGAAGCCCCGCGACATAAGTGGTTGCTTACACATTTTTCTATCAAACCCTAGCTTAGCTAATTAATCTTCATGAAATTATTAGTGATTTTATTAGCCCGTTAATCAATTTATCAAGTTATATTACAATTTTATAACGTAAGTCTTTAAGTGAATAAATTATGCAATATTTAACAATCCTAAGTAGTGAAAAAATTTGACAAAAATATACCATATAAATATATAAATATCAAAGGCGAAATAAGTATAGCAAAAGATCCATATACATGAATTTAGTGCTCTATAGTCTCTAAAATCCAACGAAAAGTAAATACGTACATGATGTAATCAAATACGAGCTGGTGTCACTATCTCAGAGGTAGTCGCCCAATACCTCTTTGCCCTTGCCCTTGCTCATCGTAGGATCTGCACCTAGTCACCCAACAAGACGAGTCTAGTGAGTATAAGAGAAGTCCATACAATATTCATGAAATAAAACTTACAAACTATGAGACATGCGGATATAACACCTGGCAACAGTAAGTCACATTCCCATGAACGTAGGCGGCATACAACAAGCAAAAATAGCAGTGTATAATGTAACAACAAATACCAATAAAGCAACAATAAATAAATAAACAACTGAATAATCCAAGAAAACCTTGACCTAAACCAGCCAGTAATCGATAAAATAAGATGCTAACCACGTATATACTTACAGAGTTACAGTGATTAAACCCCCTCTTCAGTTAACGAATGAACCTCTTCCAAATGCTATTTCAAGTCAAAGGAACACCTAAAATCCCTCTCGACAGTTCTAGATTTATCTACTACCGTAGATACGAGCGCTAAACACAACTAACCCGTGCAAGGGATTTAGCCACAACCAATATATATGCAAACCAAAATTTGAGTGAAAGCCCATTTGTGCCCACCATCGATCACACATGAAATCCGATATCGATATACAAAATTATGAATTTTGTAAGGCATTCCAATGGGTTTTACACACCTCAATACACGCTTCGACTGCCCTTTACTCTCGAACCTGACCTCGCTTAGCTCTCCAGTACCTGAGCTATGTTCTCTCAGTCACCTGAAGTCAATTAAGTGTGTTTTTTCGTGTATTCAAATTGGTTGAATAGGTTTTAAATTGATCTTCCCAAATCAGCCCCTAAAGACTAAATAAAGTCTCAATTTTAGTCTTATGTTGCAGCGCATTTTTAAACATGAAATTATCTAAATTCTAAAAACTTCTCTTCGCACAAGTTTTTGGTCTCTATTGAAGCTTTCAAAAAGGTTTAGTTTGCGAAATTCTGATTTAAAACAAAAGAGATATTGCAATTTTACCAAAAACGGCTAAAATTGGAACCTAATCCGGCCAGCAGACTAAGAAAATTTATTTCTCTCAATCTATTGTTTTAAAAATAGCAATTTTTTGTCACAAGGCAGCTAACATGCCCAATAACAACATACTAAAAGATCAACTCATTTGGATTAGTAATAAGGAAGTTATGCCTTTTAAAAGTTAGTTTTAAAAATCCTATAATGGCATTTAATCACCTATTTGCAGAGCACTTTTGGACATAAAAACATTTGAATTACAAAGTTTTTAGTAGGGCAAAGTTATTCCCTTTTTAGTTAGCTATCAAATGCCACCATATTAGGTTCATTTCAATTTAAAATGAGGAAGTCACGACCAAATTACATAGGCTGGTTCATAACAGTAACATGCAAAATTTCAAATTTTGTTTTACAACTTCAAAAATTCATAACTTTTTTATTTCAAAGCAAAATTAAGAACTTCTTAGCAGTAGGATTATCAGCTTGAAATGAGAAATCCAAATATATAAACCAATTTAAAATAATCAAACATATATCCTTTTAAAATGACTAAAAACCATAACTGATTTCGAACTTGAAATAAAATGATGTATAATAGTTTGATCCCTAGCTCTTGATGCTCCAAGAAATTGATGAAATGCTTTGATCCTACTCTTGAAGTCTTTGACTCCAGCAAGAGAAGTTCTGAATTTTCTTTTTCTTAATTGTTGCTTTCTGTTTCAGGTAGAGAATGAGCACTACATGTGCTCAAATATATATATATATATATATATGATAGTCGATGGGCACGTACGTTGCACGTAAAAGAAATTGAGACGTTTTGATCATAGTTGATTTTTTTTTGAGAAAATCAAAATTGAGAAATTTAAAGTTTGATAAAAAAAACTGGTAAGAAAGAAACAACTTTGCAATAGTAGAAAAATTGAGAAAAACGGTAATGTACTGATTCATTAAGAGAAAAGTTGGTATAAAACCTTTCCACTGTTTCGATCCCAACAAAGGAATGTCCAACTTCTCAATTACGCATCTTGAATCTCAAAAGTCAAAATTCATCCTCTTAATACACAGGAATCACACACTTATTTTTGACACCATGATCAAAATGGGATGTCGTCATTCATTGTCTCATTACCAATAACACAGGATTAGAGAACTCAATGATCTTACAAACACAATCCCCCCATGTACACATCCTTATTAGCCCTTGGCTTAAAGGAAACACTAACCTCGTTTTACCCCAGATCCATACAAGATAATTGTTCAACTCTCTCCTCGTCCAATCTATAGTTGTTGTATCGATCAGTTTTTTTTTCTTTGCAAAATTATATCAATCAGTTAAAGGAGAGAGACATGAAGAGATGGAGAGAGAGCACAAAATCAATAACTATCAATCAATTTCTATGTAGGTAGTTATCAAATTGCAGTTGATAAAAATAAGGAAAGTTTCATTTGAATGTAATTTGTTTTACCCAAAACACACTTATTGCTTAGTTGCCATTTAATTTAAAAACTAATTATAAAAAACAAATCAGGGGTAATAGAAGCAATATTGTAGATTTTTAATTAATAGGATGCTAGGGAGGATTGACATTATATATAGTATAGATAAGCATTTTAAGAGAACACATTAGTCATTTTTCGAATCACATTTAATCATTAGTCTAATTAAAAATATGGAATACAAATTTATATATGCTTCAATTCCATTCAAATTGTGATCCTAATATTTCTATTCAGATATCTAGTACTACCTCTTATTCAAGTCTTATTGACTCCTGTAAACTAAGGTTAATTTTTTTCAAAATTAACCGCATATTTGCATTTTTTTAATTACATAAATGTAACAGACCCGCATGTGTGTTGTGTTGGGTTACAAAAGCATTTTTTTATCAAAAAAATGTACTTATAGTTTAATTTTCCTATAAACAACCTTTAATTCAAAGGTTAATTTTTTTCAAAATTAACTATATATTTGCCAAAGCATATCTAGTGAAATGGAGAGAGTTTTACTCATGTGAGAGTTAAGGGAACTTATTTATTTATGTTTTTTGAAAACATGTTGGCTTATTTTTTAATAAGAGAATTACATATTTATATTTTTTTGAAATAGTTACTATTTATTTATCTTTATTACAAAACAAAATATTCTTTGTTCTCTGGTTATAAGAAAAATCATAATTTAAGCTAGACTATCAAGTTATCCTATAAGGTGACGCATGCGACTTCGTGTTTTATGCGACCACTCTAATATTTACTCCTATTAGGGATAAATATTTAATTACACATTTTTTTGTCAAAGATTTAATTACATGACACAATAACATCTAACAAAAAAATTAAAATTAATATGTTGCTAAAGTGTCTCTTCAGAGACAACCAATAAAAAAATATGTCTTCTATCCTTATAAGTCACAATCGAAACAACCCCAATTTATGAACCACAAAAATAAAACTGACCATTAAATCCTATGAAATAATTGCAAGGAACTCAGAATTTGAACTTTGCGTAGCTTGTCTATTTAATTACTTGAAGAACATAGTCAAATTGAAACACAATTAAGATGATGGTTACAAAAGTTAATATTAACAAATCAAACCTCAAGCTCTCTACATACATCTAAACCCACCTATTCTCATGCATGGAGGATCTATGCTCCCAAAATTTTCAATGTATTGAACGTCAATTATGTAGGATGATAAAAAGAAGTTGTAGAGTAGAGTAGGAAATATCACGCCGGTGCTACACTTTCAATTGTGTTGCTTTGCGGTTCTAAAACCCATTTGCTAACACCAACATTACCATTCTTAACAAAAAAACACTCGCCTTACCATTAATTCGTTCTTAGCCAATGGCATCAAATACATGATCAAACCTAAAAAAAAATAAAACCAATTTTAAGCCATTTTATCAATTGACTTTACAACACTTAAGCAATTCTACTAAAAAAATGTACTTAACAAAATTTGTGAACAAAGATCAATTTTTTTATCCCTTCTTGATTACAACATCTAAGACTTTTACAATAATAACGTAACATAGGGCTATATGAGATAATTATTAATCTATAAAAAACTGCATAAATCATTGAATCTTTAATGTATGTATGAAATTTACATGAATCTTTAAGGTAGTTAGAGGTTGTAGAAGAGACTTAATTATCATAGCTGATGAAAAGAGATGAGCATATCTTGTAGATCCAACCCGTGTCTAGACGTATCGAGCACCATTCTGCCTTTCTCTTATCGTGAATGCTCTTGAGACCGAGATATTTGATAAAATGAGCACCTCCGACATCCACCTACCCAAAAACCAATCAAACATCATTCAAAACAAATCCACACACCCAAATCCTCTCAAAACCCAATCTTTCCAACCAAATCCTCTCAAAACCCAATCTTTCCAACCAATCAACCTCCTAATCTAACAAAGCAAATTACATACGCACAAAAACAACAACCACAAACCACGATTCACACACGTGCTTGCCGATGCGGTCGTGGCCGGTGCTCACGTGCCCACGGTTCTTCCCGTTCTTCTTGAATCTCGTCGTCATCTCATAAATCTCCTCTAATATTCTCTTTGATTTGGTAACTAATTAACAGTTTTGGAAAAGGAAACTGTTACTTTTAGTTCGTGGGTATGATAGAGGAGTGGAAATAATTTAGGAAAAGTTAAAGTAGATTGATTCAAAAACTAAATTTGTTTATTTTTAAAAAATGTCCCCATCAATTATTTGTTAATTTCTTTTTTGAACCAATAAGAAAAAAGAAATTAAGGACAAATATGGAATAATAATAAGTTTTGAACTAATAAAAATGGACGAAGGATTGACATTATATATATATTATAGATATATATATATATATATATATATATATAATTGAATGGACTAAATTTCAACAACACATCTCATACATATTTATCCATTTCGAAGTTGATCTAATGGTTCTAACTCACTCCTAAACCAATAATTCAAATCAGCCTAAGACACATTTGTACACCAAGTCTTACGGAGATGGTAACAACATGAATCTTGAAGCATATTAATGCTTAGTGTTATTTTCTTAACTTAAGCCTAATTAATATAGACTAATATGAAATTATAAATATAATCACAAATGGTTAGTGTGTTTAATCACATACTTCACATATTTGTGATCCCACTACCCTTGACACGCATCTCGAGGCACACCTCTATTTTTACTTTATTTAATTAACTTAGGCTATGGTTCAATTAGACATCATACTCGAGTTCTTAGCCTAGTCTAGCATCCCCTGGTTACTACTACCCAATAACGCGTCTGCACGCTTCCCAACGTAACTCCCCATCACACCAACTTGCTCGATAACAATGTGACATACATGCGATGCAATACAATAATATAATTGATTTTTAAACACTGCAAATAAACAACCATCATCCACAAATAACATTTACCCTCGATTCTCATGTCCAAGTTAACTGAGTTGTCCACGTAACACTTGAATTACAACCTTTAATCCCCAAGATTAGCGTTAATCCTAGTTTAATTAATTTGGGTTGTTACAATTCTTCCCAGCTAGGGGAATTTCTTCCCTGGAGTTTAGATCTCAAGGAACCTCTGGTTCACCTAACCTATCCCTATTTGGCCACGCATAACACCTTGATAATACCATTCTACAGTTCCTTGAATACCCCATTACTCTCGTACCCATAACAGGGAACATAGTGTTGCATGAAGACATAGGCGCGTGCCACCGAGGTGATCATAATTAATCACGTTCTCCGACACCTTCGCAACCTACTCTCAGCTCAATTTCATGGCCACGTTTCCTTAACCCAGATACCTAGCACCAGGTAACCATAAACCTTTCCTATCATGTATCACAACATAATAGACTTAACCATCTATAGCATGATATACCATGACATACTATGATCTACCTTATCTTACCATTCATGCATGAACTTTAACAAGTATTCAAAATTTTACATCATGTACCCTGAACCCGCTACTGGGATCTCTCCCGACCTTGCTCAGTCACCACGTGCATCAACTCTCGAGTCAGCACTAGTGTCGTTGTTGTTGAAGTCGTCGATCTCCATGGACAGTCCCTCTTGACAAGACCCTCTTGCCCACATCGCCAACACGTGGTCCTCCATCCTGGTCATACCTGCTGACTCCTTGACCCCTAAGTCAGTTTTTACGGTGGCGTTGTTTGTGCTGGCACAGTATAAGCTCTGGTTATCCGATCATCGTCCCTATGGCCTCAACCGTAGTGTATGCCCTCTTTGTCATCTTGATCTATTTGTTTCTTTTGCCTAAAACTTTATCACGTCTGCCTCTTCGACTCAGTGGATGAACGTATGTCGCCCTTTTACATCAGATGTGTCTTATGAGTAAGTGCTCTATTATACATCTCTTATAGTGTATAGGCTCTATTGGAAACAATGGCTCTGGCTATATCCTCAATCAATCCTCGGATGAAGTAATAAATCTGTAGTCTCTCAGTGCTCGAGACCTCTGTGGAAAACTGTAATAAGTACCGATACCTGTCCATGTATTGTAACACTGACTGGCTGCCCTGTTTCAAAGCTAGAAACTCCTCTCTCAACCTCAACTAGATCTCGATCAGAATGTATTGATCGTAGAAGACATGTCAAGACTCAGCCCATGTGGTCGGATATGGATGAGTGTTTGTGTGTTTTCCACCACATGGCAACACCTCCTCTCAGTATATGCCTTGATATCCTGGCATGTATGCTCTCATGAATCCGCAATAACTTGTGTAGCCTCTGATGCGCAATTAACCATTTCCTAGCTGCACCGGGTCTCTACCTTCATGAAAATATCCGGGATTAAATTTGATGAACTCCCTCATCAACTTAACCTCTATTTTCATTAAAGTATTAAATACGTCTATCTGTGCTGGCGTAGTTGTTAGCTTCTCAATTGTAGCTATCAATGTCTCGATCTACACTAATGTCAGCACGGCAGCTACAGTCGGAATGTCCTATACCACTACCTGCATCGGTACAACTTGGATAGTTGGTGCAACTGTAATCAGAACAATTATCATCTTAGTCATGCTATATATTCGGGTGCTGGTAAGTGAAGCAAGCGATGTTGTCTATGTGCGTATCATCTCCATCAATATCTCAAATTGCATTTCGTAAGTAATGAATCGCACGACTACGACAGGATGTAAACCTTCATCTCTTGTTTGATCGCTTGTCTTACCAACATCAATAATAGGTGGATTCGGCTTAGCTTCCATCGTGATCTGCATCAAAATGCATGCATTGGATCACCTTTCATATGTGCATACATAATATATATAATAAAAAACATAACACATATATAAGCCTTGTCGCTACTCGACTCAAGTTTGCTTCCCAACTACGATTCTAAGTCAGGATCTTCTAGTCTCAACATATAAGGTTTATTTGTTTAAGTTTTATCCAATTTCTTTAAACTATTCCCAAGATTTCAATAACCTTGCTATGATACCAAACTATGGCGGCCCCAAACTCCGAGCTCGCCATGGGATCCACCATGTTGCATCACACATCACTTAGCCATACTATGCAGTGGCTTATTATACATGACGCCTCGCAACATAACTGGTTGCGTACACATTTTTCCATTAAACCCCTAGCTTAGCTAATTAATCTTCATGAAATTAGTAGTGATTTATTAGCCCGTTAGTCAATCTATAAAGTTATATTACAATTTTATAGTGGAAGTCCTTAAGTGAATAAATTATACAATATTTAACAATCTTAAGTACTTGAAAAACATGGCAAAAAGATATTATGTGTATATCAAAGGTGAAATAAGTACAACAAAAGATCCATATACATGTATTCAAGGTTCTACAGTCATCGAAACCCAATGAAAAGCAAATACATACATGCTGTAATTAAACACAAGCTGGCATCACTATCTCAGAGGTAGTTACCCAATACCTCCTTGCCTTTTCCCTTGCCCTTGCTCGTCAAAGGATCTGCACTCGGTCTCCCAACAAATACAGTGATGAGTTCAGTGAGTAAAATCCCAAGAGAAGTCCACATAATATTCATGAACTAAAACTAACAAACTACAAAACATGCAAATATAACTCATAGCAACAGTAAGTCATATTTAAATGAACGTAGGTGATATACGACAAGCAAAAATAGCAACGTATAACATAACAACAAATACCAATAAAGCAGGCTTGGAAATAAAGCAATAATAAATAAATAACAACCAAATAATCCAAGAAAACCCCGACCTAAACCAGTTGATAATCGATAAAACAAGACGAGAATTGTGTGTATACTTATAGGCTTATAGTGACTAAACCCCAACTTATGTTAATGAATGAACCCCTTCCAAATGCTATTTCAATTCAAGGGAACACCTTAAATCCCTCTCGACGGTCGTAGATTTATTCTACTGATGTCGAAATGAGCACTAAACACAAGTAACCCGTGCAAGTAATTTAGCCACAACCAATATATATGCAAACCAAAATTTGAGTGAAAGCTCGTGTATGCCCACCAGCAGTCACACATGTGATCCGATACCGATAAAATAAAACCATCAATTCTGCGAGGTATTCCAATAGCTTTATACACCTCAATACACGCTACGACATCTCTAGACTCTCGAACTGACCTCGCCTAACTCTCAGATACCCGAGCTACATTCTCTTGTTCCCCTGAATTCAATTAACTATTTTTATGTTGGGTTTTTGAGGTTCATACACAGCAAAAAATTTAAAACAAAATTTGAAAAACCCCCAACAAGATCGAAAAATAAGTTCCATTAAACTAAATCTACGAAAGTAAATCATACCTTATTCCATGATTTCCTTTTGATTGTTCGATTTTCAAGACGCTCAAGTGCGCGTCCTCTATCATAAACGTACAAACGGTGACTACAATTTGGAGTGCTAGCCCCAAGAGAGATTGAAAAATGATTTTTCTTTCTCTTCTTAAATCCAGAGAACTCGAAAATTGTAAAACAAAATCTTATTCATTTTTTAGGGATCCACCCTTTATTTATATGTGTAGATAAACCCTTACTTAAAATCCTATTCATAATACAAATATTATATTTACGCAGTTTAAGCAAATTACACATACGCCCCTATTAATAAGTTATCATATGACAAATCGTAAGGGCTTTTATGTCATGAATTTTATCACATAAAATTCATTACTCTGGACCAATTGAAATTGTGCAAAGCCATTCTTTATGTGCGACCCAATAGGCTCATGCGACGTTGGCAGTGAACCAATACCATTTTGGTATACAAGTCATAAGCGGTCTCTAGCAAGGCATTATGACTACCCAAGTAGCATGAATATCAACATCGATACAACCTAATTAATAACGTATATCATATCCTTTTGTCGTGCAATATCCTTTGATTAAACATAAGACATGGAAAGTCACCCTTAATGTTCAATCGTACTAGTCTCGATCTTTAGGTAAACATAAAAACATCCAAGTGACATTGATCATATCAATTCACATGGACTTGGCCATTATCAGTCTATCTTATCGAGGGATCCACTGATATCTCTCTCTATACGAGAGTGACAAATTCTATCTTGATTACACACCTTCACATATTATTCATATGGTAACCAATCACAATCTTTATAATTGTCTGGTTAAAGACAACATTTAATTGTGTCAACTTATCATGCTCCTAATATTGGAGTTTATGGTAATCTCAAGTCGAATGACTAAACGATATACCTATCATGAGTAACACCTATGACTTAATCCATGTGGTGTTCTCATAGCGGGTCAGTCCAGTATCTTATTGCATAATAAGTACTCATGATCTTGATTCGTATCCTTATACGCATGATCATCACACGACCATCAATCAAGATTCATATTAGTCTTAATTCATTATAGTTCCCAGTATAATGACCGACTAGGGACATTTAAGTTATTTCAACAGATACCCATGGATTTTACTATAAGGTAAACATGCAATCACTTATAATAAAACAACAAATAAAATCTCTATTTTATTAACTAAAATTATAAGATAAACAATGTTTATGGATTGACCTATAGCACATTCCCCAACACTTTCTCTCTATGTATGTATTCAGATTGGTTAAATAAGTTTTTAATTGATCTTCCCAAATCATCCCTTAAAGAGTAAATAAAGTCTCAATTTCGATCCTGTGTTGTAGCGCATTTTTAGGCATGAAATTATCTAAATCTCAAAAACTTCCCTTTGCGCAAAGTTTTTGGTCATCGTCGCAGCTTTCTGAAAAGGTTTGGTTTGCAAGATTCCAATTTAAAATGAAAGAGATATCGCAATTCTACCAGAAATAGCTCAAATTGGAACCTATCCGACTTGCATACTTAGAAAATGTATTTCTCCCAATTTATAGTTTCAAAAATTATGATTTTTGGTCACAAGGTAGCTAACATACCCAATAATAACATACTAAATGATCAGCTCATTTGGATAAGTAATTAGAGAGTTATGCTATTTAAAAATTTATTTCAAAAATCTCATAATGGCTTTAAATCACCTATTTGCATAGCACTTTTGGACTTGAAAACATTCGAATTACAAGATTTTCAGTAGGAAAAAGTTGTTCCTCTTTGAGTTAGCTATTATATGGTACCAGATTATGTCCATTTTGATTTGAAATGAGGAATTTATGACCAAATTAAAGAGGTTGGTTCCTGATAATAACATAAAGAATTTTAAATTTTGTTTTACAATTTCAAAAATTCATAACTTTTTATTTCAAAACCAAATTAAAAACTTCTTAATAACTGGATTATCAATTTGAAATGAAGAATCCAAATATATAAAACAATTTCAAAGACTCAAACATCTAGCCTTTGAAAATGACCAAAAACCAAAACTGATTTAAAACTTTTTGAAATAGATGGATGTATACCTAGGGTTGTAGTTTCATCCCTAGCTCTTAATGCTCCATGAAATTGATGATCCTACTCTTGAAATCTTTGACTCCAGCAAGAGAAGGAGTTCTAAATTTTCTTCTTCTCAAATAATGCTTTTTGTTGCATGTAGAGAATGGGCACTACGTGTACTTATATATAATTGAATTGATTGAATTTCAACCACATATCTCCTACATATTTATCCATCTCTATGTAGATCAAATGGGTCTAACTCACTCCTAACCTCACTAATTCAAATCACCCTAACACATATTTGTAGACCAAGTCTTATGGAGATGGTGACATCACACATTCCCAGGCATAATAATGCATAATGTTTTATTTTCTTAACTTACGCCTAATTACTTTAATTTAGACTAATATAAACTTATACATATAATCACATATGGTTAGTGTGTTTACAAACTTCAGATATTTGCAATCCAACTAACTTCGACTACCCAGTGCCCTCCACCCTGACATGCATCTCGAGGCGCACCCTATTTTTACCTTATTTAATTAACTTAGGATATGCTTTAATTAGACATCATACTCTAGTTCTTAGCCTAGTATAGCATCCCCGGGTAACTACTACCCGATATTCACATCTACACGCTTCCTAATGTATCTCTCCGTGACACCAACTTGCCCAATAACAATATGACACACAGGCGATGTAATACAATAATATAATTGATTTTTAAACACCGCACATAAACACCATCATCCACAAATAATATTTGTAATGCCTAAATTACGATCATTAATCCTCAAGATTAACGGTAATCCAAGTTTAATTAATTTGGGTTGTTACACAATGTTTTCTTCTCCAAAACTCTTCTTAATACTCAAAAATAAAGTTACACTAAACTAAACTATGTTAATTGGTTGCTCTTAATAATAATTGGTAAATTAGTGATATTGGGTGTGTTTACCACATTCTAATACTTATTTATACCCCTAAGACACTTTAGAATACAATTAGAAACCTAAGAGACAATTATAAACAAACCAGAACTCTAAACTTTCTATTTCCTACATCTCGGCGTTGTCCATAAGGGATCTAGCATTGTCTTTGTACAGCCACTGTGTTGCCACAGCTTTCGCCTATTTGTGTGTATCTTCCTCACTTAGATGCTCATTGCCCTGCTTGAACCATCCCGGCATCGTCCCTATGTACCCACAGCGCTGCCACTATGCAGACGCTATTGTCCAATTTTTCTTCTTTTCTTTCTTCTCCGCGCCTGCCCATGTTGTGTACACTTTTCCCTCGGTGTCAGGCCTATTAGCCATAGCGTGAAACATACTTTTGTGCATTTTCACCTCGTTTCATCATAAAATCATTCATTTATCTCATTTATATCTTATATACTTGAAAATACATAAATACCATCAACTAGAGCTCATTTCGAGATATTTACACCAAATATACTACTAAACTAGTCTTATTTATCAGTCTAAATAATCACTTATCATAGGACTACATTATAAGCCATTAGATTTTCCTAGTAATACTTGTGTAAACAAGATCAATGGTCACAAATGCATGTCACACCACTAGATAAACAACATAGTGGATTTTTTCATGCAAATCATTTGCATTTTATTCAAAGAAAAGAGAGATATATGAAGAGGAAATCATCAACTTTGGTGAGAGCTTCTAGTTATTTAGGAGGTGATGATCAAGATTTAGGTTGATCTACAACTAGGTAAATCACTATACATAACTATTTTGCAAAGTTTTGTCAAAATCTTTAGTTTTGGGTTTCAAGTTTGAAATCAGTTCTGGTTTTTGGTCATTTTTAGAGGGTAAATGTTTGAGTCTTTGAAATTGGTTTATATATTTGGATTCCTTATTTCAAGCTGATAATCCAGCTATTAAGTAGTTCTTAATTCGGTTCTGAAATAAAAAAGTTATGAATTTTTAAAGTTTTAAAATAAAATTGGAAATTATGCATGTTGTCATTTTAAAACAGTCTCTATATTTTGGTCATAACTTCTATTGGGGCATGTTCCCGAGGTCCATCTACAAACATTGTTTATCTTATAATTTGAGTTAATAAAATTGAAGTTTTCATTTGCTGTTTTGTTATAAGTGATTGCATGTTTACCTTATAATAAAATCAATGGGTATTTTGTTGAAATATCCTAAATGTCCCTAGTCAGTCATTATACTGGGAAATATGATGAATTAAGACTAGTGTGAATCTCGATTGATAGTCATGTGATGATCATGCATATAAAGATAAGAATCGAGATCATGAGTACTTATTAGGGAATAATGTACTGGACCGACCCGCTATAAGAACACCATATGGATTAAGTCATAGTTGTTACTCATGATAGGTATATCATTTATTCCTTTGATTTGAGATTTCCATTGACTTCAATATTAAGAGCATGATAATTTGGCACAATCAAACATTGTCTTTAACATGACGATTATAAAGATTGTGATTAGTTACAAAGTGAATAATATGTGAGGTGTGTAATCATGTAATCAAGATAGAATTTATCACTCTCGTATAGAAAGATATATCAGTGGATCCCTTAATATGATAGACTAATAAATCGCCAAGTCCATATAAAAATAAATATGATTGATGTCACTTGGATGTTTTTATTTTACCTAAAGATCGAGACTAGTGCAATTGAACATTTAGGGTGACTTTCCATGCCTCAAGTTTAATCAAAGGGTATCGCATAACAAAAATATATGATATATATTATTCATTAGGTTGTATCGATTTTGGTATTCATGCTGCTTGGGTAGTTATAATGCCTTCCTAGAGACCACTTATGACTTGTGTACTAAAATAGTTTTGGTTCACTACCAACGCCGCATGAACCTATTGGGTTGCACATAAAGAATGGCTTTGCGCAATTACAATTGGTCCAGAGTAATGAATTTTATATGATAAATTTCATGACATAAAAGCCTTTAAAATTTGTTATATGATAACTTATCAATAGGGGCATATGTGTAATTTGTTTAAACTGTCTAAATATGATAGTTGTATTACAAGTTAAATTTTAAGTGAGGGCTTATCTACACATATAAATAGAGGTTGAAACCCTAAATCGAAATTAGATTTTTGTTTTTTTTTTCTATTTTTAAGTTCTCTAGATTTTGGGAGAGAAAGAAAAATGTTTTCAATCTCTATTGGGGCTAGCAGTTCAAATTGTGGTCACCGTTCTTGTGTGGATCTGATAGAGGACGCACACTTGAATGTCTTGAAAATTGAACAATCAGAAAAGGAAATCACGGATTCTGGTATGGTTTATTTTTATAGATCTAGTTTAATGAAACTTATTTTTGATCCTGTTGGGGTTTTTTAAAATTGTTTTAAATTTTTCGTTATATATGAACCCCAAAACCTAATAGTGGTATCAGAGCCTTAGTCTTGGTTCGATTAAACGTTTGCATGTTTTCTCTTATGTATATATGATATATGTGTAAAAACATGATCTTGATTAATGTAAATATGATGTACATATTGGTTCTATGATAATTGTTATCAAGAATTGGTTTTAGAGCATTTTGTTAATTCATGTATTTGATACATACGTATGATTTGATTCAATAATAGAATTCATGTTTGGAATATTTTGATTAACATATGTTTTTAATATTGAACGATGCAAATTTCATATATTCATGGTAGAAGTCATGTTTAGGTTTATGTGATTCTAGTGTTGAATGCATTTCATTTTTGTTTAATAATTATGTATGTGTCCATGATAGAAATCATGATTAGGTTAATATGATTAGTTTAATGTGAGTCTAGTGTTGAATACATGTCTTGTTTTTGTTCAATAATTATGTATGTCTCCATGATAGAAATCATGATTAGGTTAATATGATTAATTTAATATGATTCTGTTGTTGAATGCATGATTAATATTTCGTTTCTTGATTCAATTGCTTGTTTTGTATGAATAAGAACCGAAATTGGTTTTGATCATATATCTCATTGTGGTTATCCGTTAGTATATTCTTATTAGATAGGAGATAAACTTGTAATCGGATAAGAATTACAAATCATATAAGATAGGTGAGGTATAACAAATTCGTATTGGATAAAGATTCAAAGTATCTTAAATTTTAATTAGATTAGAATAAGATATTAAGTTGGAGGTGGGCCTAAGTTAACTAAAAATGTTTTAATTAATATTTTTGGTATTAAAATAAGGGGCAGTTTTAGTCAATTGAATTGATTATAATAATGGAAAATTTTAGGCGATTCTCAATTTTTGGAACCGTAATTTGTTGTCTAAAAAACTGAGGCACTGCCTCTGTACCCTCGTCTGCTGACCGGCTAGGGAGACCATTGCTAATTGTTCGTAGTGCAAGGAAATTCGTACAATAGTCAATATTAGTAAAATTTCCTAACTTGTTTAGTGATTATACATGCATTGTAATGCATGATATTTACCTCATTTAAATTATGATCACTAAAACAAATAAAAAACATCCATTTTTCAAATTTTAAATCAAGTGACATCCATTCTCAAACACTTGTCAAGGCTTCGATCAAATCTGCCTCCAAAAAATGTATTGTGTTTACTCTATTATTTGAAATGGTTAGACTTGATAAAGCTATCAAGATGTTTTTGGGCTTTAGGCACCAGATAAGATAAAACATGCTAAGACATAAGATATTATAATCTCATAAAAACAACTCAAAGTTACATATGATGTATTTGGTAATTGGTAACTGGTAACTACCTAAATAACCTAATTCAAAGTGTTACGTCTTAGTTGTCTTGGAATTAGGTGAAACATGGATTTTAGTCCTTTAAATTAACATAGTATTTTTATGATGGTTGTTAATTTAGTGGGAGTCTATTCCTCTATACTAAAATAAACTTTCGCATAATGTTTGTTGTATGGCCTCTTCAAATTACACTAATCCCTTTTCATTGCGATCCATCCTTAAGAAGGATAAGTTATCCAGGATACAACTTTCTTGACTGGTTTAGAAACTTGAGAATTGTTCTTAAGCATGAACACAAGTCGTATGTCCTAGATGATCATATTCCTGAGGAACCAATAGCCAATGCTTTTAAGAGTTGTGAAGGATGAACATACTAATTATGTCAATGACTCAACTGATGTTGCATGCATTGTGTTGGCAACCATGGTTCATAAACTTCAGAAGGACATGAAACACATGGAAGCTTACGACATGGCTACGATGCTGAAGGAAATGTTCCAACAGCAGGCTAGGGAAGAAAGGTTCGAGATAGTCAAAAACCTTCATTCTTGAAAAATGGTTGAGGGTGCGTCAGTTAGTCCTCATGTTCTAAAAATGAAGGGCTATATTGACCATCTTAACAGACTAAGATTTCCCATAAGCCAAGATTTGGCTAAGGATTTGATCATGAAATTCATTGCCTGTTAGTTATTCACAATTTATGATGAACTATAACATGAATATCATAGAGAAGTATATCTCAGAGTTGCATTTGATGCTTAAATTTGTTGAGCAGAATGTCAAGAAACCCATTGCTTATGTGTTGATGGTTCAGAAAGGAAAGGCTATGAAGAAGAAGGGCAAGGTTAAAGTTGTTAAGGGTGTTGTGACTATCACAAAGCCTTTGGAACAAGTCAAGCCTAAGGCTGGTTCTACTTCAAAGTCCCTATAGGAAAAGGAAAAAGAAGAAAATTTTCATTTCTGTCATGCACCTAGGCATTGGTTCAGAAATTGCAAATTCTATCTATAAGATCTAAAGAAAAATAAGAGTTGTGTGACTACTGCTTTAGGTACTTATGTTATTGAAGTTAACTTGTCTACTAGTGATTCCTGGGCATTAGATACCAAATGTGGATCTCACACTTGTATTAATAAGTAGGGTCTCACCAAAGGTAGAAAGTTAAAGAAAGGAGAAGTCATCCTACGAGTTAGAAATGGAGCGAAGGTTGTTGCGTTGGCTGTAGAATGCTATGAGTTAATTTTACATAGTGGACTTGTTATAGTTTTAAATAATTGTTATTATGTCCCATCTTTGAGGAGAAACATAATTTCAGTTTCATGTTTGGATTTGGATGGTTTTAATTTCGTTATTACGAATAATAAATGTTTCATTTCTCATAGATTTTTTCTATGTGAATGCTAATTTGTGTGATGGTCTTTATAATCTAAACATGAAAAGGTCCACAGATACTCTTATTCTTCACGTAAATACAAAGAGATTCAAGTCAAATGATTTGATTTAAACCTATCTTTGGATTATCGTCATGTCCACATAAAAGAGAAACACATTTCTAAACATAATGGTTAGAGGTGGTTATCAGTACTTCATACTTTCACTAATGATTTCAGCATATATGGTTACATGTATCTCTTAAAACATAAAAGTGAATCATTTGAGATGTTTCAAATATTTAAGAATGAAGTACAAAATCAACTTAGTAAAACTATTAAAGCACTTCGATCAGATTGAGGTGATGAATATTTAAGCCAAGAGTTTGATAATCATCAAAACTGTGGGATTGTCTCACAGTTAACTCCTCTAGCTACTCCACAATGGAATGGTTTTCTGAGATGAGAAATTGAACTTTATGGGATATGGTTTGATTTATGATGATTCATGCAGATCTTCTTATTTCCTTTTGGGGTTATGCCTTAAAAACTACTGCATTTACACTAAATCATGTTCCTTCTAAAGCGGTTGATAAAACCCTATATGAGATGTGGTTTGGGAAAAGACCAAGTTTGTTTTTCCTTAAGATTTGAGGATGTGAGGTTTTTGTACGGCAACAAATCTTAAAAAAATTATCAGCCAAATCTACCAAGTGTGTATTTGTTAGTTATCCTAAAGAAACTAGAGGAGACTACTTTTCTAATCCCACTAAGAGCAAAGTGTTTGTTGCTCAATAATGTCTTTATGGAAAAAGAGTTTATTTCAAAAGACAATAATGGGAACATAATAAGTCTTAAAGAAGTTCAAGAACCACAAATAAACATTCAACCAGCAGTGGGAGATCAACAAAGTCTTGATCTAGTTGAAACTCCACAAGTATCACAATGCCCGCGTAGGTTTGATAGGGTAAGACATCAGCCTAAGCGATTTGGATTTCGTATTACTGATAGTAGTAAGGTGTTGCTTAGGGATCAAAAAGAGTCAACTACTTATCAGGAGACTTTGTCTAACCCTGATGCAGATAAATGGCTTAGTTTCATGAATTTTGAGATGCAATCCATGTATAATAACCATGTTTGGAACCTGGTTGATTTACCTAAAGGTTGTAAGACCATTGGATGTAAATGGGTTTTCAAGAAGAAAACTGACATGGATGGCAATGTGCATACCTATAAAGCACGGCCAGTAGCAAAAGGTTTTAGACAGACTCAAAGTGTTCATTATGATGAGACTTTTTCTCCTATAGCCATGTTTAAATCCATTAGAATTTTAATTGTCATAACCGCATATTATGACTATGAGATATGGCAAATAGATGTCAAAACAGCTTTTCTAAATGGAAAATTACTTGAGGATGTGTATATGATACGGCTTGAAGGGTTTGTTCATATTAAGAATTCTAGGAATGCGTGCAAGCTTCAAAACCCATTTATGGATTAAAGCAAGCTTTTTGAAGTTGGAATCTTCATTTTGATGAAGCAATTAAGGAATTCGGTTTCATTAAAAATGAAGATGAACCTTGTGTATACAAGAAGGTCAGTGAGAGCGTGGTTATTTTCTTGGTACTGTATGTTGATGATATTACTCATTGAAAATGACATCCCAAGCTTGCAGAGTATCAAGTCTTGGTTGGGGAAGTTTTTCTCAATAAAGGACTTAGGAGATGTAACTTACATCCTTGGGATTAAGATCTATAGGGATAGATCTAAAAGGTTTATCAGTCCAAGTCAGAGTGTTTATGTTGAGAAGGTACTTAATAGGTTCAGTATGCAAGACTCTAAAAGGGGATCGTTGCCAATGTCTCATGGTATAAGTCTTAATAAGACTTAATGTCTGAAGACTAATGATGAGAGAGAGCGCATGAATTCGATTCTATATGCATCAGCTATCGAATCTATCATGTATGCCATGTTATGCACCTGACTTGATGTATCATATGCTTTGAGCGTAACAAGCAGATATCAGGCTGATCCCAGTGAGAGTCACTGGATAGTAGTACAGAACATTCTTAAGTACTTGAGAATGACTAAAGACTTGTTCTTGGTCTATGGAAGTTTGGAAGATGAGCTTGTTGCAATTGGTTACACAGATGCAAGTTTTTGAACTGATATAGATGACTTTAGATCGTAGTTAGGATATATGTTTACTTTGAGTGGACGTGCAATGAGCTGGAAAAGTTCGAAGCAACAAATTGTGGCAGATTGTATAGCAGAAGCTGAGTATATTGCAGCGTCTGATGCATCTAACAAGGCAGTTTTTATCAAAAACGTCATCTCTGAACTTGGTGTGGTTCTGATTACCAAAGACTTCAATATTAGGAGCATGATAATTTGGCACAATCAAACGTTGCCTTTAACCGGACGATTATAAAGATTGTGATTTGTTACCATGTGAATAATATGTGAAAGTGTGTAATCAAGAAATAATTTATCACTCTTATATAGAGAGTGATATCAGTGGATCCCTCGATATGATATACCGATAATGTCCAAGTCCATGTAAATTGATATGATTAATGTCACTTGGATATTTTCAGTTTACCTAAAAATCAAGACTGGTACGATTGATCATTAAGGGTGACTTTCCATGACTTATGTTTAATCTAAGGATATCGCACGATAAAATTATATTATATATGTTATTCATTAGGTTGTATCGATGTTGATATTCATGCTACTTGGGTAGTCATAATGTCTTGCTAGAGATTGCTTATGACTTGTGTACCAAAATGGTTTTTGTTTACTGCCAACGTCGCATGAACCTATTGGGTTGCATATAAAGAATGGCTTTGCGCAATTTCAATTGGTCCAGAGTAATGAATTTTACATGATAGAATTAATGACACAAAAGTCCTTACGATATGTTATATGATAACTTATTAATAGGGGCGTATGTGTAATTTTCTTAAACTACCTAAATATAAAAGTTGTATTATGAATAGGATTTTAAGTGAGGGCTTATCAACACATATAAATAGAGGATGAAACCCTAAAACGAAATAAGATTATCTTTCTTTCTATTTTTGAGTTCTCTAGATTTTAGGAGAGAAAAAAAACGTCTTCTATCTCCCTTAGGCTAGCACTCCAAATTGTGGTCACCGTTCGTGTGTGGATTTCTGACAGAGGACACGCACTTGAACGTCCCGAATATTGAATGATTAGAGAAGGAAATCACATAAGAAGGTAAGATTTACATTCTTAGATCTAGTTTAATATATTTCGTTCATTAGGTTGTATTGATTTTGGTATTCATGCTACTTGGGTAGTCATAATGTCTTGCCAGAGACTACTTATGACTTGTGTACCAAAATGGTTTTCGTTTACCGCTAACGTCGCATGAACCTATTGGGTCACACACAAAGAATGACTTTGCGCAATTTCAGTTAGTCCAGAGTAATGAATTTTATATGATAAAATTCATGACACAAAAGCCCTTACAATTTGTTATATGATAACTTATTAATATAAGAGTATGTATAATTTGCTTAAACTGCCTAATTATAATAGTTGTATTATGAATAGGATTTTAAGTGAGGGCTTATGTACATATATAAATAAAGGTTGAAACCCTAAAATGAAATTAGATTTTTCATTTTTTTTTTCGAGTTCTCTTGATTTTGGGAGAGAAAGAAAAATGTTTTCAATCTCTATTGGGGCTAGAACTCCAAATTTTGGTCACCGTTCGTGTGTGGATTTCGGATAGAGGATACTCATTTGAACATCTTCGAAGTTGAACAATTA
Source organism: Stephania cephalantha (assembly GCA_039657325.1). Taxonomy (NCBI): domain Eukaryota; kingdom Viridiplantae; phylum Streptophyta; class Magnoliopsida; order Ranunculales; family Menispermaceae; genus Stephania; species Stephania cephalantha. The sequence continues at coordinate 33,523,377 of CM077569.1, forward strand.
GAGAAGGAAATCACGGATTAAGGTATGGTTTGAAATTTATTTTCGATCATGTTAGGGTTGTTCAAAATTGTTTTGAATTTTTCACTGCGTATGAACCCAAAACCCAACAACTTCCTCATATTAAATTGAAATGGGCTCATTCTGGTGGCATTTAAAAGCTAACTTAAAGGGAAACAACTTTTGCTTACTGAAAGATTTTGAAATTTAATTGTTTTATGTCTAAAAATCGTCTGCAACATTAATGTCCTATTGTTTTGAGCATAACTACCTCATTTCTTATTAGATTTAGCTCATCTTTAAGTATGATGTTCTTGGATATGTTTGTAGGTTTCAGTAAGAAAATCATGAGTTTTCAAGTGAAGGTTTAGGAGAAATAAATTTTTCAAAGTTGTTGGTGAAAAACTAAAACTGTTTTTAGCTATTTTGGTAAAATTTTCATATCTCCTTCGATTCTAATTGAAATTACGCAAACTTTATAGTTCTGAAAAGCTAAGATATAACTCTAAAAACTTCGATGTGTACCACAATAAATAATTTTAATTTTTCATAATTGAAATCAACTCATAAGTTGTTGCACGAAAATTGTCTCTATTTTAGTAAAGTATATTTGAACCTAACCAAATTATTAATGGGGGTGATTTTAAGAAATTGGAATGTCTACCTTTTAAACCAACTCTAATGCGCTTGTATAAGTCCTAAAGCACCCTAATTAACCTCAGAAACTAAGAGGAGAGTCTCAAAAGTTTGGATATGCGTTATGGGGTATTGGGGGGCAGATTAGCCTAGGAACTTTACGTGCTATGTAAGTAAATCTATTGAGGTTCTTTACTACATTTCATTTTCAATATATCATTGTTCTATTGTCTATTTTTACTAGTATGTGCCTTGTGATCTGATATCACGAATTTTGGTTGATTCTACTCGCTTAGTGAGTTGTTTTGGTCATGATAACGTTCATTGAATTGATTCATTGACTCTATTATTGTCCATTGTACTTGTTGGCTTTTTATGAATTGATTTAAGAGTTGGATGCATGCTATTAAGGTACTTGTATTGATGAATAGTACATGGACTTGTACTCTTACTTATAGTGCTTTTGTAAGCAATAAATTTTCTCTATAGTTCTTAATGATGATTCCTTGTGAATATAAAGTAGTCCTAGTGTCTAGGGTCCATTGCACTATATTGCGATGAGCGAAACATGGGGTTAGAGTCCCCGGGGATGTTGACACTCGCCACTATTATGGCGCTACATCCTCGGTTAAAGTCCCTTGGGTTGTCGGTAAATGATTACCAGATTGTGCGAAAATATGTACATCCTTTTTAAAGTGGCCGTAAAGGTTGAAGTCACATAGCTCCAGCCGACCGGACCTAGATCACCACTACTTAGCCTAGTGTCAGTTTCACTTGTTCAGCTTTGTTATTTACTGGCATATTTCAGTTGCAGCAATCCTTTGCTAATTTTATGCTTTCAAATACCTTTTGTGTATTTAGAAATATGGATGACAATCTCCAGATGTTACTTTCTACTTTACTGCACTCACCATCCTTTTTATGACGGTGGGTATAGATCCATCGACTATCAGGACCAGCAAGTAGAAGCTTGGCGACTACCCCTGAGCCAGTGGCATGCATTCTATACCGACTTTATAGGTTTCAATGTTTTGTCGTACTACGTACTTTGTCATTCGGATACTTTTGGGTTGTATATTTGTACGCGTTGAGTGTTGGTATCCTGACTTGACACATGTTTATTACACTAATTATCACCCTTTTGTTATATATATACATGTGATCTTGCTTTCCTAGTTTTCCAAACCTAGGATTTGTATTAATTGCTTTCGCTAAATTTGTAAAGCTTCCGCTAAATAATCTATAAGTTATGAAAAATCTTAATTAATTCAAAAATTTAATAGGAATGAAAGTTGTGTAATGTTTATGTTATACTTGATTATCGAATAGGACAAAAAGGTTGACTAATACGTTATTAAGTCCTACATGGCTGAGATTAAGGCTTAATGATGGGATTAGGTCGGACGGTGCCTTAGATTAAGGAAGGGGCCATCACAGTTGGTATTAAAGCAAAATTTTAGATAAACACACAACAAAACTTGAATAAAACGCAAATCATTCAAGTGGAAACTAGACGATCCTTTCCTAGAAACCATTAGTTGGAAAGTAAGTGAGAGTGAAATGGGGATTTTCATATGTATATGTTAGTTGAAGTATGTGTAGTACCTATATACGATACCTACGTAGTAATTGATTCGCGCTCATTTTCAATATGAAGACATCGATGACTAATGCATTTGTGGGTGGAGACACTGGAGCTAGTGGTAGTCAGCCTCTTACCAGAAAGGCATTTACGGCACCACCAGCACCATGACAGCAACATCAATAGGGTGGTAGAGGCCAAGGTAGAGGCCGAGGCCAAGATGATTATAGACAGTGATTGAGATAGGAACAAGGTCAAGTACAATATTATGATTAGGGACAGAGGCAACAGTTTAACCAGCGTGGACCGATCATTTGTTATAGATGGGGTTAGGCAGGACATATAGCTATAGATTGTTTAGAGCCAGCAGCAGCCTATCCATAGTAGGGTTGAGACGGAGCTCATATGGTAGCATAACCAAATCTTAGGGCGATACAAGGACTTATTGAGGGCACACTTTCCATTTTTAGAAGAGATTCTTATGTGTTATTTGATTCTGGTTCTATCATTTCATTCATTGGTAGTCGCATGATAAACATCCTAGGATTGACACCTGTTAGGCTTATAGTACACTTTATTTTGAGTACCACAGTCAGGCATTGAATTTACCCAAATAGTTTTATCAAGGGATGTCCAGTCGAGATAGGTGGGGTAGTGTTACATGCAGATTTCAGAGTTCTTGAGTTCTTAGAGTTTGATGCGCAGTTAGGAATGGATTGGTTAGCAGCATACCACAGTCATATCAACCATTTCAGTAAGAAAGTGATATTTGAGATCCCAAGGCGTCCAACATTTACATACCAATGTAATGCATCGATAGTAGGTACCAAGAGAAGTCGACTTGCGACTAGTGAGGAGATTGAGGCGTTGGTACCACTGTACACAGTACTGGAGAGTCAAAGACTCAGGTTGGAGGATAGTTCGATAGTGTGCGAGTTCCCATATGTTTTCCTATAGGATTTATCGGGATTACCGTCACTTCGAGAGATAAACTTTATCATCGAGATCTTACTAGGAACTAGACCCATTTCTATACCGTCATATCGTATGGCTCCAAGAGAGTTGGAGGAGTTAAGGAGTCAGCTACAGGATTTAGGATATAAGGGATTCATCACCCAATCCATGTCGCCATGGTGAACACCCGTCATTTTTGTGAAGAAGGACGATACTTTGAGATTGTATATTGATTACAAACAGTTGAATAAAGTCACAGTCAGAAACAAGCATCTAATGCAATGGATTGACAATTGATTTGATCAGTTGAGAGGAGCGCAATTTTTCACCAAGATAGACTTGATATCGGGATATCATCAGCTTAGGATCAAGGATGAGGATACCTCAAAGACAACATTCAGCACGAGGTACAGACACTATCAGTTCACTGTTATGTTATTCGAACAAACCAACGCCCCAACCATGTTCATAGATTTGATGCATCAAGTTATGTGACCATATGTTGACCACTTCGTGATTATTTTAATTAATGACATACTGATCTATTCGAGGAATCGAGAGGATCACGAACAGTACCTCACGGAGATGTTGTAGATACTGAGGAAGCACGTATTAGGGCATGTCCCTAAATCAATCTATAAACATTATTTATCTTATAGTTTTAGTTAATAAAATAGAGGTTTTATTTGTTGTTTTATTATAAGTGATTGCATGTTTACGTTATAGTAACTTCCATAGGTATTTTTTGAAATATCCTAAATGTCCTTAGTCGGTCATTATACTGGGAACTATAATGAATTAAGACTAGTGTGAATCTTGATTGATAGTCATATGATGATCATGCGTATAAGGATACGAATCAAGATTATGAGTACTTATTATGGAATAAGATATTGGACCAACCCGCTATGAGAACACCACATGGATTAAGTCATAGGTGTTACTCATGATAGGTATATCATTTAGTCCTTCGACTTGAGATTACCATAGACTTTAATATTAGGAGCATGATAATTTGACACAATCAAATGTTGTCTTTAACTGAACAATTATAAAGATTGTGATTGGTTACCGTATGAATAATAGGTGAAGGTGTGTAATCAAGATAGAATTTGTCACTCTCGTATAGAGGAAATATCAGTGGATCCCTAGATTAGATAAAATGATAATGGCCAAGTCCATGTGAATTGATATGATCAATATCACTTGGATGTTTTTCAGTTTACCTAAAGATCGAGACTAGTACGATTGAACATTAAGGGTGAATTTCCATGCTCTATGTTTAATCAAAGGATATCGCTCGCTAAAAGGATATGATATACGTTATTAATTAGGTTGTATCGATGTTGATATTCATGCTACTTGGGTAGTCATAATGTCTTGTTAGAGACCACTTATGACTTGTGTACCAAAATGGTTTTGGTTCACTGCCAACGTCGCATGAACCTATTGGGTCACACACAAAGAATGGCTTTACACAATTTCAATTGGTGCAGAGTAATGAATTTAATATGATAAAATTCATGACATAAAAGCCCTTACGATTTGTTATATGATAAATTATTAATAGGGGAGTATGTGTAATTTGCTTAAACTGTGTAAATACAATAGTTGTATTACGAATAAGATTTTAAGTGAGGGCTTATCTACACATATAATTAAAAGGTGGATCCCTAAAAACGTAATGAGATTTCGTTTTACAATTTTTCGAGTTCTCTGGATTTAGGGAGAGAAAGAAAAATCATTTTTCAATCTCTCTTGGGGCTAGCACTCCAAATTGTGGTCACCATTCGTATGTGGATTTTTGATAGAGGACGCACACTTGAACGTCTTAAAAATTGAACAATCAAAAGGAAATCACGGAATAAGGTATGATTTATTTTTATAGATTTAGTTTAATGGAACTTATTTTCGATCCTGTTTGGGTTTTTCAAAATTTGTTTTGAATTTTCCACTGCGTATGAACCCCAAAAGCCCGATAGTGGTATCAGAGCATTAGGCTCGGTTCTATTAAACGTTTGCATGTTTTCAATGATGTATATATGATATATGTGTGAAAACATAATCTTGGTTAATGTATATATGATCTACATATAGATTCTGTGATAAATGTTATCAAGAATTGGTTTTAAAGCATGTTGTTGATTCATGTATATTGATACATCGCATGATATGATTCAATGATAGTATTCATGTATAGAATATTTCGATTAACATATATTTTATATTGAGCAATGTGAATTTTGTATGTTCATGGTAGACTTCATATTTAGGTTAATATGATTCTGATCTTGAACACATATTTCGTATTGTTCAATAATTATGTATGTCTCCATGATAGAGATCATGATTAGGTTAATATTATTAATTTAATATGATTCAGATGTTGAATGCATGATTAATATCTCGAAATTGATTTTGACCATATATATCATTTAAGTAATCTGTTAGTAAATTCCTATAAGATAGGAGATAAACTTGTAATTGGATTAGAATTACAAATCCTATAAGAAAGGTGAGATATAAAACAACTCCTAATTGGATTAGGATTCAAAGTATCTTAAATTCTAATTGGATTAGGATAAGATATTAAGTTAATGGTGGGCCCAAAATAATTAAAAATGTCTTAATTAATATTTTTCTGAATTAAAATAAGGGGGAGTTTTGGTTGATTGGATTGACTAAAATTAAGAGAGAATTTAGGCGATTATCAATTTTCGCAATTGAAATTTGTTGTCTTTAAAAAAAATCGGGGCCCTTTGCCTCATTACCCCGTCCATTGCGGTCAATGGAACAACGCCCATTGATCAAACAATGAGATCGCTTCTTGCTTTCAGTAGCGTCCAAAATTCATACAATAGTCAATATTTGTATGATTTCCTAACTTTTTAGTGATTATTCACGCATTGAAATATATGATATTTATCTTATTTAACTATGATCACTAAAACAAACAAAAATCCCTCTTTCAAATTTTAAGTCAAGCGTCATCCATTCGAAACACTTGTCAAGGCTTTGATCACATCAATATGGGTCTGCCTTCACATAGTGTATTGTGTTATTTTGGTGAGGCAAGTTGAGTAACGGTTACTCTATTGTTTGAAATGGTTAGACTTGATAAAGCTATCAAAACGGTTTTGGGCTTTAGACACTAGAAGAGATAAAACATGCTAAGGCATAAGATGTCATAATCTCATAAAATAACTAAAAGTTACATATGATGTAATTGGTAATTGGTACCTAACTAAATAACCTAATTCTAAGTGTAATGCCTTAGCTATCTTAGAATTAGGTGAAACATGGATTTTAGTCCCTTAAATTAACATAATATTTTTAAGGAGGGTTGTTAATTTAGTGGAAGTTTATTCCTCTATACTAAAATGAACTTTTGTATAATCTTTGTTGTAGATCTATAGACTCTTCAAATCACAATCCCTTGTCACTACGATCCATCTTTGAGAAGGATAAGTTGTTCGGGACAAACTTTCTTGACTGGTTCAGAAACTTGAGAATTGTTCTTAAGCATGAATGCAAGTTGTATGTTCTGGATGATCCTATTCCTGAGGAACCACCAGCCAATGCTTTAAGAGTCGTGAAGGATGCACATACTAAGCATGTCAATGACTTAACTGATGTTGCATGCATTATGTTGGCTACCATGGTTCCTAAACTTCAAAAGGACATGGAACACATGGAAGCTTACGACATGGCTACTACGCTGAAGGAAATGTTCAAACAGCAGGCTAGGCAAGAAAGGTTCAAGATAGTCAAGAACCTTCATTCTTGCAAAATGGCTGAGGGTGCGTCAGTTAGTCTTCATGTTCAGAAAATGAAGGGCTATATTGATCATCTTCACAGACTTGGATTTCCCGTAAGCCAAGAGTTGGCTACAAATTTGATCCTAAATTCATTGCCAGATAGTTATTCACAATTTGTGATGAACTATAACATGAATAACATGGAGAAGTATATCTCAGAGTTGCATTTGATGCTTAAAATGGCTGAGCAGAATGTCAAGAAACCCATTGCTACTGTGTTGATGGTTCAGAAATGAAAGACGGCTAAAGTTACCAAGGCTGTTGTGAGTGTCACAAAGCCTATGGAACAAGTCAAACCTCATGCTGCTTCTATTTCAAAGTCCCAGAAGGAAAAGGAAAAAGAAGAAAATTGTCATTTCTGCCATGCACCTGGACATTGGTTCAAAAATTGCAAGCTCTATCTTGAATATCTAACGAAAAATTAGAGTAGTGCGACTACTACTTCAGGTATTTACGTTATTGAAGTCAACTCGTCTACTAGTGATTCCTGGGTATTGGATACCGGATGTGGATCTCATATTTGTATTAATGTGTAGGGTCTCGCCAAAAGTAAAAAGCTAAAGAAATGAAAAATCATCTTACTAGTTGAAAATGGAGCAAAGGTTGTTACATTGGTTGTAGGATGCTATGAGTTAATTTTACCTAGTGGGTTTGTTTTAATTTTAAATAATTGTTATTATGTCCCTACCTTGAGCAAAAACATCATTTGAGTTTCATGTTTGGGTTTGGATGGTTTTAATTTCATTATTGCGAATAATAAATGCTCCATTTCTCGTAAAGACATTTTCTATATGAATGTTGATTTATGTGATGGTCTTTATATTCTAAACATGAAAAGGTCCACAGATACTCTCATTCTTAACGTAAATGCAAAGAGATTCAAGTTAAATGATTCGAATCAAACCTACCTTTGACATTGTTGCCTTGGCCACATTAATGAGAAATGCATTTCTAAACTCCATAAAGATGGACTTTTAGATTCATTTGATTTTGAATCATATGAAACATGTGTATCTTGTTTACAAGGCAAGATGACAAAGAGTCCCTTTATTGGACACAGTGAAAGGACAAGTGATTTATTGGGTCTAATACATACTGATGTATGCAGTCCTATAAACATAATGGCTAGAGGTGGTTTCATTACATTCACTAGATGATTTCAGTATATATGGTTACGTGTGTCTCATGAAACATAAAGGTGAATCTTTTGAGACGTTTCGAACATTTCAGAATGAAGTGCAAAATCAACTTGGTAAAACTATTAAAGCACTTCGATCGGATCGAGGTGGTGAATATTTGAGCCAAGAGTTTGATGATTATCTTAGAAACTTTGGGATTGTCTCACAGTTAACCTCCCCAGCAACTCCATAATGGAATGGTGTTTCTGAGAGGAGAAATCAGACTCTATTGGATATGGTTCGATGTATGATGAGTCAAGCTGATCTTCCTATTTCCTTTTGAGGTTATGCCTTAGAAACTGCTGCATTTAAACTAAATCGTGTTCCTTCTAAGGCGGTTGATAAAACACCACATGAGATGTGGTTTGGAAAAAAGGCCAAGTTTGTCCTTCCTTAAGATTTGGGGCTGTGAGGTTTTCATATGACGACAAATCTCAGATAAATTATCAGCCAAATCTACCAAGTGTGTATCAGTTGGTTATCCTAAAGAAACTAGAGGATACTACTTTTATAATCTCACTGAGAACAAAATGTTTGTTGCTCGGAATGGTGTCTTTATGGAAAAAGAGTTTATTTTAAAAGACAACAGTGGGAATAAAGTAAGTCTTGAAGAAATTCAAGAACCACAAATAAACACTCAACCGCCAGTAGGAGATCAACTAAGTTTTGAACTAATTGATCCTCCACAGGTATCACAAGGCCCTCGTAAATCTGATAGGGTAAGACAACAGCCTAAAAGATTTGGATTTCTTATTACTGATAGTAGTGAGGTGTTGCTTATGGATCAAAATGAATCTACTACTTATCAGGAGGATGTTTCTAGCCCTGAGGCAGATAAATGGCTTAATGCCATGAATTTTGATATGCAATCCATGTATGATAACCAAGTTTGGAACCTGGTTGATTTACCTGAAAGTGGTAAGACCATTGGATGTAAATGGCTTTTCAAGAAGAAAACCGACATGGATGGCAATGTGCATACCTATAAAGTACAGCTTGTAGCGAAAGGTTTCAGATAGACGCAAGGAGTTGATTATGATGAAAATAGCTTAAATCCATTAGAATTCTAACTGTCATGGCTGCATATTATGACAATGAGATATGGAAAACGGATGTCAAAACAACTTTTTTAAATGGAAAATTACTTGAGTACGTGTATATGATGCAGCCTGAAGGGTTTTTTCATCATGAGACTTCTAGGAAGGTGTGCAAGCTTCAAAGATCTATTTATGGATTAAAGCAAGCTTCTCAGAGTTGGAATCTTCGTTTTGATGAAGCAATTAAGGAATTTGGTTTCATTAAAAACAAATATGAGCCTTGTGTATACAAGAAGGTCAATAGGAGTGTGGTTGTTTTCCTGGTGCTGTATGTTGATGATATATTACTCATCGGAAATGACATCCCAACCTTGTAGAGTGTTAAGTCTTGGTTAGGGAAGTTTTTCTCAATGAAGGACTTAAGAGATGCAACCTACATCATTGGGATTAAAATCTATAGGGATAGATCTAAAAGGTTGATCGGTCTAAGTCAGAGTGCTTATATTGATAAGGTACTGAATAGGTTCAATATGTAAGACTCTAAAAGAGGGTCTTTGCCAATGTCTCATGATATAAAACTCAGTAAGACTCAATGTCTGAAAACTAATGATTAGCGAGAGCGCATGAATACGATTCCATATGCATAAGCTATTGGATCTATCATGTATGCCATGTTATGCACTCGACCTGATGTATCATATGCTTTGAGCGCAACAAGTAGATATTAGTCTGATCCCGGTGATAGTCACTGGATAACAGTAAAGAAGATTCTAAACTACTTGAGAAGGACTAAAGAAGTGTTATTAGTCTATGGAAGTTTAGAAGACGAGCTTGTTGTAAGTGGTTACATAGATGCAAGTTTTCAAACTGATATAGATGACTTCATATCGCAATCTGGATATGTGTTTACTTTGAATAGAGGCGCAGTGAGCTGGAAAAGTTCGAAGCAAGAAACTGTCGCAGATTCAACAATAGAAGCTGAATATATTGCAGGGTCCGATGTAGCTAAGTAGGCAGTTTGGATAAAAAAGTTCATCTCAAAACTTGGTGTGGTTCCCAGTATAGCTAGCCTCATTTGCTTGTATTGTGACAACAACGAAGTGATAGCACAGGCCAAGGAACCAAGATCACACCACCGATCCAAACATATACTTAGACGTTTTCATATCATTCGAGAAATCATTAAGAGGGGGGACGTAAAGATTTGCAGAGTTCCTAAAGAAGACAATGTTGCATTTCCTTTGACAAAGACTCTTCCACAAGGGAAACATGATGGTCATGTTAGGTCATTAGGTATTAGATGCATGAATGATTGGCCCTAGTGCAAGTGGGAGATGTTAAGGCATGTGCTCTAGGTCAATCTACAAACATTGTTTATCTTTTAGTTTTAGTTAATAAAATAGAGGTTTTATTTGATATTTTATTATAAGTGATTGCATTTTACATTATAGTAAGATCCATGGTATTTGTTGAAATATTCTAAATGTCCCTAGTCGGTCATTATACTGGGAACTATAATGAATTAAGACTAGAGTGAATGTTGATTGATAGTCATATGATGATCATGCGTATAAGGATACGAATCAAGATCATGAGTACTTATTATGGAATAAGATACTGAACCGACCTACTACGAGAACACCATATGGATTAAGTCATAGGTGTTACTCATGATAGGTATATCATTTAGTCCTTCGACTTGAGATTACCGTAGACTTCAATATTATGATCATGATAATTTGACACAATAAAATGTTGTTTATAACCAAACAATTACAAAGATTATGATTGGTTACCGTGTGAATAATATGTGAAGGTGTGTAATCAAGATAGAATTTGTCACTCTCGTATAGAGTGAAATATCAGTGGATCATTCGATAAGATAGACTGATAATGGCCAAGTGCATGTGAATTGATATGATCAATGTCACTTGGATGTTTTTCAGTTTACCTAAAGATAAAGACTAGTACGATTGAACATTAAGGGTGACTTTCCATGTCTTATGTTTAATCAAAGAATATCGCTCGACAAAAAGATATGATATACGTTATTAATCAGGTTGTATCGATGCTTATATTCATGCTACTTGGGTAGTCATAACGTCTTGCTAAAGACCGCTTATGACTTGTGTACCAAAATAGTTTTAGGTTCACTGCCAACGTCGCATGAAGCTATTGGGTCGCACACAAAGAATGGTTTTGCACAATTTCAATTGGTCGAGAGTAATGAATTTTATATGATAAAATTCATGAGATAAAATCCATTACAATTTGTTATATGATAAATTATTAATAAGGGCGTATGTGTAATTTGCTTAAATTACGTAAATACAATAGTTGTATTACAAATAGGATTTTAAGTGAGGGTTTATCTACACATATAAATAAAGGGTGGATCCCTAAAAACGTAATAAGATTTCGTTTTACAATTTTTTGAGTTCTCTGGACTTAGGGAAAGAAAAAAAAATCGTTTTTCAATCTCTCTTGGGGCTAGCACTCCAAATTGTGGTTATCGTTTGTGTGTGGATTTCAAATAGAGGACGCGCACTTGAACGTCTTGAAAATCGAATAATCAAAAGGAAATAATAGAATAAGGTATGATTTACTTTCATAGATTTAGTTTATTGGAACTTATTTTCGATCCTGTTGGGGCTTTTCAAACAATGTTTTGAATTTTTTATTGCATATGAACCCCAAAAATCCAACAGCACGGATTTATGCCAAGTTCAGCAAGTATGTATTTTAACTTTTAGATGTCAAGTTTTTGGGCATGTCGTTGGGGAAGCAGGAATTATAGTAGATTCGGCCAAGATTTAGGTTATCATGGATTGGTCGGCACCGACGTCAATTACCGAGATTAGAAATTTTATGGGTTACTAGGGTATTATAAGAGATTCTTGAAGGATTTCTCAAAAATCGCTTCACTGATTACCCGATTGACATAGAAGGACATCGTGTTTGATTAGTCTAAGGAGTGCGAGTAAGCATTTGCTCAAGTGGAGAAATTGTTGACTACCACGGCAGTGTTGGTGTCGACGTGAGCTGGATAAGGAATTCTTGGTTTATACAGATGCTTCTCATACAGGTCTAGGTTGCATGTTGATGTAGATAGAGGTACAGTGGCATACGCTTCTAGATAGCTGAAGATACATGAAAAGAATTATCCCACACATGATTTGGAGTTGGTAGCGGTGGTATTTTCACTAAAGATATTAAGACATTATTTGTATGTTGAGAGATTCGTACTCTTTATTGATCACAAAAGTTTGAAGTATTTCTTTACTGAAAGAGCGAAACATGAGCAGCGCATATGACTAGAGTGTCTAAAGGACTACGACTTTTCTCTAGAGTACCACCCAGGAAAAGCCAACGTAGTTGCGAATGCACTAAGTAGGATACCTAGGGATGCTGAGATTGTCAGATGACATATGACGCATGAGTATGGGTTACTCAAGGCAGCATTGATGGCGAGTCAGTTAGAGGTTATTACTGACACTCAGGTGATTATATGCGTATAGATGAGATTGCACACTATGTATACACAAAGAGTGTTTAAGGGTCAAAGAACCAATATTTTATACCCGAGGTTCAGCGAGTTGGCGCAGAGTGATGGTTGTGTTGATTAGACTGAGAGGTCAAATTAGTGTTTGAGATTTAAAGGTAGATTGTGGATATCGTTATTGGCAGAGCTGAGATATGAGATTCTACAAGATTCACATCATTCTTAGTTCATCTTTCATGTAAGTAGGACCAAGATGTACCATGACATGAGGTGATATTTTTGGTGGCCTGATATGAAGGCGGACATATTTGAGTTCATTAGGAAATATGGGATTTGTCAGTAGGTCAAGGCTAAGCATCGTAGACCTAGAGGAATATTCTAGCCACTTCACATTCCATGATGATAGTGGGAAGAGATTGCCATGAATTTTGTTAGAGGACTACCGAGAACTGCCAAAAAAAAAAATTGATATGGGCGATTGTGGATAGATTGACGAAGTCTGCTTACTTTCTACCTGACCCAGCTCTCTACACATTTGACCAATTGAGCGTATTGTTCGAGAGAGAGAGATAAAGAAAGAAAGAGAGGGAGAGAGATATATAATCAGGCTATATGGGGTATCGTTGACTATCTCATCAGATAGATATGTTATGTATACATCTAGGATGTGGTGGAATATGCAGGAGTAATATGGTACGCGCTTACAGTTCAGCACAGCTTTTCACCCTCTAACTGATAGGCGGACTGAGAAATTGATTCAGGTTCTCGAGGATATGCTCCAGGCTTATGTAAATTGGCGGATCTTGGGAGGAGTACCTACGACTGTGTGAATTTGCATACAACAACAGTTATCAAGCCAACATTGAGATGGTGCCATTAGAGGCTTTATATTGCATATCGTGTCATTCGCAGTGATCTCACGTATACCGAGGGAGCCTTAATATATTTAATGGTTTCTCCTTGGAAGGGTCTTCACAGATTTGGGTTGAAAGGCAAGTTAGCACCGAGATTTCTTAGGCTTTCAAGATAAAACGATGGGCCAAGAAAGTTTCACATAAGTCAAAGATTCATCCGGTCTTTCATATCTCTATTTGACTAGCTAAGTCGAAGGCAAACGTAAGACCAACAATTGAATTGAGCTAGATTGACTTGAGGGAGGTTGTTACTTATAAGGAGCAGCCACCATAAATCCTAGATCGAAAAGTACAGCAGTTGAGAGGCAAGTATATCCCAAAGGTGTTGTTCAAGTGGCAGTTCCATAATGATTCGGAATTTACTAAGGAACGAGAAGACTATAAGCGAGATAGATTCCCGAACCTTTTCGAGTTAGGTATAATCCTAACCTAAATTTTAATTTCGAGGACAAGATTTTCATTAGTTGGGAAGATTTGTGACGACCTAAATTTCTAATCCTAATTATTCATGTAATTAGGATCACCGACCAATAATGTGGGACCTGCATCAAGATGAGTGCACTGATCGAGGCATGTGGCCGAGATATATTTTAGTTTTGTGTGGTGTATTCCAAGTGTAATGTGTTTATATGTTCTTATTAAGTCACTTCTACTTGTATATAGATGTCGAGACGTTAACAGGGACACACCTCGAGATGCATATTAGCATGGAACTAGAGATAGATAGTGATATGGTAATTCTTAAGTTAAATTAATGTGACTTAAAATAGCTAATTCAATTTGCCTATAGTTCAATTTACATAAATGTGACCTAAGTTAGAAAAATAAAGTAATAGTCATTGATGTACCTGGAGATATGTATGAACATCATCACAAGACAATTAAGATAAAGTATGCGTTAGAAAGGACAAGTTAAAGTATGTGTTAGGAAGGATGAATTAGTGGGTAAGTTAGTGGATTGTAGGATGGGTATAAGCCATTAGATTTTCCTCGAGATGAGTAGGTAAATCAAGATCAGTGGTTACAAATTCATCTAACAATTATACATAAGGACTTCATGTAGAATCCATGCAAATCATCTTCATTTTAATCAAAGAGATATATATATATATATATATATATATAGAGAGAGAGAGAGAGAGAGAGAGAGAGATGTGGAGAGGAAACCTAGCAACTTAGGGAGCAATTCTAATGAATTGGATGGAGATGATCAAGGTTAAGGAAGCTTACAACTAGGTATATCAATTTACACAACTACTATGCAAAATTTTGTCAAAATCTTTAGTTTTGGGTTTCAAGTTTGAAATCGGTTCTGGTTTTTAGTCATTTTCAGAGGGTAGATGTTTGAGTCTTTGAAATTAGTTTATATGTTATGATTTCTCATTTCAAGCTGATAATCCAGCTATTAAGAAGTTCTTAATTTGGTTTTCAAAACAAAAAGTTATAAATTTTTTAAGTTGTAAAGTAAAATTGGAAATTATGTATGTTGTTGTCATGAACCAGTCTTTGTACTTTTGTCATGACTTCCTCATTTTAAATTGCAATAGACAGATTCTAATGGAATTTGAAAGCTAACTCAAATATTTTGGAATTATAATGTTTTCATGTCTAAAAATCCTCTGCAACGTTGATAATGAAACTGAAATTTTAGAGTTTACAGTTTTGCTAATGTCTTGTTGTTTTGAAAATAACTCCCTTATTTCTTATTGGATTGATCTCATCTTTTAGTATGATATTTTAGGATATGTTTGTAGGCTTTAGTGGAAGAACCATGAGTTTTTAAGCTATGGTATAGGAGAAATGAGTTTTTCAATGCTGCTGGTCGAAAACTAAAATTGTTTTAAGCCATTGCGGTAAGATTTTCATATCGCCTTTGATTCTTATCGAAATCATGCAAACCTTATAGTTTTGGAAAGCTAAGACATAGCTCTAAAAACTTCTTTTTTACTACAATATATAATTTTGATATTTTGGTAATTGAAATCAATGCACAAATTGTTTCACCAAACTGTCTCTATTTTATTAAAGTAGATTTGGACATAACCAAATTATTAATTGGAAAAATTTTAAAAATTGAAATTTACATCCATTTAAACCAGCTCTAATAACTTGTACAAGTCCTAAAGCACCTTAATTAACCTCGAGAACTTAATGGAGAATCTTGGGAATTCAGGTACACTTTATGGGGTGTCAAGAGGCTGAATTAGCCTAGGAACTTTGCATGCTATGTAAGTAAATCTTTTGCAGTTCTTTTATATATTTCAATTTCAATATATCATTGTTATATGGTCTATTTTTACTAGTATGTGCTTTGTGATCTGATATCATGAATTTTGGTTGATTATACTCGCTTAAGGAGTTATTTTGGTCAATGGTATCGTTCCTTGAATTGATTCATTGACTCTATTTTTGTCCATTGTACTTGTTGGCTATTTATGAATTAATTTAAGAGTTGGATACCATGTTATTAGGATAGTTGTATTGATGAATTAGATATGAACTTATACTCCTTTTGTAAGCAATAATTTTACTCTATAGTTCTTAATGATGCTTCCTTGTTAATGTAAGTTAGTCCTAGTTAATTGCACTATATTGAGATGAGTGGCACACGGGGCTAGAGTCCTAGGAGATGTCGGCACTCTCCACTATTATGGAGTGGCATATGGGGTTAGAATCCCTAGAGTTGTCAGCAAATGAATACCAGACTATGCGATAATACGCACATCCTTTTTAAGTGGCCTTAAAGGCCGAAGTGACATAGCTCATGACCGACTGAACCTAGGTCATCACTACTTTTTAAGTGGCCACAGATGTTGTATGTCGCTGAACAACAACAGAGTTGGGACGACAGACAGGTCTGTGCTGACGGACTTCAATCAGCAATAGATGTGTTTATGTTGTTGTTCAGCGACATATATTTGTCACAAATCTGTCGCTGGGGTGCACCAGCAACAAAGATTTTACCAATAGCTACTATCTGTCGCTGATTTGTTGCAGAATGGTTTAGCAACAAAATCGTACCACCTTAGCATCAGATTAGTTTGTTGTTGAATCAGTTCTTTCTTGTAGTGTAAGTTCATAAACTAATGCATTTGTTTGTGATGATTTTGTTGAGTTACATAGTTCATAGGTTTTACATTTGGGGATGTACATGGAGATTAACACTGCAAAGGTTGTTGCTCTTCTGGTTTGTAATTTTTTAATTATTTTTCCATAGGTCCAAAAAATGCATACTTTGGGGAGCACGCAGGAATGTTGACAATCTCCTGATCATTTTAGAAGAAAGGAATTGCGTATTTTTCCAATTTAGATATAAAAGTTAGGAAGAGATGTGGGAAGGATCAAAGAGGAGCATACTGTTGTTCTTTTGGGTTCGAAATAATTCAATGTTAACTGGTGGAATCTCAGGGTAGTTGGGGATTGATAGTATAGATGGTGCTACTTTAGACATATTTTGGTTGTTTCAATATTCCTTTTCTCATATTTTCTTTCATGTTTGGGAACTAAAGTCAGGGAAGGGGGAGCAATTAGGCATGTTCGAACTTGAACTATTGCTTTCGAACTCAAATTCGACAAGGTATTGCTTCCAAATTTGTCCCAATCATTAAAGATAAAATAGAAAGTACGTAGAGGAAGATGGCGAGCACAAATTAAAGAACTGAAAGGATGTCGAAATTTTACAGGTTGCAAAGCTGGTAAAATGGAATGTTTCTGATATGTTTTCGGGCTAATTGTTGGGTTGGGCAGCTGTGAGTTTTGGGGCAAATAACGCAGTGCATAAGTTTCCTAATTGCATACTCATATGTATACGGGAGTGGAAGCAAAGATCCCACCCAAATTGTTGATGTTGTTAATGCGACTCTGTTGTTTCTTACATAATTGTGAAAAACGCCAGAATTAATGTCCGTTGAATACTCTTTCTCTTCTACATCAAAAGTGTCATTTTAATTATTGGCATCATCTCCATCAATGATACTCTTAATAGGTCATTTGGATACACATGTTTTTTTTGTAGAAAAGATTCAAACTTGGCATTTACATTAGTAATGTAGTTTATCCTGCTGAAAGCTTAACAATATTGCGAAGGGAATATTTACTCATACCCTAAAGTCCTCTTCATTCTGGAAAAACCTTAGTGAGATGATCAGCGCAAGCATTATTTTCAAAGAATGTCTGCCCAACAATGATCTCCCAATTATATATGATGCACACTTGATTTCTGCAACTCAAAAGTCTTGAAAATGCCCAATAAAACTATTCCTCATCAACTCTCCAGCCTCCATTAATCAGTCTCTACTACTAGTTTTTGAACTTTTTTTTCCCAAGCTACCTCAAGGCCATCTTTGATTCCCTATAATTCTGCAGTAAGTGGTGAGCATCTGCTCAGTTTTGTTTGGTACGCTGTCTCCATACATATTATTATTTTTTAATAATACTTAAAAGAATACATTTAGAAACACATTTTTTTTAGAAAACGAAAACAATACTCTTATATTGTATACAATCCATTTTCTCTCAAAACTAAAGTATCACGAACACATATTGTTCATTACAAAAACCAAATAGACCAAAAAGATGGAAACTGCAAAAATCTCGGTCCCGATGTATTGAGTCGGCTTGCAAATCAGAAATGACCTTGCAAACATGCCTTTCCAAGTAGTTAGGACCCCTGTAAAAACCAAGCTCATAAAGACTTAAGACTTCACCTTCCACTAACCCTCAGTTATTGACGTCCTGTGAAAACCAAAGCTCATCAAGATAAATAAAACTTGCTTGATGCTCAACCAAACATGAAATCATGATACTTTTTTATGTATTGTAAAACACGATCCAATGAATATGCTCCCTTAACTCCAACTTGTTGTCAAATTTAGTTTAAGACGTTAATGTGAACAGAGTATGACACACTCATAACTGAGAAAATAAAAGGATGTCAAATAAAATATAAAATTGAATTGAGAAAGTCATTAAGCTTGACTTATAATGCACTATTCAGGTTACCCAAGAAATTTATGGAGTTGCTACTTATCTCAATTAGGTAAAACACTAAGCAAGTACCAATGAATGAAATTAAACAACACAATTCATGTGTGTGAAAATCACAGTGTAATAAATGCATTTGATATCATCAACACCTCAACTAGGCAATGCTTATCACCAGCACCAGCTTAAAGGCAAAGATAATTTTCACTAGAAAAGTTTTCCAATCAAACAAAGCAACATAAGCTTTTATACCACTTGATCCACTAAGACGTCCCGACTCCTATATTGAATCGGCCAAAATGGAAGCAACATTGAGTCCAATTGACTCTCCTACTAAAATAAATCCTCATCCTCTTATACCTTTTTTTAGTACCAAAAATACATCACCACACAACAGCAAAAATTGTTCAAAGAAATACATAACCCACAGTATACATATGTAACCAATATAGCACAAATGATATAATATTATATTTTTACATGTCGAACTCCCAAACCAGCCTAGGCATCACACCGACCAACGTACCTGAATTGCGATCGACCCATTCACGAAACCATCAGCACACGCTTCAAACGCCCTAAGGTAGGCTCCAAGGGCCATTCGAGATCGATCCATTCACGAAATCGAACTTACCCATATACTCCTCCTATGGCCAACCTTTCTATTCAAAATCATGCAATCTCACCCACCTCCATGAATGTAACATTCCAAATCTACAAAGGGATCTAACCTGAATTACATAGTAAGGACTCACTATTAAATCGTGAACCAACATTCTCCAAAACACCATCGATAATTGTCAATTTTAAATACAAAGATTCCAGAGATTTAATTACAAACGCATACCCATCAATTGCACATACCATCAATTATGATAACTAAGATTAGAAAAAATTGAGATTACCCATTAAAAAGATATATAGTTATCTACACTACCATGTGTAGGTATGTTTTCCAATTTATTTCCCTTTCTCCCAATAAACCGTTGATATTTATTCCCAAAACAAATCTAAACTCCCTTAATCTCTCTCAAAAATTCCTTTTTATTTTTATTTCTATGTTAATCTCTCACTCCACTCAAATAAACTCCCATTAATCTCTCCTGGCTAAAAACCTCTCTCTCTCTCTCTCTCTTTAAGAACACAATCAACAACCCCCTCTCTCTAAGAGCACACAACAAAAAAATGCACAATTGCATCCACTTTCAAAAACCAAAAAGGCCAAAAGAACAAAAATCAACAACTTTGTCCTGAGCTATTCAAAATCATTGCTCGACTGTTTATAATTCAGAATTGAAGAATACATATTTCCTTGATTTCTTGCTCCTTTTTTTTCCTTTTCTAAAAAGAAAAATCTGAAAAGGCATTATATAGGTAATAACGACATTGATTCTCTTATTTATTTATTTTTCTTTTTATTTTCAGGATTATCTATAATATGTCTCACATTATTGGCTTCGAAAATCATCATATTTTGGTACTAAATTGATTTCTTCATATTTTTTCTATAGCATTCATATTATTAATTGAAGGAAAATGGATGCAAATAGAAATTCAAATATACAAAATATTGAATAACAAAGACACCGACGTATGTTGTCTCAACAACTTAGAAGAAGTTTATCTACAAACGATAGACAAAATCAATTACTAGAATATCGTAGATAACACAGATTACATGAAACATATGATCAAAGACATCCATCAAAGAGATGTAGCCCATTACCAACACGTTAGACAAATCCACCAACAACATCATCAAACTAGATTGACTAACCTTCGTCGACAAGCTAGATTAGGAGATAGACAAATACACCAACAAGAACATTAAGTTAGATTGACTGACCATCGTCACGAAGCTAGATTATGAACAAAAAATGTCCAAACAATTCCACAATCTAATACACCTACAAGGAGACTTATTGCGAATGAAAATTTTCAAAAATTGTTATTTCCATATCTAACCATTTGTCAATTTTGCGGTGCAAAAATCTTCATTCATGAAAGTTTATAAATATGTTGTTCAAGAGGAAAAATAAATGTGCAACTACCGAGTGCTCCGCAAGAACTAATAAATTTATTTAAGGATCAAAGCAAAGTTGGAAATCATTTTAGACAAAATATTTGTTCCTATAATCATGCATTTTCTTTAACTTCAATGGGGACTAATATAGATGAAAATCTATCTACTGGGAGACATGGTGTTTTCTCTTATCGTGCACAAGCAACTATATATCATAGAATCGATAGTATAACTCCTTTCGAAGGTGAAAGACGAAGGTTCTTACAAATGTATATATATGATACTGAACATGAAATTCAGAATCGTTGTCAAGAGAGTAGCAGTACTCGTCCTTAATTAGTAACGTTGTTAAAGCAAATACTAGATGCGCACAATCCATATGTTCAAACATTTAGGCATATAGCACTACACGAAGATTTACCAAGTTGCAAAATCATAATTAAAGAACTTACATCGAGTCGACATAGATATGAATTGTCAACTGCACCACAAGTTGCAGCTATCATTTCAGGCGATGATGATCCAAATGTTACTTGCAATGAAAGGGATATTATTGTTCAAAAAACATCAAGAGAGCTTCTATGAATTCTAGATACAGCTGGATATTATGATCCACTCCAATATCCTATATTATTGCCTTATGGTCAACATGGATGGGAATTAAGTGTGCACAACACAGTGGAAGGAGAATCAGTTGTCGTAATTATTACTCATATTTGTTGCAGGTACAAATCACATGTTTTTGTTTCTTACAATATAAATATATACACATTTTGACATGAAAATTATTTTACTCAAGTTCTAATTTGCATCTACAGAGTCGTCCTTTAGAAACTTCTTTATTTATTCTTGGAAGTAGACTGCTTCAACAATATGTCGTGGACGTTAAAATTGAAACGATGAGACTATGATATATCCGAGATCATCAATCCATAATTAGAGTAGAGCTTTATGATGGATTACAAGATGCGGTATCGGGTGGAAAAACTAATGCAGGTAATTTATTTTTAAAAAAATATTTTTTAATTAATTTAACATGATTTTCTATTACCAAATGATCATTAATTTATTTTCTCCAAATTTATAGAAAATATCGGGCGTCGAACTATTCATCTGGTATCACATATGGGAAGTCCGCAAGACATGCACCATCTTTACCAAGATTCAATGTCTATAGTCAGCAGGTACGGAAAACCTGATCTATTCATTACTATTACATGTAACACTTCTTGGGATGAAATTACTCGTGAATTACTTCATGGACAAAAACCATAAGATAGACCTGATTTGACTACTAGAACATTTAGAGCCAAACTATAGGAATTAAAACTTTATTTGTTTAATAAAGGTGTTTTAGGAAAAGTAATTGCATATGTACATGTTATAAAATTTCAAAAAAAGGATCTGCCCCATTCTCATATTTTAATTATTTTAGATGAAAAGGATAAGATCACTACTCCAGATGAATATGATTCAATAGTTAGAGCAGAAATACCATGTATGAAACCGAGGCAAATTTATACGATGTTGTAAAAAAACATATGATCCATAATCCATGTGGTCATCTAAATCTAAATGCAGTTTGTATGAAAAATGGGAATTGTAAAAAAAGATGCCTATTATCATTTGCACCTACTACCTTACAAGGAAATGACTCATACCTAATTTACATGCGGTGAGATAATGGTTGGGTAGTTCCTTATAATCCCTATTTGCTTTTGAAATATGATATTCATATAAATGTAGAGATATGTTCTAGCATCAAATCTGTAAAGTATTTGTATAAATATGCCTACAAAGGCTCTGACCATGTATCTTTTGGATTATCTTTTGTGTCAATAGCAAATGATGAAATATCAAAATACCAAAATGTTAGATAGATTTGTGCCCCGAGTCTTTATGGAGAATATTTAGGTTCCAAATAAGTGTCATGTTCTATTTTAGGTTTACAGTTGCATCTTCCTGATAAACAATAATTACAATATTCTAGAGATGAAAATTTTACTGATGTTGTAAATGATTTGAATAGATCTAAAACAATGCTTACAAAATATTTCAAAATAAATGAGTTAGATATAAATGCTCGACGACTACTATATTGTGAATTCCCTGAAAAATATACTTGGAATAATAGTGACAAGGAATGGAAATAAAGAAAAAATAAAAGAAAAGTGGTAGGTAAGATTTACACAGCCTCACCTCTAGAAGGAGAACATTATTACTTGAGATTATTATTGAACCATGTTAGGGGAACTCTCTCATTTGATGACTTATATACTGTTGATGGAACTAAAAATTGCACATTTAAAGAATCAACAGAAAAGAAAGGCATTATTGAAGATGACAATAACATTAATGAAAGCTTACGAGAAGCACCAACCACGCATATGCCTTCTTCATTGAGGAGATTGTTTGCTATTGTCTTAGTATATTATGAGTCAATTAGAGTACATGATTTATGGAATGAATTCTATTGTTACATGATGAAGACCATGTAAATGCGTGTAGCTTATCGTTAGAACCAAATAGTGTTTATTACATGAAACTATGTACTGACGACATTGACAATATTTTAATTCAATTTAACAAAAGAATAACAAACTATGACATCCCACATTGTTTTCTGAATTTAGATATCTCGAATGTTGCAAACTTAGTTCTTGAGGAACAATCTATAAAAATTTCATTAGAAGACATGGAATATATAGATAAATTAAACTCAACTCAAAAAAATATATTTGACAGTATTATTGAGTGTGTAACTAACGAAACAAGTTCTATTTTTTATTGATGGTCCTGGTGGTATTGGAAAAACATTTCTATATCGCTCAATTTTAGCATATTTAATAAATATAAACATTATAGCAATTGCAACAGCATCATCTGGAATAGTAGCTACATCATTAGCTGGGGGTCGCAATGCGCATTCGCGTTTTAAAATACCTATAACTTTAAATTCAACATCTACATTTTTTATAACTAAACAGTCACACCTAGCAGCTTTGTTACAATTAGCTACTATAATTATTTGGGATGGAGCTACTATGTGTCACCGTCATGCTTTTGAAGCATTAGATAGAACAATGCGGGATATTACTGATGTAGATATTCCTTTTGGAGGAAAAATAGTAATATTAGGTGGGGATTTTCGACAAGTATTACCCGTTGTCCCTAATTAATGGAACTAGAGCTCAAACTATAGAAGCTACTATAGTGTGATCATATTTATGGCCAAATGTCAAGATATTCCATTTAGAACAAAATATGCGTGCAATAAATGATAGATTTTTTGCAGAATTTATATTACGAATAGGTAATGGGCAGGAACACTTTATTATGGATGACATTATTAAGTTACCTGATGAAATGGTTATACCTTAGCATGGAGAACACCATGTTAGAGATCTAATTAAACATATATTTCCTTCATTTAAGACCACATCCAATAACAACAACAATGAACATATAACTAATAGTGCAATTATAAGTCCTACTAATGACGTTGTAGATCAAATAAATAATGAAGTTGTAGAAATGTTCCTAGGGAGTGAAGTAACTTACTGCTCATTCGATAGCGTAGAGGATGACAACTTACATTTATACCTGCAAGAGTTTTTAAACTCCATATCTCCTGGTGGATTACCTCCACATAAATTAACACTAAAACTAGGAGCTCCAATAATGCTAATTAGAAACCTTGACCCAAAAATTGGTAAAATTGGTTTGTGTAATGGTACACGCTTAATTTGTCGAGTATTTCATAGAAATTTCATAGATGCAGAAATTGCAATAGGAGAGTTTCGCAGAACGAGAGTTTTCATAGCACGAATACCTCTTAAACCATCAAAAAATATTAATTTACCCTTTAACTTTATTAGGAAACAATTTCCTATTAAATTAGATTTCGCATTGACAATTAATAAATCATAAGGAAAAACTATACCAAATATTGGAATTTATCTTTCGAAACATGTGTTCAGTCATGGTCGACTATACGTAGCTTTATGACAAGGTGTTTGTTCAACTCAAACAAAAATATTAATTAAAAATGAAAAATTAGATAGAAAAGTAAGTACCTTCACAAAGAATGTTTTCTATCGTGATGTCTTTTTCAATTGTAATTCAACATAATCATAACACATATTTTTGATTTGATATCATAAGCAATGTAATTGTATAGTGTTTTATCTCTTTCTTTTTGTATATGTACACATGTATTTCTAATATTTACCATGCAATTGTGTTGTTTTTTTCATATTAATTATCTTGCTTCATATACTTTCTTCTTCTTTTTTTAACATATCGCATGTCAGATTATTGGCAAAAATATAGTAACATTTTCATTTTTTTATAAATACTTCATGATCATAATCAATATTTAGGACACCTAAGCCTCAACACTAGATACCAAATTGGAAACATTAAGTGTTAAAGGTAAGGATGAATATATTTGAAAACTGTGTAAATGTTAATATATTTTTGCCTACCTCTTTTTTAACTCCGCCAATAGAAGACATCCATTGTCGGCCCCAAGCCCGAAAAAGGAGGAGGGAAAAAGTTGGGTAACAATATATTTAAACAATCTTAAAGCATTTTTCCATCAACAAAAAAAGTTGTCAATTACTTGCGATAATGTCAAAAATCCTCTTAAATCAGTACTAAATTTTTTTAATTTGTTTTCTTTATAAGATGACTATCTAAATCAGGTCTTAGACACTGTTGAAGTTTCAAAAGTATTCAATTGTAATGTTCTAATATTACTTGGTCAAATTAAATTGAGTGTTATTTTATATATCCATTGCTGATTGTGACAAAGTAACAAGTTACCAAAATTGTGTACAATTTGGCAGTGAATAATGTGCACGTAGCTTAATTGTTGTTGACAAAATGCGAGTTGAACTTAATGGACTTCTCTTTCGATTATAATGAATCTTTCACTTTTAGTTTTAATATCTTCTCAAGTAGTGTGGTACCATGTATCTTAGAGAAGAAGCAGTACAATTTTCCTTAAATGCAAGAAGGACATTTGAGGAAGAACACAAGGTTATCTTTTTTATCTTTTTAGTATGATAGTCTTTTTTCTCTCTTTAAGTATGATCATATAAACGAGGGATAACCGATTGCATAATGTTTCGCCCCGACTAATCCTAGACTTGAGAATGATAGGTCAACAAAAATTACAACTCATCCCTAAAAATTAATTAAAGCTTCTTCATTCATAAACTCCAATTCAAGACTTCTAATTAATAAGGAGACCAATGTTTCCATCATAGTCCTCTTCAATTTTTTTTATCAAAAATTCAATATTGAGAAATCATCAATTGCAAAAAATAAGATGAAAACTCATCTGATCATGATATATCATGTGTGACGTTGAGAACATTTTTGATAAAAAAATATCGGGTCCTTCAATTATAATTTTTTAAAATAAAAAATATTATACCACGAATAGAGCATGAAATAACGCCTCAATGTTCTCTTTGGACATGAGCCTTAACTCAAGACTCCAAAGTTTATTTTTTAATTTAATAATCTTCATTTACGTAATTTATATTTTTTTTAAATGCAAGATGGATCATCAGTACTTATGTGTTCTTCACATTCTAAGCTAGGTATGAATATTCTACAATTTATTTATTTTTTCATCATTTTCTTACTTTTGATATTTTAAATTTGGGTAGTGTTGTTCAATATCTAAGCATGGTTGCTGCAGGGCGAATTTATAATCAAGTGTGCACTCTAACACACAATGTCGAAGTGTCCACTAACATCGATGTCATAGGAATTCATGTATATATATGTGAATTTCCTCTCCAAATATGCCGCCCAAGTTCAATTTGAGCAGAGTAGATGATGTCCAGGTCGGACTCACTTGACATGAGGTTGATCATTGTGATAAGTTCTCTTTAGAAAATATGACCTCTTAGGTTCTCATAGAAAAAATGTGCATCATCAAGGTGAAAGTTCATCACCCACAAAAAATCTCTTGGATTCTCAATCCAACTGCATGGCGACACAGTCTCACGGAGGTGGTGTAGGAAAGGGTTAAAAGTACCAAATCTTATTTGCTTCAAAACCAATCTAAGCACGCCAGAAATTGGGCTCACATGCGAAACATGTGCCAGTCCACTAGTTTAATTAATAAAATTATTAGTTAGTTACACATCCTCATCAAAATTTCCAGTTTTCAGTCAATTCTACCATTATATTAATTGTTATGAATGATATATATATTAATTGAGAAATAATTTGAAAAAATAGTAAAATAAGCCTAGCGAATCCTTAACGATTTAGAATAACACTAGGAATCGATGGCAATATTGGTGATAGTAACCAAAAATTAAGTGAAAATTTGAGTCTGGTGAATTGGTAGTGATTCTGCCTTATAACATAAATCACTGGCCAAATTGGTGAAGCATCGAGCCTCAATCCTATCGATTTAACAAGAAATTCCCAGCGATTCCACTTAAAACCCAAATTGTTGGGCATGATTTAGGTTTTTTAAAATAAAACCACAAAATGCCATACGCAAGCCCACTTCAAACATACAAACTGTTGCATCTTTTCAACCAAA
Source organism: Stephania cephalantha (assembly GCA_039657325.1). NCBI lineage: Eukaryota > Viridiplantae > Streptophyta > Magnoliopsida > Ranunculales > Menispermaceae > Stephania > Stephania cephalantha. The sequence continues at coordinate 33,550,575 of CM077569.1, forward strand.
AATTCAATTTCTTGCCTAAATTCAGCCTTCCTGAGCTCAATCTAAGTGTGTTTAAGTAGTTTCCACCTCATTCTAGTTTCGATCAACCAAAAAAAGTTGGAATTTGATAGAGATGAAGAAAACTATGGTAAGGGATTTTAACTTGGAGCTTGAAAAACCAATGTAGAGGAGTTCCCGAGCTTATATCTTGAGGGATTCACTCTCAAGAAGGTAATCACGATAAACCTAGCTCTTTAATTTTATGAATTTTTTGTTTGATGGATTTTTGCAAATTTTCAATTGATTTCGAATTTGTTTTATTGGAATTCATTCTACTAACATGCATAAATGACTTCATTGATTCCAATGGATTAGGCATTGCGATTACAATGGTTGTTGGTTTGCAAATTCAATATTTTCCAAATTTTGGTATTTTATTAATTAAAAAGATAAGTATTTGCAATTGGTTTGAGATTGAGATTCAAATGAGTTTGAGGATTTGTTTTCTTTTGGAAAATACTAGAATTTATCGCATGATTGTTTTATATGATTTAGAAAATTGATTTTAAGTTTATAATTGAGTTAAAACTTCGATGCCAATTTTATTTAAGTTTCTGATTGATTTTCAAGCTAACTTTCGAAATGAATTTCTCCTTTTAAATAGAGTTTTAAATTTTATCAAATTATTTTCGATAAATATTTTTTTATCCACTGGTTTAATTTGTTATTTGGACTTGTGAATTTTGATTTCAAAAAATGGCCGAAAGTGGAAAGGGTAGAAGTTCAATAGAGGAAAGGGGAAAGGGAGCATTAGTTGAAAAACTCAAAACAAAATTCAAAGTTCCACCCACACCTATTATGCCTACATAGATTTTAATAAACAATCCTAGAGTAAGAACACCAAGAGAACTTTCCCCACTTTTAAATTAAAGCAATGAGTCGGATGAAGAGGAAGAAGTTAAGACTCTGCGAATTTCTTTTTCGGCAAATAAGTTGATCAATGAAAGGCTCTTGCTAGGATAAAGAGCGACATTAAGAATAATAATAGAAAAACAATTCAAGAGAGGGGTTTCAATATGAAGAATGAGATTATGTACAAGACTAGAATTTTGAACATAATAAGGAAGAGGAATTAAGGATGTTGACTAGAGATTATAATGTCGATAATGACATAGGGATCTCTATAGAGATTGGTTGTGAGATTTTAGTTCAGAATTTTATGCTAACGGGCATAGGAGTAATAATAAAACGGTAGCCATGGTCCGAGGAAGACCAGTGGACTATTCACCTGAAAGAATAAATGGGTACTACGGTTTACTAAAATTTCATAAGAGATAAAATAACAAATACCCAAAACTAGAGTATGGATTCATACATGGATGTCCCCATGAAATCATTAGGAATGGTTTAGAAGCAATTTCGGGGGATGAATTTATTTTAGATAAGGATGGGTATCCAAAAAAATCTCAAACTAAATAGTTTATGTAAACCACCAAATCATAGAACTATTTCATCAATGCGAGCCTGCAACTGAGTTTTTAGTACTATGAGGTTGTGAACTACAAGGCAACATTGTTATATCACATCGTTCAAGGGATATGTTACATTGATGTTGGAAAAGTCATCTACGGTTCAATTAGGAATGCCATGAACATAAACGAGATTGAAGGTTACCTTTTCCCTTGATGATTACAGATTTTTGCAAACAAGACCAAGTTCCTATGATAAGTCTTGGTTTGTATGTTCACCCTAACAAGACTATCACTAATGAATACATAGAAAACACAAAACAAGTACCAGGCTATACCGATTCAGAGGAAGAACAAGAGAGAAATGAGATACTTAGAAGAGAGACCATGAGAGAAGAATAATACGGGCATAAAATAGACGAGTCTTGGAAGAGATGCAATCCATTACGCATAATGAGAGGATGAACTAGAGCTCAGAGCCACCTACTGAAGATTTCACTGGCATGTACCCAAATGAGACGCGAATTGCCATGATGGTGTCAATCCTGCAGAACCAAATGTGAACACTGAGAAATCAATATTTCATGCTTCAAACCAATACGAAATTGTAAGGAACTTGCACAAGTTTGAGAAATGTATGGCCAGGAGAATGCAATGTAGAGGAGCTGAAATTCAAATATCATCAACCTAATTGAGATTGCATAATAAAGGAGTCCTTTCATAAAGTACTATGATGGAGGGAATGTACTACAGGCTCTATAATCCTGCAGCAAGCTACCAATCTCAATAGCATGAGCAAGGGGGTGGAAGTGATGATGAGACTCATGGATAGCTGTTCTGATCTACTTTCTTCTCTATTTTGTCTATATTTGAGTGAAACTGTGTGAGGTCTTGGTTATGTAATATGATACTTTGATCTATGCGATGTGATGTGATATTTAATATTGTTATGGTTTGTATTATGTTTGATGTATTTATGCACTATTAACATTGTTAATGATGCTTAAATAATGTTTTCTTTGATTATGAAATTCATTCTTATGATAATTTATTCATTATTTAATTATTATTTTATTTAGTTTGTTTATGCTTCACGAGGTATATTGTTTTGTTGGAAACCTGACTTATTTTCTAAACTTTGAGGACAAGCTTTGGAATGAGTTTAGGGGTATTTAGGTGAAGTGGAGTATAAAAAAGCAAAATTTAGAAGATTCGAGAGGTAGAATCTATTTATTTATTGTTCAAAGTTTACTGAAAATTTTCAAATTCTTGAAGATACAGGTAATATTTCTTCATTTTACTTTATTTAGTTAGAAAATATGAATTAAATATAATTTAGATTTAAATAGAAGTGATATGTTTTTATTACCCATGAAAATATGAAATCTTTTGATAGAAAGGAGTTGTTATACCCTATTTGACTTAACCCAGATTATGTATGTAGTAGAGGAGTTTAGAGGGGATTGATTGCTTTGTGTTAGACATTATAATGGGTAGAAAATCGAAACAAAAGTGCAAGATAAACAAGATAGATTTTTAAGAATCTTGTTATACAAAGATTTATTTTATATTTATATATGTATATAATGAAAAGAACTTATGCCGCAATTAAGGGAAGAAATAGGAAATTAGCCAATAACCTTTACTTAGTTGGAAAGAATGCTTCCTTAACTATATTACAAGTGAGATGAGCTAACAAGAGTTTTTAAATGAAAAATAAAGTAACTCACAGGTTCCAAAGGAAATGGAGCAGGGAACCGTAGGAATATAATATATATACATATATAAGAAAGAAGAAAAGAAAAAAAAATATAGGAAATGGCTAAACGGACCCCAGTTTTTGCTTAGAGGACCTCATTACTTCAATGTACCCCATTTTTAATGTTTTTAACCAAATAGACCCCACTTTTTTAAAAATCCCCCGAATACCCTCGTCTTCAAAAAAAAACCACCCCCAAAACCATTTCTAACATTCATACTCCAAATCAGAACTTTCACAAAATCCAAAAAAAACTCATCTTCTGCGTCTTTCATTGTTATTAAGGTCGTGGGAGGGTCTATTTTAGTCAAACCCCAGTGGATATGTCATCTGTTTACTAAAATTTGAAGATACAGTCTAGTAGGATCCGTGTAGTAATTTGGTGGGGTATAAGTAAAATTGCGGTCTAGAAAAATTGGAATCTCTAAAGGCTTAACAGTCTTTGTTAATCGATATTGCCAGTAATATTGTGGACTTGTAACTCCGACAGCTGCCTAAAACTCCAATATACAATCGGGTGGGATCCGTGGAGTAAACTAGTGGGATATAGGTATGATTATTGTGTATACTAACCGAGACCTTTACATGACTTACGGTATGTAGTAGACGATAATGTTGGTAATATCGTGGATAATTGTGCCTGACACTTAAGTTAAAAATTCAAATATCTAATCGGATGGGATCCAAGTAGCAACTACGTGGGGTACGTAGAGTATGTTGGCCAAACAAAATCAATATGTAACTATATTTTTCGTCCTGTTACTCTGCACAACATGATGACAGCAACTAAATTTGAAGGTTCTTCCTCGATGAAAAAACTCAATAAAAAAGCATAAAAATGGCTTGCCGTTGTCAAACTGGCTTCGTTTGACGACTCGTTCGTCATTTCATACAAAATATATGGAAATCATCAACAAATCAAGAGCCCTAAAACCAGACAATAACCAACATCAATAGAAGTGAAAATGATGGCCAAAAAACTCAATAAAAACCTACCAAATGAGCAGAAACAATGAGAAAACGGACCTACCAAGTCGATTCCATATGGATTCATGCATTTTTGTTCGGTCGAATATGAGAGCGTGGAGTCAGTTTTGGAGTTTCAAATGGAGTTAAGTCGGTGAAGGAGAAGAGAGGATAGGGTATGGGAAGAAAAAGACCCTTTTATATGAAGGATAACTTGGTCGTTTTCTCTATGGGCAGAATTGGAACTCATAAAAAAAAAAAAATAGGGTCCTCTAAGCAATAGCTGGGATTTGTTTGGCTGCATGGAAGGATGTTTATGAAAAACTCTTCAAATAAAAGATTTAACTCGAGTGCTTACAGCTAAGTTGAGTGAAATATCTTTTTATTCTATCATTCCAACATTCAAGAAAATGATAATGATAATTATTAGTGATTAAAAAATTCCTATCAACTTTGATTGTGGTGACATTTTAAATATTGTTTGAAATTGAGATTGATTTAGTGATTTTTGTATCTTGAGATTCTATATTAGTCATCGTAAGCTTGATGCTTGTCAAGGGAGATTAAGGAAACCAATATAGTGATTAGGCCTTGGTAATTGATTTAACTTTTGAATTCTGAGGTGTATTACATAATTATAAGGTTGAGTTGTAAAATAAGAGGTTGTTCTTTAAATCTTTCTATTCTATCATAATTTTTATTTTTATGAAGGTAATATATTTCTATTTTATGATCAATTTTGTTTAAGAATATGAGTAAGTAATTATGAAATCAAAATGAGGAATGAAAAGAGAATATAATTGAGAGTATTCCTTTATTTGGGACAACAAAGTGCTAGGTTTGAGGGTATTCGACAAGTCCATAATTATACAGTGTTTTATAGTATATTTTAGAGTAATTTGGGAAGTAAAAGGCTATATTACACTAGGTTTTCTCTTGTTTTGTGATTTTAGGTTATAATTAGAATATGCAAAGAAATGGATGAAAAATGGAAGAAAATGAAGAATTTAATCAAGTGGAAGAAATGTGCAACGAATCACTAGCGTATCAAGAATCAACCATAAATCATTGCTGGCGATTTGGCAACAATTCACAGTTTTACACAAATCGCCAAACAAATTAGTGAAGCCTCGAGACACAATTCCATCGATTTGTGTTTTGAGTAGAATCGGTCAGGAATCGCTGGAGTCGATTTCGAGAATATTAGATAACTACAAAGAGCTTGAGTTAGTTTAGGATACGTACTACCTAGAACGCTATATATATATATATATATATATATATATATATATATATATATGAAATAGGACTTCGAAATCAATTGTCATTGAGTACCATAGATTAATATATCATTGCTCTTGGAGCTATATTTATTAGTTTTTATTTTGTTTAAATTTATCGTACATTGTTTTTGGAAACAATTTGAAGACTCAAAGTATTTAATCTAAGGTATTTATTTATGTCTTTTATTTACTTTATTATGCTATTTATTTTGAATGAGTGAGTAGTTTATTAATCTAAACAAAATTCGAATATGAACTTGATCCGTTTTTTAATGTAGTCATAATGAGATTGATATGTGCTTAATTTTTTAAATAAATCATATTCTTTGATTCAATGATTTAATAGATTATTATTTGCATATTATAATCATGAGGCTCGGTATTACATGCATAGTCTAGAATATGTATTGTAATATTTGGATTCAATATTTAGTTTAAAGTAGTAAATATGATTGTTTAAAAAAGTCTTTTAACATTTAGATATCCTAGGTGTATTGAGATCTAAGTTTAATATTGAAATGGCTTTCCAAAGGTATTAGGCATAGTAGTTTGAAGCTTTCAAAGAAATTAATGTTGTTTGATTGTTTAATTAATTCTTTGCGCTTTCGAGGGGTTAATCCGATAAAATAAGAATGTGGTTTTTCTATTGATATAAAGAGAACTAATGGTTTGCTAAGGCCTATCTACTTACTTAAGATTTGAGTTTAATAATTTAGGATACTTTATAAAGAAATTAAAGTATGATTATGACTATGATTTAAGTAATATGTTTGGATGCAAAATGGATTGATGTTTCATTGTTCTGAATGTTTGTTTCGATGTTTATTTTATTTGAATTGAATTGATTCGAATTTAAGGAATTTGAATTGTATTAATTAAGTTAGTTTAATTAGTTTAGTTAATTATTATAGTTTTATTAATTGATTTTTAATTCCCGTTTTAATTAAATTAAAGTAAAAATAATAATAATAAATATTGAAAACTTTTTTTCCTAAAGAAGTGTGCTAAATCCCTATGGAGACGATCTTACTTATCACTAATACAAATAATAAGGATATATGAGAAGCTTATTGTATACGCTCGACACGTGTCAAACATCAAGGAATAAGCTTTATGAAATTAATAATAAAAGAAGTAGTACATTTGACGAAAAGGTTGATGAGTTATCTAGCATGGTCAAGTTGCTATTAAAAGATAGATAAATCAAGTAAAATCATGTGGGTTATGTAATGAAGTTATCCATCCTACGGATAAGTGTCCTACTTTACATGAAGAAAATACAGAAGAAGTTAATACAATTATGAATCAATTTTTCGGTCCTCCCAGAAATCATTATAATAACAACACTTACTACACTGGAAAATCAAATTCAAAACTTATCTATGGTCCACAAAATCAAAATTATACCACTTATAAACTAAAAGCACAAATACAATCTGCACCAATTCAACAATCTCAAAAATGGTTCAAGCTATGCAACTAAATTTAGAGTAAATCTTGCATAATTTTATGACTCAAAGTCATTAAAACTTTACACAGATTTCTTAATATCTAGTTAAAACTGATACATCTATTAATGAGTTGAAAAATCAATTAAGTCAGATGAACCTACAAATTAATAGGTTATGTAATCAAACTAAAGGATATACTCAAACTACAAATCCTACAAATCAAGCACAAGTCAATGTTTTATTTTGTGATAATGAGAAAGAGACACATATACCTAAAAAGATATCTAAGAGAGGTACAAAGGAAAAGAAGAAGAAGTGATGATGACCAATATAATTCTTACTAGAAAATGGATGGCTGAACAATCAAATATACACCTTTTTCAGAAAGATTGTACCCATGGTATTTAGCCAGAGTTGAAGCTTATGAAAAGGAATTAGAAACTTTTGAAATGATTAATAAAGAAAAAGATGATAAGATTCCTAATACATTAAATGAAGATATGTACTCTATTTCTCCCGTTCAATACGATTAGCAAATGTTGGGAAGGAAGAAATTAAAGAAGACATTTTTGAAGCATTTAAGATAATAGAAATTAATAAACCTTTAATGGAATCGATTATATAATTATTGAATTATGATAGAGTTTTGAAAGAATTCTCTGAATCTAAAAATAAATTTTTAGAAGAATCTAAAGAAAACTTAAAGAAAAAGATGTCATATTTATTAAAAAAGAAAATACCTGAGAAATGTTTCAATCACTGAATGTTTGGAATACTTATTACAATAGGAACTTCTTCTATTAAATTTGCTATGTGTGATCTTGGAACATCAATTAACGTAATGTCACTTAAATTATATGAATCATTGAAAATATGACCGTTGACTAATACACCTATTAATCATACTTTAGCCGATAATACAATTAGTAAACCATATGGGTTATTGAAAGACGTTTTTGTTAAAGTAAATAACTTAGTATTTCCAGCTAACTTTTATATCATGGAAATGGGAGATTCAATATCACTTAATTCTCCACCTACATTATTAGGTAGACCTTTTCTTAAAATAGCTAAAACTAAGTTAGATATTTTTGAAGGGACAATGTTCATGGAACTTGAAAATAAAATTATCACATTCAAAATTAATGATGAGCATAATTATGATGATTCTTATGCATTACTTGATGATGAAACTAATGATAATGATTCTTTAGAATTAAATTATTATGATAATCTAAACACTAAAATATATGCAATTAATGTAGTAACGATGGAAATTGAAAATGAAGTTTCAAAGAAAGAACAAGTTGAAGACACTTCAAATGAAAAGAAAAAAACTCAAGAATGGAGAGCTAAGCAACCGGAGAATGGGAAGAGTACTAACAAGCCATAAGATTTTAAAGTTAAGAAGAATAAGAAAAAGAAAAAACCGAATTTAAGTCATGTGAAGCTTAATGATCCTGGAAGTATACATTTGAATATACAAATCATATGAGCTTGGTACTTCAGAGCTCAGTGTGATACAGGTTCTAATGCAAATCTCATGTTGATACACTTCTTTCTACATACTCAATTGGAGTTGGATGAACTTGCTTCTGAACGATTTTCTTTACTATATGATACTTCAATCAAACCAATAGGGGTGGTTACGAATGTACCACTTCAGGTAGACAAGTATATTCTATCCACAGAATTTTTGGTTATGCCACATTTTGTTAATGAAGATCCTCATTTGATTTTAAGATGTTCTTTCTTAGCCACTTCTCAAGCTGTTCTAGATATTATGAATAAAACAATCACTTTTACGATGAATGATCAAGCAATTAATTTATGGAATGGCACTATAGTAGACAATCTTATATTCAAGTTAAGCTATTCGATCTAATTTTGGAATGGTTCAGTCGAGCCAATGACAATAAACAAAAGCGCTATGTGGAATGCGGCTCATATTCTATCTTTATTTCTATTTCATTAGTATAATATGTTTTTATTCTCTTACTTTTTTTTACACTTATTTTGGAAATATTTTCAGAAATTTAAACTCAGAAGTACTTTAAGATGGGGTGGGGTGGGGGAGAAGGGGTGATCGAGTTGTTATGTTTCTTTGGCCTTTATGCAAATTTACATTGTTTGTCTAATTATTTAATTAATAAAATAAGTTTATTAGTTTGTTACATATCCTACACAAATTTTTGAATTCCCATTCAATTTTACCTTTATATTGATTATTATGAATAATATATATAATTATGGATTAATTTGTAAAAAACAACAAATTAAGTCCAGCGAGTCCTTAGCGATTTGATTTAACACTGTAAATTGGTGGGAAAAATAGTAACAGTTAATAGAAAATTTTAGTGAAAATTCAAGTCAAGTGATTTAGTAGTGAATGAGCCTTAAAGGACAAACCGCTGGAAAAATTGGTGAGGTATAGAGCTTAAATTCCATAGATTTATTTAGCGATTAACAAGTGAATCCACTTAAAACCTTAATTCACTAGGAGTGATTTCGATTTTTTAAAACAAAACATTAATTTGTCACACCATAACTCATTTCACACACACCAACCATTACATTCATTTGATCCAAACACTGAATTTTTGCCTAGATTCAACCTTCTTAAGCTAGATTTTAGTGTATTTAAGTGATTCCCACCTCAATCTAGTTTCATTCAACCCAAAATAGAACGAATTTGAGAGAGTAAAACCAAACTAAGGCTTATGAGAATTTTGAGTTAAAGCTCTTAAGATTGAAAACTTTTTGGTGGTTTTTGATGAATTTTTGTAAAATCTGTAATCAAATTCAAAATTCTTTATTTAGATTAATTTCATTACAATTGATAAATGATTTCATTGATTTCAATAGAATGAGAATAATAATTACGATGATAGTTGATTTATAAACAGAAATTTTTGAGATTTTGGTATTTTTATCAATTTAAAGATTCTTATATGCAATTGGTTTGAAATTAAGTTTTAAATAAATTTGGGGGTGTGTTTTGTTTTAAGAGGACTTGAACTTATCGCACAATTGTTTTATGTTATGAAAATATTTAGAAAACTGATTTTAAGTTCATATTGAGTAAGAACTTTGATGCCAATTTTAGTTAAATTTTCAATTGATTTCCAAATTAGCTTTTCAAAAAAAAGAAATTGTCCTTTTTAAGTAGAGTTTTGAGTTCTACCGAATTATTTCCAATAACCATTTTTTAATGATTTACAAGTTTAAATTCCTATTTGGATTTGTGTTAGTTAATTTAGAAAAAATTGGCCGGAAGTGGAAAAGATAGAAATTCAAGAGATGAGAAAGGAAAGGAAGTGGTAGTAGATAAGCCCAAAATAAAACCCAAGGTTCCACCCACACATATCAGGCCTTCAAGAATTTCAATTAACAATCATATAGTTAGAGCATGAAGAGAACCTACTCCACCAATAGATTATAGTGATGATTCTGAATGAGAGGAAGTTGAGGAGAATCCTCAAATTGCATTTAATGTGGATAATTTAATCAATGTTAAGGTTATTGCTAGAATGAAAAGTGACATTAAGAAAAATAGAAAAATAATCTCGGAGAGGGGTTTTAATGTGAAGAATGAATTGAAATACGTGCCTAGGATTTTGAACATAATAAGGGAAAGGAATTGGGGATTATTGACTAGGGATTATAATGTTGATAATGGTATGGATATTCCTAGAGGGGTGAGTTATGAGATTTTAGTAGAGGGATGAGTTATGAGATTTTAGTTAGAGGATTTTATGCTAATGGGTATGGGAGCGACAATAAAATTGTATCTATGATTAAAGAAAGACCAGAGGATTATTTACCTAAAAGAATAAATCGGTACTTCTGTCAAATCCCTAATTTCAATAGTCAAATCCCTGATTTCAATAAACTAGTTTTGAGGTTTAATTACGAAGTTAGTGGGTCTTAAGTATGACATGTGTTCTGGATTATGACTCGAATCGGTGAAAAAAGAAATCATTAGGTCAATGTTATTTTTTGTTAGTGAATGTCTAGTGTATGTATTATATGGTATTTTATCGCGACGTTGGAGTGTGTTGAGGCGTGTCCTCAATTTGACATAATCGGGGTAGCAAGTGCGTGTCTGAAGGGCACGAGTGAAAATAAATAATTAGTTGCTTAAAAATTATTAAATTAAGTGTAAAGTATCACGTAGGGATTTGCCTCGATTTTTGTGCAAGTCAGGATTGGTGGCAGTGTAAAATAAGAATGAAATTAGGACAAGACCTTGCCTCGATTTTTGTGTCAGTTGATGGTAGTCGAGATTGAGATTAGGTCCAAATTGGTGAAAGGTTGGATAATTATGACAGGAGGATTGGTCCATAAGATATTAGTATGTCGTGGACAAAGTTAAGATTTTTTAAGGTTTGGTGTGACGAAAACCAGTGTTATGGTTGTTTTATGGAGTTGGATTTTTTTTTCGAGAAGTTTGCTTAATTTGGTAAAAATATCGAATCGAAAAAAGTCATCAAAAGTTGAAACATGTTCAAATAGGGATTTCGGGGATTAATAAATAGAAATCAATTAAGCTATTGACAATCATCTGAGGGTTTTATATATAAAAAATAAATAAAATCAAATGACTCATTTACATATTTACATTTTAACACAACTGAACGATGAAGACTTTTTGTATCAAAACTCTTTCAAGTCGGGTTTTTGCTCGCAGATCTCACTATATCTTATTTTCATTCAGTTTCTCTCCGCAAAATAGTAGAGCAATATGAGACGGTTAGGTTAGTTTTCACTAAGTTACCACAGTGAAAACAAGGTATTCAACCTACAATTTGGTAAATTCTCAATTCAAGGCATTTTTCAATAATTCAATTTGAATTCTCATGATTTCTCGATTTCTTTCACGGGGTTCGATATAAATTAGTAGGGATTGTTGTTAATTGGTATATTGAATTGATTTGCATTAATTCGTGATGAATTCCACCGATGTGGTTTAGTGTTTTGGTTAGTCGAATTGATGTAATATATTTGATAACTGTTTTTGAAGATGTTTTATAGTTAAAATTAATTTACATTAGGTATCTAGACGAATTGTATAATTAGTTTTTGTCCAAATTGACTCCACGAGCTGTGGAGATATTTTGAATTTGGTTTGATGTGATTTTTCGATTATTGGTGTTAAGTTTTGAGGATTTAATTGCAAAAGCATTGATTTGGAGAGGTTTCATCAGTTCGAAATAAATAAAGTTCACCTATTCAACATGCCATATTGAGAAATTTATAACTTTTCCATCTATGATCCGATTTGAGTGTTCTTGGAATCTATGGAAATTATGAAGTAAAATCGAAAAGTTCCATTTTGGTTATCATGAGAAATACTGAGGTTTTCAAGGTTAAAAAGTGACCCCAAGTTATCTAGTTGAAAGTTAGTTGAAGTTGTTATAAATAATTATTTTTGGAAATAGTTATCATGCACACTTTGGCTGTTGTTTTCGTGGGGTTTCATTATTTGGTTTCGCTTGAATTTTGACCCTTAATATAATTGGGTATGTAGAGAAGCTATTGAAACCACTTTCAAGGTGATATAACGCTCCGCGTACCCTAAAAATTAAGCTCGAAGTTGGATGTTTGTAAGTAAATCTCATTGAAACATTTACATTGTATAAATATTTTTAATATAATTGCATGCACGATTTACTGTTGCATTATTTGTTGGTCATGCAAACACAGACACGAAAGCAAAAAGGCTTTTGGCAGTCATATTATGTTCACTGGCTACATGTGTGGTAAGGTGAAAGTCGTGGTGCTCTACGGCTAGAGTCATTGATCATTATAGACATTTGTTTATGAGGATTTATGGGAATGTCTTGGCCAGGATCATACCCCCTTTATAGTCGAAGGCGCGACTTCTCAATGGACTTCCTCTCAAACTCATGATTCCTTATTACTGTTCACGTACTATTTTGAAACTCGACATCTGATTGTAGTTAAGGAACAGAAACGGGATGGATTGCGTCCTTGTATATTTACAGTTCTTTGAAATATTATTATTTCGTTTGAGCTTTTATTATGTTGCATTTGCTTATCACATGTGTACTGGATAGTGTAGGATTTACTTATCTAACATTATCGAACTTTTATTATTCGGTAATAACAAGTTCAATTAATGGATCCGAAGGAATTAAATAGCAATCTCTATTATTCTAGTTATTTCTTTATGTTCTTTCTTTCTTTTTATATAATAATTTGATTATTATTGTGTTTTAGGCTTTGGGTTATGAGGTAGGCCAGTTTTTTGTTTCAAGGTTTCACGAATGAGTATTTGATGGCAATGGTAACATAATGATGAATACAAATTTGAATTTGGAGTCAGATGGTTTCTGTTGGGCATGTGCCTTAGGTCAATCTACAAACATTGTTTATCTTATCATTTTAGTTAATAAAATTGAGGCTTTTGTTTGATGTTTAATTATAAGCGATTGCATATTTACCTTATAGTAAGATCCATAGGTATTTGTTGAAATATCTTAAATGTCCCTAGTCGGTAATTATAGTGGTAACTATAAGGAATTAAAGCTAGAGTGAATCTTGATTGATGGTCATGTCATGATCATGAGTATATGGGTATAAATCGAGATCATGAGTACAATTATGGGAACAAGGTACTGGACCGACCCGCTGTGAGAACACCACATAGATTAAGTCATAGTTGTTACTCATGATAGGTATATCATTAGTCATTTGACTTGAAATTACTATAGACTTCAATATTATGAGCATGGTAATTTGCACAATCAAACGTTGTCTTTAACCAGACAATTATAAAGATTGTAATTAGTTACCATGTGAATAATAAGTGAAGGTGTGTGATCAAGATAGAATTTGTCCCTCTCGTATAAAAAGAGGTATCAGTGAATCCCTTGATTTATAAAATGGCCTAGTCCAAGTGAATTGATATGATCAATGTCATAGGATGTTTTCAGCCTACCTAAATATCGAGACTAGTATGATTGAATATTAAGGGTGACTTTCCATGCCTTATTTTTAATCAAAGGATATTGCATGACAAAAGGATATAATATATGTTATTCATTAAGTCGTATCGATTCGGATATTCGTGCTACATGGGTAATCATAATGTCTTGCAAGAGACCACTTATGACTTGTGTACCAAAATGGATTTGGTTTACTGTAGCATCCCCTAACCTGATTAGGGCAATACCCGGCCTGAAACCCTAATTAAGCCCAGATTACCCTTACCAGACTTAACTAGAGCCAACAACCTTACCATATTCACCTGATAAGCACTACTGTATATCAACTATCGAAATAAAACAATTAATATACGCAGCGGAAATTTAAAACCTTTTCAATAATCAAAATAAGATATACAATATTTAAAACAAACCGGAATAAAACCTTATTTATACAAATCTCTCGTCCCATATGATATTACAAAACAGAAAATCAACACCAATATATAAGACCAGAGAAAGTCATTACATCGAAGAGAAGTTCAAGACTCCTATAACTTCTTCATCCCATAGTCGTAGCACTCGGCAGATCTACCTGTAATGTTAATTGGGGTGGCACTCCAACTTGCTCAGTAAGTAGGGATTCACATAACCATCAACATTCCATATAATAGTCAAGGATATCATGCAATAGCAACATGCACCAATGATATCTAACAAGAATATGGAAAGCATATAAATTCAATACATAAACGGATGCAAAGTAAATGTCTTTGGACTATTACACTGTGATTCCCATTTTATTTATAAAACTAGGGCCGATTACCCACTGGCACCATTAATACGAGTGTTAAACCAACACACCAAGCATATGTGATGTTTCGCCAATCGATTAATGCCCAATGGTTCTAGCCTAAGTCCACTGGTCAATATGTAACCCACGCAACCTATAAACTGAGTAGGAGTTACGTATAGACCGGGAGATCAACCCCAAGTACTATACAACCTGGTCTTAGCCCTGAGGAGTTACTCTCGTGGATCACATTAGACACTATTTTATGTTCATTAGAAAAACCATCACAGTGTACATAATCCCCTATTTCAATCCAACAACTACATGAGCCATATATACTACATAGCCAGACAATATTGATAAATAAGCGAATCTATACTTACCTCGGTCTAAGTCTTTGTTTCTCAAACTCCCTAACTTTTCGATCATCTCACTCTTCCTCGGTGTTCCACAACCTATTAACAATCATTTGGGATCAATATAGGTTCATTATACTATGTTTAGAACCCCTAAACCAATCCTTAAGTCCCCTGGAAATTATTCATAAAACATAGCACAGTTGCTGGTTTCAGGGGTCTAGTAACGCGCTACATGACATGGATAGCGTGTTATCCATAAGTCAGTCATCTTCCCCAGTACGCGTAGTGCACTATGACCAGTGCCTAGCGCACTATGCAAACCAGACCTGCAACAGCAGCATCATTCTACTCATCCAAATCAATCCAAAACACCTCCAAACTCAACAATTACACTCCCAAATCACTAGGGAGGACCTCTAATAAGTTTATAAACCGTTTATAATCAACAACAACCTCGATTCAACAAGTTTTGATCTTCACCATCGAAATGAACTTCAACAAAGTTGAAAACCAAACTTACTTAAGTGATGATCACTAGCTTTTAATCCATTTAAGCTCCTCAACTTGATTGAGTTCGGCTTCCGGAACAACCTCCCTTAGATCCGAATCGAAACCGACTCTCCCGAACCTTCTTGAACGATCGAATGAATTGATAAGAA
Organism: Stephania cephalantha; assembly: GCA_039657325.1. Taxonomy (NCBI): domain Eukaryota; kingdom Viridiplantae; phylum Streptophyta; class Magnoliopsida; order Ranunculales; family Menispermaceae; genus Stephania; species Stephania cephalantha. The sequence continues at coordinate 33,566,243 of CM077569.1, forward strand.
TGAATTTTTTATATTTGAGTTTTCCTCGAGATACGCTTCGCGTTATATCAAGACCAATCGCGTGGTTGATGCATTAAAGTGACACAGCTTAAAGTGACACGAGATTTGACACATCAAGCACTTATGCTTCGTTCGAGACGATCTGATAATCCATATATTTCTAATATTCTTTTATTTTCCAATATATATTTATATGTTTAAAAACATATAAATATATATCGCGTATTATTCACCAATAAACTCACCGGACATGCCTACAGGTGTCCTTGAGCGTGCACATTTATGCCACGACTCCCTCATCACACTTAAAGTCCCGGTAAACCATTGTTTATTAGGTATTTTCCATTTTATTAGCTTTTGTATAACTTCCTTATTATACAACAACCTATATATAAATTGATTTAACAATTCAAACAAACACCATACATCATGCAAACGCATGCACACGCTAATTGAGGTACACCAAACTTAACCACGAGCCTAACCCGGGTTAATTGGGATTTGGATTAGTACTAATTATCAGCTTAAGGTAACGGGTCGTTCCAGTCTCCCCAATTTAAAGCAATTTCATCCTCGAAATTAAAGTAATCTAAAATTACCTGCAGTTTCAAAGAGAAATGGAAATTGTTTCTCATACTTCCGCTCTCAGGTTAGTTCCTCGTCTTTGTGAAATCCCTATTTCACTTTAATCAAAGAAATCTTTTTGGTTCTCAGCTTTTTAATTCTTATGATCAAGTAATACCCTTAACTGCTTTTCGTAAGATAAGTCTTCCTGAAGATCACATTCATTTCAAATCAATCCTTTGAGGGAATTGAGTCTTCGTTTTTACATAACATCAACATGTGGAAAACATTAAGAACTCCAACTTAGCTGAGGAGACAACTTTAACCTATAAGGAATAAGACCAATTCTTTATATATCCTGTACAGCCCGATATATCTTGAAGTTAACTTACCTCACAATCCAAACCTATACCACTCCTTTCATAGGTGAAACTTCCAACATAACATATTTGTCATTTGAAAACTCTAACCACCTATGATATTTATCGGCATATCTCTTCTGTTTTAATTATGTTGTAGTCAAACGCTAGCTAATCTGCTACCATTCCTCTGTGTAGTTTTAAATTAATTATGCCTCTAATAAACTTGCATCTCAACCCCTGTCCAGACACTCTGGTGATTGGCATGGTTGACCATACAAAGTTTCGAAGGAGCATTCCATTCTATAAACGAACTCACATAGAGAAATGTATCTCTTCCAGTTATTATTAAACTTTAAGACAAGCTTAAAGTATATCCTCTAGCACCAAACTTTATTACTCCAACTACCCATCGGTCTGCCGGTAATATATCATACTGAGGTTAAGAACAGTTCCCCAGCTGTCATAATAATTCACTCCATCCTCTGGACATGAATCTCATATCTCTATCCAAAATAGTCGACACTGAAGCACCTTAAAATCTAACACCTCATGTATGTATATTTTATATCATCAGTCTAGAGGCTTTCATATAAAAACTGGAAAGAAATATGCAGACTCCATCAACTATTAACTATAATTTTTACCGTATTGTGCTTACGCTAACTCAGAGATAAACTGGAAACAAAATCCACTGATCTATGTTCCCCTTTCCATTCAGGAATAGGCAACAAATATAATAAGCCTTCGGGTTTCTGTGCTCAGCCCTAACTTGCTGACATATATCATATCTCTTTATTATTCCCACAGTATCATTTTTCATCCCAGATTAACAATAAATAAAGGCGCCTCATTTCATGATATTCCTTACTATTATCTTGATGAATGCAATAAAGAGATCTATGAGATTTATGTAGTACTTCTTGCCTTACCTAATCCTGAACCTGAATCCATAATCTATCCCTGAATTGTAACGCAACATTATCAGACACTGACCAATTAGGATAATCTACACTGACTGTTAACCTCTAACGCTCTATATAATCCTGATTAGCTTTCTAACAACTAATCAAATCTTCTCCAATTCAGTTTAAATCTAAACTTAAAAGATCAGATAAGTAGTTCCAAAATTAGCTCTCTCAGTTAATGACGTGTCAACTAAACTTACACAAATCATCATCACCGTCATTTCTTCATAAAGTCTAAACTGAGAAGATCTATTAATAGCTACATTTTCTCTATATACCTGAGTTGCAATTGTATACTGACAGTTTGATAACACCTTTTTGTGTAGTTCTAAATTTCTCATGCTCTAACTAACTTGCATCATTACTTCTCGTCCGACCAATTAACAACAAAGTAAAGCATACAAGTTTTTAAGTTAAATACCTCACCTCATATTTAGCCTAATAACATCCATACCAAAGAACTCACACAGTAAATATTTCTTCCAGTAACTCATATTTTCCAAGTCAGAGGCTCGGAAACTATATTCTCTATAAACCATGGTCAATTTCAGATATATTGTGTTAAGATTGAGAAAGGTCCCTCCCAGCTATTATACATCTCTTCCCCCCCCCTCCTGAGAAGCAAATTTTTGGTTCCTTACCAAAATAATAATATTGGTTCTCTACAACTCTCAACTTTTCCTCACACATACCTCTCGCTTACTTTTCCACGAGGATTTAAACCACAATATTGACAAGAAATTTTCAAATTCTATTAGTTTTACAATTATATCAATAACCTTCAGTTGTCACCACAACTTAGGTTAATTTATTAAATTTCTGAGCATGAAAAATCATTCATATAAGCAAGAACAATATAATCCTCCAAGTTAAAATTATTCAGCTTCTACCTGTCGATATATTTCATATTTCTTTATAAAAATGACGGTGTCAGTTTTTTTTCATTTCAGGTCACTAACTATTCATTTTCATCATAATGAATTTTGGACTTCACCTGTATAAATGTATTAAAGAAATCAATGAGATTCTCACAACATTCTTACATCACTCTTTGTTTCAAGTTCTAAGAACTTTCCTTACATGCTCAATGTTTTGATATGAGATCATCCTTTCCAACATCAATAATTAGTAGTCATCCTTGACCTACTTGATAATCTCAATTAATCTCCTTCAATAACACATCACTCATTTCAATCGTTATTAGATCAATTCCAATCTGAGCTCCAAAGAACAGACTTATAGTTAATGATCCAGACAACTCAGCTGATGATGTGCTTGCGCGGAACTTCCATTTGGTCATTACCAAATATCTTACCTAAGAGATATTATTGAGATACTTTTATTATAATTATAGCCATTGTCCTTTTCTTTTCAAAGCATTATCAACTCAATCACTTTGATGAGTGATGTTTCAGAGTGAATTCCTAACACATACAAAATTCTTAAGGTAACTTTCTTACCTTCTATTCCTATCACTCTGACAATTTCCATTTTTCAAACTTTCATAGTTTGAAATTCGTTACTTACTCTTACACCAGTCCACAAGTGTCATATTCTCAGGTTGTCTTTTAATGATTCCTCTAAGATTATGATTAATCTCAAAGAATGATTAAAAGATCCTCAACAACCTTTCTTCTTAATTTACAAGTGATGCCTTTCTATATTTGGTACAACTACCAAATTAGTTATCCTAAGATTATCACTCTCTAATAGTTCTTCTCCTAAATCTGGAACTATTTATATATAGCTGGAAATATGAGTTACAATTTTGCTTTATTGTGTCACCCACAAATTCTTGCCTAGATTAGAATTCTTATGATGAACCTCTTACTTCTTCCACAATTTAGGTTTTGTTAAGCAAACATTGTACTCAAACTATACTTTCACCTTCCTCCAAGGCATCCTTGTATTCAATTTCAACTTATAACTATCACATACATAAGTTAACTGAATAAATCACATAACGATATCACAGATCCCCAGATCAATCTTTTGTAATATTCAATTATTTCAAGTTTACTTTCCTCTTTTTTACCATTGTGTTGAATATAGGACAACCTCATATTGTCTCAATCACAGTCAAATCCCCTGATTTACTGTTAATATTCAACACTCTTACCATTTATTATCCTTTGAAACTTAGCACTAGCATTTGCAAAAATCTGGTCTAAACCAACTTACCATTAGCAATTTACAATTCTATACGGTAATTGCTCGTGCCTTCTCTAAGTCTTTAATGATTCCATGTTATTATTAATAACACAATAACAACTTCATTACAATAGGGTTTTCCTTTACTTTACACCCATAATTTATGAAAATAGCATGAGTTCTAGTAAGTTCTAGTGGTTTCCACCATCCACTTAAAATGATCCAGCACCCGCCTGCAATCATCTTATAAAGATATATATATCCTTAGCTTTGATCATTTCACAGTGAAAATCAAATCTCAACTACCTCTTAAGAACCGTTCATTTCACTTATTTTCAGAAGGAGTTGTCGATTTTGAGTAATGAATACTCATTTCGACTACTACACATTAACCCTTAGATTCCCAAAATCCTCAGATTCACTGACCATTCATTCTCCCTAATTTAGACTATACTAGTCTAATAGATCAGACTAGAATATCTTACCAACTCACTGCCATATTCTAGATTTAACTATCTTTTATTAATAAACCACTTGCTATTCCAATATGAATTCACACCATGACTGGAATATCAACTTCATAACAACTTATCAAGTATAACTGCATTAGTGGTTTCCTAACCTCCATTATGTTTTTATTATTTACCACTACTTTGTTTACTGGATAACTTTCATTACTTCCATACTAGTCTCAATACTAGTATTAAATCACCTCTCAAAGTCGTCCACCATCTTTGAGTTTCATCAAAAGTCATTCAGTATTTCATTATTTTATAATTTATATTCTCCAAATACTCACCTCAAGATCTTGATCCAATCAATACTTCTTCACTGACTATTATTTGTCTAATAATATCAGTTAGAAGAAAGACCACTAAAGATGTTACTTGGAAAAGAGTTTTATTTCATCTTTGTAACTTTTCTTATGTCTTTCTTTTTTGTCTATCCCCGAGGTTAAGACTCTTCGAAGCTCTTACCTCCAACACCTTCTCATATCATGAGAAATAGATGGACTTCAACCATCTTATTATTGTTCAGAAAAGACATAATTCTTATAACTACCACGTAGATATAGTATACACAACAAATAACATATCTCAGTCTTTTATATTTTGGTTACCCCCAAAATCACGATAAAAACCATTTATCAAACCCTAAGTTTATTCATAACTCGGGACCACTCTTCGAGTCGATAAACATAGGTTCCGTTATTAGGGTAATCAGAGTACCTTAAACTTTTAAAGTAGGCTAACATTCACTTCGAACGTACCATCCAAAAGTGAATGTATGGTCAGAGCCTTGTCCATGATACCCAACTGTATCACTGTTACTACTTTATCCCTAAAAGTGATAAAACATAAACTCTAGCACCACACTATATCAGAGTTATTCCTTGATTCTAATAAATCATTATTCCAAGATTTATAAACCATGGCTAACCAAGGCTTTAAAACCTATGGCTCTGATACCAAACTATAGATTCCCCTTACCTGATTATGGCAATACCCAGCCTGAAACCCTAATTAAGCCCAGATTACCCTTACCAGACTTAACTAGAGCCAACAACCTTACCACCTTCACCTGATAAGCACTACTATATATCGACTATTGAAATAAAACAATTAATATACGCAGCAGAAATTTAAAACCTTTACGATAATCAAAATAAGATATACAGTATTTAAAACAAACCGGAATAAACCTCGATTATACAAATCTTCCATCCCATATGATATTACAAAACAGTAATTCAACACCAATATATAAGACCAGAGAAAGTCATTACATCAAAGAGAAGTTCAAGACTCCTATAACTTCTCCATCCCATAGTCGTAGCACTCGTCAAATCTACCTGTAATGTTAATTGGGATGAGCACTCCAACTTGCTCAGTAAGTAGGGATTCACATAACCAACACATCGCGCATATGTAATGTTTAGCCAATCAATTAATGCCCAATGGTTCTATCCTAAATCATCTAGTAAATATGTAACCCAAGCAACCTATAAACTGAGTAGGAGTTAAGTATAGATCGGGAGATCAACCCCAAGTATTATACAACCTGGTCTCAGGCCTTAGGAGTTACTCTCGTGGATCACATTAGACATCATTTTCTATTCATTAGAAAAACCATCACAGTGTACATAATCCCCCATTTCAATCCAACAACTACATGAGCTATATATACTAAATAGCCAGGCAATATTGATAAATAAGCGAATCCATACTTACCTTGGTTTAAGTCTCTATTTCTCAAACTCCCTAACTTTTCGGTCATCTCACTCTTCCTTGGTGTTCCTCAACCTATCACCAATCATTTGGGATCAATATAGGTTCATTATACTATGTTTAAAACCCCTAGACTTGTCCATATATCCCCCGAAAATTATTCAAAAAATACAGTACAGTTGCTGGTTTTAGGGGTCTGGTAGCGCGCTACATGACATGGATAGCGCTTTATCCATAAATCAGTCATCTTCCCCAGTACGCGTAGCGTACCCTGGCCAGCGCCTAGCGCGCTATGCCCACCAGACCTGCAACATCAACACCATTCTGTTCATCCAAATCAATCTAAAACAACTCCAAACACAACAATTACATTCCCAAATTACCAGGGAGGACCTCTACTTAGTTTATAAACCGTTTATAATCAACAACAACCTTAATTCAACAAGTCTTGATCATCACCACCGAATTAAACTTCAACAAACTTGAAAACCAAACTTATTAAAGTGATAATCACTAGCTTCTAATCTGTTTAAGCTCCTCGACTTGATTGAATTCTGCTTCCAAAATGATCTCCCTTCGATCCGAATCGAAACCAACTCTCATAAACCCTCTCGAACGATCGAATGAATTGATAAGAATGAATTTTTTGTTTTTATATATGGATTTTCCTCAAGATACGCATCACGCTATCTCGAGACCGATCGCGTGGTTGATGCGTTAAAATGTCACAGCTTAAAGTGACACAAAATTTGATACATCAAGCACTTACGCTTCGTTCGAGACGATTCGATAATCCATATATTTATAATAATCTTCTATTTTCCAATGTATATATTTATATATTTAAAAACATATAAATATATATATCGCGTATTATTCACCAATAAACTCACCGGACATGCCTACAAGTGTCCTTGAGCGTGCGCATTTGTGCCACAACTCCCTCGTCACACTTATTGTCCTAGTAAACCATTGTTTATTGGGTATTTTCTATTTTATAGGCTTGTGTATAACTTCCTTATTATACAACAACCTATATACAAATTGATTTAACAATTCAAACACAATACATCATGCAAACGCACGCACATGCTAATAGAAGTACGCCGAAATTAACCACGAGCCTAACTCGGGTTAATTAGGATTTAGATTAGTACTAATCATCAGCTTAAGGTAACAGGTCGTTACATTTACTGCCAATGTCGCATGAACCTATTGGATCGTGCATAAATAATGGTTTTGTGTAATTTCAATTGGTCCAGAGTAATGAATTTATATGATAAGATTCATGACATAAAAGCCCTTACGATTTGTTATATGATAACTTATTAATATGGGTGTATGTGTAATTTGCTTAAACTGCCTAAATATAATAGTTGTAATACGAATAGGATTTTAAGTGAGGGCTGATCTACACATATAAATAGAGGTTGAAACTCTAAAACGAAATAAGATTTTTGTTTTTGCAAATTTTTAGTTCTCTGGATTTTGGGAGAGAAAGAAAAATATTTTGCCCTCAAAATTTTGGTCACCATTCATGTATTGATTTTCGATAGAGGACGTGCGCTTGAACGTCTCGGAGATCGAACAATCAGATAAGGAAATCATGGATTAAGGTATGGTTTACTTTTGTAGATCTAGTTTAGTGGAATTTATTGATGATCATATTGGAGATTTTCAAAAATTATTTTGACTTCTTCTCTGCATATGAACCCCAAAACCCAACAGTTTCGTGAAATGATTCAAGGATAAATAAATTATTTAATTTAATTGTTCTGATGTATAAATTTTGATATATAAACAGTAGATATTGGTGAAGATGTGACTCTTTTTAGGCCTTTTTCCATTATTGTTTATCAAGTTTTTGGATTTTCAACAACCCTATTTATAGGAGAGACTGCCGAAATATCTTTAAGAAATCAAAATTCTAAATTGAAGGATTTTTTAATTTGATGCAGTTATAAAAATAAAGACTTTAAATTTAATTTTGAGGATGACCATTTATCTCGAGGAATTTAGAAAATCGATGTCAAATAAAGAAATATTTAGAAAGTTTAGAGGCAGACTAGATTATCATAGGTTTTTGGGATAATCTAGGCCTGTCAAATACCCTAATGATGAGGGGTCTAACACTTTGGTTTGTCGAAATTCCATAGGAAAGAAAATAATGATTACCCTAAACTAGAGTATGGGTTTAATCGTGATTTCCCCTTGAAACCATCAGGAATGGATTAGAAGCAATTTCGGGGGATGGATTCATTTTGGATAAAGAGGAGTATCCAAAGCATATTCAAACAAAGAATTTTAGAAAAACCACAAAAGCATGGAATTATTTCATCAATTCAAGCATGCAACCGAGTTTTGAATACTACAAAGTTGTGAATTATAAAGCAGCTTTGTTGTATCACATTGTTCAAGGGTTAGGTTATACTATATTAGCAAGGTCATCTTTGATTCGATTAGAAATGTCATGACTACAAACAAGAATGAAGGATTACTTTTTTCCTTGATGATCACAAAAATTTATAAATAAGAATGAGTTCCTATGATAGGTCTTGGGATGAATGTTTGTCCTGACAAAACTAACATTGATGCCTACATAGAGAGCACTAAACAGGTGAATGAAAATGTAGATTCAGAGGATGAAATAAAGAGAAATGAGATACTTAGAAGATAGATTGCAGCGAGAAGATGAATACGAGCAGAGAATAGAAGAGTTTTGAAAGAAATGCAAGTTGTTGTGTATAATTAGAGATGAACAAGAGTTCAAAACAACCTGCTGCACATTACACTGGCATGTACATGGATGAGACATAGATGGTCATGATGGAATCAATTTTGCGTAACCATATACAAACTTTGAGGAATCAAGAGTATATGTTTCAGAACCAATATGAAATTGCAAGGAATCTACATGGTTTTGAAAGAAGGATGACCAGAAGAATGCAAAGAAGATGAGCTGACATTCCAGTACAATCTACCCAAGTGAGATTACCAAATGAAAGAGTCTTTTCAGATAGAACTTCATATTGGAGTAGACTACGACTCTATGATCCTGCGGTTAGCTATCAATCTCAACAACATGAACAAAGCGATGGTGGTAATGATGTGACTTCTGAACAGCGGTTCAGATAATTTTCTTCTTTACTGTCTATCTCTGAGTGATTTTGTATGAGGTCTTCTTCTGTAATATGATATTGTGATATGTGATATGATTATGTGATAGTATGGCTTGTACTTGCTTATGATTGATATGTTTGTGCTACATTAATCATATTGATGATACTTGGACATTTATATTTATCATATTTTCTTTACTTATGGAAATTCATACATATGATAATTTGTTCATTAATTATTTTTATTATATTTAGTTCATTTATGCTTTACAAGGTATATTTTTTTTATTATAAACTTGACTTAAATTTTAAACCTTAAGGACAAGGTTAGGAATGAGTTTGGGGGTATTTAGGTAAAGTTGAGTATAAAGAATTGAAGTATGAAAAATTCGAGAGGTAGAATCTATTTATTCGATATTCAAAGTTGACTAAAGTTTTTCGAATTTTTGAAGATACAGGTAATACTTCATCATTTTATTTTACTTAGGAAAATACAAATTGAATATAACTTGAATTTAAATAGAAGTAATATTTTTTTTTACTTACTCATGAAAATAGAAAATTTTACGATAGAAAGAAATCGTAATATCATATTTGACTTAACATAGATTATGTATGCACTAGAGACGTTTAGAGGGGATTGATTGCTTTGTGTTAGATATTATAATGGGTAAAAAATCAAAACAAAAGTGCAAGATAAACAAGATAGATTTCTAAGAATCTTGTTATACAAAGATTATTGGTCAAGTATTTTATATTTATATGTGTATATAATGAAAATAACTTATGCCACAATTAAGGGAGGATATAGGAAATCGGCCTATAAACTTTTTAGATGGAAAGAAAAGTTCCTTAACTATAGCGAAAGTGAGAAGTGCTAACAAGAGTTTAAAATAAAAAATAATAAAGAGACCCACATATTTCAAAGGAAATGGAGCAACGAATCTAGTGATGGAGAAAATGTGAGAAATGATTCCTATAAAAAGAATAGCGATATTCAAAGAAAATGAAGTAGGGAACCGTAGGAATATAAAGTAAAAAATAATAGAAGAAGAAAGAAGAAAAGAAAGAATAAGAGAGGCATAAGAAAATGGAAGATTGTTTATGAAAACTCTTTAAATAAAAGTTTTAGCTCGAGTACTTATAGCTAAGTTGAGTGAAGTTTCTTATTTTTCTAACATTCTAGTAAATAAAAGTGATAATGATATTTATTGGTGATTAAAAACGCATATTGACTTTGATTGTGGTGGTTTTTTTTTAAAAACGAAATTGATTTAGTGATTTTTGTATCTTAAGATTCTATATTAGTCATCTTAAGCTTGATGCTTTTATATATATATATATATATATATATATTGGTGTGTGCGTAAATGATTGAACTTTTGAATTTTGAGGTGTATTCATAACTATGGGTTAAATTGTCAAATAAGGAGTTATTCTTTAAATCTTTCTATTCTATCATAATTTTAATTTTTATGAGGGTAATATGTTTCTATTTAGTGATCCCTTCTATTTAAGTAAAAGAGTAAATAATTATGAAATCAAAATAAAGAATGAAAAGAGAATATAATTGAGAAAATTTATTTGCACGGAACAGCAAAGTACTGAGCTTTGAGGTATTTGATAAGTCAGTAATGAGATAGTGTTTTATGGTATATTTAAGGGTGATTTTTTATGTAAAGGTCTATATTACACTGGATTTTCTGTTGTTTTGTGATTTCAGGTTATATTTAGGTTTTGTGAAAAAAATGGAAGAAAAAGGAGGAAAATAAAGAATTCGGTCAAGTGGAGAAAATGCACAATGAATCAAGAGCGAATCAAGAATGAACTAAGATTCAATGCTAACAAATCAGCAATGAATTAGGCTAGATACAGGAATTGCCAGCCAAATTGGTGAAAGACATCAGAGACATATTTCCACCAATTTGCCCAGCGAATCAGGATTGATAGGGGATTCAGTGGTGATTCACTGGGGTCGGTTTCGAGAATTCTGGAACAAATTAAGGAATTTTGTTTTCATTGGATATGTACTACTTATAATATTATATATATGGGCTTCGAAATCAATTGCCTTTGAGTATCCTAGATCATATTTCATCGCTATTGGAGCCATATTAATTAGTTTTATTAAGTTTTAGTTTAGTTTTATTGTTCCTTGCTTTTGGAGACGACTTGAAGATTCAAAGTATCTAATAAGTGGCATATATTAATGTCTTTTATTTACATTATTGTGATGTTTATTATGAATATGCGTAAGTAGTGTATTAATCTAAACAAAGTCGGGACATAAACTTAATCTGTTTTGCAATGTAGTTATAATGAAGAATGATTTGTACATAATGATTTAAACTTAACCGTATTCATTAATTCACTAATTTAATAGATTGTTATTTGCGGATTACAATCATGAAGCTTTGTATTGCATTCATAGTCTAGAATGTGTATTGTGATATTTAGATTCTATATTTAGTTTTAAAGTAGTAACTATGATTGTTTAAAAAGGTCTTTTACCGTTTAGATGTCTTAGGTGCATGAATTGAGTTCTAAGTTAGATATTGATGTGGCTTTTCTAAAGATATTAAGCTTAGTAGTTCAAAGTTTTCACGAAACTTAATGATGTTTTATCGTCTAATTAGTTTATCTTTGAGCTTTCAAATGATTAATTTAATAAAATTAGGATGTGATTTTTTCATTGATATAAGGAAAACTAGTGGCTTGAGAAAGACTATCAATTTACTCATAATTTAAGTTTAATGATCTAAGAATACTTTATAATAAGATTAAAGTGGGATTATGACTATGATTTGAGTAATATGTTTGGACATAAAACCGATTAATGTTTTATTGTTCTAGATATTTGTTCATGTGTTTGTTTTATATTATATTGAATTAAATTACATTGATTTGATTTGAATATAGTGAATTTGAATTGTGTTAGTTAAGTTAGTTGAAGTTAGCTTAATTTGGTTAATTAATCGCTATAGTTTAATTAGATAATTTTTATTCACGTTTTAATTAGATTAATTAATTTAAAGTAAAAATAATAAAATCCATTGGAATATTTTATTCTAAAGAAGTTTGCAAAACTCCTGTGGAGACGATCTCACTTATCACTACTACAAATAATAAGGATATACGGGAAACTTATTATACACGCTCGACACGTTTCAGTTTAGAAAAGTTGAAAACTATGGTGATTTTTATTTAGAGAAAACCACGGTTCATCAGACCGCAAAACCACCCTTAAACTTGGAATTGAATGGATTGGAGTTATACCTTTTTCATGTCGTTTTAACTTTTCGAAATGAACTAAGACTCATAATTTTGATTGAGTTCGTGTGTTTCATTGTGTTTTTAATGGATTATCAAGTATGAACATATGTTTTGTTGTATGATTTGTTGATGGACATGTATGGACTTGTATGGACTTGCATGGAATGTGTGGCAATTTCATTTTTTATTGAAAATGTGTCGCAGGAAAATCGCAATATTAGACTAACCAAATTGGGCAAACCGCGATTGGTTTGGTTGCGGTTTTGAGCAGGGCAGACATAGCATCTCGCAGCGATGGGGGCAAAAATTACTTTGAACACCTATAAGTAAATATATATATATATATATATATAATAGTATACGATCATTATATAATTGAAAATGAATTATAATATAAAATGAAAATCATGTAATGTCTAACTCATATTTTACTATTAACATTTGAAAATAAATTGATCACATAAAATAACTAATAACAACCTAGCTAAAACTGAGATCTTCTTTCTTTCATATCTTGAAAATTTTCATAAGAGATTCCATGTCAAATTATTTAGCAATTCTTTTCTCAATGTACACAAACAAAGGTTAGAAAGATAGTCATCTTTCATCTTGTTACGCAGCATCATTTTGATTATATACATAGTTAAGAAAGATCTTTTTGTTGTTGCCATAGAAATTGGAAGAGTGAGAATTAGAGTCATAACCCTAAACACAAGTGGATAAACTTTTGATTTTCTTGTTTTCACTAACCATTGACATAAATCAGAAATAGTGATTAAATTCTGAAACTTTGGGAGTTGTCTTATATAACCAAAATGTTCTAGTTGAGTTCTCAATCACATCATTTTATATTCATGAAAATCTTTTGAGTAGAAATTTTCCACCAACTTGCAAATGTCATCAATCTTGAATGATGTGCGCAAGTGTATTGGATCTAAAGTTGTGCTAAGAGAAAGCAACTACACTATATGATCATTAAATCTATTATCCAATTTTTCCAATTGAGTATCTATCATGGCATAGAAAATGTCAACTTTATAATAACATGAATTCATCATGTTGATGACGAGCCCTTCCTCTTCTAGCAGTATAATGTGCATTGATATAAGGAACATGAATATTAAGTGATTCATAAAAAAAAAAAATTCTTTGCAACCGATTTTTCCCACTCTTCATCTCTAAATTTCTGAATAAGTGACTTAGTGGATGAAACAAGATACATCGCATTCAAAATATATTGAGATTGTTGTTGTAGAGCTTGACAAAGCTTGTTAAACTTATCTAGAATTATTTCCATGAGATGCATTATGAAAATGAATTCAAAAGAAGTCAAGACCTCATAAGCTGCATCTACATCTCCACGCTGAGTCGGAGTAGTTCCATTATCAATTATATTCAACAAGTTGCACTAAAGATTTTCTTCAAGGTAGAAATAGATTTGAAGTGTGAACTCCACCAAGTATCTCCAGCCCCTTGCTAAGCACCAACCTAATTTAGGCCCTCTCCACTTTCAAGCTCATTAATTTCAAGCAAGTGAGAAATATTCGTAGCTTGAGCAGCTTCTAATTGGTCAATTCTCTTACATGAGGCCCCAAAAATGTTGATAATAGTGTTCAACTTGTTGAAAAATGATGGATAAGAATAGCTTCTTTTGATGCAACAACTAATGCCAATTGCAAATGATGAGCAAAACAATTAGCATAATAGGCATATGGGCATTCATTTGAAATCTATTCTTGCAATCTATTCCATTTTTCACGCATGTTGCTTGCATCATCAAAATCTTGACCTCTGATGTTCTGAACAAGAAGATTATGTCGAGAGCGGAGAGAAAGAATACATTCTTTTAATGTTGCTGCAGCGGTATCCTTAACATGAACGAGTCTGAAAAATTGCTCTTTCACATAACCATATTTGTCAACAAATCTTAAGACAATTGACATTTGTTCTTTTTTAGAGGCATCTCGAGATTCATCAATAAGAATGCAAAATTTTGCATCACCAATTTCTTCCCGGATAACATTTTTTTAATTTGTTTCCTAATACTTCTAAAATCTATTTTTGTATTCTCGGTGATGTGTATGATGCATTTTGAGGAGCCTTATCCAAAACTTCTCCTACTGTATCATTATAAGAAGATACAAAACTTAGTAATTCCAAAAAGCTTCTACAGTTGATTGATGTTTCTGACTCATCGTGACCTCTGAAAGAACAACCTTGAAATGCAAGCTACATAGTTAGTTCTATTGTAGTTTTCAATCGAAATATATTTTCTTTTTTCTTTAGATGTGAGTTTTTCAAATATGTTCACAATATGTAATTGATAGTTCATGAGGTCTTCACATGCTTTTTCGACATTTCGATGTGGAGAATTGAGATCATTTCTAACATGTGCTAAAAATGCACAATTTTTTTCACTTCTCACTTTTTTCCATGATGGGAATCCATTAACAGTAAATGCATCTAATCATGGAAGACTGTTTTAAGAATGAAATACATAACATGGCAAACAAAATGCATCATTTAGTTTGGAAAATATATTCAACCATGACGAGAATGATTTAAACCAAGATGCTTGAAAAGTGCGTGCATGTTTTTCATTAGATTTTGGATACTTTGAAAGTATATGTTGATATGGACCAGCCTTAATATAAGCTATTCGAACTTCATCGTGTTTTTCAATAGGATATCTCCATATTTTTTGTCTCAATCATGGATTACGTTCTAGTGAATTTATGTCTAAATTCACATTAGTTTGAGTTCTTGGCAATTTTGTCTGAGGATATTCATAATTTGAAGGTTCAATCTCTATTAAGTATTTAACTCATTATTGTTTGTGGTGCTTCAACACTCTTCCTTTTAAAATATGAATCAATTGTATTTCTCATCTACGACGAAAAAGAAAACTATATTAGTTATCATAATTGAAGAGATAGGCACTTGAGCATACAAACCTTTTAATTTTCTATACTACATCACACATATAATTAGTTCTAAAAAATAAAAAAAAAAGATATTGTAAATCTAAAATTGCTATAACAAAATTATTATTTTTTTTACTTTTCATGTTTATCAATGTTGATCCGACCCCAAAGAACAAGAAAAAAATATTAGACTAGTAGTTTATTAACAAAAAATAAAGGATTTTACATACCTTTGGGACTTAATAGAGCTACAACTTCTTGTTAGATATTCGTAGTAAAGGATGAGAAGAACTAACAATAGTGACAATAGGCAAATAAGTAGAAGAGTTTTTTAATGGCAGAAGGTACACACGAAGATAATGTTGAAAATCTATATCTTCTTGCTTTGTCGTTAATCACAAGAGAATACAACAACAACAACAACAACATAGCCTCAGTCCCAAATTAACTGGGGTCGGCTACATCGTTAATCATAAGAGAATAAAAAAATTATAATATATATACATGTATATCCTTATTTAATTCAAATAAAATCTCTTAATTATAGAAGGAACAAAAATAGAAAGTGTATTTAGGAACAAAGTCCCTTGATTATAGGATATAGATAGGCTAACTACAATAATTAGATAGGATCGATTAACAATTAAAGAAAATGGGGCGGCAAGGATGAGGCGTACGTAATGCGTTGTTGGGAGGGCAAATACAAATTGTCTATGAAACAAAGGGAGGGGTAAAGTTGTAATTTCACATACTACTATGAAAAAAATTGGGGGGGATACACATATGTGTCGGTCCCTGATTTTGAGGGTTCACAGCTTGGTAGTAGTTTGCAAAATGACCAAACCATGAACCCTTGATTTGGTGGTGGTTTGAAGGTTTTCACCACTAAACAGCAGTTTGCCCACCCTTACAGGGCAACGGCTTAAAAGCCCAAGCCCAACTAGTGAAGTGTTCTACCAATAGGCCTTAGAAAATGGTAGTTCTATGTTTACCCCACAATTTTATAAGGGCATGCCACTGGATTTGGACACCCATTATTTTGATAAGGGCGCACCGATGTAAGTGTTGAAGCCTCGAATTACCCTTTTTGGTTGAGAAGGGCACCCTATCCAATAGGTCTTCGATTCTTCGTCAACACTTCGTTGACACCCTCATCACTTTCCATAAATCGAGCCTAAGGTATTCGATCTGCATGACCAAACCATACATAATTGGTTAACCATGTATAATCGACCAAAATAGATGTGACGACCCCTTTCCTAATTTAGGGCACTGCCCAGCTTAATCCTGTCATTAAAACCTAATTATAGCCACGAATGACTTAACAACGTATTAGTCATCCTTTTATCCTATTATCCTCGTTATTCGTGTTTAGAATAAATATTACTCATATCTCATTATTCATGAGTTTTTTGGTTACTTAAAACATTTACAATTTACAAGTTATTCAGCGAAAGTCTAAACAATTTAGCGGAAAAAAGTAAATAAAATCTTAAGTCTGGAAACCAAGAAACAACGATTACATGTATATATATATATATATATATATATAAAGAAGTGGCGATGAACAGTGAAATAAATACATGTCTGATCGGGAAACTATTGCTCAACCCATATACATATAACCCAAGAGTACCTGAAAGACAAAGTATTTAAATACACAAAATATCAAAAACCTA
Source organism: Stephania cephalantha (assembly GCA_039657325.1). Classification (NCBI taxonomy): domain Eukaryota; kingdom Viridiplantae; phylum Streptophyta; class Magnoliopsida; order Ranunculales; family Menispermaceae; genus Stephania; species Stephania cephalantha. Next base: position 33,583,508 of record CM077569.1, read on the forward strand.
CGAAATTCAAAGTAGAAGCACGCCAAAGGCTCAAATGTAGTCATTGATCTTCTTCTTGCGCGACCTAGTCAGCGAATCTGCACCCACCGTCATATAAAGGACGATGAGTACAGTAGAGTAAATTTGAGATACATTTGTCCACATTTCCAAGTATAATAGAAAGCATTTAAAGGCATGATAATGGAGAAGAAATGTTGAAAATGGATTATAAAAAAAGATGCTACAGTTAAAACAAAGTGAGACTGACACTAAACTAAGTAGTAATAATCTAGGTCCGATCGGCCATGAGTTACATCACATCAGCCTTATTCCACTATTTAGGGGTGTGAGCTCTCTCACAAGTGCCCAATGTGTATATCCTTGCGTACTACCCCAGATCCGATAACCTCGTATGTCACGCAAGCTAGTAGAGAGTGTTGACATCCCCAGAGTCTAGTGACCTTGTGTTCCGCTTATCTCAATCATGTAAAGGATCTGTGACAACCCTTCCTTAAACTAAGGCCTCGTCCGGCCTAATCCCATAACTACGCCCTAATCTCGACCACGTAGGACTTAACAATGTATCAATCAGCCTATTCAATCTTATGCTCTCATTAGTTACTATTTAAATAAAAATTTCGCTATTCTCATATTTATTAATAATTCAGAGTTAATTAAAGTTTTAGGAACTTAAAGATTTTTCAGCAGATGACTTAACCAATTAGCGGAAATGATTAATATAAATCCTAAATATGTGGAAATTAGGAAACAATGATCACATGTGTATATATATATATATATCAAAATGGCGATAACAATATATCAACATGTGTCTAGTCGGGAAAACTATCTCTCGACCCATATATACAACCCCAAAAGTATATAAAAGACATATATATGTTGTACAACAAAATCTTAAAACATATAAAGTCAGTGAAAGCAACACTCCATTGGCTCAAAGGTAGTAGCCGATTTTCTCCTTACCCGGTCTGCTACTCGATAAATCTGCACTCACCATCATAAAAAAAACGGTGAGTACAGGAAAGTAGAAAGTAACATTAAGAGACATTTAGCCACATTTCCAAATATACAACAAGTATCTGAAAGCATAATAATAGCAACTATGCAAGAAAAATCATATTATAAGATACTTCAGCTAAACAATATGAAACTGACACTCGGCTAAGCAGTAATAAACAAGGGCATGTCGGCCGTGAATTACATCACGTCAGTCTTATTCCACTATTTAGGACATAAACAATCTCATGAATACCTTCACATCCTCATAAATGCTCATCACAAATGTATACATATTTTTCAACAAACCTGGGTCCCATACCCCGTGTGTTACACAACCTAGTGGTGAGATGACGACAACCCCATAATCAAGTGACCACATGGGCGGCCCATCTCTATCATACAAAGGTCCTAGATACAAGAACTAGTTTCATAAATCAAAAAATTTACTAAGTTCAGGAATCCAAGAATGTAACTACATAACTAATGCACAAGGAAATAAATTTTCAATACCATAAATCATTTACCTAATATCATGTTATTTTAATTGATTAATACACTTAACAATCAAGAATAACAGAGCACATGATTGAGAATCAATTAATACCATTGAGACATAAACCAATGTCATGAAAACAAACTCATAAAATGAGATAACAACAAAGTCATGGCATCAAGAGTACAAAAGGCACACCAGTACAAATGATTGTAAAGAAGATGCACAAATATGAAATAAAATGAAAAGAAATATCTCAATTAGTTTACTTAAAATCCACACAAATCTCCTAGCTTAACCGGTCTGCCAACCCTCAAAACGCGTACCCAAACCACCTGAGACTCTTCCCTAGGTTCATGATATCATTAGATATGCTTTAAATTGTGTTAAGATGGTAGGTTTTAAAGTCCTTATCCACATTGCAAAAATTGTAGTGTGTAGAGCACCTAGAGCGCTAGGGAGTTTATCGATCGCGCTAGAGACCTGTAGCGCATTATTCATACCCGTTAACATGCTAAATATAGGTAGCGCACTGGTAAGCACACCTAGCACGCTATGCGCAGGAAATCCCAGAAATTCTGCACTTCAAATATATGGGTTTCCTCCTCTAAATGGCCATCTCCATCGCCTTAGATCCCAATTCTCCTCCACCAAAATCCAATACATCCTCCTCAACCATAATTACAGCTTACACTTCATATATATCATCATCAAATCATTAATTTATAAATTTTCACAAAAGTAAAAGTGTAGATCAACTTACCAAGTTGTAAAACTCCTCTAACTTGATCTACTCTTTCAAATTCACCAGAATTTCTCTACAAATGCCCTGATCTTTCTCTTCAGATCTTTCTTTCCCTATTTTTGATCAAATGCAAATGAATTGGATCATTATCCTATCCCATCTCATCTTATATATATTTGGTGAGGTGAAATTATAGCCTTTGGTCTTAATGTGTACACCCATCTCTAGATCAATCTAATGACACATATTTTGATCTAAAATTCATTAACTCTCTACTAACTCATCTCTACTAATACCAAACTAAACTTAATTGGTTTTGTGATGTGTCCACATATATCTCGAGGAACATCTATGACTAATGTTTATTTTTTCTAAGTTAGGCTACATTTATGTAAATTAAACCATAGGCATATTGATTTAGTTATTCAACTCACATTAACTTAAATTAAACTTACCACATCACTCTCTACCCCAATCCCACATCGACATGCATCTCGAGACACGTCCCCGCTCACGTCTTGATATCTATACATAAGTAGGAGTGACTTATACCTAGGTCACGTGCCTTGGTCAGTACATGTATCTCAATGTGGATCCCACGTCACGGGTCAATTATCCTAATTAAGAAAGTAAACTAGGATCAGGAATTTGGGCCGTGAAAAATCTTCCCAACTAATGGAAATTTTACCTTTGAAATTAAAATCCAAGTTAAAATTATACCTGACTCGAAAAGGTACGAAAATCTATCTCGCATATAGTCTTCCTATTCCCAAGTGAGTTTCGAGCCACCATGGAACTGCCACTTGACTAACATCTGGGATAGGCTTGCCTCTTAACTGTTGTACCTTTTATTCTAGGATTTGTACTGACTGCTCCTCATATTAAACATCCTCGCTAAGGTCAATTTGGCTCAAGTCGACCATCGGTCGCACGCCTGCCTTCGACTTGGCTAGTTGAAGCATAAAAGATATGAAAGATTGGATGAATCACTGACATCTATAGAGGTAACTCAAGCTCTACGCCACTTTCCCGATCCGTCTCTTGATCGTGAAAGGCTCGATAAGTCTCAGTGCTAACTTTCATTTCAACCCAAATATGTGAAGACCCTTCTGAGGAGAAACTTTCAAATACACAAAGTCCACCTTAGTGTACGTGAGATTGTTGTGATATGTTTCTACATACAAATTTGTTGTACCTTCTCCGTGTGATGAACAACAATTTCAAGAGCTACTAACTCCTGGTTCTCTAGCTCAGCCCAACACGATGGTGAGTGACATGGTCAATCATATAACGCCTTAAATGGCGCCATCTCAATGATAGCCTGATAAGTGTTGTTGTATGCAAACTCACACAACAGTAGGTACTCCTCTCAAGATCCACCAAACTCCAATGCACAAGCCCAAAGCATATCTTTGAGAACTTGAATCAACCTCTCAATCTGCCTATCAGTCTAAGGGTAAAAAGTTGTGCTGAGTTGTAGACGCGTACCTACTTTGCCACATCCTAGACGTAGACATAGCATCTTTGTTTGACATGATAGTCAACGGTACCCCATGCAGCTGGATAATCTCTCTCTCGAACAATACGCTGAACTGGTCAAATTTGTAGAGAGCTGTGACTGGTAAGAAATGGGCAAATTTCATCAATCAGTCCACAGTTACTCAAATGGAATCATGTTTTCTGGCAATCTTCGGCAATCCTCAGACAAAGTCCATGGCAATGTCTTCCCACTTTCATCGCAGAATAGGAAGCGGTTGTAGTAACCCTCCAAGTCTACGATGCTTAGCCTTCATGTGACGACCCTAACTACAAATAAGGGCACCGCCCGGCCTAATCCCTTAATTAAGCCTTAATCTCCCCTATAGGACCTAACAAGGAACTAGTCAGCCTTAATTAAACATCTAAACAACTACATCTACCAATTATGTACCACCGACAGTTAACTAGCTAGTTCTACTAACTAACCTATGGTTGTCTATAAATCAGAGATACTCTAAATTGTTCAAACTAACAAATTATTCAGCGGAAGTCATCGTTACTAGTGGACCTTAAATCCTACGGCCTAACCTATTGTGGAAAAACCAGGAACTAGTGATCACATGCATATATAAACAAAAATGGGGATATATATAACATGTGTCTAGTCAGATGTTCCTATCACTCAACCCAAAAGTAAACATATCATGTATATAAATATGTAATACAAAAGAATACAAAACGTGCAAAAATATGTCGTAGCAGTCCTTCACCGGCTCAGAGGTAGTCACCAATCTTCTCTTTGCCTGGTCTGCTTCTCGGCTGATCTGCACCCACCGTCACAAATTAGACGGTGAATACATGAAATTATTTAAGTAATACCGAGAGACATCGATCCACATTCCCAAATAGGCAACAAGTATCAAATGGCATAATTTAAATAGAAACTATGCTGAAAGAAACATCATGCAAAGAGATACTTGAGTTAACCAAATATGAAACTGACTCAAGGCTAAGTAGTAATGGATTAGGGTTGGTCGGCCGTGATCTTCATCACATCAGCCTTTCCACTACAATGTGAGCTCTGCTCCATAGTATTTCATTACAATTTGAGCTCAATATCATAATGTCAAAAGGTCGTACTTACGATTACGCCTTTTCTATTCTAAGTGAATTAGTCGTCACCGGAATGTATACTTGCTAACATACCCGAGTTTTAAAACTCGTCATGTTCACCCAAGTTATTCTTACGCCAACAAAACCCGAGGTTTGGTTACCCCGTTCGAGGCATGTTACCCCGTGTGTCATGCAAAGTAGTGGAGCCCCGTATGAAAGCTGAATTTCTATCATCAAATGACCCTAACCACAAGAACTACTTTCATTTTCAATAATGACTCGGTAATGAAAGCCAAGATATGTAACTGCATATTAATGCACAAAGGATTATAGTCAAAATAAACAAATTATCCTAATAGCATGCTATATCACTGACTTCCAAACACAACAATCAACATGACAAAGTAGAGGAATTGGAATCAATGATATACACAACAGAGTATGCTATGAGCAACATCATAAAATGAGAAACAAACAAGTCATAGCATATGGATTTCAAAGGCAATTCAGTTCGAATAACTGAGAATGAATAAAGAAATGGAATGAAATGTAAATAAATGTCTCATTCAGTTTACTTACATAAACACAACAATTCCTAAGTTATCCGGCTTTTCGTCGCGTTGATGTACGCACCCAAACCCCGTAATAGCTCCTTTACGGTCCTAACATTTGAAAAGTTATCAATTTAGATTCACAATTCATTATTTAAAATTCCTAAATTAGTCGAAATCGAATTCGAGACCAATTTGCCAATTTCATGCTTTTCGAGGTAAAAACCCCGTAAAAGTCGCGTCCGAAATTTCAAATCTTGTATTTTTCATAGAAGTTTATCAATTTCTATTTATTTTGTCGAAATATAATTTTTTGAAATTTTTCCTAATTTTTCTGGAATATCCCTGAATTTTTCAGCATTTTATCTATTTTCTGGAATTTCTTTTATTAAAAATCAATTTAATTTAATTTAATAATTAAATATATATTATTTTTTATTGTTTTATTGGGGCGGGTCCGAGTCAACCTGACCCGGTCCAAGCGGACCCGGGTCGGTCGACTGGTCCTCTCGGGTCGAGGTCGGCCGGCCGCCCACCCGGCCCAGTCGGCCGGCCGACGCGCATGAGTAGCCAGGCCGTGCTACCCATCTTCTTCTCTCCCCGAGCACGAAGTGCTCTGGTTCTGTTTTTTTTTCATTTTTACTGGGGTTGGGAGTCCATCCCCAACCCCAAGTTGGGTTCGTGCATGGGAGACTACTCCCCTGCCGTCCCTAACGTCGGACGTCCGAACTCTCGTTGCTCAACAGCAACACCACGACAACGACGACGACCAAACAACATCGACAACCGAATTCAACTCACCTTCCTTTGCTTCGAGCTCAATCTCTCTCTCTCGGTCTCTCTTTCTTCTCTCTCGGTCTCTCTCCTCTTTCTCTTTCCGGTTTCTCTTCTCTGTTCTCTGCGCGTTTTTTTCTCTCTCTTTTTTTTTCCACTGACTTTGGACAATCAAAGAGAAGATAAGGTTGAATTGTTGTTTCCTTTTACCAACTATATATATATATATATATATATATATATATTTGGTTTGAGTTGATGTGGCCACTAATGGACCACTAGTTTCTAGCATTTTTTTTTTTTTTTTGCAAATGTAATTTAACTAGTTACGCTTACCCCACGAGCTGCTACCTCGGGCCCACGTCGGCACGCAACACGAGGTAAGTCCCCGCTCGTCTCGGTATATGCATACCCGAAAATGACTTGGTAGTCTACACATATACAGTACACTAGGCATACAACACACAAATATAACATTTACCTCGACCACCGTGCCTCGGTAGTGACACGTATCGCGCTGCGGGTCCCACGCCACGGGTCATTTTGTCCTGATTAATGAATTAAACGTGCATTAATTATTTGGGCCATGACACTTCACCTGCTCGCAAATCCCACAGTTCCTTATAAACTCAGATACGTTTGTCTTTGTCCCAGGCCACCAGAAATGTCTCATCATTTCATGCTACATCTTGGTCCAGCCTAGATGAACGGTGAACCGAGAATGGTGCGAATCATAAAGAACCTCATCTTTCTACTCTACCACTAACGGTATCCACAATCTGCCTCTGAATCTCAGACACTGATATGTCATCTTTGTCCAGTCAGTACAATCAGTACTTTAGGCTAACTCCTTGAACCTCAGTACAAAATGTCGGCTTTCTGACCCTTTGACATTCTTTATGCATATACTGTCTATAACCTCATTTGTGCACAAATCATTATTCGAATATCGATAGGAATATCTGACTGATCCATCGTCACATACTCATGCATCATATGACATCTGAAAATCTTGGTATCTCTATTCAGTATCATACTCAGCGCATCTGTAGCTATTTTAGCTTTTCCTGGTGATACTCTAGAGAAAAGTCATAGTCCTTTAGGAACTCCAACCATCTGTGATATATCATGTTCAACTCTTTCTGTGTAAAGAAATATTTCAGACTCTTATAATCAATATAGAGTGTGAATCTCTCTCCATATAGACGATGTCTCCATATCTTTAGCAAACACCACCGCCGCTAACTCTAAATCATACATGGGATAATTCTTCTCATGTATCTTCAATTGTCTAGAGGCATAAGCCATTATACATCTATCATGCATTAATACACAGACTAAACCCGTAGAGAAATATCTATGTACACCAAGAATCCATGTCCGGCCTCTGAAAATACCAACACTAATATGGTGGTCAGCAACCTCTTCAGCTGAGCAAATGCATGCTCCATAATGTCCTTCTGAGTCAATCTGGTAATCGGTGAAGCGATCTTCAAGAAATCCTTCACGAACATGCAGTAATACCCTGCTAAACCCAGAAAAATCCTGATGTCAGTAACTAAAGTCAGTGCCGACCAATCTATAATAGCCTGAATCTTGGTCGGATCCACTATAATCCATATTGCTCCAACAACACGCCCTGAAAAGACTTGACCTCTAAAAGTCAAAATTTGCACTTGCTAAACTTGGCATATAGTCTGTGCTACCTCAAAGTCTGCAACATCTCAATAAGGTGGTGCTCGTGATCCTCTTGATTCCTCGAGTATATTAATATATCATCGATGAAGACTATCACAAAGCGGTTAAGAAATGGTATCATCACCTGATGCATCAAATTCATAAACATGGCGGAGGTGTTGGTCAACCCAAATGGCATGACCATAACTGATAGTGTCCATACCTTATACTAAATGTTGTCTTAGACCTATCCTCATCCCTGATCCTAAGCTGATGATACTTTGATCGCGGGTCTATCGTGGAGAAAAACTGCACTCCTTTCAGCTGATCAAATAAGTCGTCAATCTATAGCAGTGGATATTTGTTCTTGACTACGACCTGTTCAACTATCTGTAATCGATACGCAGTCTAAAAATATCGTCCTTCTTTTTCACAAACAAGACAGGTGCTCCTCACATAGAAGGAGTGATGAATCCCTTATGTCCCAAATCCTTGAGGTGACTCCTCAACTCCTCCAACTCTCTAAAAGCCATATAGTACAACAGTATAAAAATAGGCCTAGTACTCGGTACCAACTCAATAATGAAATCTATCTCTCTCGGTGGTGGTAAACTAGGTAAATCCTCCGAAAACACATCTAGAAACTCGTAGAGTACCGGAATGTCCTCAATCTGGGTCTCTAACTATCTGCTACTGTATACAGCGCTACTAGAGTCTCCATCTTTTAACTAGTCACAAGTCGACCTCTCACGCCATTGGCTCTGGTGTACTACCTCTATATGTGAAAATCGAAGGCTCTGGGATCTCAAATATCATTGTCTTACTGAAATAGTTGATATGTGTGTGGTATACTGCTAGCCAATACATCCCTAATAATGCATTGAAGTCTAAAAACTCGAGAACCCTAAAGTTGGTAGCTAACTCTACCCCGTCTACCTCTATTGGACATCCCTCGACTAGACAATTAGGGTAAACCCTATCCCCGGCTACGGTACTCAATATCAAATGTATGCTAACTCTAATCGATGTCAACCCTAGGATGTATATCATGTGACTAGCAATAAAAAATACAGTAGAACATGAATCAAATAAGACGTATAAACCTCTACCGCAAATAGAAATCGTATATTCAATAAGTCCTCAAATGGTGTCTGCATCTGGCTGAGCTACCATATGAACTTCCTCACGACTCTGTGGTGAGTAGACTACTGTCGGTTGTAGGCAATCTCTTATTAAGTGACCAACCTAACCACACATATAGCATGTAATCGGCCTACGCTGGCCTTGTGCTTAATCTTGGGCCTATGCATGTGTTTGTCTCTATCCCTGTCGGGAACCATCTCGGCCTCTACCACCCTGTTGTTAACGTGACATTGGTGGTATTGAAAGTGTTGGTAAAGTAGGAGCCGGTAACACAGGTCTGACTGGTGGTGGAAAGGGAGATCTACCAACTATATTCAGTAGGGAATGATACGTATGGCATAACCTAGTCCTTGAGAACCTCTCTCTCATTTCCTCTGTCCCTTGCCCCTATGTCTCCTCCTATTAAACTCTACGGCATGATCTGCTGACAATTCTGGTCTAAACGGTGTCCCATCAGCGACTCTGCTCAAATAGTAAGTCTCGTGATAAAGTGTCCACTCATATATCTCACCCAAGATCTTGGCACCTCAACTGAACACATTATACCTAATGTATGACCCCAATCCATCTCCGAAGTGATACACATCCTCTGAGTCATCTCTCACTAAATCTCCAGCAAACTGGCTCAGGTAGCCATATCTATCTCTATAGCTCATCACTGACTCGTCAGCTCTTTGTCTCAAGTTCATGAACTCCTTCCTCAACCCTTTTATCACTGCAGGTGGGAAGTATTTTTGATAGAACTTCTTCTTGAATGCATCCCTAGACTCAAAGTCACCATCCAAAGCTATTGTCATACGCCACTAAACATCGGCATCTCTTTGTAGTTTGTACGAAGAAATCTTAACCCGAAGTCTATCATCAACCCTCAAAACTTTATGCAGCTTCTCCCAAGACAATACCACTTCCTTACCTTCTCAAAGTCTCTTTATCCATCAAAGTAAACTAGCTTCAGTTTAATGAAGTCCTTCACCAACTAAACCTCAGCTAGCGAGCTAGAAAATGTCGGAGTGGGAGACAGTAATGTCTCAGTTGTCTCTGCTACTGGTACTTTCACAACCATAGTAGTTTGTACTATCGGAGCTACTTGTGTCGTAGTGGGAAGCTCTAGCACCAGTAACATGGGGGTAGTAGTAGTAGTGGGGGCTGGTGTCTGTAATGGTTGAGTAAAATAAGTTGTCATCATGGCAATGAAGTCGATCAACTGTTGTCATTGAGCTGATACCCGGTCAGACAACCTCTGTAAATCATTCACAAAAGTAGGAGGCTAACTGCTAGTAGCACCCGCATCCCCGCTATCGTGTGAATCAGCCATCTACGTCTGTAAGTTGATAACGAACAGAAATCAACTACTATGTAGATATCGCATATATATATATATATATATAGAAACTAACATGTACCTATAAAAAATTCCCCATCTCTCTTTCACTCACTTCCCCACTAATGGTTTCTAGGTAAAGATCATCCAGTTTCCACATCTAAGATTTGTGTTTTATTCAATTTTATTTGTTGCTTATAGAGAAAGTTGGCTCTGATACCAACTGTGACGACCCCTTCCTTAAACTAGGGCACCTCCCGGCCTAATCTCGTTATTTAGCCCCAATCTCAACCATGTAGGACTTAACAACGTATTAGTCAGCCTTTTTAATCTTATGTTTTCATTTACTTTCAAAATAAGCGTTTCATTGTTCTCATATTTATTAATAATTCAGAGTTAATTTAATGTTTAGAAACTTAAAGATTTTCAGAGGAAGTCTTAACAAATTAGCAGAAGCCATTACTATAAATCCTAAATATGTGGAAACCAGGAAACAACGATCACATGCATATATATAACAAAATGGCGATAACAATATATCAACATATGTTTGGTCGAGAAACTATCTCTCAACCCATATATACAACCCAAAAGTATATAAAAGACATATATACAACCCAAAAGTATATAGTAACTTATGCGGAAGCCATTTATAAAAAATGACATATGTATAAGTCATACAACAAAATTTCAAAACCTACAAAGTAAAACGAGTAATCCCGAGAGGTAGCAACATTCCACATTGGTCGAGAAACTGTAGTCTCATTTGTGCACAAATCATCACTGAGTATCGGTAGGAATCTCTGTCTAACATCTTTGTCGCCATTAGCTACTTGAGTAATCCATACTCATGCATCATAACAATATATCAACATTGTCATTGTTTAGTCACGGTGACATCGAAGGTGTGATGAATCCCTTCTCCCCCAAATCCTTAAGCTAAACTATCTCTCAACCCATATATACAACCCAAAAGTATATAAAAGACATATATAAGTCATACAACAAAATTTCAAAACCTACAAAGTAAGAGGTAGCAACATTCCAGTGGCTCAGAGATAGTTGCCAATCTTCTCCTTATCAGTTCTACTACTCGATGGATTTGCACCAACCGTCATAAAAAAGACGATGAGTACAGGAAAGTAGAAAGTAACATTGAGAGACATTTATCCACATTTCCAAATATACAAGTATCTAAAAGCAAATCAATCGCAACTATGCTAAAAAAGAATCATGTTATAAGATACTTCAGTTAAACAATTTGAAATTAAAACTCGACTAAACATTGAGTTACATCATGTCAGCCTTATTCCACTATTTAAGGTGTAAATAATCTCATGAGTGCCTTCACATCCTTACAAATTCCCATTACAAAGGGATATATACTTGTCAATGACCTCGGGTCCCATACCTCATATGTTATACAAGCTAATGGAGAGATGTTGACAACCTCGAAATCCAGTGACCCCATATGCCGCCCATCCCTCTCATACAAAAGGTCCTACATATAAGAACTACTTTCATAAATCAGAAATCGACTTAGTTATGCATAACTAATGCACAAAGAAATAAATTTTCAATACAATAAATCATCTACATAATAGCATGTTATTCTAATTGATTAACACACTTAACAATCAAGAATGACATAGCACATGATTGAGAGTCAATGAATATAATTTAAACATAAACTAATACCACAATAACAAACTCTTAAAATGCGACAACAACAAAGTCATGGTATCAATAGTACAAAAGGCACATCAAACCAAATGATTGAAAATAAGATGCACAAATAGGAAATGAAATGAAGAGAAATATCTCAATTAGTTTATCCATGCAAATCTTCTAGCTTAACCGATCTCCCGACACCTCAAAATGCGTACCCAAACCACCCGGGACTCTTCTCTAGGTTCCTGATATCACTATATATGTTTTAAAGTATGTTCGGATGGTTTTGTATATGTTTAAGCTAAGTTAAAGATTTTTAAAGTCCTTATCCACATTGCAAAAATTGTGTTATGCAGAGCACCTAGCGTGTCGGGGAGTTTATCTAGTGCACTATTCATACTCGTTAGCGCACTACACGCAGGTAGCGCGCTAGCGAGCACACCTAATGTGATATGCACATGAAATCCCATAAATTTTACACTTCGAATTTATGGGTTACCTCCTCCAAATGGCCATCTCCGTCGCCTTGGATCCCTATTATCCTCCACTAGAGATCCAATACATCCTCCACAACCTTATGAACAGCTTACACTTCATATATATCGTCATCAAATCATCAATTTATAAATTATCATAAAACTAAAGGTGTAGATCAACTTACCAAGTTGTAAAGCTCCTCTAACTTGATCTGCTCCTTCAAATTCACTAGAATTTCTCTACGAATGCCTTGATATTTCTCTCTAGATCTTTCCTCCCTTACTTTTGATCAAATGCAAATGAATTGCATGTTTATCCCATCTCATATATATATTTGGTGAGGTGAAATTATAGCCTTTGATCTTAATGTGTTCACCCATTTCTATATCAATCTAATGGCACATATTTTGATCTACAATTTATTAACTCTCCACTAACTCACCTCTACTAACACTAAACTAATTTTAATTGGTCTTGTGATATGTCCACACGTATCTCGAGGAACATTTACGACTAATGTTTTATTTTTCTAACTTATGATACATTTATGTATATTAAACCATAGGCATATTGATTTAGCTACATTAACTAAAATTAATCTTACCATATCACTATTTACCCCGGTCTCACGTCAGCACGCATCTCAAGGCGTGTCCCCGCTCACGTCTCGACATCTTTACATAAGTAGGAGTGACTTAGTAGTCTGCAAATATACAATATATTAAGTATACGTCACACCAAATCTAACATATACCTAGACCACATGCCTCGGTCAGTGCACGTATCTCGATGCGAATCCCACATCACGGGTCAATGATCCCGATTAAGGAAGTAAACTAGGATTAGGAATTCGGGTCGTTATAGGATCCTAGATACAAGAACTACTTTATAAATTCAAGAAAGACACAAACAATGATTTCAAGGCATGGTAAAGTGCGACACAACGCACACCAAAACATGAGTACAATACCATCAAGTCATCACACAACAGAACTACACTAATAGCATACTATGCACAACAATCATATCACATCTTTATACCATATAAATGACATAGTTCAGGCATGAGAGTCAATGATATAAACCAAGAATGAAATGTCATAGAACAATAGCCCAATAAGAGTGAGAATAGCAAACAAATAATGGCATTAAGAGTACAAAAGCATCATCATTCTATGGGACTATAAATTCAACAAATAAAAGGGAAATGAAATGGAGAGAAATGTCTCAATCAATTTACTTACATTCAAAGCACGAGATTTCCTAGCTTAAACCGGTCGTCTCACACCTCTCGTCGCATTCCCTACACCTAATGTAAATTCTCTAAGATCAATTTTCCAATGTTTTATGTGTTATGATCTTATTTGAATACTTATGAGTAATTATAGTTTAACTAACTACTTTTATTGAGGTTGCTTCAAGGTATCTTTGAGTCTGCTCAATAATAACATTCAACATGTTTTAAAATATTAACATTTGAACTTTAAGTAAACTCAAACTAAGTCAAACTGTCTTAATCCAAATAAGCAAGCTCGAAAATCCATAACAGTCTTATTTCTATTGAGCAAGCTCAAAACTTATAACAGTCTTAATATCATTGAGCACATTAAAAATTTATCCTCTTTTGACTCTACTCAAACTACAGAGAATGAGTTTTACGCAACTTTAACGCTTTCGATTCTTTTAAGTCTAAGAATACTTAAATCACCTCAAACTCGGTCCATTTGGCTTTAAAACAACTCCATTGAGTTCCAACTTCATGATGCAATCATTTATACTCAAATTTCATGCAATAAATATCCAATCATCATTAAGTAAAGTTACCATTCATCTTTTTCTTAACATAACACTACTCAACAATCATAAAAATCTCCACAACGATCCCAACAAGGGATTTTCACTAATTAAGGGTCGATTTACTCTTATGAACCCTCATGTACCAAAACTCATCAATAACAACAACTTGGAATATAATTTTTTATAGAGATTTGGTGAAGAAAACATACCAAAAGCTTTAATAGAGTTGTCTCTTTTTATTTTATGAGCTCCACTAAGTTAGATTCATAATCTCTAGCATCAACGTTCTTGGATCTTTAAAAATTGCAATAACAAATGCAAGATTTTCTACAACTTATTTGATCTCCAAATTTTCTCACAAGCTCTCTAATGGTTTGGAGTTTATTTTGCATGTTGAACAAGAGACCATGAAACTTATATAGTCTTTGACTTTAAACCTCATTCACAAATCTTTAGGTGAATCAAAGACTCACACTTAAGTCATCACATTCCACTAAGTTAAAATCAAACTATCACTTGTCCCTTTTTACATGACACCTAACATGCACCTTATTTTCTATTGGTCCACCTACACATGTCATAAGAGCATCCACAATGGATGAACTCATTTTAGAGTTAGTGGAGTGTTACATCATCATTCCAGTACACTCCCCTCTATTACACTTCATTCCCACTGTTGTTAAAATCCTCTCATAAGTGATTGATTATATTCATATAGAAGGTTAGTTTAGTCGTATATTTAGTACAAATATCTATAAATGAGTGCTAATTCATGGTATTATTGCATTTTTAGGGAATTAAGGTGTAAAAAAAGGAATTGAGGAAAAACAAGAAGAAATGAAGCAAAAACCCACAAAAACACACTTGGCGCTATGATTATATGTTTTGACGTTGTGGGAACATAAGGCACGGCGCGGGAAGGAAAGGCGCGGCGTGGAAGAGATGAAAAACTGAAGAAAACCAACTATGGAGGTCCGATGCAGTGGTAGCACTGTGGAGTAAAGGGGACGACACCGAGTAAGCCAATGACAGTGCCGAGACATCAAGGAGCAAAAAAAAATACATATGTAGTGGTGGCGCAGGGGCGGTGCAGTGGGCTATAAGGAACGACGCCGAACAATAAGTGACAACGCCAGAAACATAGGAAATAAAAAGTTAGAGTTTTAATCGAGTTAAATTGTAAAGTAAGGTTTATAATTGTTATTACGGAGTATAAATAGGTATTAGGACATGGTAAACTCACAACATGCCAATTATTAGCCACCATTAGAGCAATTTAGCATAGATTTTATATTGGGTTTGAATATTAAGGAGTTTATGTGAAGAAAACATTGAAGACTTCATGTTTGCAATTCATGTTTGGTTTTGTTGATTAATTCAAGGTAATATTTATATTCATCTCTAATTTGCAATGATTTCTATTATGAATTGTGATATGTGTGTTTTAACGTAAGTTGAGTACACTATTACGACAAGCTAGTTGTTATACTTGCGGCATGCACATCACCCTCTACTACACACTTTATGGGATTCTCACATCACAATTCTTTTAAAATCACAACACAATTTACAAAAAAAAATTGTTGTAAATAAAAACAAGCACTAATACAAGAAAAAAGACTAAGAAATTTTTTTATTTGCTTTTCACGTGCCCCACACACATTAGGGCTCGTGAACTAGGTGTTTAATCACAACTAATCCTATTATTGAATGCCCTAAACATTACATGCCCATAATGGGCATATAATGAAATGCCCATGTAATGTTAGTGCATTACACGGGTATTGTGGGTATCCTAAGACATTTACCGTTTTGTCCATGCCCTTTTAAATGAAGGCCACGGCTATTCGGACCCTACATTTTGCTCCATTTACCCTATTACTTCACTGTACCCCATTTTTGAATTTTTTATAGCTTTTACTCCATTTTTTGTAAATTATTCCAAAACTACCTCTCACCTCAACAAAAGTTTACCTCATCTCCTACCCTCATCCCAACACCCCTCAATCCTCTATATATTCTCGATTTTAGTTATTGTAGAGCACTTGTACTAGGTCACCAAGTGTCATAGGAGTGTTTTTTTCGTTGAAAAAGGTCGGATGTGGTCGCGTCATGTCCAAGAAGTGAAGAAGTGTCGCCTGCGGGGTTCGACCGACTCCGATCGATACCTCTAAAGAGGTAACACTGATACCCCTAAAGAGGTAACGACCAACTTTGACTGATACCTCTTTAAAGGTATCGGCCGACTCCAACCGATAATGCGAAGTGAACTTGGTTTTAATTGGTAACGGTGGGATCCAGCCAAAAACTCTAAAGAGGTGTCAGCATTGTATGTCCGACACCTCTTCAGAGTTGTCGACCCTATATGGCAGACACCCGCGAGTAACAAGAACAAACAAAAAAATTTCAAAACTCTTAAAAAATACATGATAATGACCAAAAAAAATAGTGTGTTTTGCTCAAAATCACTTGATATTTTCGATTCCATCGAGACTTTTGTACCCAAAATGTAAGATTCAACCACCAAATCGAAGCTCTAAACTCAATAACAAAATCGCAAACAATACCGACTCAAAAAAGTAAAAGTCCCAAAAACACCTCGAAATCGACATGAAAAGAGAAGGAATGCACCCACGGCGTCGAATCAATGTGGCTTTGCTTGGATTTTGTCAGATTCGGGTCGGTGGTGAGAATGCGATTTGAGAAATAGGTGATTGTGGTATGCGTGAGTGGGGTGAGTGGGGTATGGGTGAGTAAAAACTCTATTATATGGAGGGGTAGTTGGGTCATTTCACTAGAGGCTGAAAGAAAATTCAAAAATAGGGTAAAATGAGTAAAACGTGCGATCCGAATAGCCTGGGCCTAAATTAATTACATGGAAGTCTAATCCCATAAATTTAAAAGTTGTCATTGGATTTCACTATATTTACAATCAAACCAAAAACATATTTTATTTAAGTTAGCAAATATTCATTTAGTCTAAATATATCTACTAACCAAAGTATAAACTTTCATTATATGTAAATTCAAAGTCTATTTAAATATTCATCACAAGATCTACTATACGCCTCTCGCACTCGCATGCATCTCAAGGCACGCCTCATCTCTCGTCTCGACGCCTATATATGGTAAATAAAGGTGATTTAGTCATCTACACACATACACAACACTAGGAATACATCACACAAATGTAAAATATACATCGACTACATGCCTAGGTCAGTGTGCGTATCTCGATACGAGTCCCACGTCACGGGTCGGTGATTCTGATTATGGAATAAACTAGGATTAAAAATTTGGGCCGTGACAATGGATCTCATTTCTTTGTATTGGATTGGTCATACAGAGCCAAATTAACACATATCGGTCCTGCATGATCGAACCATACATGATTGGTCGATTATGATTGACCAAAATGGATCACATGTCCAAGTATTAGGTCAGTCGCACATGACCGACTAAACATATATAGTTCTGTCATGCATAACCAAACAATATAAGATTGTTTGGTCATGTATGACCAACCTACAACATATGATTCGACCTTGCATGGTCGAACCGAAGGCAGAACCCATATATTGAACACGAGAAAAATGAACAAATCGAAGAAAAACTTAAGAAATACATCTTCATCTTGCACATCCGCATTCCCTACACGTTCATCATCTATTTTGTAAGATCAATTGCCACTAATGGTCGGAGGAGATCGTCGGAGTCGAATGGTTGTCGGTTTGTGTGAGGTGCACAACGAGAGAGAAAGTGGCATGTGAGGGATTGTAGGGGTTGTGAGGGGGTAATTAGGTCATTTATTTTAAGGGAAAATATAAAATTGGAGTTTCAAATAATTTGTGGGTTATCATTACAAAATTGTGGGGTGCACATAAAACGATCCCTTGGAAAAAAAAAAAGTATAAGCACAAATTTTGTTGAATTTAAATTTTGTCAAAGACAAATTTTGTTGTATTACACGTGTCACGCAAGTCTCAAACTACTAGTTTTTTTTTTTTTTTTTTTTTTTTTTTTTTTTTTTTTTTTTTTTTTTTTTAAGGCAGAAGAAGAATTGGGGAGCGAGGGTTGATGTTGTTCTCAAGATGATCCTCTTCTCTTCCTTCTCATTTCCAATTCCAATTCCCACATCTCCATGTCTCCGAACCAACTCCCCCTCTCTCTACCCTCTTCACTTCCGTGCCCCCCTCAAGCCCTCTACTTCCCGACCTACACAACAACAACGATTGAGTTGCTCTTCTTCTCCTCTTCTACTTCTTCAACATTGCAACGATGACGGCGGAGGCAACAACAACAACAGCAACAACGGCAACAATGGGTGGTGGGACCCATTTGGCTTTGGAGGCAACTCAAACAGCGACTCCCAATTCAACCCTCTCATCTTCTTCTGCCTCCGCAACAGGGGCGGAGACTCAACATGTTCTACGACGCCCGGAGACCTTTCGCTCTTCGTCCTCTCTCTTTTGGGTTTCTTTTGGCCCTCTCAATCCTCCATTGCGCTTGAAAATGGCAAAGCCGAGGTGTGGGAGGTGAGAAGTAGCAAGCGCACCAGGCTCGTCCCAGACCCCTCCAAGGACGCTTTTGTTGTTGTTGCTGGAGAATCAGGGTTCACATTTGATTCTCTTAAAGAGGGCGACACTGTTTGGTCGCTTGGACTAAAGTTGGTTTCAAGATTCAATGATCTCATCCTGCAATTGATGCTTCCTGAGGGGTACCCGGATAGCGTTACCAGTGATTATTTGGAGTACTCTCTTTGGAGGAGCGTGCAAGGAGTCGCCAGTCAAGTGAGCGGCGTCCTCGCTACGCAGGTTTGTCTCATTTTGTTTAGCTGCTATGTATGTGGCTTTTTTTATTTTTATTTTATTTTTTTTGTGCTTTGTTGGATGATCGTTCAAGCATTGAAGTGAACTATATGTGCTCAGGCTTTACTTTATGCTGTTGGGTTGGGAAAAGGTGCGATTCCGACTGCGGCAGCAATTAATTGGGTACTGAAGGATGGAATTGGTTATCTTAGCAAAATTGTGTTGTCGAATTATGGCCGGCATTTCGATGTGAATCCAAAAGGGTGGAGGTTGTTTGCAGATCTTTTGGAAAATGCTGCCTTTGGGATGGAGATATTAACCCCTGCATTCCCTCATCTGTTTGTTGTTATTGGTGCAGCTGCTGGAGCTGGCCGATCGGCGGCTGCGTTGATTCAGGTTGGTGGGATTAGGTAACACTTATGCTGTTGCGATTTAGCTTATCTAATTGATATAACATTCGTTATTGCTACCATTTCGTTTATTGGGTTGTTTATCAATTGACTGTTTTCAGATTTACTGATTAACCTATCATAATCTTGTAGTAAGTTTCAATTTATTTTCATGTAAACTGAAATTCGGTTGGACTTCCGATTTACGAGACATAAAGTCAATTGATTACTGAATTATATAAGCATTCAGGCCTTTTTTATGATGTAAGGAAGTGAATTAAGAACGAATGTAATGTACTACACGATTAGCTGCATGGTATTGAAAAATATATTCAACCAAAATGGATTCTATCCTTCATATTGATGGATATTTTTCTTTTCTTTTTTTATAGATATCAGTAGGTGACTGTTAAAAGATCCAAGGTTCGCATACAATACTGAATTTTCTAATCATTTCCTTCTTATACTCGAGTTTGAAATATTTTGGATATTGATTCTTTGTGGTTGCTTCATTTTTACAAAAGGTGATATGCTTAAATGTGGAAATCATTTATTTGCCTTGGGCTATATATATCAACCTTCCTTGAAAATCTGATTGGATAGGATCTTTTCTCATCGGGTTCGGACTTTGGTGGCCTATTCCCATTTGAGGAGATGCTGAATACTGTTAATATTATTCAAATTTGACTAGATTCAAATTGAGAACTTGAGAAATCTGGATTTTGGTTTGTCGATTCTCTCAAGGATAAGTTTCAAACCTTCCATCAACTCTGTCATTATTTTTTTATAGGAAAATATTCAGGTTATTAGGGCGAGAGAGTTTTCAGGGGATGAAGAGGTTCCTTTTTTTAATGCTTTCTTATGATCAATAACCTTATTTCAGTTACGAAGAGTAAAATTGGAGAAGTGAAAGCCTCACAGTAGAAAATGAACACAAGAATCATGTTTGAAATTCTTAAAACAGTTTATTTATTGGATTCAACAAAGATTCTCAAGCCTTTTGAGAGGCTTAGGATAGTTTGTAGACTCTCTTATTTCTCTCTCAGATTTTAGGAGCAAGTCTTAAAACAGCCTTAGTCCCAAATTAGTTGGGTTGGCTAAAGTCTTAAACCCAAGTACCATTACATTTTATTTTATTTTTTATTTTTGGTATGGATGTCGTAATCTTACACATGAAGCACAATATTTTCTAGGAAGGAATCAATAATTTATATCTAGATGTGATACTTTATGTGGATAAGGTTCTCTTTTTTTGAAGTCAATATGATTTTTTTTTTTTTTCTGAGAAAATGGATAAGGTTCTTAAGTATGTGAATCCAAAGGTTTAATTTCTAGGCCAAGTACTAATTTCTATGATTTCAATTGGATTCTAAAATGTATTTGAATGTAAACTAATATTTGTTTTTTACATTGACAAGGTGTCCCTTTGCAAGTCCTTTTGGAAGCAATCCAAAACCACTGTTTGATTATGTAATTTGGATGGAGTTTTGCTTTTATTTTAAGCAACATTGCTCCTAATTATCTGGTTGTTTAGAACATTTACAGTCAGCTTCTTTAGTTTTGAGCTTTGTAATTATGATTTTCTTTGGTTAATGGGATCATACTCAATTTATCTTAAAGAAGCTATTAAGAATTTGAGGTTTTTGAGGGCCTAAAAATTCCAAGTTCCTAACAGGAATGATCGAATGATCTCTTATGGCTCATTTGGTTGTGGTGTTAACTTAGCTAAACATGGCCTTAGTGATAAGAGTTATGTTTGTTTCACATCTTAGCCAACACGTGGTGTTACCTAAACACTTAGACTCATGCCTACCAAAAGAATCCCACTCAAAAGGGCAAAAAGTACAACTTTACCCTTCTCTTCTCTACTAAAGACATGGCTCTATAAAGTAAAGGAAGGTTTTTGAGTAATTTCAATCACTTTTGGTTATTTTTACTGTGGTTGAACCAAACGCCTTAAATAAGGAACACATCTCTCACTAAAGAAATGGCTTATGCCGCTTTCCTAAGTCACTCCCTACACCTTGCACATAACTCCAACCAAACATGCCATTATGGTCTAAGCTTTTGAAGCTTCTTGGATTGTTTTGGGATTAATTTTCTTCTGATTCACTTTGTGATGCTACCGATACTTTCATTTACTTCTGACATAAAGTTGAATAAATGTCTTTGGTTTAGCGTTATGTTCTCTTTAGATTTTCATTCTTGGTGGTCAAACAAGTTATAATCATAATTTGAGCAATTACTTAGGTGTTTAGGAGGTCCCAGACTGTCTACATAACATGCAAGTTCTCTTTTTGTCTTAGCCATGATTTCTCCCTTTCTGGACCTTTCAACTTGGTCTCTGTTGCCCACAAGTTGACTTATTTAGGTGCTTTCCCTCTGTGTTATTCCTAGTATAGTAGATGCTTTCACATACAATTATACTCTGTTCAAAGGAATTTAAATAATGGAAGACCCAAATGCTGGATTTGAACCGCATATCTCTAGGATCTGGTCACAATCATCACTGCCCATTCCTCTGTATTTTCTTCCTCATTTTAAACAGATGTTTTCCCTTTTGGTTGTTCCTTCTTTAATTTATATGTGTAAAAGATAACATTTTCTCCCTGCCGCTTTTCTTGATTCACCTGTGGTATCCCCTTGAATTCAAAATCTATTTGCTTGAACTTGCCAATCAGTGAGCTTTGGTTGAACATATTTCGAATGACTTAATTTCAACTTAAATGTTCATTTTTTTCAATATTGTTGTACATGAGGATGGAATAGAATTTAGTTACCTTGTTGTAGCTTTCATAGTCCAAATGACTTCAAATCTATGTCCTACTATTGCTGTTTAGTTCATGACTGCGAAATGATTCAACATTTCATATGGTTCCTAGTTCCTACTGCTCATTCTTCACCATTAATGAGCCCTTTGGACTTTGAAATTAATTGGCTCTATGTTCATGTTCCATTGAGCAGCTGTCCTATCATACAAATTCTTTCGGCTATATCAGAATTAATGACGTGTAATTGCTTCATGTTGAGTGTATTTTGAATTATTAATATGCTTTTTGTTAACCGTTTGTTATTCTAGCTCTCACTAATTAATTGTGCATTGTGATTAAATATCAACTCATTACTGTGTAGGCAGCAACTAGAAGCTGTTTTTATGCAGGATTTGCTGCTCAAAGGAATTTTGCAGAGGTAAACAATAATAACCATATCTTTTTATCCATCATATTGCATATATTATTTGTTGATTTCAACAATTTCCCAAGTGAGGAAACCTTTTAGTCTTTACATTTGTATTACTGTTGAGTTGAAGTGATGCCTTCATGGTTTTTCACTTTTTTTAGTTTATTTTACCATTGTTCTTTATATGTTAGGTTTTTTTTTTTTTTTTTTTGTTATTACTTAAATTTTTGAAATTCACCTTCTTATATTGACTGCTACTGAAACAGGTAATTGCAAAGGGCGAAGCCCAAGGAATGGTGAGCAAGTCCATCGGTATTATGCTTGGTATTGCCCTAGCCAATGGCGTCGGCTCCTCCACACCTCTTTCCCTTGCTTCATTTGCTGTGGTAACTTGGGTCCATATGTATTGTAATCTCAAATCATATCAATCAGTACTATTGAGGACTTTGAATCCATATCGTGCAAGTAATTTCCTCTGCCTTATATTTTTATTTTTTTGATAGACAACTTACACTTACAGTACTCAGAAACTTGGTGGTGGGCTTCTGCCTTCTATTGTTATATGACTGTGGAAGTAATAATTTTCTTTTATGATAAGTGTGCTTTTTGTAGTGTTACGTGTTTGTATATTATGAATATAGCAATGGTTTATTTTTTCTTTTCTCTTTTTTTTTTGTTTTTGTTTTTGTGGTATGTCTTGATTCTTATTAAAAGACGGCCTCCATTTGCTATACATATATATATATATATATGTGTGCCGTATTCTGATTCATTTTCTAGTTTGGTTGCTGATTGCGGGCACATACGTTGACAAGTATATATATCATCCATGGATGGCTAAATCTTTCGTAATTATCTTCATCTTATTTAAGTTTTCCTTTCCTTCATCGTTATGAATTTATGATTAACTTAATCGATTCTCTTTCATGTATATCATTAAGTTTCTAGTCATAGTATGTATTGCCATTTTACACTTGGATTATCTGCACAGTTTATTGATCAGTTGTAGATTAATAACCTAGCTGGTATTGTCAAATCTCTCTTTCCAACTGCAATGTGATATTTCAATTGTTTAGTTTTTCACAGCATTCTCGCTCACGGTCCAACTTAACATAATTTTTTTTTCTTTTTTTTTTTTGATGAATGATTGAGCTAAGTACATAATTTTTTTTATTCTCATTTAATCTATCAACACGCTTAAGAGGACCCGCAGCTCCACTATGGAAATAAATTAAGGTTTATCATTTGTATGTCTTTTGCACGTGTATGTGCGACAGATTGATTCAAATTGGTTATACATTATTAGCTCAATGGCTCCATTCAATTAGTCTTTCAAACAAAAAAAAAAAAAAAAAAAAAAAAAAAGCTTCCTTCAATTGAAATACACATACACACAGAGCTCAGAAATTTATGTTGGAAGTTGAACTGGAAGTGTGCATATTACACCACACACACACAAGGAATATAAATCTGGCATAAAAGCTGAAATTTATACAATCTTTTCAAAAATTATTACTGCTGGTTGGATTATATATGATATGCAAAGAAAAAGTTTTGATGATATTTGTGTTGAATTTTACTGAACTAGTTTAATTTTTGTTGGATGAAAAGAAAAAAGAATTCCAAAAGAGAGGGAAAAAAAACATTTAGTGAACAATGTAAATTTAAACATTTAACATGCTTTCTAATTTTTTAATCTCATATTTTATGATATTTCTTCTTTATCTTGCAAAAACTCTATTCAATGGGTATTTGTAAAAGTTAGATCTAATATCTTTTTGCAGTACATTAGACCTAATATTAGTATATCATGTGAATACTATTGCTACAGCTACTACTATTATTTCAACTGATTTGATTCTTTGAAGCTTGAAAGAGTAAAAAGCCTATTGCATTTGGTTACAGTAATACTCATGCATTAACAGTATATATTTGTTTTAGTTTTAAGTAGATTAGTTACATGTGAATAAGTTTTACATAAAAATAAATTTTAAAAAATAACTTCGTGACTTGTGACAAAAGTTCTCTATAGTGAGTTGAGCTGTTACAAATTAATTGTGAATTTTCAGTGAGCAAAATAAGGACAGAATTTGAATTTTCAATCAAAGCTCTTCGTATTTCTCTGTGACGTGGATTGACATAGAAGATGATCCTAAACTGATGAGTATTTAGTCCAACCACACTTTGATTAATTGTTTGCAATAAACGATTTTTCGGATGTCAATATTTGCAGAAGTCTTGTTAGAGGCTGTTGTGAGACCATTTGTTTGTTATGACCTAATTGTTTTGAGAAAGTCCCATCTCTTTGTAGTCTTCTGCATGGAGCATGATGGAATTTTTTCCTTGTTGGGCAAGCTTCGCTTTCTTTTTTGGCATAAAGTATCATTTGGTCCCTGAACTTTCAAGCTTGTGTTGATTTGGTCCTTAAACTTTCATCAGTTCTTTTTTGGTCCCTGAACTTTCATAATTTTCATTCCCCTCTATTTTTGGTCATTTTGCTAAGTTTGGAGAACAATAGTCGCTAACAAAGTGCTTCACAAGCAATTCACGGGTGGTTCACAACTGATTCATCAACCTAAAAAATCAATTGTGAACCGTTTCGTTAGTATCTGCCACTCTCCAAACTTAATAAAAGAACCAAAAGTAGAGGGAAATGAAAGTTCAGGGACCAAAAGTCAACTGATAAAAGTTGACTTAATTGGTTAAAATCTCCTAAGCTTTCACCACTTTTGTTATTATATCATAACCTTTTGAGATTTGTTATTATATTCTAACCTTTCTGGATTGTTTGATTTGTATCCAAGGTTTGAAACTTCGACTTCGCCTTTAGCTTCACTCACTTAAAATTCGGAAGTAATTCGAGAAAGTTAACTTCGACGAGGGAAGTTTTACAAAAATTCGCCAGTGTATGAAAGTTTATGGAATTTCCCTTTAAATGCTAGAAACTCAAATTTCTCTTTAAAAATTTTAGAAATATACTTAATCATACAATAATGATGCATAATTATCACAATACAATTGTTTAAAATAGTTATTTTACAATAAACACCCAATTCGCAACATATGTGACATTATTATTTGTTTTTATATTGCTTTATATGATAAATTGACTGTATTTGCTACTTGATGTGAAAAGAAGTTAATTTTCAAATTTTATTTTATTTAGGGGTAACTTTGATAACTTCCCCAAAAACTTCGGCAACCTCCCCAAAAACTTCTTTGATTTCTTTGAATTCTTGCATTTTTTTCTCTTTTTTAATGGTTTCGATGGAAAACATCAAAGTCGGTCGAAGTTTGGCGAAATATGTCAAAGTTTTTGGTGAAACCTTGCAAGTTTTACATTGCCACATAGTTTCGCTTCACCATTTTCATTATTGACAAACTTTCACCGAAGTTCGGTAATGTTTGTCGATTTGTCAAACCTTGTTTGTATCCCAAGTAAATTTTTAACTTAAAATTTGATGACTTGGCACCATAATTATGAGTTTAAAAAGCCACCTTATCACTCATAATTATTAATTTTATGATTTAAATTCATTATTTAAGTGCTACATCATCAAATTTGGAGTTTAAAAGTGGTTTATGATACAAATTAAACAATCAAGAAATGTTAGGAATAATAACAAATCTCAAAAGGTCGGGATATAATAACAAAAGTTGTGAAATGTTAGGATAATTTAACCAATTTGGCCATGAAAGTTTGAGGACCAAATCAAGAAAAACGTGAAAGTTTAGGAGCCAAATGATACTATTTCCCTTTTTTTTAAAGTTGATTTCGTTCTCTTTCTTTACTGTCTTTTCTTCTCTTTCTTGAATGCCATATCAATATGCAAATGTTTCTGTAGTAGGGAGTTGAATTGGAATAACATTGCCGATGAAGTAGTAGTATCATTTTGAAGCTACTTCTTCATTTATTTCTTTCATGATTCACCATTCGCATCTAAACCAAAGGCTCGTCGAATTGAGCTAGGACTACACGAAACCTTTTCCTTTATTGTTGTTTCTGCAATCAATAAAGTATTCTTTCATAATAGTATAATGTTTCATTTCTTGTCAATCATTCCTGAAATAATTAGCCTGCATTTAATTTCATGTTGATACTAGTGATATGGCTTTATGCTCTTAATTCTTCATTTCTATTGTAGTTGAGAAAGAAAAAAATAGTGCGCCTAAAATGTTGGACCCCTGTTTTGTTTTCTGTTTCTTAATAATTTTTGCTAGAATTGGCTGGGGGATGTTGAGTCCTACTATTTCAACTTTTAGCTTATGTGTTATGTGACTTATGTCACTTGATTTTATTGCTTTTAGGTCTTGTCTTCAACGAGTATCTACTTAGTGGTCAAATCCCCCATGTCAGAGAGGTCAACGATGAGGAACCACTCTTTCCAAGCTTGCCACTTATAAATGCTAATTTAATGCGTAAAGTAAGTGTCTATGTGCATACATTTAAAAAAAAAAAAATTATCATATTATTTTCAACTGCCTGAATGTTTTTTGATATCCCTACTACCTGATTTTATACATGGTCATGAATATTTCATGTAAAAGAATCATCCTTTTAAGTTGCTCAGTCTTAGGTATCATAGAGTAGAATGCTGTTGAATTTTGGCTATCTATTAATGTAATTTCTCTGCTATTTAATACTCGTGTCTCAATGTAATCTTGAAAAAATGTAATCGTAGGTTGCAACTTTTAGGCATGAATAGTGGCCACTTAACCTAGATGAAAATATTGCAGAATTGAAATCCTGTTCTTCCAGGAGAACTGATATTCAGTAGTCAATTAATCCCCCAACCATAGCCTAGGGAAAGGTGGTATAGAAATCAACCATATAGTGAAACTTTTCATTTCAGTGAAAATTTGAAAACACACTTATTTTATTATGGAAACAGATTGACTAACATACTTTTGATACACATTCTACATAGTTACCAATGATTGTTAGATTTGATACTCAGATATGTGCACACATCTCAATTTCTGTTAAAAAGACCTCAACCATTGCGTAGCAAATGCATGCATCAAAAGTATGTTATTTGATCACTTTTTCATTATAATTAAAATTTTATTGACTAGTTATTCTTGAGAAAACCTCCTTCTGTTTATATCTTATTCAATTAGGACTATGAAAAGATATTTCACCTACCTCAAAGATATAAAAGTGACAAAAAAAGCAACTGAAGGAACTAGCACTTTTTGATATTTTACGTGAAAATAATGAGATTTTTCTTCTTAATTGTGGAATGTGGAGTAGCCCCTATTAGATCTTTAGCATAGAGTAACTAATCTATTAAAAGTATTTAAATTGATGTCAGCGTGTTTTTGTAATAGACCAGTAAATGAATATAGTTTTTGAATAGCTTGATTGTCGGAAATGTGACTCTTATAATTCATTGATTCGAATGTACTTACTATGCATTATGACTGCATGGGTGATTTAGTCGTTATTAATATTTAAGGTGTTTTTTACCTGATGGTTTATTTTTTGAAGATGTTTCTCATCTGATGGTTTGATTAATATTGTGCAAATTCATAACCAAATCACACCAATTGCACTAAATTTAGTTGAATGGAAGTGATGAATCCATGTAGGCTACCCAACTCATGCGGGACTGAGGCTTCGTTGTTGTTTTATGCAAGTTCATAACCAATTCATTGCAATAGTAAAGGCATCCGGTTAATGTCAGTGTCATGCTGTACTTTTTGAAACTGTAGTTAAATGCATGTTCTGGCATGTAAATTTAGTTTATAGAGATTCAAAGTAACCAAATAAGATTTTTTAATACCGTGTCATAATTAGTTTAAGATTTTAATGTCATAAGTTATAACCCTCCTTTCTAATGTTTTACTTACATTTTTTGGGAAGGTGGGGGGTGGGGACGTATAAATATTTGGGTTCAAAATTTCAAAATAGAAGTTATAGGGCCTACCTACCTCTCATGAAATACCCTAGCTTAGGTGAGTTGGTTATGACACTATTTCTTTGCTTATTTTATTTGTATATTTATAAATTTGAAAAAAGTTTTAGAAAAGCATGTAGCCTATGCACTCTCACTGGCTGGGGAGAGCTTGTTATTATGATATGATCTTTCTTTTTTTTGAGAAATGCTATGATCTTAAATCTATTACCGATAACAAGTTTGTTATCGTAATATAGAATTTGACTAGATGGTTCAACATGCATCTTGCATCCACTTTAAGTAAGATATAGTACTAAATGATGGTAATAGACGCAAGAGTAGGTAAAAAAATAAAACATATAGTCAGCTTAATTGCATCATTTCATAAAAAGCAATTTTAAAAAACTTGAAAAATTTGCATGTTAGAAACTTAAGGAAAACTGCATATTGCGATAAATGAAAATAAAGAGCATTTTTACACACCAAAGAAAAAAGAGAATAGTGTATATGTATGTATATGAGATTAATGTTCATTTATTAGGACTGCACTCACCTTGCTCTCTAGGCCTTATGGGACATGTTTGCCTTAAGCATGTTTTATGCCTTAAATGACGTCCTCCAGAACAATTAGTTCCTATATGAGATGAATGCTTATTTATATTATCGAATTCATTTACTTTTATAGCATGGACAACTTCTAGGAAACACCTCAATTATTTAGGGAGGATCATGGACTGCCTCAACGCCTCATATTGTAGATTTTCTTTCCCATTGCATGAATCTTTTTATGAGTTATAGGATTTGGAAACCTTTTAAGAATCATTCATATGATGCCACTCCCTCCTCTTGAGTTGGAACTTCACATGTTTTTACATGATTCTATTTTACACAATTTTTATGCCATTTGTAGACATAAGCAAGGACTCTCAAGATCCTTTTTAATTGTTTATCGTGAAAAATTAACTTTTGAACTATCTCCAATTTAGTAAAAGTTGAAGTTTGTGGAGAGTAGTCCTGATTAGCCCTTGGCATGGAAACTTGCTCTGTTATAGATATTTTGACTATCTTTAGTGCTTATTGCTTGCATTCTTTATTGTCTTGGTTTCTTTTCCTTTAATGATTTTTTTTTTCTTTTTTTCTCCGTAGGTGGAGTCACAACTACTCTCCGCAGAAGCGAAAGTTGCTGCTCGTGAAATTGAGAAGCGGTTGCAGATAGGATCCAAGCTCAGCGAAGTTGTCAACAGCAAGGAGGATGCGATTGCTCTGTTTGATCTATATGGGAGTGAAGGCTACATATTGGCAGAGCACAGTGGACAGTTTTGCGTTAGTGCCAAGACTCTCTATCTATCTATATCTCTGTGTAGCTTGTGTTCTCATTTTCTTTCTCAATGTGCCTTGCTAGTTAGTAGTTAGTGAGCACTGAGTCGACCTGGTGCTAGATGAATTCTTAAATTTTAACTCTTCTTGATTTCGTTCTTTGCAGATTATACTTAAAGAGGGTTCCTCACCAAAAGACATGCTCAAATCATTGTTCCATGTGAACTATCTTTACTGGCTGGAAAAAAATGTGGGCATCGAATCTGGAAGCATTTCAAATGACTGCAAATCAGGAGGAAAGCTGCAAATATCTCTAGATTATGTGCAAAGAGAGTTCAATCATGTGAGGAATGATGGCGAGCTAGCTGGATGGTCTGTTGATGGACTAATTGTGAGGCCACTACCTAACAGAATTTGCGTTGAAAATGTTTCCTCAGTTCCTATAATCCAATAGATGAAGCCCTGCACAACGTTGAAGGCCATAAAACTCAGAGCTTTGTTCTTGGCTGATCAGTTTATGCACAGTACAATACATTGCATCAGTTCCCAGTCTTTGCTGCCAGTTCTATTTTTTGAAGTCGCTGTAATGATATTTGGGAAATGGAGAAAATCGTACAGGCCAAGTTGGAGATGCTCAATTTAACTCTCTCAGCTGGATCTGTTTTTACGTTGTAACTCTGTAAAAGGGCATGAAGGTCCAGGAATTACCTTTTACCAGCAACCCAGGAGAGGTGGATTGCCAATAGCATGCCAATTTATGGATTCTGTCGACCAACTTTTCGTGAAGCAGGATGTTAAATTTTGATCTTCAAACTCAAGTTTGAAGGCATGCTGAAGCCCCTCGCAGTTCTTGTAGATTGTAGCTTAAAGATAAAGAGGTTTTAGAAGGTCCTTCACGACACGGATTGGAGGGTTTATGGACGAGGGGCTGTAGCCTGTAGGGAACAACTGTCCTTCGCCGTTTAGGCCATTAAAGGGAAGAAAATTTCACTTCATTATTCATTGCTGTTGCGCATTTTAGTATCTATCAGTAGTTTTGTATTTAATGGACTTCCTTGAATGTTGGAATTCTTTTCCAATATTTAAGGGTGGTAAAATGGATAATGACACGATAACATGACACGCCTAACACGGAAAATTAACGAGTTAGGGTTGAACTAATACGAGTTCGGATCGGAAATAGGTCGACCCGTTTAAGACACGGAATAAACGGGTCATGTCATGGGTTAATCGGTTTAATTCATTTATTGAATACAATACTCTTGATGTAATAGTTTAAAAGAGTACAAATTTAAAATCTGTAGTATCTCTTCAATTAACTAACATCTTTTTATAATAGATATGATAATCATTTTTTCTCAATTAGATTTTTTTTTTGGAGAAATATTTATATTACTTTTAATATATTATCTATGTTTTACATTTTATTGATAACTATTTATCGATAAAAAAATTAAAGTTTTTCATGAAGCACAATTTAAATATTATTTTGGAGGCGTATAGTTTTTTGTGTTGCTTTTTGTGTTGGTTTTTATGAGTCATTTTCTCTCTCTTGGTAAGGCTTAAGATTTAAAAAAAAAAAAAGTAAAGTAAGATTTAAGACTACAACTCCATTATATTTTGTTGACTATTTAATTATATTTATATTTATTATGTTCATTTAAATTTATTCATGTAAATATATTTTAAAAAGTTGTAAGCAAATTATAAAAGCTTAAATAAATTAAAAAAAGTTAACTAAAATATTTAATAAATATGTCACACGAAGACCTGATATGTTTAACATGATCTATTTAGACACATGCACGATTAACACGATTAATAAGTGTGCCTTATATGGGTTATGACCCGTTTATGACACAACACGTTTAGACACGATAACACGACTTGCCACCCCTACCAATATATAATGACCCTTCTTAATAAGCTACAACAGGAAGATGTTTAACAATTATTGGCGGTAGTAGTCATTGTTGCCACCATCAAAGTATTGCTGGACATTAGCAGGAAGATGCCGAAGTAACCACTTTTTGACACTCACTTGTTGGGTGCTATTTGGAGTTTGGATACACCTCGAATTTTTTTCGCGCAAACATTGATCGACAAATCAAAAGACAATTATTACTGGGGCTATCGGGAGCATTAATGGCCTAAAACAACCCAAAATTCAAATAAGCAAATGAGATTGTGAATGGAGAAAAAAAAAGAAAAAGAAAAAAAGGTTGACACGAGAGGAAGTACTTACCTTAAACAATAAACTCTAAACATGCACTGGTTTTACCTTAAACATATTTAAACACTTGGCACGTATTTAATTAAAACTCACTTCAAAATGGGGCTAAATCAAAAAGTAGTGTGGTTTTACTTTAAAAATCAACAAATAGAGATGGTTTCTTTTAAAACACAAAAATAATGTATTCTATTTTTTCAAAATACATCATTGGGTAGGGGCCAATTTCGTGTGTTTTGCATGAATTAAAAAGGAGTAACTTGTTCAAAACATAAATTGCATGAATTAATCGATTTGAAAAGGGGTAATTTGTTCAAAACATAAATTGCATGAATTACTTTTTTTCAAAATGAGTAATTCATGCAATTTTAAACCCATACAAACCCCATACAAACTATACAAATTGAGAAAACTGAGATAGAGATAGAGATACCGATGAGAGGAGGAATAAAAATTAAAATCACTATTATTGTTTTAATCTGAAACTCTCATGATCAATTTATGCTACATATATAAATACTAGTATTTCAACAAAATCGAAGGAAAATGGTCCTTAGCTATTGACTTAATAATGAAAAGAAAAAAAGAAAAATTCATTAGCATAATATCCTATAGATGGTAAGATAACCAAAGCAACAAATACCCACCTTGGTTATCAAATTTTAAAATAAAAAACCGACGTTTCCAAAACATCCATTCATTTAAAATAAAACAATAAGCAACTTTTGAAAAATAAGTTCATTCCATGAAAAATTTTTACAATTTGATTCACCAAAAATATAAATTAAAAAAAATCACCACGACATTAAAGAAACTCATAAAGGTCTATCGACGGTTACGGTGACGTTGACGTTGCTGCTCCGTGATGTAAGCCAGATGTACTCTATTTCGAATTGGACGTTGTGTTTGTACGTCCGGTTGAGTTTGTTGAGGTTGTTGATCTTGCCTTGAATTTCGTTGAGTCGATTGATTTTCTTCCTCTGTTTTGCCTTGAATTTCGTTGAGTCAATTGATTTTCTTCCTCTGCTTCAATCGACTCACCTTAGGTACCAATGCTATCAAAGATATGAGGTTGAACTGTTCAGAAATATTGACTTCCTGTATGTGGTTAGCGAAAAGGAACATGAGGAGGTGACATGCTTAACAAGTTCATAAATGAGCAATTTCCCTTATATGGCTGCCACGGCCCGAATTTCTAATTGCGTTTTAATCCTTAATCAGTATCATCGACTCGTGACGTGGGACCCACATCGTGATACGCACACTGACTAAGGCACGTGGCCGAAGTATATTTTATATTTGTGTGATGACATCCTAGTGTATTGTATATTGTGTAGACTACTAAGTCACATCTACTTGTTATTTATAGGTATCAATACATAAACGGGAACACGCTTCGAGATGCATGCAGTCGTGGGATTGAGTAGAGAGTGATCTGGTAAACTAACATTGAGTTAATGTGGCTTAATTAGTTAAATCTGATGTGGCTATAGTTTGATTTACATAAATGTTACCTAAGTTAGCATAACAAAACCATAGCCATTGATGTTCCTCGAGATACGTATGGACACATCACAATGCAAAATGAGTTTGGTATTAGTGTTATCAATGGTGAGTTAGTGGAAGGTAAATCTAGATGTAAACCATTATATTAGCCTCGAGATAGGTATATATATAGGTGTTGGTGAATGTCCATGCAAATCATCTAGATTCATTAAGAGAGGAAATTTTGAGAATTTAGTTGCTAGAGTTCTCTAAGGACTTATGGGAGATGGATCAAACTCATAATCAAATTGAAGAAATCAAGCTATGAATCAAGCAACAACTTAGGTAATGAAGTTCATTTCCTCTGCATGCCTTAATTTTATGAGCATAGGGTCTTGAATTAGGAGGTTGTAATCAAAATGAATTTGGAAACCTTTTTCATTGATTTTATGAGCTAAATGAAACATCAAGTGAGTCCTTGAACCTTGATTTTTGAAATTTAAGGTTGTTGGTAAAAACTAAAG
Source organism: Stephania cephalantha (assembly GCA_039657325.1). Lineage (NCBI taxonomy): Eukaryota > Viridiplantae > Streptophyta > Magnoliopsida > Ranunculales > Menispermaceae > Stephania > Stephania cephalantha. The sequence goes on from CM077569.1 coordinate 33,617,581, forward strand.
ATGTTAGTTCAATTCTGGCTTTTATATAATTTCAAAAGGTAAATGATATCATTTTTAAAATTGGTTTATATATTTGAATTCCTCATTTTGAGCTGATAATCCGGCTACTAAGAAGTTCCCAATTTGGATTTAAAACCAAAAAGTTATGAGTTTTTGAAGTTTTATGTGTTATTCACTAAATTTTCTCAAATGCATGTTTAATTTGATGAATTTGATGAATTGTATGAAGTGTCTGGTGTATGTTTGATGAAGGAGGATGTTACGAATCCCTGGTGGTGGAGAACAAGGATCTGGGGCTTTGGAGGAGGCCATTCCCGAGAGGAAATCCAAAATTCTGGGTTCCAGCGCACGTAGAACGTTATGGGTTCTGAGCAGCACAAAAGCTGCACTTTCTCAAAACACACTTAACATATATAGCCTAGTCTAAAACCCAAACTAAGGGCCTAAACATACTCTAATATATACTAAATGATACCAGGGGCCTAAGGAAGAGTCTCGAAAGTCCGGGTACGAGTTTTGGGGTATCAGGAGGTCGGTTAAGCTATGTAATACATTGCGTGATTTGTAAGTAATCTTGTCGAGGTTCTTGTTTACATTTCATTCCAATTATGCTCTGTTTTACATTTTATTTGACTATGAAATGCCTTGAAATTTGATATCATGAACTTGTTTTATATTCTACTAATTATATGGCTATTTTTATTATGATATCCTTTGCTTATGGATTCATTGACTCTATTCTCGTGTTCTCTGTCTTTCTTATAGTTTTGATGAAAGTGTGATCGAGAATAACATGCCATGAAGATTAGAGTAATGAAATTGGAGTATGAATTTGTATTTTATGATATTTGGCTTTGAAACATATTGCCTTGTCTTGATATCCTTGATGCAAGTCTTTCTTGATATTATAAAGTAGTTATAGAATTTAGGATCCATTGCACGATATGGGATGCATGGCATACGAGGTCACTAAACTACCAGGGTTATCGGCATTCATCACTACGCTTACGCGTTACATGGGTCAACGAGATCCAGGGTAGTCGACAAAAATACGTATATGAATGATTATGGAGGTGTAGAGCTGAGCTCCGAACTTCGATAGAGGTGTAGATCACAGATCCACCCTGAGATAATGGAATAAAAGCCTATGTGATAGGACTCACGACCAACCGGACCTAGATCATTACTACTTAGCCTATGCCGGTCTTATTTTGTTTAACTATGTTATTTTCTAGCATATCTCCATTTCAGCACCTCTTCGCTATATTTATGCTTTTTGAATACCAGTCAATTAAGTTTGGAAATGTATATAAGAATATCCAGGAATTACTTTATTACACATTATACTCAGCGTCCTTTTTATGATGGTGGGTGCAGATCCGTCGAGCAGCAAGCTGGGCAAGGAGAAGATCGGTGACTATTTCTGAGCATTTGGCAATTTTCTACTTCCTATCTTGTAGGTCTCGACTTTTGATGTATTATATACTTTGTCTTTTCTGTACTTTTTAGGATATATATTTGGTTAAGCGTATAATTCCCCGACTTGAGACTTGACTATCACACTGTTTCTCATCTTTTGATGTTTATATGCATGTGATGTTATTTCATGGTTTCCACAATTTAGAATTCATTTAAATTGCTTCCACATAATTGTTAAGACTTCCGCTAATCATTTGAAAAGTGCAAAAAGTTTAATTAACTCTGAAATTTAGAATAACAATGAATTGAGAAATATTTATCCTAAACATGAATATCGAGGTTAATAAGATAAAAAGGTTTTCTAATACGTTATTAGGTCCTACGTGGCTGAGATTAGGGCTTAATGACGGGATTAGGCTAGGCAGTGCTCTATTATAAAGAAGTGGTCGTCGTAATGACATACAATAATTATAACATGATGAAGTAAATGGACTTGGCATATACTGAGATAATGAATCATATATTGAATGTCTAGGCATTTCATAGCCCATATATGAAGATGACAGGCAGGATGCATAAGGATCAAAATGGTGTTAGGGCATGTGCCCTAGGTCAATCTACAAACATTATTTATCTTATAATCTTAGTTAATAAAATAGAGGTTTTATTTGTTGTTTTATTATAAGTGATTGCATGTTTACCTTATTGTAAGATCCATGAGTATTTGTTGAAATATCCTAAATGTCCCTAGTCGATCATTATACTGAGAACTATAATGAATTAAAACTAGTGTGAATCTTGATTGAAGGTCATGTGATGATCATGCGTATAAGGATACGAATCAAGATCTTGAGTACTTATTATGGAATAAGATACTGGACCGACCCGCTATGACAACACCACATGGATTAAGTCATTGGTGTTACTTATGATAGGTATATCATTTAGTCTTTCGACTTGAGATTACCATAAATTTCAATATTATGAGCATGATAATTTGACACAATCAAATGTTGTCTTTAACTAGACAATTATAAAGATTGTGATTGGTTACCGTGTGAATAATATGTGAAGGTGTGTAATCAAGATATAATTTATCACTCTCGTATAGAGAGAGATATCAGTGGATCCCTCGATAAGATAGACTGATAATAGCCAAGTCCATGTGAATTGATATGATCAATGTCACTTGGATGTTTTTTTCAGTTTACCTAAATATCGAGACAAGTACGATTGAACATTAAGGGTGACTTTCCATGTCTTATGTTTAATCAAAGGATATCGCATGACAAAAGGATATGATATACATTATTAATTGGGTTGTATCGATGTTGATATTCATGCTACTTGGGTAGTCATAATGTCTTGTTAGAGACCGCTTATGACTTGTGTACCAAAATGGTTTTTGGTTCACTGCCAACGTCGCATGAACCTATTGGGTCGCACACAAAGAATGGCTTTGTAAAATTTCAATTGGTCCAGAGTAATGAATTTTATATGATAAAATTTATGACATAAAAGCCCTTACGATTTGTTATATGATAACTTAATAATAGGGGCGTATGTGTACTTTGCTTAAACTGCGTAAATACAATAGTCGTATTACGAATATAATTTTAAGTGAGGGCTTATCTACACATATAAATAAAGGGTAGATCCCTAAAAAACGTAATAAGATTTCGTTTTACAATTTTTGAGCTCTCTGGATTTAGGGAGAGAAAGAAAATTTATTTTCAATCTCTCTTGGGGCTAGCACTCCAAATTGTGGTCACCGTTCGTGTGTGGATTTTTGATAGAGGACGCGCACTTGAACGTCTTGAAAATCGAACAATCTAAAGAAAATCACTGAATAAGGTATGATTTAGTATCATAGATTTAGTTTAATGGAACTTATTTTCGATCCTGTTAGGGTTTTTCAAAATTTGTTTTGAATTTTCCACTGCGTATGAACCCCAAAAACCCAACAAATGGTAAGGATAAAGATTCATGGTCGGCGCTCCAGGTACAAACATATGAGCTTCTGATTGCATTAGGGGCGATGTAGGAATGTACTCATGAAAAGAAGGACGTGGTGGGGATGAGCATTGGCTACTCTGACCAATAGTTTTTATCTTTCTCGGTCTGGGACGTGATGGACGTGGTGGAGGAGAACACCTGCTTCTTTCAGCAACAACATCTGTCCGACGAGATGGACGTGGTGGAGGAGAACGTCTACTGCTCTCACCCACAGTCTTTATCCGTGTTGTTCTTCTTGTCATCACTTTATTTGCTCTGCCCTGATCCTCTTCTTCCTCTTCTTGTTGAATTGTCTCATCATTTATTTCCAGGTCAACATCATTTCGTCATTCCACAGAGTAGACCTCTGTCGTTTATCTTCGTCTAAAATTTTAATGCATTTATCAATAGTAGCAGGGTCTTGTTCGTACTTGTTTTCAATGAACACTTGCCACAGTCGATGCACCAAGTTAGACTGATATGCAAAAAAAGGTGTTAATACTCATAATTTAAAACATAACTCGTAAAGACAACAAACTAATAGTTTCAAGCTTACCGAATAGTCATGTAGAACCCCATCGTGTCCAATGAATTGTCCGATGACTGATCAATACCACCTCATGTAGTCTTCTTGACCGTGTCCTCCTTCTTGTTCCGTTGTGACTATGCTATCACCACGATTTTCCTACATTTGTATAAAGTTTGCATGATACACCACCCAATTTTTTTTAATGTTCCCTCACAATGCGATGCGGTGCAGCCAAGTGTCGTATTCACAGTTTGGTAGCATGACCTGTATCATTCTGAATTGTCTCATTACCCTTTCCAGTCAATGCCACTCGACTATCCGAAAACAAATTAGAGGACATGTTGATAGCCAACTCCCATGAACTTCGATACGATATTGGGGAAGAGATCCGAGGAAATCAACATAAGGTTGCCATACCACGGCATCCTCATTTTGTGTGTCGAATGCATCACGGTAAGCCGGTAAGACGTACGTCAAAGTCCGAGTAACCGAAAATGCATTGATCAATCTGTATACAAAATAATAAATTTGTCAAAAATAAAAAAAGGACTTGATAATATAGAAATTACGAAAAATATTTTTATCACCAATGTCCCAGTGAAACGCCATTAGGCATGTTTTTTTCCATCCATTGTTCGAGGTCGAACTCTAGAAACACCCACGCGCCTTTGTACTATGTAATGGCCCAAATTTATAATAATAGATTAGGTCTGTAATTAACCGACCTAGGACATGATCCGAGAGCGGGTACACAGTCCTAATACTCGGCGTGAGAACCGAAAAAATGTGTTACTTTTGAGTGGTGGATGCCTAGTGTAAAATATATGTGTAGACTTATTAAGTCACTTTTACTTGTGTATAGACGGCGAGACGCGAACGAGACATGCTTCGAGATGCATGCCAACGTGGGACCGAGGTAGAGAGTGATGTGTAAAGTATTAAATTAGTTAGTGTGATTTAAATAGTTAATTTGATGTGCCTATAGTTGGTTTTGATATTAATGTAACTTAAGTTAGAAAGATAAAACAATAGTAATTGATGTAACTCGAGATACGTGTGGACATCATCACAAAGCAAATTGAATTAAAGTGTGTGTTCGTAGAGATGAGTTAGTGGATAGTTAATGGATTGTAAGATAGATATGTGCTATAGGATGTTCATAGAGATGAGTAATTTAAACAAGATCAATGGTCTAAAATTCACCTCACCATTATATATAAGAATGAAATGGGTTTTGTCATGCAAATGATCTTTATTTGTAATCCTAGGGGGGAGAGAGTTATGGAAAGGGAGATCCACCATTTGTAATGAAAATTTAGAGAATTGGAAAGATGATGATCAAGCTAAGGAAGTCACACCACTAGGTAAACTAATCTACAATACACTTTGTGAAATTCAAACAAAAATTGTAGGCTTTGGTTCATTTCTGATTTTTCGGCAATTTCAGTAAGCAAATGAATTTATTTTCAAAATCTTATTCCATATTTGGATTCCTTGTGAAATTCCACTAATTCTACTATAAATAAGTTCTAATTTTGGATTTGTTTTCATTAAGTTACGAATTTTTGAAGTTGTAAGACCAAATTTGAAATTATGCATGTTGTATTATGAACCAGCCTCTGTAATTTGGTCATAAATTCCTCATTTAAAATCGAAATGGACCCATTCTGGTGGTATTTGAAAGCTAACTCAAAGGGAACAACTTTCGCCTGCTCAAATATTTTGAAATTTGAATGTTTTCATGTCTTAAAATCCCCTGTAACTTTGATAATGAATCTTAAATTTCTAGGTTCACAACTTTGCTAATGTCCTGTTGTTTTGAGCATAACTCCCTTATTTCTTACTACATTAAGCTAATCTTTTAGTATGATGTTCTAGGATATGTTAATAAGCTTCAGTAAAAAATTATAATTTTTGAAGCAATGGTTTATGAGAAATGAATTTTCAAAGTTGTTGGTCGAAATCCAAAACTGTTTTGAGCCATTATGGTAAAATTTTCTTATCTCTTTCGAATCTTATCGAAATTGCGCAAACATTATAGTTTTGGATAGCTAAGATATAGCTCTAAAAATTTTCTTTGTGCTACAATACATAATTTTAACGTTTTGGTAATTGAAATCAACTCACAAGCTATTGCACTAAAACTGTCTCTATTTTAATAAAGTAGATTTGGACATAAACAAATTATAAATTAGGCTGATTTTAAAAATTAGAATTTATAATCACTTAAACCAATTCTATTAGCTTATACAAGTCCTAAAGCACCCTAATTGACCTTAGTAACTTAGAAGAGAGTTTCGAGAGTTCGGGGATGCATTTTGGGGTATCGGGAGGCAAGTTAAGCTAGAAAATTTGCATGAATTTTAAGTAAACTGATTGAGATATTTATCTCCATTTCATTTCTTGTTATTGCTTCATTGAACTGCTACATTTTTGTATTCTTGGTGCTATGAATTGTGTACATTATCTCATTGTATGATTGTAGATAAATTAGAACATGTGTTTAGGTTTCATGATTTGTTTTATGGTGTACGCGACACATGAGGTATGCGACCCGAGGATGTCGGTACTCTGACTAGTATGTGATATCGACCTACTATATGTGGTTGATGAAATGATTAAGCAGTGACCAATTAAGGTAATACCAAAGTGCTATGTGTGCCCTTTTACATGTGGTCGATATGCCATGTTTCACAACCAATAAGGATAGTACCTACATGCACTGCTAAATAAATTATCACCTAAGTTCTATGTGACCAAAAGGGCAATATTTGGGCTAATGTGTTGGATATACGGTTGACTGAATTTAGTTCTTGATAATATTTGTGTTGATAAGCCAAATACGCACTTCCCCAACTATATTGTCTAGCTGTTTAAAGGTCCTCGAGCAACGGAAGAAACATTAAAGGTAAAAACTGGTTTGACTTGTCGACAAATACACAATCACCGATAAGTTGTAGTATGTACGACCGAAAATAATGCTGCACCGTTTCCTCATCGCTATCGTTCTATATAGGTGGTGCATTACGTTGAATCCATTCGACTTTAGGTCGATTCCCAACAATGTCCTCTCCACTAGGACTTCTACAAAATAGCCTCTCACACACCTCGACATTGTCAATATTGGTGGTTCCTGTCACAGGCATATCTTCAATAGGTAAGCTAAGCTGTACCTCAACGTCCTGGAGAGTAATCGTACACTCGCCACATCGCATGTGGAATGTATGTGTCTCTGGGTGCCATATCTCAAGGAAGGCAGTAATCAAAGCCTAATCAAGACTGAAAAACCTTATGCGTGAAAATCCCGTAAAAGCCACTGGAATTTAGGTATAGGAGCATTCGAAAATGGTACTCTACACTTCGCTCAACAACATCTCGTCTTCATTGCATGCGCATCATTTCATTCACCTTATAATTGAAAACAAATTAGTCGATATATATGTATCATAAGTTTGTGCATAAACATTGGTCGTATACACCTTAAAATGTTTACCTCACCCCTCCAGGCTTGCGAGGATCTATGCGTAGATTGGAGACGTAAAAGAGAAGGATCAAATGGACCTTGATCCATTAGTGTACAAGCTACGATTGGGAGATTTAAGAAAATTAGTGGTATTGTTCAGAAAGTCATAATGGATCATTAATATAGGTTAAAAATTAAGAATACATAAATATTTGATGATGTAACATTTCAGGATACTTAAAAATATTAATGTAATCAAATTACCAACTAATGCCATTACAAACAAAATACAAAATTTACTATTGGTTTGGATTGGGGGGTTGATCTCTGGTTGGAAAACTTCTTTTGTTACTGCATGACAAATACTGCATTAGTTTTTCCTAGTAGGAACTTAAACACGTTCTCTGTTTGGACATGTTGTTTGTCTATGTCCTTCTTGATGACATATGCCACTTTGCAAGGCCCTCAAAACATTAGGAAGATCCATCTTGTTTTGCCTCCGTGTTCCCTTGGGTCTCCCTCGACCACATATGCACCTTAGATTTGGTAGGATCTTCGTCGCAAAAGTCGACCAATACTTTTCATATGGGATGGCTTTGACATTATAGGAGTAACATTGTACATACACATCTATCCTGTAGTATGGCTCAATGAGTTGCAAGGAGTTGACTCGAATAAGGGCACATGCAACTAACAAGTGTTAGTAAGGGAAAACAAACGATTGCCAGTTATTACAACTGCACACCCGATCCTTCAAGAAGACGATTTGGGTATTGTTGCCTTTATGCATGCGATCTTCATGACATCCAGTCAGCACCTCAAACTCACCTCTGTCTCAATTAATCAAATCGACTTGATGCCTCCTTGCATATTTTTTATAACGTGTGATTTTATCTGTGACATATTTTATGTAAGAGAGGTCGTTTGAGATTACTTCATAATCTCTTACCTGCGTCGATCATGGTATGTCATCAATCTATAGTAAATCATTTAGGCCATCATTGTTATTGGCAAGAATCGTGCCTCCTTTAAATACATTGTTAAAACACTCTACAATTGAAAAATAATGTCGTGTAATAAATCATCGAAAAACAAACGAAACTAGCATTGCATACATACCAACACCATTAGAAGTCATCCATCCGTACCGCATGCCCGTCATTCAATTGAGTCCATAGTTCTTTAGAAATGGCATTGACGTATTGCACACATTGAGGAGTTCATGATGATAAGTATGCAAAACGCTCCATGCATGATCGTTCTTAATGTTAAGCAGCAACTCGAGAAGGAGGTTTTTCGAGGGCTCATTTTTTAAATGGGTGTTGAAATTACTGACCAAGTGTCGTAGGCAATAACAATGGTATCCACTTAGGGGACTAAAACCATGGGCCGATATGTTGACTGCCTCGAGAATGCCATGGTTACAATTTGAAATAAGGTAAATACCATCTCTATCCACAACGTATTTGCGTAACATCCTAAAAAACCATCCCTACGAGTTCGTAGATCCAGTTTCTGCAACTGCAAATGCAACTAGTAATATGTGTCAATTATTATCAACAGAGATGACAATCATTAGCTTACCACTATACTTGTCATACAAGAAAGTCGCGTCAATCTGTAGAAGAGGTCTGCAATGCTTGAAAGCTTTGATTGATGTTTTGAATGCGAAGAACACACGACGAAATTGAGGATGCTCTGTCTTTATCTCATCAGTAGCCCACTATCTATGTGACCACTCAATTTTTATCCCCGAACTATTCTTCTGCACGTCCACTAACCATCTTGGCAATCTAGCATATGACTCGTCTCAATCTCCGAATGCATTTGCAATTACTATCCTTTTGGCATCCCACATTCGCTTGTAGTTTACTTCGTGTCAATATTTTAGTTTGATTATCTATACCAAGGCCTTGATATCTATTGCATGGTCTATTTGGACAACGCTTTGAGTCTCTCTTGCAAGCATGTTGGCATTGAGTTGGGTATGACTGCGTTCCATGTCAAGATTTATACAGTTGTAAGACTCGTCTAATTATGCGATCTCCTATAATTGTGTTCTCTTTCACAAACATGCATGGAGATTCCACATGCACCCGTCTTATGCACCTCTGCACTTGATTGCCACAGAGTTGTAGTTGACTCCATCACATGATATTGACAATGTTTATTAACATGCAACACTTTGATGGCATGTTGTAAGTCGTTTTTATTGTCAAAGCACATTCCTCTTTCCAGCCCAAATCTAGACATGTCCCATCTAGTCTATTGATGAGAATGTTGGGTTGTAGTGGAGTTAGCCACTTCTCAATCAATTTCATTATAAATTAACAACGGTTAGTGAACTTCATCATCATTTGCTTCCATTATACAATTCTTTTCATCGATAGCAAATTGCTAATCATCTTGCAATTTTTTGCCCTTGGAGATTCATATGTTGGGTCGTTTGTAACTACATTTAAATTTTCCTAATCGACAGATGGTGCCGCATCCGCGAGGGGATATACATCCTCGTTGGTGTCATTGTCGTCATCGTCATTGGGGTCATCATCACTGGGGGCACTAATATCATCATCTATTAGACTAACATCTCCATCTTGTGCGACATTTCTAAAAGGCGATTGAATATGCAGTCTTTCCATCATCGATGTGGTGTATGGCATGCCGACATCGTCTTCTAGCCGTTACGAATGAACTGTAGATTTTTGGAAAGGTTCGATTGCCTCGAAAGTTAAATAAATCTCTACCATCACAGATAATGTTAGATTCGACAATGTTGACCACATCAAGTCGAAGCGTGTCGCGTCTTGCAACAAAATGAGGACGAAATACTGCGAACCTCATTGAAGGGCTATTGCGTGATGATACTTCATCCTAATTAGAGTCTTGTGGATGAGATACCAAACGCTTTACACACGTGATCAATCAATTGTTGTCAACTCGTCTTAAACTTAAGCATCGGTACTGCCGAGGGGTGCATTGTACACGATGCCATGCAAACCCTTTACAATTTCATCGTACGGATAAAATAGAAATGGGATGTTCCTATATTCTATGACCTACATAATTTAGCGAATTGATAATGTAAAAGGATTACATATATATCAAGCCAAAAATTGATCAAATTAGGGATTTGAAGCGCAATTTAACTTTCTGGTGTAGAGGATCACCTTAATAGCGCAACTACAGAGCATACTAATTCGTCTGAACTCCATTATTTTACTTAATTCTCATATGCTTCATATGGACGATTTCAGTTACTAGGCTTGGATTCAATGTACAATAATTGTATATTACAAGTGATAAGTGTTTTTATGTAAAAAAATACACCTACAAGTAGAAGAGATTAATTAAAAAGAACACTAATATTGGCATGTGAGTGGTATTAAATGGTAAATCAAGCTAATAATTATGATATATACATAATAGTGATTTTTTTCAAGTAACTCGTCCCTTCTTTTTTTTTTGCATCATACATATATTCATGATGGACGATATATTTCATTAATTGGTAACAACAAAAAAGGCTACTACATATTTAAAAATGCAATAAATCTGCAATAAAAAAATTAAAAACTCAAAACATATAAATGTATAGAGATTTAATAAGATAAAAAACTTATTAAATTTAATTAATTAGTGCGCACAAGTTAGAGATAAAATATAATATCCCTAAAACTTCAAATCTATTACACTCAAATTATATAAATGCATAAAATTTTTTAATATGCACTTAATAAATGTTTCTTAATCAATTACATGTTATTATGTGGAAGTTCTTTCTTTTTTTTCTTTTACTTAATATTTTATGATAATATAAAAAATTTGGTTGTTTATGTAACAATTTTTTTTCAAGTCAAACATAATAATTAACATTTTTTAAAATGTACATCATTCATTAATGATAAAATGTTATAATCACTATATAAATATAAAATATTTATTGTTCTTACGATTTAATTAGTGTGCTCCTTCTTTGATCTTCAATTCTTTTTCCCTGCAAAATTAATATTAAAAAAATATTTCTAATTTTGGCACGTATACAATATTATTTAAATTAAAAAGTTAGTTTGTGTTCTTCATAATTAAATTAAATAAATTAACAACAATAACTAAATCCTAAACTCACCAATATTATCTCTGAGCAGTCAAAGTATTCTCTTTTCCTTTTCTCTGGCAGCCTATCTCACAATGTTGTTTTGAGTACCTTGGAACCAAAAAAAAATGAAAATGAAAATAGTAGAACACTTACAATCATTAAGTACAATATAAATGAAAGATAAAACAAAACTTGGGAATTCTTTGAGACTGCAAATAAATAAAAAACAAATGAAAATTGACACTGAAGCTAAAACAAGCTAGACTTTCATCCAACTTAACAAGGCTTTCCCATCCAACTTCTTCTACCGGTAAGAAACATGAATCATCCATGTAAATGAACTGTTGTCCTTTTTACCTGGAGAATGGAAAAGCACAGCACTAGATAAAAAAGTGAAACTTTGATGACACCGTTGTTGTTCGCTAAAATTGAGATATAAAATAATGTATCACAAACATAAATTTTGGTCAAAAGTGTGCATAAGATATAGCACTGCCATATTCTTGAATCCGCATAATATTTACCAAGATAGTAACATCGATTTTAACTATACATTAAACAACCTTCGATTTGCCTTAAACTTTATGGTTCTTGGCACTTCAACATGTATGGAAATTACATATAGAAAGACGTATTAGAAAGATTATCACATCGATAAATTTGTTTTACCTCTGAATAAATCGAGCTACATAACGAAGATGATGGAGTCCACTGTTTGACCTTATTTTGAGCAATATGTTCCTACAACAACTAAAGAAATCATAAAAACAAAACACAATGATCATGTAAATCCCATGGAGATTAAAAAGTAGGCAAAGTGGAATCTCTAATGCATACGATGTTGATTTGAATTACAATCAAAGCAAAATAATCAATGCAATTGAATTCCCCCTCACTCCTCCCCCATCTCTCCTTCTCACATCCTACATCTCTGCTCTTTCTTTCTACGCCTCTCCTCACGTCCCCCTGGCCTCTCTCCTTCTCGATCGCCCTTTTTCCTTCTTATAGTCCTCCTTCTCATTCTCATAGTCCCTCTCTCCCCTCCTTCTCACAGTCTCTCGAAATCCTTCTCACGGTCCCTCTCTCCAACTCTAAATTGAAATTCTCACAAACACACCCACCTACTGCCATCTCTCTTTTGATTTACACTAGTCAACCAACACTACCAACACCATTAAATAATTCGACTTCTCTCTTTTGACCCTCCGCCACATTGCCACGTTTGTGACCTAGACAAACACTATATACATGTATTGGGCATTCAGAGAATGTGCAATTCATGTAATGGTTAGTAGATCAGTCCATATGGATGCCAACATGGAGTGATCCCCTGGATAACAAGAATAGCGCATTCGAAGAATGCGCTATTCTTATTATACACAACAGATTAGTCCACGTTGACATCCGCGTAGACTGATCCTTATAGTTGTTGGGGCATATGCCCTAGGTCAATCTAGAAACATTATTTATCTTATAATTTTAATTAATAAAATAGAGTTTTTTATTTGTTGTTTTATTATAAATGATTGCATGTTTACCTTATAGTAAGATCCATAGGTATTTGTTGAAATATTTTAAATGTCCATAGTCGATCATTATACTAGGAACTATAATGAATTAAGCCTAGTGTAAATCTTGATTGATGGTCATGTGATGATCATGTGTATAGGGATACGAATCGAGATCATGAGTACTTATTATGAAAATAAGGTACTGGACTGTCCCGCTATGAGAACACCACATAGATTAAGTCATATGTGTTACTCATGATATATATATCATTAGTCCTTCGACTTGAGATTACCATAGACTTCAATATTAGAAGCATGGTAATTTGATACAATCAAATGTTGTCTTTAACCGGATGATTATAAAGATTGTAATTGATTACCATGTGAATAATATGTGAAGGTGTGTAATCAAGATATATTTTGTCCTTCTCGTATAGAGAAAGATATCAGTGGATTCCTCGATATGTTAAATTGTTAAATGGTTAAGTCCAAGTGAATTGATATGATCAATGTCATTTGGATGTTTTCAATCTAATCGAGGCTAATACGATTGAACATTAAGGGTGACTTTTTATGCCTTATGTTTTATCAAAGGATATCGCATGATAAAAAGATATGATATATGTTATTCGTCGGGTTGTATCGATTTTGATATTCATGCTACTTATGTAGTCATAATGCCTTGCTAGAGATCGCTTATGACTTGTGTACCAAAATAGTTTTGGTTCACTGCCAACGTTGCATGAACATATTGAGTCGCACACAAAGAACGACTTTGGACAATTTCAGTTGGTCCATATTAATGAATTTTATATGATTTTCATTTTTGCAAATTTGTTATATGATAACTTATTAATAAGGGTGTATGTGTAATTTGCTTAAAGCGCCTAAATACAATCGTTGTATTACGAATATGATTTTAAGTGAGGGCTTATCTACACATATAAATACAGGTTGAAACCCTAAAATGAAATAAGATTTTCATTTTTGCAAATTTTGAGTTCTCTGAATTTTGGGAGAGAAAATAAAAAAAGTTTTCTCTCTCTTGGTGCTAGCACTCCAAATTGTGGTCACCGTTTGTATGTGGATTTGTGATAGAGGACGTGCGCTTAAACGACTTGGAGATCAATCAATCAGATAAGGAAATCATGGATTAAATTATGGTTTACTTTTGTAGATCAAGTTTAATGGAACTTATTTTTTATCCTGTCAGGGTTTTTCAAAAATTTGTTTTGAGTTTTCCATTACGTATGAACCCTAAAATCCAATAATAGTGAACATGAATAACGCATTCTCCGAGCACTACTCATGTTATATATGGTAAATGACTACATAGACTGAACCAAATGGATCACACTAATAGTGCATCATCCGAATGCGTTATTAGTGTGACTATATGGCTTTCCACAATTACATAAATAGCACATTTCGAGAATGCGTTATTAGTGTTTATTGGGGGGAAGGTGCAATTTTTCTAATATATGACGCCTTCTGAAAACTCGGAATACATTACTAAACGAATAAAAAAAACCTATCCTATTTTCCTAATTTAAAAGTAAATGTGTTATATGGCTGTAATTTTTTCCATCAAAATGTGTTTAGGAGCCAGCTATGTGCACTCCACCAAAAGCTAAGGGCAAGCTACAAAAATTTTTGCATACCCTTTCCAGATTTGCCCCCTGATGAAATGAGCTATTTACCCCTCTCAATTCCCAAAATGACTCAGATGCCATTCATCTGTCTCGCGTTTGTGCACCCCATAAGAACCAACCTTCGTCTCCGACGATCCCTTCCAACCACCGGTGACGCGAACTTGCATTTTAGAGGCCACTACCATCGTAAGAGTCGATTTCTTCATGCTTTTTATAGAATTTGATGGTTTGATACAATTTTTGGTGTGTTTTAATGGGTTTTGTACAATTTTTTTATGTTTTAGTGCATTGTTCATTGTTGTTGTTTGGTGTCTTTGGACCTTACAAAACGAAAGATGAACGTCAAGGGGGTGTGAATGTGCAAGACAGAGAGGTGTCTCTTCATTTTTCCTTCGTTTTAGTCATTTTTGTATTTTTTTTTCATGTTGCCCACCCTCTGGTTCAGTCATATAGGAGTGAACAAATGTCTGTTGTTCCACTTCGACCAACCGACCAGATAGGTGTCACTCGGTGACATATGACCGAACAGAAAGGTTTTGTTTGGTCGGATGTGACCGAACCATATAATCTCATTATTTTTTTAGTTATTGATTGTAGGTCGATTGTGATGATGTGATTTACCATTTTGTAGGGAATGTTGTCTTCTTCTGACTTTGTAGACTACACTAATGACTTCATCCCCAACGCCCCATTTCTAAGTAGGGATGAGTCTTTCAAATGGGTTCAAAGTAGGGGATCTAGTAAATACTTTATTATTGTTTCAAAGAATTCCAAAGCAGGGGGTAATGGTCGTCGTCGGAGGAGGGTCAACATGGCATGCGAGAGGTTTGGTAGTTATAGGAGTGACACCCAAAGAGTTGGGAAAATGAAAGCCAGTAAAGAAAGATAATTGTTAGGAAAAAATTATGATAGATGAAAAAGGGGAGGTTTTGAATGGGACATAAAGGAGAAAATCTGGCACCAAAAATATGGTTGTCCATTTGCAATAAACATAAAGGAACATGAAGACCGTTTATAGCATGTAACAGTGGTGTGAGGGCGGCATAACCACGAAATTGGTTGTTATAAGGAGGGACACTCATACATCGGTTAGTTTCGAAAAAGCATGTCGTGGTGGTATAGATGATGTAAGGAAACATAAAGTCTTAAGAGATTTTGGACACATTAAAGAAAAGGGATGAAGATAATTCTTCAACCTTTCGCATGATATACAATGCAAGAAAAAAAACGAAGGTTAGCTGAGGCTCGGGGAGATCACAAATGCAATGACTCATGCATTTGATGGATACATATGGTTATCTCTTCTGGCATAGGAAACATGCATAAATTGACGTTGTGATAGAGTTGTTTTGGGCTCATCCCGACTTTATCAATTTACCATGCTGTTTCTTTTTTATTGTGATTATGGATTGTACGTACAAGAACAATAGGTATCGCATGTCATTATTTGAGATCATCGGTGTGACGCCAAGCAAGCTCACGTTCACTATCGGGTTTGCATTTATATTAAGATAAATGAAAGACAACTATATTTGGGTGTTGGAGAATCATAATAACCTCATGGATGGGGGGACTAAACCAAATGTGATTGTAACTGATAGGGAGTTGGGATTAAAGAAAGCAATTGAGTCGGTTTTTCCTTCTTTGCACTTAGCACATTAATCGTGGTGTGGCAGTGAACACGAAGAAACTTTTGGCACGAAATGAAGACTTCAACCTTTTACCAAAATAGGTGGAATGCTTTGATAAGTGTCACTTCTGAAGGTGTGTTCAAGACAAGGATGTCGAGTTTGGCCGCCGATTATGCTTGTCTACATAGATTGCTTGATTTTTTGATGGATACATGGGTGAGGGATTACAAAGAACGTTTTGTTAGAGCATGGACATACCAATCATTGCATCTTAGACATATTACACCAACTGAGTTGAAAGTGCACATAGTGCCCTGAAAAAACATCTTGGACATTCGCAAGGAAAGTTCGAGGATTTGTGGCGGGTAATTCATAGTATGGTTGTTGGCCAACATACAAAGATCAAGACGTATTTTGAGATGAGTTTTAATGTAGTGTAACATGGATTTGGTGATACCTTATATCGTATATTGTAAGGTTTTATTTCATAAGCGGCTTTAGATAGAATCCAAAAAAATTTGGAAACCGCAAGAAAATATTGGGACTGATCTAATGAGATGTCGTTGTATTTTGTGCATGACATTTGGACTCCCTTATGCCCACGAACTTGCAACTTATCAATTGGTAGGTTCACCAATATCACTTGACGATATCCACATCTAATGGCAAAAGTGGACCATGAATCCCAAGTAAGCAGTGAATCGGATGGAGTAAAAATCAAAAGCATAAATCTAAAGGGTGATTAAGGTTTCAAAGTGTCGAAATTAAAGATACGCGCATGAGGATTGTGCAATAACTTTGAGAGATTAGTTGTCCCTCATCCGTGCCCTTAGTTGTCCCGAGGGAGAAAGTTAAGACAAAGGGAAAGACATCACAAGCGGTTAAGGGAAAGAAGAAAAAGACAAATAAGCCCGAGAAGGAGATAGAGAAAGATGAGGCATCCACGAAGAGAAATCCATCTCACTTTGAGCATGTCCTTCATCCAGAGATGATACCAAATAAGGCTAGTCATCAAGTGCCACACAAAGTTTATATAACGCATACATTAATGCATTGTGTGTGTAGGGATTGTTATTACGGTATAGCCCCTACAGATTGGCTTCATTACATTGAGAGGGTTGATGATTTCAGAGGAGATGATAATTGTGGATACTATGTCGTTGCAGCCGTTCTTGGATATAACGAAGACAATGCATAGAAACAAATTCGCAATGATATGTATAGAGAGCTTTATGGCCACCAAAATCTTGGCGCACAATCTTCGGTGGGGATCACTATGAGACCATTCCACTATTTGTGCAACACTATGAAAATACCAAAAATGCTCCATTTGACAAGTGGATGTGTATACCTGAATTGGGTCTCGTGATTACTACATGTTACCGTGTCATTCTAGTGTCTCTATCATTATTAGGTAGTATGGCATTCCTTCCACTTAAGGACGCACCACCAGATTCTTCGAGTGACATGGATGTAATTGGGATGACACGTTAATAACAACCATTTTATGAGGGTAAAGTGATCAATTATTTGTATTCCTATTTATACTTGTTTACTTATTACTTTTGGTTCATCGATTCATCTATCTTTTATAGGTGTTATTCAAGGTGAATGCCCTTTTTCCTCATTTATATCTGGGGTGGAAAAAATATACAACCAAAGGCATTACCAAGGGGTGAGAACTTGATATGGAAAGTCCCACTGGCACCTGTTGATTCTCAAGATGGGACTCCTATTACTGTTGACTTGTACACACCTTGATTGTACATATATAGTTAATAGTAGTGTGTTAAGGCCCCATTTGTAAGTAGACAGTCCTTTTTTGTACATCAATTACGCGACGATATTTGTAATTTTGTTGTAACGGTCATTTTTTGTATACCGTTACATGACATATAGTTGGATGAGATTTTTGTTCACTGTTACACGACATATTTGTAATCTCGTTAAATATGTAAGTGGATTACTATTTTTACCTAAAAATGGGTCTATTCGGTGGGTACTGACCGAGCAATAACCTATTGTATTTGTTAGTGACCAAGCCTTAGTGTACAGCTCGGTGAGTACTGAGCAAGCTACACATCTATGTTCAGTAGAACATGACTGAACAAATCCTATTACACATCTACAACACAAAATACCTTTACTTATCTGTTGGATATAACCGAACGAACTATTGTTTGTTCAATCACTGATAAGTGATTATTTAGACATATAAATAAGACTAGTTTAATGGTATATTTGGTGTAAATATCCTGAAATAAGCTCTAATTAATGATATTTATGTATTTTCAGATATACAAGGTATAAAGAAGACAAATGAGTGATTTCATGATGAAACGAGGTGAAAATGCACAAAAATACATTTGACGCCGTGGCTAGTAGGCTTAATAGCGTAGGAAGAGTGTACACAGCGTGGGCAAGGAGTGGAGAAGGAATAAAGAAGAAAAAAATGTGCAGCAGTGTCGGTGCAGTGGTGGTGCGGTGGGTACATAGGGACAGAGCTGGGTTAGTTCAAGCAGGGCATCGAGCCCACTGAGAAGGGAAATTGCACACAAAGAGGCCGAAGCTGTGGCGACACCGTGGCTATTCAAAGACATTGTTGGATCACTTATGGGCAGTGCCGAGAATTAGAAAATAGAAAGTTTAGAGTTCTAGTTCATTTGGAATTGTCTATTAAGGTTTCTAATTATATTCTAAAGTGTCTTAGGCGTATAAATAGGTATTAGAACATGGTAAACTCACCAATTTACCAATTATCATTAAGACCAACCAATTAACATAGTTTAGTTTAGTTTTACTTTGTTCTTGAGTATTAAGAAGAGTTTAGGAAGAAAATACATTGAAGACTCCGTGTGTGGTTATTCAACATTGTTTTCTTGATTTAATTGAAGTTATTTAATTCAATCTTTGATTGCAATGAATATCATTATGTATATGTCTATTTCAATTATGTGTGAGTAGTTCATTTATCTTAGGGATCAATGGATCTTATGGTATGAATGTTATGCTAAAATAGTTATGAATGAAATATAAAGTTAAAAAGTGCAATGGTTAGAACATGTATTGATTCGACGCGTAATGCTACAAACATCTTGATCACGTGTTTGTTGGTTATAGGTTTTAGGATTTATTATGGCCATTGGAACTTTTGAACCGGATATGGATGATACAACCGTAAAATATAAAATATTGATAGATAGTTATTGATTAGGGAGGCACGGATAGTAAACTTAAGTGGTTATGAATCTAAAGATTTGGAACTTAAAGCAATGTGAAACTTACGTCATTCACACTGATAGGTGGAGTTCTAGTTTGCACATTAGAATCTTTTCCACCCCGATAGCAGGTTAAAGTGGGTTTGAAGGAAATATGTCTATCTAATTAAGCATTGCACACACATAATGAAGAAGAAGGAAGTAAGTTGAAAACATATTAATTTATTACATATGTGAAGTTGTGAACTAAGATTTTCTTAATATAAGAGTACGAGTTTTTACATTTGTTTTCTAGAATATAGTAGTTTAGTTAAAACCAATTAAAAAGAGATTTTCTTAGAAATAATTAAATTTGACTAAGTCAGTAGTATGCAACACACCTTTCCCTTAGGACGATATCCGTTATCAACATTAGTTGATCACATTATTACTACAATCGAGCCGTCATACTTGCGACCATAATTAAGTTTTTAGTGCCATTACCGGGGATAGGTAGTTACTTTAGTTTAGTTAGTTTACAAAATTGTTAAGTTTTATTTTAAGTAATTTACTTTCTAGTTTATAAAAAAAACAAAAGAAAACAAAAAAAAAATGTTTAAATTTCAAGTTTGACGATCTACACTTGATCTTTTGTGTTTTCTTTTCATGGAGAAGTAGTGCATGCGTTGTAAAGAAGAGAAGGACTTGGTGCCTTACAATCCTGAGATTGATAGAACCAACACAGGAAAGAAAAAAAGGAATCAAGTTGGTGGATGACCAAGTGGGGAACCAAAACAAACAATAGGACGAAAGGAATAACCAACTTGAAGGTGATCTGGTAGTGTTGGACAGAGTGCAAGGAAAGAGATGTCTTCGTGACTACTTCAAGCCAGAAGTTAAAGAGACTTAAAATGGAGTGATGAGGCTTCTAGCTAACACTACCGAGTTAAATCTGAGACCATCTTTTATCAACATGGTGCAGAATTGTCAAATTCCGAAATTTTTAAATCGGTAATTATAGTGAATCCAGGATTAAGGAAGCTTAGTTATGGTTTTGGCCGCGAGTCAGGAATTAAACACCTGTAAATTTGAGATTTATAATTAATTTTATTAATCTGTGATGTTTGCCTAGTGTTATGTATTATATATTATTTTATTTTGTGAAATTCGGGTGATTGAGTAAATTTGAGATTCGTGGGGTTTTATCTCGAGATATGTGTCAAGACGGTAGCCGAGATAGTCAAATATTGACATAAATATTAGTTTCAAATTTCACGACGAATAATTGAATTTATATTAAAAAATTGAAATTTGGACCTTAAATGGACTTAACGAGCTGACGTGAGGATTTGCTTCGGTTTGCGTGTAAGTCGGGATTGAAGATAGTGTGAAATGAGATAAAGTTGTATGAGATCTTGTTTCGAGTTTGGTTTCGGTTGACAGTAGCCGAGGTTGAGATTTGGTCCAAACAAGTGCAAGTTTGGATAAGTATAGTAATATGATTGATCCATAAAGGTTTCGTACGCCACAGACAAAGTTAAGATTTTTGAGATTTGGGTGTGACCAAAACTAGTGTTATGGGCATTTCATGAAGATGGACTATTTCGTCGAGAGTTTTGTTCAATTTGGTGAAAAACATGATCGAAAACGGGCACCGGAAGTTAAAACACGTCAAAATAGAGATTTCAAAAATTGATAAATAAAAAGAAATTAAGCTGCTGACAAGAAGCTGAGGTTTATATATATATATATATATATATATATAAACCAAAATCAATTAAAAATCAAACGATTCATAATTTCATTTCAACAGAATCGAACGTCCCTAACCCTCACAATTCGGTCTCTCGCTCGCGGAGCTCCCGACGTCCAATTTTCACCCGGTTTCGTTCCACAAAACTGTAGAGCATTGCGAGACGATCAGTTCGAGCTAAGTTTCTGCAGTAGAAACGAGGCATTCGGCCAGCAATTTGGTGAATTCTTAATGTTAGGCATTTTCCTCAATTCAATTCGAATTCTCGCGATTTTTTGATTTCTTTCGCTGGGTTTTGATATAAATTAGTAGGAATTATTGTTAATTGGTATGTTGGATTGATTTGCATCAATTTGAGATAAATTCCACCGACGTGGGTTAGGGTTTTGATGAGGTGAACGAATGCAATTCAGTTGATAACTATTTTGGAGATGTTTTAATATTTGATATTTATTATTGGTTTTAATCCAATTTGACTACACGGGTTGTGAAAATACTTTGTGTTAGTATCGGGTGGTTTCGTGACGTTTATTGTCGAGTTTTGACGATTTAATTACGAAAATATTAATTTGGGGAAGTTTTTTTAGTTCAAAATATAAAGTTGCCAAGTCGACAGGCCATATGGGAAAATTCATAACTTCTCTATCGGTGATCCGATTTGGGTGTTCTTGGAGTCTATGGAAAGTAGGACATGGGTACTACAAGTTACTTTAAGGTCATTATGACAAATATTGAGGTTTTCAAGGTTAAAAAGTTACCCCAAGTCGGCTAGTTGAATGCTAGTTGAAATAGTTGTATAAATTAATATTTTTGAAAATTATTCTCAAATGTACTTTGATCGCTATTTTCATTGGGCTTCATGATATCGTTTTACTTGAAGCTTGACCCATTATATAATTAGGTATGCAGGGAAGTTATTGGAACCATTTTCAAGGTGATCCGACGCTCTGGGAACCACAAGATTTAAGCTTGATGTTGGTTGTTTGTAAGGTTAAGTAAAACCCATAGAAACCTTTACATTGTATGAATATAATTTCGTATAAATTGCATTGATCCTTGATATTGCATTTTGGTTGTACATGCATACACGGTTTGGGAGGATAAGGCGTTACAAGTCTCCTTATAGTGTCTATATCAAGGTTATAAAACACTATATTATGCTCGAGGGGCTGGAGGCACTGATCTTTGCATCACGTGGTTATTATGAGATCACATTGAACCAAATCATACTCCTAGATTCTAGAGGGATGAAACTCATTTGGTTATTCTCCTTGCGCATGAGTCCTTATTATTGTTTACTTAACACTTTCAGAGGATATCATTTGATTGTGGTCGGATAATAGAAACGAGATGGATTCACGGTTGTGTTTAAACTCCTTGGATTATATTGTTACTTAAAATTCCTTGAATTATTATGCATTTGATTAATACATGTGTACTGGATAGTGTGAGATTTACTAATCTGACAATATCGAATTTTTATAATTGGATGACAGGTTTTAGCGATGACAAAGGAAAGGAAAAGCATTTTGATTATTGGTGACTTGCTCAGTTTCTTTCTCTCTATGTTTGTATTACTTTGTATAAATGGGTTTTTGGGTTCGTGAGAGGTTAGGATATCTTTTGAAAGTGTTGATAATGTTTTGAGAAGGATTGGAATTGTTTTAATGATTTTAGGATGGATTGGAATACCGAGAAGTTAAGATATTAATGATTTAATAATGTTGAAAGTCTGAGATAGGTTAGAATGAATAAATAATCATTATTAATGAGATATATTTTGTTATGGGGCGGATTGTGAGTCCTTCGACATTTCCACCAAGCTGAGCAGGTTTGTTGAAGATTTATAAAGGCCGAATTTTTTTTACGAATATTTAAGGATTATATAATTAATCTTTACTGATTTTGAGGTATAAGATTCATTTTAGAATCCCTGTGTGGTTGATTTAGAATCATATTTAATAATTAATTTGATAAATTTTTAATAATTTATTGAAGGTGAGGTTAAGGTTGCTAGATTATCAGTGGATTAAGGTAATTTAGGCCGATCAGATGCCTTAATTATATGGGGTATGATAAGAATAGCCTATTCAATGGGTTAACAAATGAAGATCCAGTTGCACGTGTAGAGAATTTCTTGGAGAAGTGTGACATCATGCACATTACCAGAGTTACAAATGAGGTAATCAAGATGAGACTTTTCCCATTCTCATTGGGTGGAAAAATCAAATCTTGGTTCCAACGAATGAATGCATGGAGTATGACTTTATGGGCAGAAATCAATCAAAGATTTCTAGACAATTTTTTCCTCTAGTGAAGGTCAGCGAAAGGAAACTGGAAATAGATCAATTCAAGCAGGAGGATACCGAGTCTCTTGGCGAGGCTTGGGAAAGATTTAAGGAGATGCTAAGGAGATGTCCAAGACATGGATACATGAAATGGACACAGCTATAGATTTTCTACTATGGAATGAATCACAACACCTAAACGCTAGTGGATGCTGCAGCAGGTGTGTAATGACCTGTTATCTTAAGAAGGTGATTAGCATTAATTCAGATTCTAATTAACCCGGGTTAAGCTCGTGGTTAAGTCCGGCTTGTCTCAATTAGTGTGTGTCTAGATTTACGTGCCATTTGGTATTCGCATGGCTTGTATTATTAATTATGGAAATGATTGGAATTAATTAGCATATAATTGATGAAGTATGGGACACCAAATATCGTGTGTGGGTCATAGGTGATGCACATGGGTCGTGGGGTAGCGTGCACGCCCTAGTGTACTCATTGGCGCGCATGGCGAAGTCATAAGCGTGTTAATATAGACTTATATATTTATATATAAATTGTATATAAAAACATATATATTGAAAATAAATAAATAATTAATAATTGATGGGTGCCTAGTGACACGCGGGGTCGATGGTGACAAGCGTGGGACGTACAATAGTGTGCACGTCCGAGGTTGGTCGTTGGCGCACATGGCGAATTTATAGGCGCGAAATACATATTGACCTATATATTCATATATAGTTATATAAATAAATATATATATCAATGAATCATAAAGTTTAAATCAAATAAAATTATACATCAGATTAGCCTCGAGACACGCGTAACGTGAAAATCGAGGAAGTAAATAAGTTGATCGGTTAGGTAGTTGGTATTGGTATGCCTCGAGATGCGTGTGACTCCATCTCTAGAAGAATCAATGGGCATGCGATATGAAAGTGTCACTTAATTCTTGTCTCCTTGGATCGTCCTCTATAGTTTCGATTTCGATCCAGAGAAGAGAAAGGGAGAAACCTGAAGAGAGTGGGAGAAAGGTCGAGGACCGAGAAGCAAAGAGAAATCAAGGTGGATACGATGATGAGGGTGAGTTGTTGTACGTTTTTGTTGTCGTTGTTGATATTGTTTGTTGTTGGTGATCGTCAGGTTGTTGTTGGCATTTGTTGATGGAGAAGTTGGAGTGGAGGCTCGGCTTGTGCGAGGAAGGAGATGGCATATGAGTCGTCTCCCCTGCCTAGAGAGCTTTGGGCTAGTGCCCAATTGATGAAAAAAATGAGAGCTCTGTTTAGAAAATGGGGTTTGAACCCAGACCGGACCGAACTGGGTCCGATTTAGGGGTTAAACCCCAATTTTAAAAATGAAATGAATGAAAAAAATGAAATAAATTGGTGGAAAATCGAGAGAAAAATTTCAGAAAAAAAAATCCCAAAAAATAACATTTTTACCAAATAAATATAAATTGATAAATTTTAATGAAAAATGAAGAATCCGGGATTCGTGCGAGACTTTATATCGGGGTTTTTACCTTAAAAAACGTGTAATAGTCATATTGACCTAAAATTTGATAAATTGGTTCTGAATTCGATTAGAACCATTTTTTGGATTTTAATTAATGGCAATTGGTGTAATTTAGGTTTTTGGTATGACGGGAAAAGACATGGATCTCGAGAATCGTGTTAGTCGGTATAAAGTTAGGAAAACTCGACACAGGTAAGTGAGACTCGTATTCTTATCAACTATGCAACGTAATTTAGTATATTTAGTTCATATAGCATTATGGACTGGGAATGGGGCAATGTACCGTGACATGACTTATTTTTATAATAAAATCTCAAAAAATGGTACGACGAGCGAATCGGACTGAAGTGACAATGGAAGTGTTGGATCATTACCAACACTTTCCCTTCAGAAACCTTGAGGTACTCGATTGTTGCTTTCCTATTTGAGTTGGTAGCTACACTACGCCTGGATACATCACAAAAATCACACGTCAGCCAATGTGCGAGTTTCTATGGGTGGTAATTCAGGATAACATGAGTTTACCTCTCAGTTTTGAAATGAAAATACAATTCACAAGTACAGTTGCAATTGACCTATGAACTTGCATTCCGTTATCTATTGTTATACCATTTTAATGCCTAAATAGATATGTTTTGGATTCGTATTGCTATTCATTGATTCATTTATATTAAATGATAATTGTTCCATTTACGAGCATCACTTACTGTGCAAGTTGGAGTTCTCATTCCCCATTTAACATTTCAGGTTATCAACGTACGCTTCGACTCAAGAACGGAGAAGATTAGGAGTTTATAGTCTTCACTACGATGAATTGATTTCCCTACTGTTTATTTATTGAATTGAATTATTATTTTGTAATAAATAGGGCGGGAATATAGTTTTACGACCTAGGTTTATGGGTTTTAGGTATATCGTTTGTATTATCGAAAAAGTTTTAATTCCGCTGTGTTTTCAATTATTTATTCGATATACGATATACTATATTGTGATTATCAGGTAAGAATGACGGCTAAACTATTACTTTAATTGAGTCTGACTGGTGTACCGGGGCTAAATTAGAGTTTTAGGCTGGGTATCGCCCTAATTAGGATAGGGGATGCTACTATTGGTATCAGAGCCAGGTTAGAGCTTCATTTTTCACTTTTGAATTGTTTTCAAAATAAGTGATAACTCTACTACGGTTTGGTATCAGAGCTTAGCTTATAGATCGAGCTTCCTTATTCTTCAATTGTTTGAGAATCAAGAATAACTATGATACAGTTTAATGTTAGAATCTGAAATCTTCACCTATAAACTGAGTAAAAGTCTAAGTTCAATTACTTGGAGATAAGTTCTCAAGTTATGGATAACCTAAGACTTAATAAATGGTTTTGTCGATGTTTTGGGGGATAATGAAAGATAAAAGCTTGAGTTATATTATATGTTGTATCTATCCGATAGATATAAATGTAATGTCTTTCCTATACGTTATCTTGAAGGTCATATCTCCCATCTTCATCTTAGAATCCAATGAATAGATAGTGAGGGTTCTTGGAGAACCTGGACTTCAGGGATGTTCCAATAAAGGAAGACAATATAAATATAATACGATGGTTTGTATCCATCAATGTCTTAAGAATTGAGAAACTATTGAGGATTGGGTTTGTAGAAACCTAACTCTCAATAGTATATATGAAAAAGGAAAGACATAAGAAACCATACGACAAAAAAAAAACTTTTCTCCTATTGGATAATCTCTAATAGTTTTTATTCTCACTGATATTGATGGATTAGTAATAGTTAGTGTAAAAGGACCCTGTTAGTATAGTTGTGGTGTAACCGCACATACTGAAGGTAAAGTTAAAATAAGAAAACAATTCTAATTACAAAATTATATTAAAAAGTGAATATTCACAGTGAGAGATGAGAGTTGAAGGGTTATGGAAAATATGCATAGTTACTTAACTCTATCTTATTTGTTGGACTTCTATCACTTTTATGGTAATTTCAGATAAAAACTTAAAGTTGAGAACTTGTATAATTTGAGTTAGAATATAGCAATGAGCTAAGGAGATGTTCTAGTCTATTTTTTAGACCGAAATAATCTAAATAGGGGATAATAAGTTGTCAATAAATTTGAGGAATTGAGAATTAAAGGAAGATTTTATATATTGGGAATGAAAGAGTAAGCATTATATCAAAAGATTGATATTAATTGCTACTATAAACAAAAGATTGTATAAATTTATATATTTGTACAAATAGTGATTCGTGGAAATAAAATCATCACTCGAGATTCAAATGGTTGAATTTGTTTTAGAATAATAGTAAGTTCATGAAGGGAATTCAAGCTTGATGAACGGAAGTTTTGATTTCAAAAGTATTCAAGGAATTTGTTTGTGAGATTCTCTTAGAATTTTGGCACAATTTGAAATAAAATTCATCAATTTCTTGATTTCTAATGTTAAATCAACAATCAATTCCATTTTTACTTTTGGGTATCACATGAATTGTTTAAGTTAAGAACTCAACTCGAATGATGCATTAAATTAAACTAAGTCAGGAATAAAAATTTATTGCCAAGAAATCCACAACTCATTTGACTTATTACATGAAACCAGTTGTTCTTAAGAGTTTGTTGAGATCTGATTTTCATTAACTTAAGATCAGAGTTAGAAATATACGGAAATGAAGGCAAATAATGACTTGTTCATGTTGAAAATCATGGTGGAAACCATGAAAACTCAATAGAGCTAATGCTATATTTATAAATGAATAAAGAAGTAGAGTTGTTGGACTGTATTAGAATAAGATTATCGTTGTGTTATCAATGATAATATAAAAGGGTTGAAGAATTAGAAAAGGCATAAGCAATATGTAAGCCTTGACAATAAATTGGTTTATACCAAAAACTGCTAGTGCAAATACTAAGCTTTAAATGTAATTTACTCAGACATGTGTTGAATATGAATTGCGAGTCAATTGATTTGACCAAGATTGAGACAGTTGGAGAATTGTCTTAGATTCAACACAGAATCAGAAAACATAATGTTATCTTGGAATAATTGAATAATACAAACCACATATACAAATATTTATTGTATCGTTGTGTTGTATATTCAATTAAATCAAGAATGAAACTGAAATAAGTTAAAAAGGATACAATGATGCCTTGAGGAGGAATTTAAATGTAGTTTGACTACAATAATTTCTTAGTTATACCTAGAATATGGAAAAAATTAAAGGTTTACCCTAATAATTTATTTCAGGTAGCTGTGTGTTGACACAACGAAGCAAGAGATTGTAGTTTATACTATTATATAGTTCGTGAAAGTTTGAGAATAATCATGGTTAAATTATTGTCTTGGTAATAGTACCAAACAATTTAAAACATTCTTATAGAACAAAAGCTTGAAATGTATTTCAAACAATGAATGAAATGAGTTGCAAAGATAAGTTCTAGAGTTGATACTTAGATGTTACAAGACATGGTGAAAATCCCAACTTATTTGTTAATCCATTCAATTGAATAGGTTTCACAAGTTCATTCATTCATCGTAAGGTTTGAAATACTGATTTACCCAAGTGAAAGGGATTTGGAGAGTCTTTTAGTTATCCTTAATATTAGAGAATCTTAGAGGAAACACTAGAAGACAACTAAGAAGTAGGAAAAATCATTGAATTGGTTCAATATGAGATGAAAATCTTCAAGCTATGAGATTTTGAAGAGTAGAGTTGACCGAGTAAAAGGAAACAGAGGTGAAGTACATAACCTAAATTCATGAATATAATGAATTCACTCTGAGAAATCACTCACATAAAGTAATTGATGTTATAAATACTTTGAATAGAGAAAATAAATAGAATTATAATTATAATTATAATTGGTACTTCTTAGTATTATCTCTTGAGATAGATTGTAATAATGATGATGATTTATAAAGCTTGCTGGCACATCATTAACTGCGTTGTTGGAATTGATAATTACAAATTTGTTCTTTGAAGCTTAGATTTGAAACTGAGCTAAAATTTTGATAACTAGGTAATATAGTGATTAAGAGGTCTAATTGGACCAAATTAATATGGCAAAATTTGGCTATCAAGATTGGTATTATAATTAGTCTGCCTAGAGAAATTGTGCTGGAGGCATTAGATTTTGAAATGAAAATATCAGTTCAGGAAGGATATTAGGTAAGAATTATTTCGATAATCTCATGAATCTCTTTATATTGTTTGTGCAGGCAATGTCATATCGTATTAGAGTATACGATGCAAAATTTGAATTATTTGAGATGATGATCTGTATTACGAAACTCATAAAGAGATATGAGATTTATTCAGTGAGTTAAGATTGAATAATGAAAATATGAAGGGTTAAATAAATTCTTGTCTATACCTGATGGTAAAAAAAAGTATAATGGTAGGTTATGTAATGAAGACTAACCATATTTTAACGTCGGTACAAAATAATGGAAGTTGTAGTTAGATTAATCAAGTCTGCAAATTCTTGTCAGTAAGGTTATATTATTCTTTTGACAGATTGAGCAAGATATTTGTATATGGAGATGTGAGATGATATGGTATTTCAGTGTTTGATTCCTCAGACGGAGATCCAAGACTTGCTTCTAGCAATGGAAGAAGTTATTGATATAGCTTAAAACTGTTCTTAATCTCAATACATGATATTTTTCTTTATGTTGACAAAGAAACTGAGTTGCTAATCCTGGTTCTTAAGAATAAATATTTTGAGCTTGTGTATCATAATGTTTAAACACTGAAAGAAAATAGATTCTTTTGTGTGAGCTCTCTGATAATAAAGGTAATCAGGTGGATTACATCGTCGAATGATAAAGCTGAATATGCTCAATCTTATTGTACATTGATGATTAGAGATATAGCTTTTATAAAAAATGATATAATCGAGAGCTACTCAGAGAAAGTATAATAGATTAAGTGATTTGTAACTACAACTAGTAAAGCTAAAGATGTTGAGGGGTCAAGAATCATAGATTATAGGAGAGTTCAAAAGACAATTTTGTTGTACTTTTGAAAGTCTCATTTATGAAAGGGCTTTGAAGGTTCGAATTAAGAGAAAATATGAATTTTATGAAAATTAAAACATAATTTGGGAACGGGAATAATACATGGAAGAGCAATTTCCATTTCTCTTCGAAACTATTGGTAATTTGTATGTTTCCTTTAATTTCGAGGACAAAATTGTCTTAAATTGGAGAGATTGTAATGACCAGTTACCTTAAGCAGGTGATTAGCATTAATCTAAATTATAACTAACCCGCGTTAGGCTCACGGCTAAGCTCAATTTGCCTCGATTAGCTTGTGCATAAATTTGCGTGTCGTTTGGTGTTTGCTTGGCTTGTATTATTAATTGTGGAAATGGTTGGAATTAATTACCTTATAATTGATGAATTATGGGATGTCAAATATTGTGTGTGGATCATGGGTGACGCACATGGATCGTGGGGTAATGTGCAAGCCCGAGTGTACTCGTTTGAGTGCACGACGAAGTCATAGGCATGTTAATATAGGCTTATATATATATATATATATAAATTGTATATATATATTGAAAATAAATAAATAATTAGTAATTGGTAAGCGTCTAGTGACACGCGAGGTCGAGGGTGACACGTGTGGGACGTATAATAGTGTGCACGCCCGAGGTTGATCATTGGCGCGCACGGCAAACTTATAGGCGCGAAATACATAGTGACCTATATGTTATATATATACTTATATATAAATATATATCAATGAATCATAAAGTTTAAATCAAATAAAATTATACATTGGGTTCACCTCGAGACACGAGTAGCATGAAAATCGAGGAAGTAAATAAGTTGATTAGTTTGGTGGTTGGCATTAAAATGCCTCGAGATGCGTGCAACTCCATTTCAAGAAAAATCAATGGGCATGTGATATGAAAGTGTCACTTAATTCTTGTTTCTTTGAATTGGCCTCAAGATTCGTGCAAGCAAATCTTGAGAAAAGTTGTATTTAATCAACAATTTGTCAGTAATGAGATGATGGAGGTTTTTGTTGATTTGTTAATAGCCACAAATTGGCCTCAAGATACATAAAACGTATCTCGAGAAAGAACAAAATAATAAATAAACCATTAGATTTGCCTCGAGATTCATGCGATGATGGAGGTTTTTGTTGATTTGTTAATCCTCAAACGCAAACACCGCATCCTCTGTAGTTTTGATTTTGAACTAGAGAAGAGAAAGAGAGAAATCGGGAGAGAGGGAGGGAGAAAGGTCGAGGACTGAGAAGCGAAGAGAAATCGAGGTAGAGACGATAATGGGGGTGAGTTGTTGTTGTGCGTTTTTGTTGTAGTTGTTGGTGTTGTTTGTTGTTGTTGATCATTGGGTTGTTGTTGGCGTTCGTTGTTGGAGAAGTTGTGGTGGAGGAAGGAGACGACATGAGAGCTGTCTCCTGCCTAGAGAGCCTTGGGCTAGTGCATAATTGATGAAAAAAATGATAGCTCTGTTTCATTGAGGAAGAAGATGGGGTTTGACCCAGACTCCGAACCAAGTCTGGTTCAACCCCAATTAAAAAAATGAAATGAATGAAAAAAAATGAAATAATTTGGGGGAAAATTGAGAGAAAAAATCTAGAAAAAATAAGAAAAATTCCAAAAAATAATATTTTGACCAAATAAATAGAAATTAATGAATTTCTATGAAAAATGAAAAATTCGGCATTGGTGCAGGACTCTATGTCGAAGTTTTATCTCAAAAAACATGAAATGATCATATTGACCTAAAATTTGATAAATTGGTTATGAATTCGATTAGGACCATTTTTGGGGTTCTAATTAATGAGTATTGGACCAAATTAATGACAACTGGTGTTATTTAGGTTTTTGGTCGACGGACGATGGGGAAAGACGTATGATCTCGAGAATCATGTAAGTTGGCATAAAGTTAGGAAAGCTCGGCACAAGTAAGTGAGACTCGTATTCTTATTAACTATGCAACATAATTTAGTATATTTAGTTCATATCAAATTATGGACTAAGAATGGGGCAAAGTACCATGACTTGACTTGTTTTTATGTTAAATTCTCGAAAAAAGGTACGACGGGCTAATCGAACTGGAGTGACGATGGAAGTGTTAGATCATTACCAACACTTTCCCTTCAGCGACCTTAATGTACCCGATTGTTGCTTTCCTATTTGAGTTGGTAGCTGCAATACGCCTATATACATCATAGAAATCACACGTTGGCCAACGTGTGAGTTTTTGTGGACCGTAATTCAGGGTAACGGGAGTTTACAGCTCAGTTTTTAAATGAAAATACAAGTCACGAATACAGTTGCAATTGACATATGAACTTGCATTCCGTTATCTATTGTTATACCATTTTAATGCCTAAATAGATATGTTTTAAATTCATATTGCTATTCATTGATTCATTGATATTAGTTGGTAATTGATATGTTTACGAGCATCACTTACTGGGCAAGTTGAAGTGCTCATTCCCCAATTAACATTTCAAGTTATTGACGTATGCTTCGACTCAGGAACGGAGAAGATTAAGAGTTTATAGTCTTTTTTGCGGTGAATTGATTTCTCTAGTGTTTATATATTGTATTCAATTACTATTTTGTAATAAATAGGATGGGAATATGGTTTTACGATCGAGGTTTATGTTGGTTTTAGAATATCGTTTGTATTATCGAAAAAGTTTTAATTCCACTGCATTTTCAATTATTTATTCGATATACGATATATTGTATTGTGATTGTAAGGTAAGAATGACAGTTGTACTGTTACTTCAATTGAGCTCGACTGGTGTACCAGGGCTTAATTAGGGTTTCAGGCCGGAGATCGCCCTAATTGGGATAGGGGATGCTACAAGGTGATTTTCTACTAACCAAGGATAAGGATAGAGCATTAGATCTCCTAGATCTTATGCTCGAAACTCTACAGCCGATAATCGTTCCAAAGTGAGGAAGCCAGCAGGCGTATATGAGATTGATTCGTAAGCTGTGATCTTAGCACAACTATCCAACCTGACCAGTCAAATGGCGAAGCTTTAAATGGGACAACAAAGTCCACAAGTGCAAGCTATACAACAACCCGTTAATCACCAAGCCATGGTGGTTAATCCAATGGACATGTAGCAAGAAATGGAGGTTGAAGATGTCAACTTCATGAACAACTAGAGTTATGGAAACAACTTCAGGCCGAGAGGAATAGCTCCTCAAAGGTTTTATCAAGGATACAACAACCTAAAATTCTCATATGAAAATTCTGATAATGCACCAAAGTTACCTCCAGTCTTTGATCAACAAGTCTAATAAGGGAAACTAGGGTAGAGCGAAGAGATGACTTCATTGAAGTTAATTGAGAAATTTTTGCACGCCATCGACATGAACAATAGGGAACACCATGAGAAGTATGAGAAAGAGATGAAAATGCGAAGCAAGCTATGAAGAAAATGGACTATGAGATATCACAATCCATCAAGAACCTAGAGAGACGGATTGGTCAGCTAGCTATTGCTTTGAATTCAGGGAAAGAAAAGCAATTTTTGAGTAACACGAGCACTAATCATATGGAGAATGTAAATGCAGTCTAATTAAGAAGTAGAAAACAACCAATGATCCAGTGCAACCAAAAGATACATCAAACGACATAAGGAAACAAATCGATGAGCATCACCAAAGAGGGTGCAGAACATGTAGAATGTGTCATAAGTAACCAAAAAGAAGTTGCACCAGCAGAAGAATCAAAATTGGCTCAAAAGAATGTAGCGGGAGACAAGCAGAAAAGAGATGTGGTACCAGGGAGAGTGGCATTTTTGACAATCCACCATTAATAAATTCACCACTACCATATCCACAACGATTTAAGAAATAGAAAGATCAAGAAAAGTTTAAGAAGTTTGTAGAGATGTTCAAGAAGTTACAAATAAAAATCTCGTTCTCAGATGCACTAGAATAAATGTCAAATTATACAAAGTTTTTAAAGGACTTAATGGCAAGAAAAGTGCGACTAGAAGAACATAAAACGGTAAACTTGACAGAAGAATGCAGTGCTATTTTACAAAGGAAGTTACCTTAAAAGTTGAAAGACTCAGGAAGTTTTTCCATTTCATGCACTATAAGAGTACATTTGTTTGTTAAGGTCTTATGTGATTTGAGAGCAAACATAAATTTGATGCCCTTACTAGTATTTAAGAAGTTAGGTTAGAGAGAAGTAAAGTCAACCAATATGACTTAGCAATTAGCATATCGGTCAGTGACCTATCCTAAAAGAGTAATTGAAGATGTATTGGTAAAAGTGGATAAGTTCATTTTTCACGTTAATTTTGTAGTACTCGATATGGAAGAAGATGCAGAGGTACCATTAATCTTAAAGAGACCCTTTCTAGCAACTGCACGAGCTTTGATAAATGTTTAAGAGGGAAAATTATGGTTACGAGTAAATGATGAGAAAGTTATGTTCAATATCTACAAGAACTTGGAATTTTCAAGTGAGGGAGAGTATTGTAAAAGTATCAAAGTTAGAGATACAATTTCTAATTGTGTTTCTGGGATAGCCAATGAATACAACCAGATGACCCTTTAGAGCATTGTCTAGTTCAAAGCATAATAATAAGTTCTGCAGTTAAGGGTGAACTTCAGGAAGCAGTCAATGCTCTATCACCAATAGGTCTCCTAAAGTTTCATAAAGGTTTTGAGAAACTAGAAACGAAAGTGGAAAGTGTAGTTATTGAATCAACAGTGGAATTAAAGCCTTTGCTAGAGCATCTGAGATACACATATTTAAAAGAAAATTCAACATATCATGTGATTATTTTAGTAGCTTTAACAAAATTGGAAGAAGAAAGATTGCTTCGAGTTTTGAGGGAGCATAGGTCAACATATCATAAACAATCAATTGAAGCTCAGAGGCGGCTAAATCCACTGGTGAAAGAAGTGGTAAAGAAAGAGATTTTAAAATGGTTAAATGTCGGAATCACCTATGCTATTTTAGATAGTTCATGGGTTTCACTAATACATGTGGTACCAAAGAAATGAGGAATGACCATTATTCAAACTGAAAATGGAGAGACCTTATCCATGATAATAGTATCAAGTTGGAGAGTTTGCATTGACTATTAAAAGTTAAATAAGGCTACAAGAAAGGATCATTTCCTTTTACCATTAATTGATTAGATGTTGGATGAGTTAGCAGGATATGAATAATACTATTTCTTAGATGGGTATTCAGGATACAATCAAATTATTATAGCACCAGAAGATCAGGAGAAAACGACGTTTACTTGTCCTTATGGAATGTTTGCATTTAGACGGGTGTTATTTGGATTATGCAATGCACCAACAACATTTCAAAGATGTATGATGACTATTTTCCTTATATGGTGGAGGATATCATGAAGGTCTTTATGGATGAATTTATAGTATTTAGAGCATCTTTCGACCTATGCTTACAAAATTTAGCCTTGGTACTGAAAGATTTCAAGACACAAATTTATTACTTAATTGAGAAAAGTGTCACTTCATGGTTCGAGAAAGAATTGTTTTGGGACATAGAGTGTATGCTCATGGATTAGAGGTTGATAAAGTAAAAATAGCGCCAATTGTGAAACTTTCTATACTAAGAAACATTAAAGATATAAGGAGCTTTTTAGGACATGTGGGTTTCTACAAAAGGTTTATCAAAGATTTTTCAAAAATCACTAAACCATTGTGCACATTGTTAGAAAAATATGTTTTATTTGAAATGAGTCCCGCATATGTAAACGCATTTGAGACCTTGAAAGTAGCTTTGATTAGAGCACCAATAATAGTAGTACCAGTTTGTGAATCTAAATCTAAAATAATGTGTGATGCAAGTGACTATGCGGTAGGAGCAGTGCTAGGCCAACATAGAGATGTGATATTTAGATCTATATACTATGCAAGTAAAACATTGGATCTGACGCATCAGAATTATTATGACGGCCCCAAATTCCAAGGCAAACCGGGCACCGCTATATCGCTGGACACGTCACCAGGTCATGGCACGTTACTTACATACCTGTCTATGACAGGCCGCAAACTAACCATCTAATACTCCGACTTAGTCCATTTCGATGTTTAAATGATTATTTTGTCGAAATATACTAAGTTATAGAGTTTTAACAACCTAATTTGTTTATTTTGATTCATTTAAGTTATTTTAATAACGAAAGTCTTAATGATATGCAAATAAGTAATGTAAACGAGTTATTGATTAATAAACCTATGGGGTAGAAACCCGTCAATTGGATACCATGTATATCAATAAAAGCAACAAAAAATTATAGTAAGTGTCGATATACATGTATTAGGTTATAAGTCTCCTAAAATGATCCAAAAAAAAGTATTACATACATAAGTACAAACACCTACAAGTGAAGCTACTTGGCTCTTTCTATCCAGATCGTCATACGATCTGCAACTTGCAACAAAAAACAATGACAAGTTCCAATGAGTAAATCTCAGAGAAATTAAGCTAATATTCATAAGAAATTCAAATAAAGTGGCTATAATTCATCTAGAAAAGTAAATAAATGGAAATGTAAAACATGAATATAAGTCGCAGAGATAATCAAGAATATGGAATGCGAGTGTGGTGCATAGTTGTCGAGCCTTATGACGCAATACTAAACCAAGAAGGCCCTAGTGGCGAGGAAATCTCCGGCTCCTCTTCATGGTCAAAACGAGGAACTCTATTCGTCGGAAAGTAGACTTTTGCCCAACGCCTTAAATGAGAGGAACTATATGACGAAGCAAGCCACACGTCAACCCATTCTCGAGATCATTGACTCACAGAGAGAAATCTCACGAGTAGTCTAAGGTATGACCAACACCGTAACAAAAATCGGATCATCATCTACGAGAGTGCCGGAAAGGGGTCATACTATCAGAACTCAGCTAATTAGGGCATCTGACACGCCTAGATTACCTTAATCCCTTGATAATCTAGCAGCATTCATCCCTCCATCAATAAACAATTAAGATTAAGATCTTGCAATCATCAATCATAAAACTTTATTAACCACATAGGATTCTAAAGTGAATCTTAAACCTCAAAGCTCATTTAGATGAATTTTGTAATCCTCAAGATTCCCTGAGAGTTCTTCGACGACACCACCTCTATTTCTAAGCCTACACCAGAAATCTCGGCCTTCAAAACTCTTCAACAAAACCTGTTCAGCTTCGGTGGAAATGCCGAAGAACTCATAATCCACCCATAACAATATATAATGCATTCACAAAAATTATTTATTCATTCTAACCTTATTCATTCTAACCTGATCTGAATTATTAAAAACCTTAAGCTCATATTAACTTAAATTAAAAATTATCTCAATTAGTCCTCAAACCATTCACGTCATTCCAAAGGAGATCTTAATCACTGTCGAATCCCAAAAACCCATTTATACAATATAATATATTCAAAAACCAATACATATATAGAGAAAAGAACTAAGCAAGTCACATACAGTCGGAAAGCTTTCCCTTTCCCTTGTCACCATTAGAACTTGTCATTATCCAATTATAAAAATTTGACAATGTCAGATAAGTAAATCCCACACTATCCAGTACACCTATAATAATCAAATGCATAACAAACCAAGAGATTAAATGAAGAATATAATCCAAGGAATTTAAATACAACCATGAATCTATCCCATTTTTGTCTTCTGACCACAATCAGATTATCCAACCACAATCAGATAACGTTATCCAAAAGTGGAAGTAAACAATAGTAAGGACTCATGCCCGGAGAGGATAATCAAACGAGTCTCGTTCCTATAGACTACGGAAGTATGATCTGGTTTAACGTGATCTCATGATAACCACGTAATGCAAAGTATCAGTGACTCCATCCCCTCTAGCATAATATATTGTTCTATAACCACAGTATAGTATACACTATAAGGAGACTCAAATTATCCTTACCCTATCTATTTGTGTATGCATGTACAACAAAATGCAATATTAAGAATCAATACATTTATATGAAATTATAATCATATAATGTAAAGGTTACTATGTGATTTAATTAACCTGTCAAACGCGATAACGAAATTCCCTTGCACTCCGAGTCAATAAGCTAGCCCACACAGGGCTCCAAATGCGGTCTTATAAATAATTTATAAGTCAAGTAAGCCTCTATAACAACTCTATAATTTTCTCAATTAATTGCAATTTAGTTGACCCAATCGCATCCTGAAACCCCTAAAACACTTCCAAAATAAATTATCTTATGCTCTGATTTCATTTTTGACTCAATATTATTGTTCGACATCGAAAACTACTTTTGTCTTGGCTTAAATATTATTTTTTTCTAATTTATTATATTTTATTTGGTCTCGCTCGACCCAAAAACCTCGGAATCCCTCCAAATCAACTCTTCGGATGTCCGGATCTCAATTTCGACTCCAAATTGTTGTTCGAAATCAAAAATTAACCGATAGTAGGCTATAAAATAATTTTTAAAATTTTGAATATTTTCGGTCTTGTAACACGCTTTACGATGCAAAATATCCAGTATAATTCTTCGAGAACATCAAAAAATCCTCACTTTTCACAAAAATCCACAATTTCAATTTATTTCTCCAAAAATATAATTTTTTCGAATTTCTTTTTCTTATTCTCTGATTTTTTTTCCCAATTTCCTAGCATTTTCTTTTTTTTTTTCTTTTTAATTGGGGGTGGTTTAACCCCTGAACCATATCGGTAAACCTCCCTCATTTCTTCTTCCTCACATGCTCTCTATTTCAACGAATTCCTCGACCATTTTTTTTTCTTTGTTGTTTGAACCGAGTTGTGTTTTTGGTAAGGGTGACAACCCTAACATCATCTCCCTCCTCGGACAACCTCCAAACCCATCTTCCATTAACAACGACACCAACTACATCATAACAACGAACAACTCAACGACAACACAAAACTATCTACGACGACAACAACAACTTCGACAACCAATACAACAACAACAACCCAAACAACTCACCTTGGTCTCGGTCTCTCCTTCTCGATCTCCATTTCCTCTCAGTCTCGATTTTTTTTCCTTTTCCTTAGGTTCAAATCACAGTGGAGATGGTAGTTGTTGAAGACATATATTAGGATTTCTTCGAGATTTGCATCACACGAATCTCGATACAAATATAATGTTCAATTTTCATAATATAAATTTGATCTTCCTCGAGATACATATTATGTATTTTGTGGTAAATTTTGTGGCTATCAACAAGATAATCATAACCTCTAATCGACTTACCCAAAACCAATTATATTGATCTCCTCGACATACGTATCGCATTTCTCGAGGTAGATTAAATGGTTTTACAACCATACACCACTTGATTCTCATCGAGATTAGATTGCACGCATCTCAATGCGTGGACACACTTCAACAGCCACGTTCAACTATTTCAACTCTTCGATGATCAAGCTACGCGTATCTCGAGGCGAATCCAATGTATACTTTTATTTAATTCAAACTATAGGATTTGTTTTTAT
This sequence comes from Stephania cephalantha, assembly GCA_039657325.1. Lineage (NCBI taxonomy): Eukaryota > Viridiplantae > Streptophyta > Magnoliopsida > Ranunculales > Menispermaceae > Stephania > Stephania cephalantha. The sequence continues at coordinate 33,657,145 of CM077569.1, forward strand.
ATATTTATATATTTATAAACTATATATATGCACCTATATATTTTCGCGGCTATAAATTCGTCAAGCACGCCAACAACCATCCTCGGGCGTGCACATTATTGTACGTCCCACACGTGTCACCCTCGATCCCACGTGTTACTAAGCGCCCACCAATTTATTAATTATTTTATTTTATTTTGCGATTATCTCTTGTTTTCAACTTCAAATTAATTTTTGACAAATTCCTCAATTTCACAAAAATTGGATAAAATTTCCCAACACAATCCAAAATTCAAGGACACCATGTACACACTCCATTTGACCATATTGCGCGTCGAAATAGTGTATAATACATCAAATAAGCACAAGACACCAAAAATAATATTAAAATTTATGATCTCAGATCTGTAACACGTGGGTCCCACCTCAGATACCTAAATCCCCAATTAAATTCAAAAATACTTAATTAGCCTCCTAATTAAATTTATAAAAATCTTGGATGTCACAATCTTCCCAACTAATTAAATATTTCATCCTCGAAATTTAAATTTACAAATTTACAGGTTACTGAACCAAAAGAGATATGAGAAAAAATTATTCTTCATATATAACTCTTTTAATCCAAACCTGTAAATCCATTTCCAAGGTGAACCGTTAAGTGGACCCAATCACTTTTGTTGTATTCAGAGGTAAAAATCATAATCATTTTAACTTTTCATTAAACCAATAACTTTTCATTTTCCAAACCCTTGGTTTAATGAAAATTTGTCTCCATTACCTTGCCAATCTTGGGAATTTGTGAAATTTTAACGAGTTAAACAATCAACTTTGTGGAATATATGATAACCTTGCTTCATTTCTCATATCATACCTTGAATCTCATTCAAGTATCAACACATAGCAAGATCTAGCCTATGTTGCATTTCATAACACAATTCTCATTCTATTCTGAATACTATTCCATAAACTGGTGATAGTTCTTTCTAGATTCACCAGAACTCTGGTACACATCACAGTTTACTCTCTCATCACTAATCATCCTTTTTTTATTTGAGTTATCGGCTGATTAATTCTTAAACTATCATCAATCCAAAATTGCATATTGATGCAAATAATATTTGAGCACAACATAGATACTAAGTAGAGTTGTGTGTCTATCTTATCCATCACCATTCCAGTGTTCCCCACTAGAAACCTGGAATTACACAAGTCATCTTATGACTATAGATCTCATATACATTTGTCACCCTATGCAAGAGATCTCGAATTTCAATCCGATCAGAAATAGAAACCTAATACATCGTGCAACTCACACTTATTCTCTAAATGTCTACTCACAATATTATTTATATTGTGGAGTAGAAAGTAAATACCAATTTCAACTCGTTGGCCAATTTACTTAACTTCTTCTTTGATTGGTTAAAAAAAAATATCAACTTTTCTAACTTCGTCAAATCATTCTCTAACGATGAGTTCATCAAAAACCTCATTCCTTTCACTTTACTGAGATCTCCCACAAACTCATATCTTAATTACTTACTGTTCACCAACTTCTCTCATTGCCTGAATATAGACAGTTATTCTTAACTTGAGTAGACATACGCTTCTAAATAGAGATATCGACATATTCGATGATTATACTCTCATAATATAACTTTTAACTTGTATTTCATACAGGTTTATAAATGTGTTATCTATTTTTCATTTCTACTCAATTACAATTGAAGAGTATTCAATTCTTCAAATATATCAAATCAGGTACACTGTACTCTATTCAATATTCCCAACCTAATAGAGATAAGGCTTACTAATTGAGCTGTATATCATGCATTTCTCTTCATTTCATTTATATCTTCATCAACATACAAGCATCTTACATCTTCTCCAATTTACAATAGCTAGTGCGTTAAACTTCACCACTGACTAATCAGGTGGTGTAGCACTACAATTGAACCAATGTACAATATATATTCACTGATATTAGTAGTACACTACTTTGGTTCAAAACTTTCAACTTTTGAAGTTTGATTCCTTATAAGATTCTTGTAAAGATATATTAAATTTCATCAAACTTATAGTTTGATATTTTAATTTGATCGGGACTCGTTAACCTAAAAATTTTATTTTCATACTAATGTGATAATATACTGACCATTTAGTTGCCTATATTTCAGCCTCCAATTGACTCCGATGAAACTTTATAGACTTTTTTTATACCTATTGTCACCAATTCATTCGATTATTCAAAGATGGGTGGATGCGTCACACCAATCTTCTATGTTGTGAATGAATCATGATTATAAAACGGAGTTACTTACACTTTTAGTCATGCACAACTACTTCAGTGCCTTACCCTGACTAAAGGAGTTCGTCCGTGTCACTTCCAGCAGTCGCAAGTCATCTCAACATCTCATATTGTTTTATATATTAAGTCTATTCCTTTCAGTTTTTGTCAATCTTAGCTATTCTCACATTGATCTCAATTTTTGTCCCTTTATAAACTTACCATGGCTTTCACTCAATAACCAGACCACTTATCGCTCCTTAATCCTGATTTAGAAAGGCAATTTATATCTCTTCTCTTTTCGAAAATATATAGCTAAGGACTGTGCGACTTCTTATTATCATTTAATGAATCGAAGTCTTCCCTAGCTAATCTTAATTCGAAACAGAGAAATTTTGTGACTTAATTTTATTGCCTTATGTTATTTCCATTAGTCTCAACGATCCTGACTTTTCTTTTTCTCAAAAAGAAATTCGGTACTTTTCAAGAGACTGTGTAAGATAACTTTGTATCTTATTATTCATCAAATCACTTTTGATGAATTCATTTGTCCATTATTATTCAACTAAAGAGATATAAGAATTTGAATTTTCAAACCGATTAACTTAATGACTAATTAAATTCTTAAAGGATTCTTTTCAATCCTTTAAGTCCTACAAATGGAAATTCTTGCAATATAAGAACTCATACTGATGTCCTATACAAATCACTTACTGATTCTCAAAAAATACGTCTATCTCTTCCTTTATTATATTTCAGGTTGTAGTGATAAGTGCCATAACTTAATCTCGTTAGAAGTAATCATTGAGTACTTCGAATCTCAAAACACAATCACTTGTGTTGCTGTTTAATAGCTAATCCAAGCTATTATTAGACCACTTACTCGACACCTTAACTTCTAAAACATTAATCTTATCACTACATTTCTCATTTTCAAGTTAGAATTTTCATTGATTTTTGTCTCATAACAACACATAATCTGGTGTTAACAAAAATTACTTCTAGCTCGTGTATTTTCATTCATTTTATTAGTACTTTATTTGATTCATAGAACCAATATACTCAATGTCACTTATAGATAAGTAACTTGAGTAATAAACAATCAAAGTTTTTATTACTTCTATATAGAAGTCGATTGATTGTTTTTAAATATGGTTTTATTTCATTTTTCACTTGACGTTTTGTTTCAAAAATGAGACAATACTTTACTTCAAAATATTTTATTTTCTTAGAAACTGACTTAGACAACTTGACTTATCCAATCATAATCTCATTGTGATTTTCAAGTCTAGATTAAATTTGTCGAATCAATTTCATTTTATGTTTTCGATAACCACGTGTCTCTTTTTTCCTTGCTTGGACTATTTTCAGAATCCTCAATTGGTTATGAATTAAACTAATATTTTATAGAATAGGTATTTCCGAGTTAACCATGCAAACAGTACTAACCTTATTCTAAAACCCAAGATAATACATATCTTGTGCTTCCCACAAGTCTCAATTTCATATTGACATTTTCCAAACAATTCTCAATCACTTAAGAATTAATTTAAGTCTATTTTAATGTTTTCCTGAGCATTTAAAAATTATAATAGTTTGATACTTTCAATTTTAAAGGAATCTATGTTCAGTACTTACGTACATGAATCATTTGGACTTCCCTTTCAAACAATTTCCTATTTGTTTCCTAACTGATACTTTCATCAGTTATATCAGTATTGAACTACTCACAACACCTTTGTGAATTCAAACTTCACAAGTTTATTTCACATCCAATTAAGCTCAGTTTCGTTTCACAAGCTTATTCTTTCTTTTTAATTATCCGTTTCTAATCTTACTTATCATATCCTACGAGTTAAGTATCGAACGAACAAGAAAAATAAACTTTCAATCGCATATCTAGCGATAATACATACATACAAAACAAATATAACATAATTCATAAAAATTTTAAACTTTTTAACCCTGTTTCATTGCGTTACTTCTCAACTAATCACGCTCAATCACATTTTAATTCCCAACCAAAGTTTATCCTCAATTGAGCCAAACTAAGGCTTTGATACCAACATTGTCAGACCTCATCTAATTAGGGCATCTGACTGGTTTAGATCACCTTAATCTCTTGATAATCTAGCAGCCTTCACCTCTCCATTAATAAACAATTAAAATTTAGATCTTGTAATTATTAATTATAAAACTTTATTAATAACATATAATTATAAAGTGAATCTTAAACCTCAAAGTTCATTTAGATGAATTAAATAATCCTCAAAATTTCCTAAAATTTTTTTGACAGTACCTCTTCTGTTTCTAAGCCTGCATTAGAAATTTCGACCTTAAAAAATCTTCAACAAAATGTGCTCAGCTTTGGTGGAAATGTTGAATGACTCACAATTTACCCATAACAATATATAATGCATTTACAAAAATTATTTATTCATTCTAACCTTATTCATTCTAACCTGATTTAAATTATTAAAAACCTTAATCTAACATTACCTTAACTTAAAAATTATCTTAATTAGTCCTAAAATCGTTCCCGTCATTTCAAATGAGATCCTAATTACACTCGAATCCCATAAATATAATATATTTAGAAACCAATACATACATAGAGAAAAGAACAAAGCAAGTCACATACAGTCGGAAAGCTTTCCCTTTCCCTTGTCGCCATTAGAACCTGTCATTATCTAATTACAAAAATTCAATAATGTCATATAAGTAAATCCCACACTATCCAGTACACATTTAATAATCAAATGCATAATAATCCAAGAGATTAAACGAAGAACATAATCCAAGGAATTTTAATATAACCGTGAATCTATCTCATTTTGGTTATCCGACCACAATCAGATAACATTCTCGAAAGCGGTAAGTAAACAATAATAAGGACTCATGCCCGGAGAGGATAACCAAATGAGTCTCGTTTCTCTAGACTATATGAGTATGATATGGTTCAACGTGATCTCATGATAACCACGTGATGCAAAGTATCAGTGAATCCAACACGTCAAGCATAATATAGTGTTCTATAACCACGATATAGTATACATTATAAGGAGACTCGAATCGCCCTTACCCTCTCTATCCGTGTATGCATGTAAAACAAAAATGCAATATCAAGAATCAATGCAATTTATACGAAATTATAATCATACAATGTAAAGGTTACTATGAGATTTACTTAACCTTACAAGTGTGATACTGAAATTCCCTTGCGCTCCAAGTCGATAAGCTAGTCCACACAGGGCTCCAATTGTGGTCCTACAATTAATTTATAAGCCCAGTAAGCCTCCATAACAACTCTATAATTTTCCCAATTAATTGCAATTTAGTTGACCCAATCGCGTCCTGAACCCTAGAATACTTCCAAAATAAATAATCTGATGCCTAAATTTCATTTGTGACTCAAGATTATTGTTTAGCTTCGAAAATTATGTTGTCTAACTTAAATATATTTTTCCCCAATTTATTATATTTCATTTGGTCCTCCTCGACCCAAAAACCCTGGAATCCCCCCATATCAACTCATCGGATGTCCGGATCCTAATTTTGACTTCAAATTGTGGTTTATAATCGAAAATTAACGTAAACTAGGCTTTAAAACAATTTTCTAAATTTTGGATATTTTTTGATCTCATAACACGCTTTATAAGGCAAAATCCCTGGCATAAATCCTCGAGAACATCACAAAATCCTCACTTTTCACAAAAACCCAAAATTTTAATTTATTTGTCCAAAAATATAATTTTTTTGAATTTTTTTCCCAATTTCCTAGCTTTTTCTCTTTTTTTTTTTCTTTTTAATTGGTGGTGATTTAACCCCTGAACCGGATCGGTCCGGTTCCATAGAATTGGATTCGGTTAGATCCAGTTTGGGGCCAAACCTCCCCATTTCTTCCTCCTCACTTGCTTTTTATTTCAACGAATTCCTCGACCATTTTTTTCTTTGTTATTCGAACTTGGGTTTTTGGCAAGGGAGACAACCCTTACATCATCTCCTTCATCGGACAGCCTCCAACCCATCTTCCATTAACAACAACACCAATAACATCATAACAATGAACAACTCAATGATAACACACAACTATCAACGACGACAATAACCACTTTGACAGTCAACACAACAACAACAACCCACACAACTCATCTTGGTCTCGGTCTCTCCCTCTCGATCTCCATCTCCTCTCGGTCTCGATTTTTTTCCTCTTCCTCTAGTTTGATTCACAGTGGAGACAATAGTTGTTGAAAATATATATTAGGATTTCCTCAAGATTGGGATCTCGAAACAAATCTAATGTTTCATTTTCATAATATAAATTTGATCTTCTTCGAGATACATACTATGTATCTCGAGCTAAATCTTGTGGCTATCAACAATATAATCACAACCTCTAACCAACTTACCCAAAATCAATCATATTGATCCATTCAAGATACGTATTGCATATCTTTAGGTAGATCAAATAGTTTTATAACCATACACCATTTGATTCTCATCGAGATTGGGTAGCACGCATCTCGAGACACGAACACACTTCAATAGCCACGTTCAACCATTTCAACTCCTCGATGATCACACTATGCGTATCTTGAGGCGAATCTAATGTATATTCATATTTAACTCAAACTATAGGATTTATGTATATATAAACTATATATACATAAATATATATGCACCTATGTATTTTCGCGGCTATAAATTTGCCACGCATGCCAACGACCATCCTTGGGTGTGCACATTATTGTACATCTCACGCGTGTCACCCTCGACCTCGCGTGTCACTAGGCGCTCACTAATTTATTGATTATTTAATTTAATTTCGTGATTATCTCTTATTTTTTAACTCCAAATTAATTTCCAACAAAACCCAAATTTCACCAAAATTGGAGAAAATTCCCCAACGTGCTTCGAAACTCATGACCACCGAGTATACACTCCATTTGACTCTATTTCGCTTCGAAATAGTGTATAATGCATCAAATAGGCATACGTCACACAAAAATAATATTAAAATTTATGATCTCTGATCCGTAACATGTGGATCCCACCTCAGATACCTAAATCCCCAATTAAATTAAAAAATACTTAATTAGCCACTTAATCAAGTTTATAAAATTCTTGGATGTCACTCATACCATCCTTTCGACCATACATAGACACACGCGAGAATAGAGTAAGTATGCAAGCCAAACTATCGAAAGTAATAGTAAAATAAGTAAATTACGAGGGAATTAAGTAAATTCTAAGTTGACTTTCTCGTGGGTTTACTTACCACGACGCTCGTGAATCGCTCCAAAATGACCTGCCCTCGTGCCTTCAACTATGCGCCCAACACCCAACTAAACTCATAATTTCGAGGTGTCCAATTTTATCATTTTATAATGTTTTAGTGTCAAATTTAATGATTTTATAATGTAAAATAAAAAATTAGAATTTTATTCCAAATTTTAGTTGTGACACGCTTTTCGAGTTACACTTGGGGGCCAAATGCCAAAAAATCATGAAACTTATTTTTTCTATCTTTTCCAATTTTCAAATTTTCTCTGATTTTTCTGAATTTTTTACCTATTTTTGTAATTTATTTTATTTAAAATTATATTTAATTTATTTTCAAATATATTTAATTATATTTATGGGTGGTTGGGGTTGAACCGGGCCCAGTTTGGCTGGACCCGATTCGCCTAACAAGCTCAGCCCGACCCACCCGGGCCTGGGCATCTAGGCCCGGTCTGCTAGGGGTAGGCGGGCCCACCCCACCTGACTTCCCCTCAAATCGTCTCTCTCCAGATACAATTTTTGTTTTTAGAGGGGACGATCTTTCTTTTTTTATTTTTTTCTTTCAATTGAAAACACTAACGACCACTATAACAATATCAATATCATCAACAACTCAACAACCAACACAATATTATATACACAACCACAATTAAAACTCCCACATTTCTCCAAAAAAACATTCACAATAACAACCACCACTTACCTCGATTTAAGAAATTGCTGCAGTGAGAGGTGGTGATGTCGAAGCTAAGAGTGTCATGGGAGGAGAGCACGGTAAGGGTGATACCAGATTTGATGATAAAGTAGTATTGGAGAAGAAGAACAACAAGAATAATAATAATAATAATAATAATAATAATAATAATAATAATAATAATAATAATAATAATAATAATAATAATAATAATAATAAAATGAGAATAAGAGATGAGAGGGTTCGGGTAGAGAAAGAGAGAAGAGAAAGATTTTAGGTTTTGGTTTTTTGATTAGGGATGAGAGAGAAAAGTGGTTTGGAAAGCTCACCATCAATTGCACTTAATCGAATACAATGAAAAAGTTTGATCCATGTAGCCGACCCCAATTAACTTGGGACTGAGGCTATGTTGTTGTTATTGTTGTTATTGTTGTTGTTGTTGGATGAGAGAGAAAAGTGAGGTATGGGTGATGTTGTTGTTATTGCGTTACGCGTACCCCGCAGTGTCATACGCTCTCGTCGCAACGCATGCCAACGCAATCAAATTAAAATTCTAGCACCAGTGCGACGTGAATAATTACTAAAAATACAATGAATTAACACGCCACACAAAAATAATAAAAAATTTACCTCATCAAATGTGCCATAGACTTTTTCGCGGCGTCCACGTGGGTTTCAGCTTAGGGTCATAATCTGTAATTAATCAAATAATCGGGATTAATTAAAGCAGGTCGTTACAATCTTCCTAACTAAAAGGAATTTCGTCCCGAAATTCAAACTTAAGTTAAGCCCTTACCATAGAACAGCTAGGGGTATTGCTTGTGCGTGGTTCCAAGTGAGACACTCGTTCTTATGGTACTGCCACCGAATAAGTACTTGCGATATTTTCTTTCTCCTGAGAGTCTGTACCTTATGATCCATTATCTCAATAGGGTGCTCCTCGTACATCACATCTTGCATGACCTTGACCCTAATTATATTAATCATTGGTCTTGTTACTGATCTGGCCAACTTCAACATAGAAATATGGAAAACTTCATGAACTTATGCCAACTAGCTTGGCAATCTCAATTGATAAGCAACATCCCCTACTTGTTGGACTATCTGAAATGACCCTACAAATCTCGGTGCAAGTTTTCCATTGATCACAAATCTCTGCTTACCCTTCATAAGAGAAATCTTCAAGTAGACTAATGTTTTACCTCATAGCTTTGCCCATTGTGGTACTTATTCGCGTATTTCTTTCCTGCTTGCTCAAGAGTCTAGAACGCCGACATGTGTCTGATCCCACCTATGTGACCTACGCATCTCGAGGCACTATCCTGACTCATCTTGTTGGTATTATCTGATATTGTATGGGACCTCAATCTGGTGTTTACTACAAAGCCATAAATTCTTTGACCAATTATCGATTTGTAAATCTCATTTTAATATCTCACATATAGCAAAATTTGATTATAATTGGGTGCCCTAGACATCTACACTAACCTTTGCATCCAAACTGGAGGTAATCATGTTTTATCGAGATAAAGGTGCTTGCCAAACTGACATGGGATAAAACCTTTGTGGCGATACCTTCGCTCTTTTATTATCTTTGTTGGCAACCCTGCAACCTGCCATCTCGGTTCATGTCCTACCGAAAAACCTGTCAAGTTACTCGATTGTAATGAAAATATTATCAGACACGTCTACGTCATTTTGCTTTATTATCACTTTAAAGTTATCTAAAACTCTTCTGCGATGCTAAGCAAGCATGATTAACTATCAAACTACACTTGTAACTCCACAAGTTTAACCTCACATGAAGTCAAGTTCTAGATTCTCGAACATGGTTGAAAACACACGTACTCATGCCTTATTTGTAGCGTCGACTTCTCTAACCGTACTTGCAAAATTTATGCATGAGTCCATAGCATAATATGACCATATTGTTCCTTAAGTGTTTCATCACATACATAATCTCAAATGAGATTTATAATTGACACTGAATCAAATCTGTTTGGATACTTAAACTCTTGTGATATGAATTCCAAATCAACTAACTGTATTGCTATCAAGTGTCCATCGTCGACTCCAAATTATGCACCGAATATCATCAAAATTGTGTTATTCTCTGGGCACATGCGTATGCCTAGGCAGTAACAATATCCTAACAAGTCTACGACTACGTTCGTTATGAGTAACACACTATAATGTATAACTCACATATTATCTCATCATGCCTCTTGGCGTAGTATACCTAACTAGATCGTACCCCGCGTATACAAAGACCTAAAGAGAGCAACTACTCATATGATAAGGTTGACCCTTGCTTCCCTTGATTCTCTGAAGAGTCGTGCATGTATAGATTCTCGACCTATAGACAATACGCCTCTTTCGTTTCCTGTCAGGATGCCAAACCTAATACTTACAGCAAGATTTTTCATACCAACTTCAATTATGTCTTTTAACATCTTCTCTAGGACTTCCTGAGTTAAAACCCTACTCTTCATCCGTAACATGTACCTAGAGTCTTCAACTTATCGGTGAAACGATTAACTCTTTATTTTTTAACTGCGATATATTTTTGCCTTGGAGTTAGGTTTATTCTCCTGGTGTGGGTATCCCATTATTCGGTTGGACTTAACGAAGTCTAACTCTTTCTGAGTTGGCTCAGTGGGTCTAGCTCAGATCTTCCAAGCTTCACTTGTGGACTAGTCAAAATCATGACAGACTAAAAACCTAAAAGTTCATTTGTTGTCGTGGCGAGTCTAATCTAACTCTTCAAGAAACTAATCATAATACATCCCCTAAAACCTTTCTTGCTCTGCCACGCAACTTAAACCTTCGGACCCTCGAAACTAGTTACTCGCACGCACTTATTTCGACCTTAATCTATGAGCTTTTAAGGCTTTCCATATCCTTTTGAAATATTGTCCCAAACTTTCCGCAAGTTCTCATTTGGGTTAGACTGATCTTAAGTGCGAGATTTCTTGCAATTGAGTCGTTTATAGCTTCGTGAGAAATTTGAACAACATGTTCCTTAAGTTGGCTTGAGGTCATTTTCGAGCTCAGATATATTCGCAGACTCCATCTTGACTCGTACTCCTAATTTGTTCTCTATCTATGAGGTGGCAGTGAGGCCCCTACTGACCTCATGTACTACAAATAAATCATGGCACAATAGTGGAGTTACTCGGACTACTATTCCTGCAACACTAATCCAGTGCTCTGACCGAAGCTAAAGGAATTCGTACTTGCTCTCATGTAGTTCTTAGTCATCTCAACAATATCTGCTTTCATAGAGTCCACTAGAAACCCGTTTGTCTCACGTCTTTTACATGTTTCTGATCGTCGACCTGACGATCTCTAGAGTCTACATTGTAGTATAAACTAGACATTTTTTCGCTATCATGTATGTTTTTTTCTATAAGTTATACCTTGCTCACAAGTGCCAGATGTCTTACTATACATCATGTATGTATCAGCTTAGGAAGATGTATTTCCTGTCTTGCATATGTCCTTTTCCTAAAGGGCTTTTAAGCCAATAGAATCTCTCGACTCACAACCTGCACCATGCATGAAATAATTGTTGTACATCTTAGTCTCAACGAGATCTTGAAATGCATTAATTTCTGTTTCTAAGGATATTTTTGAACTTTTTTTCTTACTTCCATTCCTTACTCTTTGTAGTAACTTACCTAGTGGCGCATTGAGCTCGGAAGTCCTGGTTTACATAAACCTTCTTGATAATTATCATCTGCCAATATAGAGTAGGTATCACATACCAATTCGGTTAGGGTAACAACTTACATTCGGCTGTCGTACCGAGAATAAGGTGTGTACTGACTAAATACAATCAAATCCTAACTCACCTATCATGCTGCAAAGTATGAAATGATATAACAACACCATTTCTAAACATCTATGAACCAAACTAATAATTAAATCTTTTCCTTAGCATATTATTCAGACGCCTCCCAAATTAAGGGTTTTAGCCTACATCAGCAGGGAGCGCTAGTATCGATGATGTTGCAACTGACACCACTGAGCTTCTGTGAACATTTAATCTTGTAATGTCATAGTTGTTCGCATCCGAAGCAAATGACTGGTTGTTTCTCCTCTAGTGATGTCATTTGACTATTCAGTGGTGGTGTCGATGTCAAAGTCTTTAGCCTATACTACACCTTTTTATGTCCTTTATGGGCGCACTAGAAACTACTGCATATTTAACTTGACATTGGCTTATTATTCCTTAAACTCTTGCCTCGTCTCCACTTACTCCTCTTTATGACCTTAATACTCCGCTGGCTATGTAATCTATGTCGGAGGTATGGGTATCATTGTACGAGTCTTCTACTTTGTCGTATTTGAGTCAATCACGATGCATATCTCTAGTTGTATCAACTAGACGTCTAGGCCCTAAGGAGTGTGTGTGTGTATGTCTTTGCCAGTTGTTGATCATGTGCGATAACCATCTCGCAAGGAGTCAAATCAAAATAACTACATCGTGCAGTGCCACTCGTCATGCCTCAAATGATAGCTGCAATCGACTGCCATCCATTGGTGTATACAATGGTATTCGCATGTCAGATCAGACTCATAATACGTGTATATATAATACAATCAAGATATAACACGTATATAATCCTCAACACTAAACTTCCCAACTAAAGGTTCTAAGCCAGAATCTTTGGGTTTCCACATCTAATGTTTGTTTGTTAAATTTTATTCAGTTATATTAAACTTTCCCCTAAGTTTGCCTGAACCTAGACTCTGATACCAATTGCGAAGGCCCCAGATTCCAAGGCAAACCAAACATTGCCATGTCACCTGACGCATCAACAGGTCATGTCATGTCATGTCACCTGCATACCAATCTATAATGGCCCGCAAACTAACCATCTAATACTTTGACTTAGTCCATTTCGATGTTTAAATGATTATTTTGTTGAAATATATTAAGTTATAGAGTTTTAACAACCTAATTTGGTTATTTTGATTCATTTAAGTTATTTTAATAGCGGAAGTCTAATGATATGCAAATAAGTAATGTAAACAAATTTTGCATTGCTTAATAAACTCATGGGGTGGAAACCAGGCAAAAGGATACCACGTATATCAATAAAAGCGACAAAAAATATAGTAAGTATCAATATATATGTATGAAGTAATAAGCTCCCAAAATGATTCAAAAAAAAGTATTACATACATAAGTACAAAAACCTACAAATGAAGCTACTGTGGCCTTTCTATCCAGGTCGTCATATGATCTGCAACTTGCCATACAAAAACATTAATAAGTTCCAATAAGTAAATCTCAGAGAAATTCAGTTAGTATTCATAAGAGATCCAAATAAAGCGACTATAATTCATGCAGGAAAGTAAATAAACGGAAATGTAAAGCGTGAATATAAGTCGCAGAGATAAACTAGAATATGGAACGCAAGTGTGGTGTATAGTTGTCGAGCCCTAGGACGCAATACTAAACCGAGAAGGCCTCGGTGGCGAGGAAATCCTCGCCTCCTCTTCACTGTCTAAATGAGAAACTCTATTGGTTGGAAGGTAGACTTTCACTCAACACCTCGAAAGAGAGGAACTCTGTGACGGAGGCGAGCCTCACATCAACCCACTCTCGAGATCATCAACTCGCAGGGAGAAATCTCACGCATAATCTAAGGTATGACCAATACCATATTAACAATAGAATCATCCTCTACGAGAGTGCCGGAAAGAGGTCATATCGTCCCTTCGACCATACACAGACACACGCGAGAATATAGTAAGTATGCAAGCCAAACTGGCAAAAAGTAATAGTGAAATAAGTAAGTTACAAGGGAATTAAATAAATTGTATTTTGACTTTCTCGTGGGTTTACTTATCTCGACGCTTGTGAATCGCTTCGAAATGACCCGCTCTCGCTCATTGAACTGCGCGCTTGACAATTGACTAGTCCCATAATTCCCTAGTGTCCAATTTTACCTTTTTAAAATGTTTTAGAGTCACATTTAATGATTTTATAATGTAAAATAAAAAAAATTAAAATTTTATTCCAAATTTTAGTTGTCACACGCTTTTCGAGTTACACCGGGGTGTCAAACGCCCGAAAAATTATGAAACCTACTTTTTCTATATTTTTCCAATTTTTCATATTTTCTCTGATTTTTTCGGATTTTTCCATAATTTTCTACATATTCTTTGTAATTTATTTTATTTAAATTTAATTTACGTTTTAAAATTATTTAATCATATTTATGGGTGGTTGGGCTTGAACCGAGCCCAGTTCGCCGGGGCCCATCGGATTTGAGCCGACTCTGCCCAACCCGCCTAGGCCTGGGCATCCGGGCCCGGTCCGCTGGGGGTAGCCAGGCCCAACCCACATGGCTACCCCCCAAATCGTTTCTCTCTAAAGTCGATTTTTGTCTTTGGAGGGGACGATCATTATTTTATTTTTTATTTTCTCTTTCAATTCAAAACATCAACAAACACTATAACAATAACAATATCCTCAACAACTCAACAACCAACACAATATCATATACAGAACCACTATTAAAACTCCTAAATTTTTCCAAAAAAACATTCACAACAACAACCACCACTTACCTCGGTTTAGGAGATCGCTGGCATGAAATGTGGTGATACCGAAGCCGAGAGTGTCGTGGGAGGAGAGCTTGGTGCGGGTGAGACCAAAATTGATGAAAAAGTAGTGTCGGAGAAGAATAAGAAGAAAATGAGAGGGAGAGATGAGAGTGTTTGGGTAGAGAGAGAAAAAAGAAATTTTGGGTTTTGATTTGTTGATTAGGGATGAGAGAGAAAAGTGAGGTATGGGTGATGTGATAGGTGATGTGAAGGGTGACTGATGTGATATCTAAATATCTGACTTCCCCATACACGCGTGTTACGCATACCCCACACTGTCCTACGCTCTTGTCCCAGTGCTCGCCTAACGAAATCAAATTAAAATTTTAACATTAGTGCAACGTGAGTAATAACTAAAAATACAATGAATTAACACGCCACACGAAAATAATCAAAATTTACCTCGTCAGAGGTGCCCTAGACTTTTTCGCGGCGTCTACAAGAGTATGAGCTTAGGGTTAAAATTTGTAATTAATCAATTAATCGACATTAATTAAAGTAGGTCGTTATAATTATACTACCACAAAAAGGAGCTATTGGCAGTAGTGTTTACGTGTGACAAGTTTAGAGCCTACATAGTGGGAAAGTCACTACGTATACTGACCATGCAACAATTCGTTGTTTGTTTACAAAGAATGATGTCAAACCAAGGTTAATTAGATGCGTGTTATTATTACAAGAGTTTAACTTGGAAATCAAAAATAAAAAGGGAAGTTAAAATTTGGTTGCAGACCATCTATTTAGGTTACCTCATAAAGAAGGTGACACATGGAAGCCAATAATTGAAGTATTCATGGATGAGCAATTATTTCAAACATTCAAAGTAATGGAGTATCTCGATTTAGACTCGGACTAAACGAGTGGAAAGGCGTCGGACTAATGGCGTTAAACGAAGCGCTACTAGGAGGCAGCCCAAGGGTTTTTAAATTCAGTTTTTAAATTTTAGTTAGTTATTTATTTAGCTTAGTTAGAACAATCCAAACGTTTTAGTAATTTTCTAACTTTTTAAAGTTTGTGCTGACTATGAAGGAAAAACCATTGCCGATGATGTTTTATCGGAATGGAGAAGTCTCAACATATGTGGCATATGCATAAATCATCAAGGAGTTAGAGAGATATTTTGTCACTTTATTAGTTGTTTAAGTTTTATGTTTATCCATTATTATGTTGTGTTTTAATTATGTTTGTGTGTTTAGTGTTTTTATGTTTCAGGCTTCTTTTTAAACCTTAAGAACAAGGTTTGGTTTAAGTTTGGGGGGTATCAACACTACACTATGAAAAAGTGGTAAGAAATGATGAAATAAGGATAAACACTGCGTGTAGGATCGTAAAAAAATTTTTTGAAGCAATTAAATAGGAAAACATAGTAGTGTATTCTTTTTCATTTACTTATTATTTGAATGTGTTTAAGTAGTATAGATTAGGTTATATATAATAATATGTAATGAATAAGTAATTCATTTGCAAAGTTCATGTTTTTAATTGAGGATGAGTAAAAATACAAGTATCTTGTTCATATGAAACTTAAAAGAGTGTTATTAAATTTTTGAAGAAAATAAGAAATGTAGCAAACAACGGCATGATTTCATGATTAAAAACCCAGAGTTAGGGAAGACCATGAACTTGAAACAAAAGTAAGAAAAAATAATGGAGCACTTCTTGTGGAAAAAAGTTAGATCTCTAAGAAATTCTATAATAAGTATGAATCTTACTTGAATATAAAGTAAATAAAGACTTAGTATTAAGAGGGGAAGATGGACATGACGTTTAATGAAAAAGTTGGAGTTAAAACTTGCTTAATAAAGTGAAAGTGAGAAGTGCTAACAAGAGTTTTAAAAATAAAAAATAGAGAGTCCCACAAGTTCTATAAGAAAAGGAATAGAGAACTTGATGGTTGGAAAAAGAGAGAAAAATGGAATTCATAGGAAAAAGAGTAGGGACCATGCAACTAGAAAATATGAGGAGAAAGGAAAAATAAAAAAGAGAATATATATATATATATATATATATATATATGGAAGGCGAAAGTTAGATTAAAACTCTTCGAATAAAACATTTAGCTCGAGTACAAGTAGCTTAGTTGAGTCAAGTTTTCTTTTCAACTATATTAAGTCCTATGGATGCTTGGAGTACTAAAGTCTGCAAAACTAGTATGATCTATGCTTATTTGTGAATTTTTTAGGTTAATGAGAAATCATTAGATTGTACACTTGCTACGTAAGTGTCAAGGTGAAATAAACTTGTGAGTAGTAATAGTTTTGGTTGTGAACTATTTTTGAGTTTCGAAAGTGAGTTTTATGTGTTGTTAAAGCTAATGTTTTTGAAAGTATAAGTTTTTGTAAATAAAAAATATTGAGTGGATTATTAACTTGAACTTAGTTGAATTAAAGGATACTCCATGAATGATGTAAAATGAGTATGGACTTAGTAGTAGTAGTAGTAGTAGTAGTAGTAGTAGTAGTAGTAGTAGTAGTAGTAGTAGTAAGAATATTTAGTAAAGTAAATTTTTGCTCGGGACGTGCAAAATCATAAGTTTGGGGGTATTTGATAAGTGATTATTTAGATTTATAAATAAGACTAGTTTAGTAGTATATTTGGTGTAAATATCCCGAAATGAGCTTTAATTGACGGTATTTATCTATTTTTCAGGTATACAAGGTATAAAGGAGACAAAGAAATGATTTTGTGATGAAGCGAGGTGAAAATGCACAAAAGTATGTTTGACGTTGTTGCTAGTAGACTTGACTCCGTGGGAAAAGTGTACAAAGCGTGGGCAATGCATGGAGAAGGAATAAGAGAAAAAAAGGTGCAGCAGTGTCGGCGTAGTGGCGGTGCCGTGGGTACATAGGGACGACACCGAGATGATTCAAGCAGAGCGTCGAGCCAACTGAGAAGGGAAATTGCACACAAAGAGGCCGAAGCTGTGGCTATACAACGACAGCACCGGATCACTTATAGACAGCGTCGAGACGTAGAACATAGAAAGGTTAAAGTTCTAGTTCGTTTGGAATCATCTATTAGGGTTTCTAATTGTATTCTAAAGTGTCTTAGGGGTATAAATGGGTATTAGAACGTGGTAAACCCACCAATTTACAAATTATCATTAAGAGCAACCAATTAATATAGTTTAGTTTAGTTTTACTTTGTTCTTGAGTATTAAGAAGAGTTTTGAAGGAGAAGACATTAAGGCTCCGCATGTGGTTATTCAGTATCATTTTTTATTTAATTGAAGTTATTTTAATTCAATCTTTGATTGCAATGAATACCATGATGTGTATATCTATTTCAATGATGTGTGAGTAGTTCATTAATCTTAGAGATCAATAAATCTTATAGTATGAATGTTATGTTAAAGTAGTTATGAATAGATTATAAAGTTAAAAAAGTGCAATGGTCAAAATTTGTTTTGATTATACGTGTAATGCTACGAACATCTTGATCACGTGTTTGTTGATTATAGGTTTTAGGAGTTACCGTGGCCATTTGAGCTTTTAAGCCGGATATGGATGATACAACCGTAAAATATATAACATTGATAGGTAATTATTGATTATGGAGGAACGAATAGTAAACTTAAGTTGCTATGAATCTAAAGATTTGGAACTAAAAGCAATGCAGAACTTACGTTATTCGCACCGATAGGTAGAGTTCTAGTTTGCACATTAAATTTTTTTTCGTCACGATATTGGATTGAAGTGGATTTGAAGGAAATCTATCTATTCTAATCAATCATTGCATACACATATTGAAGATGAATGAAGTGAGTTGAAAGCATAGTAATTCATTACCTAGGTGAAGTTGTGAACTAAAATTTTCTTAATATAAGAGTACAAGTATTTACATTGTTTTCTAGAATATAATAGTTTAGTTAAAACCAATTAAAAAGAAATATTCTTAGCAATAGAGTAAATTTGACTAAGTGAGTAGTGTGCAATACACATTTCCTTGAGGACAATATCCGTAATCAAGACTAGTTGATCACATTATTACTACAATCGAGCCGTCATATTCGCGGCCACGATCAGTCACCCACAACCAAACAATACCATCTCATTTGGTACCGTGTGACTGAATCAGAGATGACCAAATTTTAGCCACGAAATGGACAATCATTTCAACCACAAACAACAACAAACGCATACAGAACAACCAAAATTCATCGAGTGATGTATAACACAGTGGTACCCTAAACCTAAACAAAATCTATTTGCTCAGTCACCTACAACCGAGCTAATACATCTTGTTCGGTTATGTGTGATCGAACCAGAGGCGAGCCTTAGTCCATGATGAAACACCCTTCCACTTCGACCACAAACAACAACAAACGCATACAAAACACAAACTTGATGAATAACATTACAATACACAAAATCTCACCTTACAAATACGATTTTGATTAAAACCCAAATCTGAACCACCACCACCCCCACAAACTCCACCGCCTCTTTCCCGTCCATAAAATCGACTGGAATCAAAAACCTAAGGCTCGTACTCGTTCGAAAATATTTTTTTTAATTTCTGTGTTGTAGGGTGTCCTTCGAAACACACAAAGGCATTTCAGGGGAAAACTTTTTTTTAGTGTTGCTCTTAACAATTGATGGGGTGCACTCATCATGTGGCTTGCCCTTAGGTTTTTATGGGGTGCACATAGCCGACACCATGTGTTTAACTAGGGATGCAAATGAATAGGGGAATACCCACGGGTGATGAAGATTTACCCTAACGGGTATGGGTATGAGGATTTTAAATAGGGATGGGGGTGGGGATGGTTACAAAATCTCATACCCACGCGGGTATGGGTAATAAAATATACTCACAAAGATCCCCACGGGTAATTCTCATTGGGATACCCATCTACCCATGAGGATCCTCATATATCAATTTATACACCATATGATATTTATATATAAATATTACATAATATTACATAGTTTCCACTTCGAAACACTTATACATATAACAAAAAACTTCTTAATGAGATTTATAATTTTATTTTATTTGGTTAATTAATAACTATATGTTTTTTTTGAATTGTTCACAATTATATTTATATTTTAGAATTTTAGGATCAAAAGTACTGAAAAAAGTTGTAGAATTTTAGGATCAAAAGTACTGAAAAAAGTTGATGACTTTGTGGTTTAAAGAGATACCGACTTTAAGGAATATTTTGAATTTGAACTTTCCATTTTGCACATGCCAATGATTTTGTAGAAACTTAATTATAATTATTAGCACTTAGTAGTTAGAATTTTTATTGCATGATGTGTTGATTTTTTTTGTTGAAATTTAGATAATTGTGTTGTTATGTATGTGTATTTGATACCTTAGTTGCTACAATTCCTTTTTGAAAAATTCCAGCGGGAATCCCCAATGGGGAACGGAATAGGGAAAAAAAATTTCCTTCGAGAATTTCCCATCCCCACAAAAATCTCAATGAAAATCCCCACGGAGATCCCCAATGGGTAATGAAATGGGTAAAATATTTTACCCATGAGAATTCCCCATACATACGGGAATTTGATAGGTATGGGGATGTGTATGAGAATTCATCCCCAGATGGATATGAGTATAGGTGATAAATTTTTTAATGGGTATGAGTATGAGAATGAAGTTCCATCTCCTACCCATAGGTATGGGAATGAGGTCCCCATCTCTTACCCTACCTATTTGCATCCCTATATTTAACCAATTTTCTAATTCTAGCACACCAAAAATCTTGGAAAATCATGATTTTAAGACTTAAAAAAAGTACCACGTTGTTGTTGTTGTTGGTTTTATTTTTTATTTTTTATTTTTTTAATGAAATGCATGCTCCTAATGCATTTGCTAGTAAATTAAATGTATCAACAACAATTGGATATTCTTGTTCGACATAAAAAACTCTATAATTCACTTAGTCCAACGGATTAGTCCACTCTCCTCAGTGACAAATTCACATCCCGTAGATCACTCCAGGAAAAAAAAAAATAGCCTTTTATTTTTCACTTGAAAAGAAGAAAAAAGAAAAAAGAGAAGGAGGGGCTCCAAAACGACCACGTTTCAGCGCAACAGCCATTCAGTCCGTAGTCCCTCCCTGAAGGGTCTGACCCTGAACGTAGTACTAGTGTACTATTTCTAATACTATGTGGAGCTTTAGAGTTCCCTGGCCCACGAAATCCACCCACCCAATCACATCCCTCTCCACCACCATTTCAATAGGTTTTCCTCTCTTCTTTTTGATGCTATTGATAATTCTATACTTCCACGAGACTTACCACCACCTGTCATTCTCTCTTCACCTAAAATAAAAAATAAAAAAAAGGAAAAAAATCTAAAGCAGAAAAAAAGAGCAGCAGCATCTGCTCCTCGTCGCTCCCTTCCCACCACAACACAAACCCCTCCGCGGTTCAAAATCAAAAATACCAGCGCGCCAACACATATTCCGATTCTTCTCTCTCTACTGCTGCTGTTGCAGTTAAGGTTAATGGAGGCTTCTTCTTGCCTCTCCTTCTCCGCATCCAAGTCGAGCTTCTTTTTCCAGAGAAAGAATCGAAAGATTGGGCTTGGGATCTCTTCCTCTCTGCGCGCTAACCGATTCTTCTTCTCGTCCTCCTCGATTGGACTCCCATCGCTGCAATTGATCAAGAGCAGGAGCGGTAGAAGTGGTAATACTGCTTGCAGTATGCAGAATGCTCCGTCGACGGCGACGGAGAAGATCAAGAGGAGGAAGAAGAGGCAGCAGCCAAAGCAACAGCAGCAGCAACAATTGCGACCGCTGCCGCGACAAGCTGTGAGCGTGAGGACTTTGACGCAGAACGGGGATCCATTAGGTCGGAGGGATCTCGGCAAGGCTGTGGTGAAATGGATTTGCCAGGGGATGAGAGCTATGGCCTCCGATTTCGCCTCCGTGGAGGTTCAGGGAGAGTTTTCGGAGATTCGACAGAGAATGGGTCCAGGTCTCACATTTGTGATCCAGGCACAGCCTTACCTCAATGCCGTGCCGATGCCTCTAGGTCTAGAAGCCCTTTGTTTGAAGGCCTGCACTCACTATCCCACTCTCTTTGACCACTTTCAGCGAGAGTTGCGAGACGTTTTGCAGGAGCTGGATCACAATTCTGTCGTCCAAGATTGGCGAGAAACTGAATCTTGGACGCTCCTCAAAGAGCTGGCCAACTCAGGTTCTTCTTTAATCTCTCTTTAAGCCCCTTTTTGTTTGAGGTTTGTGTGGAATTGAGTAGTGTGTTGTGTGAGGAGTTTGATGTGCATCGTTTTGCAGCTCAGCATCGAGCGATAGTGCGGAAAGATCCGCAGACTAAGTCGGTGCACAGCGGTCTGGGCATGGACCTGGAGAAGGCGAAGGCGATACAGAGCAGGATCGATGAATTTGTGAAACGAATGTCGGATCTTCTTCGCATTGAGCGCGATGCGGAGTTGGAGTTTACTCAGGAGGAGTTGAATGCCATTCCCACGCCAGATGAGAATTTGGAGTCGGTGAAGCCGATTGAGTACTTGGTTAGTCATGGGCAGGCACAGCAAGAGCTGTGTGACACCATTTGCAATCTCAATGCTGTCAGTTCTTTTACTGGTATGGCTTGCGAGTTCAATTAAGTACTTTAGAAATGGATGTCTTGGTCTCCTAGTTAACTGTGGTATTTGTGTAGGATTGGGAGGAATGCATTTGGTTTTGTTCAGGGTTGAAGGCAACCATCGATTGCCGCCGACCACACTCTCCCCTGGAGACATGGTTTGCGTGAGAACATCTGATAGCAGGGGTGCCGGTGCAACATCCTGTATCCAGGGGTTTGTTAACAGCTTTGGAGAGGATGGGTGTAGCATCAGTGTGGCTCTTGAGTCTCGGCATGGTGATCCAACCTTTTCTAAGCTATTTGGCAAGAGTGTGCGAATCGATCGAATCCCTGGATTGGCCGATGCGCTAACCTATGAGGTGCTTCTCCTTAGTCCTTTAAAAGAATTACTTTGTGATTTTCAAATGAAAACATGTCCCAGTTGGAGTTGCATTTAAATACTTTCTATACGATAAAATTGGAATAAAGGGAAAGAAATCTAGGATGCTCTTTATTTTGTTAGTCAGTAATATTATTTGTGCTAGTTTTGTGATTACCTGTAAATGCTATTTTGATCAATTCATGTAGTCCTCATTTCTTAATTCTTATTGAAACTCGAGTAGCGCCTTAGTCCTCATGTCAAGAAACTTGTTATATTTGTAAAAGGGAAAGTATTTCCTCCTTAACAGTATTGTCCAATGAGTACTTATAATCTTTGATTAGATTATTCTTTCTTTTGTTAGGCTTTTATACTTACTAGTTGCCACTCCATATGCAACTTCTTATTTACTTTTCTCATTTTCGACCACTATCAGCTACAGTGCTACCCTAAAATCTAGTGTCCATAATTCCCCTAAATCTTGGCAGATGATGAAACTGTTCCCTTATAGAAATTGCTTTGTTAAAATCAGAATGTGATAGTTTTCTGATTTTTGTATTTCTATAAATATATCTACTGTTTGAAAATGTTGTTTCTGCATATTACTAGAAAGCACATCATTTTAAAGTCATGTCGTCCTATTTCAATTCTTCATATCATATACATAATTTTCTTGATTGGATGAGCTTCATCATCTCCATTGGCCATGTAAGTGTAGCCAATGTCTTCACATCACAAAGAACTGAAGAAGTCCATACTTAATATTGACTTTATAGTCATGTAAGGAGCTTGTTGTTAAGTTGGCTCTACTGTACCATCTGTTAAATGGTCTTCATCCTTGCCACGAGGTTGATTCGTATTATCTCGTTTGATGTTTCTCTTGACACTTTTGACCTGCTTGAATCTTTACATTGGCTGGAGACTCCTTATGGTTCATTGGCCCTTTGTCATCATTTTTAATGTTGTCATCAATCACGCGTACTTAGTGATTGTGCATTGCTCAAGCATTTGCAGTTTTGCCACTATCAGCTACAGTGCTTTACCTTTAATCTTGTCCTTCACTACGAGTGCACTTTCTTTTGTTGAATCTTGGAATTCGCCATGTCTTTTGCTTTCAGTTTCATCCTTCATGATGTAAAATATGTTTCTTTTTTAAACCACGGATACCAAGCAAGGTTCTCCAAATTATTATGCAATTTCCTTATTTATTTCTTTGAGCATGTGCAGTACCAATTTATTCTATGATACTCAAACCTCAACACCTGCATTTTCTGTTGAGAGTTGAGAATTCCTTTCTTGTTTAACTCGAATTCAGTGCTATGAGATTATGTCTGTTCGGTCCTGAACTATGACATTGTCTCCTTGTACTTTATGCACAAGCCTTGCACTTGTGACAAACACCAAGTTGTTTTTGTTGAACCTGTTACTTTATGGTTGTTTTCATTGAGTTGTACTGTTCCACCAAAGCAAACTCAGCTACGTAAACGGAGTCTGCTCAGTGCTCACCTTCAACTGTTATCCATTTAATGTAGTCTCTACTAATCTTTTGAATTCTCAACTATCAAATCTCTTGTTTTATATGCTTAAATATTTATCTTTGTGTTTGTTGAATATCTTTTTATTCGTTGCGTTTCCATCAGGATAACATAGGAAATTATTGTGTCCAATATGATCTAACCTGAGACTGCAGGTAAATTTTCTCTCCAATTGCTGAGAAGAAATGGTTGCCTGATTTCTCTTCTTTTTGGGGAGCCACCTTGGTCAATGTTATAAACCACTTGTGCAATTATGTAGGACATGCATGATATCTCTTTCCATAAGTCTCTGTATGATATGCATGGTTGTTATTTTCCTTGCAGAGAAATTGTGAAGCCCTAATGTTGCTACAGAAGAATGGTTTGCTTAAGAAAAATCCTTCAATTTCTGTAGTGGCCATGTTGTTTGGAGACGAAGAAGATATTTCATGGTTAGAGCAAAACAATATAGTGGATTGGTCTGAAACAGAAACCGATTTGGTACTTAATTGTGAAGGTTATGATGATTACCAAGCTAAAGCAATCTCACTAGGCTTGAACAAGAAGCGACCGTTTCTTGTAATCCAAGGACCACCGGGTACTGGCAAGACTGGTCTGCTCAAGGAACTGATAGCACTTGCTGTTCAACAAGGGGAAAGGGTCCTTTTAACGGCACCAACTAATGCAGCAGTTGACAACATGGTGGAGAAGCTTTCTGATGCCAATTTGAATATAGTTCGTGTCGGAAATCCAGCACGCATATCTTCATCTGTAGCTTCAAAGTCATTGGGTGAAATTGTTAACTCTAAGCTTTCAGGGTTTTTTAAAGAAACTGAAAGGAAGAAAGCAGATCTCAGAAGAGACCTGAGGTATTGTTTAAACGATGATTCCCTAGCAGCTGGAATTCGCCAGCTTTTAAAACAACTTGGAAAGACCTTGAAGAAGAAAGAAAAAGAGACAGTGAAGGAAGTACTTTCAAGTGCTCAAGTTGTCCTCTGTACTAATACTGGAGCTGCTGATCCGTTGATACGGAAGCTGGATGCATTTGATCTTGTTATCATTGACGAAGCAGGTCAGGCGATTGAACCTTCTTCTTGGATCCCAATTTTGCAGGGAAAGCGATGTATTCTTGCAGGAGATCAATGTCAGCTCGCTCCAGTGGTTCTTTCTAGGAAAGCTTTGGAGGGTGGACTTGGCATATCTCTTTTGGAGAGAGCATCAACCCTGCACAGTGGGATTCTTTCCACCCAGTTGACAATACAATATCGAATGAATGATGCTATAGCTAGTTGGGCTTCAAAGGAGATGTATAATGGATTATTGAAGTCGTCACCATCAGTTTCATCACATCTTCTTGTAGATTCTCCATTTGTCAAGGTAGCTTAACACTGTTCGCTTTTATTTTTCAAGTGAAATTTTTTTTTCTCTTTCATATCAACACGCTTTCCAGAGGAATTCAAACTTGACTCTTCAGTTGCCATTTTTGAGCATTTGCTAATTCTTTATACAAGTTGTGATCATGTTTAATTCATATTGAATTAATTGCACGTCTTTTATTGTCACTTTCTTTGTCCTTACTTTAATTTTTGGCGAGTATTTACTCATTTTTCTTGAGAAATAGATCAAAATTTGATAATCAATTTGTGAGATTCTTTAGACTTGGTGTTCCTTATCAATATTTTAATGTACAGCCTTATGCTTATTTCCTCTCCTTTCTTTTCTTTAAATTTATATATATATATATTTTTTTTTCTTGTTGGTTAGTATTATTTCATATTCCATTTTATGAATTTGTGGATACTAAGATTGTTGAGTTGGTTACTGCTTGATAAACTAATGCAATTGAAAGTTGCGTAAATTACTGCAAGCGAAATTAACTGATAACTTTTTAATTTGACACCTCTTTCAGTGTGTAGGTACTCTAAATTTCGGCAATTTTTGAGTTTTCATCACGTTCCACGATATATTGCTTAAATTGACTTTTTAATTTGTAGGTAACTTGGATAACCCAGTGCCCATTACTCTTATTGGATACGAGAATGCCATATGGAAGTTTGTCTGTTGGTTGCAAGGAGCATTTGGACCCAGCTGGCACGGGCTCCTTCTACAATGAAGGGGAAGCAGAAATTGTTGTACAACATGTCTTCTCATTGATTTATGCAGGTTGTTGTCTAGTCTTCTTATGCTTGAATCCCATGCATCTTTGGAGTTACTACTTAGTAGTGCTATAAGCACATTGGTTAGATGAGATCTTGTGAGTGATAAGCTAAATTGTTCATTGAGAATTTGAAATCAATATATATTTATTACACTTGTCTCATTAAAATTCCTTGAACCTCTTTGAACTTCCCTTAACTATTTAGATTTTTCAAAAATACTGAATTAATAATTATGTGCAAAGAAGATTAGTTCATACCGAAGTAAAGGAAAAACAACATGATTTGCAAATTTGAAATTACTATTCTACCATATAAGAAAAATAGATTACAACTTATGTTATTTTCTAAAAGTACTCCAATAGTGAAGCATGTTAGATCCTTATTGCAAAAAGAAGGGAAGAATACCTGAGGATTAACCCAAAAAATATGAGCTTTATAAACTTTTATATCAGGCATAAAAAGTGTGAAGGCCAAAACTACTATAAGCACATGCGTTTTTATCCAAAAAAAAAAAAAACTTGCGTTTTTCTTTATAACTATGCCTTGACCAATCTGGATCTTACTAGGACTTGGATGAAGCTATTTACATTTCTTTTTCGTCAAAGTTTTACAAAAAACTCCCTACATCAAATTGGACTTCCACGAATTGACCAAAGTTACACAAGGAAAGTCGAATTTTTGATTCTTGAGTTCTCTAGCTCTATGTTACCTGGACCTTTCACTCTAACCCAAAGTACCCGTTTCGGACACTTGAAACGAGTCCGACACTTAAAAAGATATGGATACTCTATTTGTAGAGCTCTTTGTGTAAAAAAAATTTAAAATGTAAGAGAAGAAAGAAAAAGCTAACTAGAACTTTATAGCGTAGAATAAGTAATGAAAAGTGATAAAAATAACAGGTAGATATATAAGCATATGTGCCTCACATTTTTGACACTTTTTGCCGAGTCTCCATGTCCTTAAATTAGAGAATAGGTGGGTCTGACCCTTAAACTCATAGCCACACCCGACACCCGCACTCGAGTCCAGGTAACGTAGCTCTAGCTAATGGTTTACATAGAAAACATGGTGTGGTTATTAGAGGAACGTTCCATTCTCAAACAAATGTTTATTTATTCTGAGTTTAGTTTTACTTGTGCACTTTCTATAATTTGTATGCTCTCAGGTCTTATCTTTTGTTCTTTTTGTTTTTTACTTTTTTGTCTAAGTTCAAATCTTAATTTATTTAAAGGATGGACACCTACCCACCTTCAATGGGAGCAATTGGCTCAACCGAAATAGGTTTTTAGGAGTAGGTGCTTTAAGAGCCACTTGATACTGGCATTTGCTTAGCTACACCTTGCTCCAACTTTCTAGGTGCTTCTCAATCTGGCAAGCTATGCTTGCCTCAACGCACCTTGTTAATTTTGTTATTTATTTATGTTCTTTTCTTTCTTTTGGCGCATTCACATGTTACATACAATTTATGCGAATACTCATATCCATGCAATATGATATTAGGGCTGTGACCATTCAGTATACTCATTTCAAGTTAGTAATAAATCATCAATTCCATTCTGCATTCTGTTATGATTCCAGGCATCTACCAATTTATTAGTCTAGAATTAAGTTCTCTTATTGCAAATGTAAGAAATTCCTGCAATGACACTGCGCTGGTATGTTTGCAATGTGGAAATGATGCCATGATATTGCTGTGTATGGGGAGTATCTTGTCTTTGTGTATAATAACAAGTGAGGGAGTCTGGCTTATATAATCTTGCTACAAGCAATATGCTTGTGTATCACAAATACATCGATAAGAGGCTCCTTTTTCTATTTCAAGAATCAGATTGAGAGAAATTAACTAAAAGATGTAACCTAATGCAAATTTCCACTCCTGGATTATTCAATGTGCATTGTTGTAGTATAATCATCCAAATCTTCTCCTAGAAGATAGTGTAGAGTTAGTTCATACATCAATTTACTACCTTTGTTGCTTATATTATTGTTTATTTTGATATAGACCAGGCAACTGCTTGACAAATGTGTTCCTAAAATATTTATATTTAGTTTTCCCCTTTCAACTGTCTCACGATTTCTTTTCATGCCACTGGAATTTATTTTGAAAATTAATTCTCAGGGATCCAATATATATGAATAGATTTGTCATTCTGCTAGCTTCAACTTATCGACGCTTTGAAAGTTTTTTGCTACATCAACTTGTGCATCAATTGGCAATTGCACCATGCAATTCCAAGAACTTTGGCCCTCCTATTTTACATTTTTCTTTGATAAGAAAGAAACCACAACTTGCCCACTACAAGGTTCGAACTCTTGACCTCTTACCCAAGTAACCTCATACCAAACTAGTGAGCCACCCACTTGGTTGGTCTATTTTACAGTTTTCTGACAGCACCTGAAAACAATTGTTGTGTCCTACAAATGTTTGTCGGGGAAATGTGGAATAATGGCCTTCTTTTCCATCATATGCTGTCAATTGAATTATTTTACCTTTTGCAGATTGATAATACAAGTATTTTATGACTTTCCTCCACTATTATTAACTCCACTTCTTAAAGCTTAGTTTGTTGATGTGAATATTTGTATTTTTTTTATTACCCTGATTTTAACTCGTCCAATTGGAGAAGTAATTTTTAGGAAAATGCTTTTGTAACCCACTTTGGGCACCTAGTGGGCCCAAGTGGGTGGCCCTCCATGTGATACACCTCGAGGAGTGTGAGTGCACATCTCGAGATGTTACGCGCACACCTCGAGGTGTATCGCACGGATGGACACCCACTTGGGCCCACTAGGTGCCCAAAGTGGGTGTCCAAAATGGGTTACTCTAGCATGTCCCTTATTTTTATTAGCAGCTAGGCTGTCTCATAATTTAATTACTCACGAGCTAATTGTGTTGGTTGGTTCTACAAATTGACTACAGTCCTTTTGTATGGATGGAACTTCAGGTCTCTTTTCATTATTTGAGATGACCTTCAACATCATTTCAGTCTGAACTCTGAAGAAATAGGAAATAACTCTAATGGTTGATAAACACTGACACTCATTATCATCGTGCTTCATTGACCTATGAAGGTGCTGGTGCTATATTTACAGTTAAATTCACTTCTGTCATAAGGTAACAGCTGTTGAGACGTTTGTTAGTTTCAATTGATGACTGCTACTGGGTGTCAAACATTGCTTATAAATCAGAACTCTGAATGCTAAATGTTATGATGTCCTTTCATGTTGATAGAAACATGGTTTTGGTTACTGTAGTTGTAACTTTAGCTATATCTGCTTTCTGGTGCAGTTTCGCTACCTGTAATTCTACACGAGGTTAAAGCTTTTACATGTTAAATTCATAGAATAACCCACTAGTTATCATAGAATGGTTGATTATAAGATTTCTTGAGTTTCACTGTCAGTTATAAACTTGAGGTCTAATGCAGGAATTAGCCCGACCAATATCGCAGTGCAGTCTCCTTACGTTGCTCAGGTACAACTCTTGAGGGAAAGGCTTGATGAGCTGCCAGAAGCAGCCGGAATTGAGATTGCTACTGTGGATAGCTTTCAAGGCCGTGAAGCAGATGCAGTAATTATATCAATGGTATGCTACTTTAGTAAGGCTATCTATTGAACTTTTTTTTACTCAAATTAAAGCTGTGATTGCAAGGTGCTGCTCAAGCATAGATTGTTAGGTTGCTGAGTGAATCACATGAGTGGCTCACACATTTTTTAAGCCAGATAAAATCATATAGCTGGCAAAAGTTGCGTGATACAACTTTTGAAGCAACACAGGTTTTGTATGTTTTATAAGTTAGAAAAGAATGGTGAAGAGACCACATGAAGAACCTATGAGTCATTGCATTGGCACAAACTTGGAAAGTCTGCAATAAGACCGGTGGAATGATGCTTCTAGAGCATTGTTGTCACTGAATTAAATGACCAACATACAGAGCTAAACTTATCTTATTACGTAATTCATGAATTTTCATTTTTTTGAAGTTTTTGGACAAAATTATTCTTAGGCGGCACACGACTCTTGCCTTCTAGTTTGATGGACTATCATTATCATTCTTGTAGTTATAATAATGCTGGCAGTTCCCTTTTCTTTAAGTGAGTTTCAGGATGCCACTCTTAAGCTGTAAGCTACATGGTTTTTTATTGCATTGATTGATATTCCTCTCAAGAATTTTTAGCAAAAAAATTAAACATAATAGCCTAAAATGCTATTTTTGGTTTGCATCATCTGGTATCAGAAAGCCCTCTTGACTCGATTATTTTTCGCTCAAGCTTGGTTATAGCTCTCCTAGTAGAAAGGACTCTATTCATAGACTAGAAACCAAGACATCTGCTTGAGGGACTCGAGTGCCGAACCACCTTAACCAACTTCCTTTTGGTGTAATTGGCTTTTAGCTACTTGGTTCTTTTACGCATTATCTGATAATGAATTTTTTATCCATGTCATAGTAATTTTTCTCTATGCCTTCCATTAGATAAAATCTTGATGATTGTTATCATCTGTGAAGGTACGTTCGAACACTCTTGGGGCTGTTGGATTCCTTGGTGATAGCAGGCGCATGAATGTCGCCATAACAAGAGCTCGGAAACATGTAACCATTGTCTGTGATAGCTCAACCATATGCCACAACACCTTCCTAGCAAGGCTCTTGCGTCACATCCGCCACTTTGGAAGAGTTAAGCATGCTGAACCTGGTACTTTCGGTGGATCGGGGCTCAACACAAATCCAATGTTACCCTCCATCAGCTGATAACAAATTCTCGCGTAACTACATACTTCACATTTATATATGGTCATTATTTGGGAGAACAATTGTAATTATATACCTGTTCTCCGGTCTTTACCAGTTCACTTTACTGATTGTTATTGTACATACAATCATTTCTGAACATGAAAAAATAATAAGCCCGGACCAGGAGGGGTAGAAAGTTTCAGATAGCAATGCCCTGTAACAGTAAGTCAGATATATTATGAATGTAGTCGATCCTTAATTTATAACAGATATGCTTTGAATGTATTCAATCCATAATTTGTAGAACACGAGTTCCCTTAAATCGTTCGTCGATAGGAAACTGGTTGTTTGCCCATGATGTTTACTGTCGTGTTAGACCTCCATCAGGAATTTACGGACGTTATGCCGTACAGAATACTATAACTTTCTTGGAGTTGTGCGGCGAAAGAAGATTCAACATGTTATAACTGTATCATCTTCAGTATATGTACTGTTTCTCCTTACTATTACGCGATACTACTGTTTCTCCTGGAGTAGTGCGTCGAATTGCTATTTCATTTTCTTTTCTTTTCTTTTTTGTAGATGGTATAGCAATTCATCAGATTTCAACTCTCAATATCTGAATTTTTGTCTGTTGGAGAGATGAATTTTCATCTTTTAGTGAGTCTATATTCCACTAACCTTGCATGCATACTCGCATAAAATGTCATTCATGGACTACCCAATGTACCCATCCAACCTCTTGATTATTATACCAAATAAAATAATAATAACAATAACAATAATAATAATAATAATAATAATAATAATAATAATTGATGGAAAAAAAAGAAGCTGTGTCTTGAATAAACCACTACCCTAAAAGCGAATTTCGGTACGACCGTAGTGCAGTCATCAAGCACCGATCACCCCTCAAGGTTAGTACAACACTCCCTCACACGTGCACTCGTGGAATGAAGTTGGAATACCAAACTTCAATTCCCAGAAGAGCAAAATAAGCAAAGAGAACACGAAGAGGAGCCAAAAACCCGTCTCAAAACCAAAGTCTATCTCCCTGTTTTAAAATTGAAAACTCACAACTGCTTGTGAGATCTTTTAAGAGAAAAACCAGTTTGATCAGATCCTGCATATCAATTGGATAAACGCCTTTTTTAGGCAGTTACAGAAAAGTTCAAACATATGGGATACCTCACTAATAACGTGGTATAACCACTAGTAGTCATTCCCAACAATCCCAACAATGACTAATTAGCAAGTTTTTTCTGGGTAAAGGAAGGACTTTTTACATAAGCATCAATATCTTTCGATTGAATTAATCCGCAGTGAAATGAGGCAACAACTCAACTAATAAAAGTAAAATAATTTTGAACTTTCAAAAGCTCAAGTTGAGACCCCACAACACGTAATAAAACCTTAATGTGTACCATTCCGCGATAAAATTTAAAGCGATATTAATGGTCATGCGCACACCTTGAGTTCCTATGAGTGCTCTAAAAAGAAACACCTTTATTCTTTCGTAGAAGGTAGCCCACCTTCACACTCATATACAAAGCTTCATCAAAGTCTATACTATACCACTTAAAAGTAGAGCTATGAAAACATCAAAATTCATCAGACTCATTAACCATCAAGTCCTAAAAAGAACCACCTAAATTATACGGCTATGGATTCAAGCACTACAACAAATATGGATGGAATGCAGTGCACACAAAGGTCTCATATGGCTTCGTTTGGCCAGTAATGATGTCCATCATACTTCCTCAATCCAAAGGCTAAAGTCCCATCCCTCTTGAAGACTTGTGAATAATTCTCCTTGTTAATCCTTTAGTGAGTGGATCTGCCAAATTTCTCTTTGATCTTACATATTCCAATGAGATAATAATCCCATTTTACAAAAGTTGTTTAACCGCAATATGTGTAATGCGAATATATCTTTCTTGCCATTATACATCGTTTTTAGCAATCCCAATAGCAGCTTATCAAGGTGGTACCAAATAAAATGGAACCCAAGTTTAAGTTCATACTAACACTCCAACCAATCAAGAAGGAAGATCTGGGAGATAAAGGCATCCCCATCGACATTAATAGACAAATATTCAAGGATGTGCTATGTGATTCGGGAGCTTCGGTGAAGGTGATGCCACTCCGTTTCATGTTAGAAGCAGATTTGAAGATTAACTGTCCAGAGGGAACACAGTTGCAAGTGGTAGTCTGGTACCAACGATTAGGTGTATCTTGAACGTGCACGTCAAAGTGGGGACATTCACATTCATTGTTGATTTGAAAGTCATGGACCATAAATCGATAGATGATGTATCTATGGTACTTGGACGATCATTATTGACTACGACAAATGCTATCATGGAAATTGAAAAGAAAAAGATCACCATGAGCATAGACACCAATGAGGAGAGAGAGAAAGTAATTTTCGTTGAAAGGAAAGAAGTCCATCCTAACCGGCAAAACATCATCATCTCGGACTTGAAGATGGAGTTACTAGATCTAGACTCGGACTGAAACGAGCAAAAAAGCGTATGGCTAATGACGTTAAACGAAGTGCTAGTAGGAGGCAGCCCAGGGATTTTTTTAATTTCAATTTTTAAATTTTGATTATTTATCTTTTATTCGAAAGAAGACCATTTGTCAGGTGAGTTTTCATCAGAATAGAGGAGTCTCAACATACTCAGCAAAGAGCGTAAACGAGCAAAGGAGTTAGAGTGGTAAATTTCAGGTAAATCGACAAATCACGGGTAAGTTTTTAGGAAATTTTTTTATACAGGGTATTTCACGTTGTCCTGACGCCTTATGTAGTAATAATATACAGCACCGAGATAGTGCCAATAGGGAGTTAATGGAAAAATTGAAAATTTATTGAGAAAGACTAGTTGATGGCGTGTGTATTAACATGTGGTGCCGTAGCAACGCCAGAATAGCACCAACCTGAGAGCATTTCATGCTCATAGTAGACTCGACGCCATGCCCACGCGTGGTGGCGTTGTATAAGGGATGGCGTCGACATCGAAAAGGGTTTTTAAAACCTTTCGAAACCAAAACTTACACACTTGCAACCTATTCCAAACACCACCAACCAAGCATACATCCCTCTAGAACCCTAGTTTGAGCAATTTTAAGTGAGGAAAGAGTTTTCCTAGTGACCAAAAGTGAATAGAGAAGTCACATTATGGATTTCCACAAAAGAGGAGAGCTATGGCATCGATTTTGAGAAGTGAGTCAAGAGAGCAATAAGGAGTAGTTTGTGAGCAAGGTGAAAGGGCTTTGATTGATAGAGGCTTGAAGAAGTAATCTACACCGAAAAGTAGTACGGCATTGAGGTAAACTTTCAATTTCGTTGGTTATGCTTTAAACTTTTGATATTAGAGATGAAAATTGAATGGATTGTGGAAAATTAGGTTTTGAATAGGAATTTGAAGTTGTGTGTATTTAGGCATTAATGTGGCTTATTGTGGATTAGTGTATGTCTTTTTGAATTAATTGGCATGTGAATTGTGGATGAAAATTTTGATTATAGGTGATTTGAAGACCCATTGTTAATTTGTTATGGTTGTTGTGGGTTTTAAGAGAATAGCAAGAACAAGGAGGCAAGCAAGTTAAGTTAGAGAAGTTAGGGCAAAAGACAATGAGGCGTCAACCTCAGGAGCTCAAAATGAGGATGCCCTAAGCCCATTCAAATCAAAGTTCTATATTAGTAAAGAGGCTAAGAAGAGGTATGCTGCTATTGAAAATAAGGAGTTTATTTGTGCAATAGGAATCAACCTCTCGACCAAATATGATTAGAGAGCCAACAATTTCATTAGGCAATGGGGTTGGGAGCAATTCACGTAAGACTATAGGGAGAATAAGGTTTATGGAGTGATTGAGATTGTTCATGAATTCTATGCTAATGCCAAGTTCACAAAGAAATGAAATCCAGTAAAGGTGAGAGGAGTAATTGTTCCATTTAATGAGCATTATGTAAACGATATCTATGGGTTACAATGCGTGAGTAGGAATAGAGACCCACAAACCTTCCTAAATGATTTATATGAGAGACCTTATAACCTATATCCTTTTAGAACTATAGATAGAGCATTAGTTGTCCCAAGACAAAGGGGTTGGATAATAGGTGCTGAGAATGTGCCAAAGCACATTAAGAAGGAGAGTGTAAGGAAAGTTTATAGAATGTGGCAACACTTTATGACTGCTTCATTATACCTGACTACTCAGTAGGGCGAGATAAACAAACCTAAGGCAACTTGTTTATATGAGATTACAAAGAATGGGAGGATCAATATAGGGGAAGTTATTTAAAAGAATTTGAGGAAGTCATCAATCTTGACCGAGAGAGACAACAAGTTGTTGTTTCCAATTCTCATAATCCAGATGTGCTTGAAGGCTGAAGTGAGATTTATTCAAGATGAAGGATTTGATATAGAAACCTAAGTAGTAATAGATGAGGAGTTTATGTTGACTTTGAAATCACCTAATGGACACAATATCTCTAAAAATAAGAGAGAGTGATTAAAAAAGGGAAATACTTGATGCCGAACTGTTAGCCAATGAAGCCGAGGATTAAGCAATAATAGAAGCATCGGCAGTGGAGTTTTCCCAAGAGATGAGGAATGAAGGATATGTAGAGGAGGAGGATAACCATCATGGATTTGCTGAGGGCTACGAGTTTGTAGACCCTTTGATAGGAGAGTAGGACTTAAATGGTCCTGAAGTTTTTCCATCACCACCACCAGAGGCACCCATACCACCACATAAGGATTTAACTCCACGACAGCAGAGGCTGTGGATTGCTGAAATGCAGAGGTAGTATAGATAGGATATGGCTCAATATCATGAAGCCTTGTTGAGATGTGAACAAGACAGGTAGAGAATGACTCAAGATAGACTGAATGGATAGAGGAGTTTCATTTTATTTGCAGATCATCAAAGGGACTAGATATGAGAGGAGCAGAAGGTTGAGACCTACTGATAGGTCTATCTGATTTCAAGCAGCACAAAACTATATGTTTGATCCATTAGTAGTGCAGAACAGAAAAGCGAATCGTCCTTTGACACCATCTTTTGTTGGAGCTGATGATGATGTTAATGATGATGCGCAGTCCTAGAGTTTGAGTCTTAGGATTTATGTAGATATTGGGAAGATGAGAAATACTTTAATACTGATTATTTTTAATTTGGGATGTTTGACACTTAATAGTTATTTAAGCTGTATTTTTATGCATTTTTTATGTTTATTGTTATGCAGTTATAAAATTATATTATATATGTTAGTGTTGTTTAGTATTTTGATATTTTAGGCTTATTTATATGGAAAGTAGTAAGAAAGAATAAATTAAGGATAAACACTGCAGGTATGATCATAAAAAATTTATTTTTGAAGCAGTTAAAGAAGAAGAATGGCAGTGTGTTTTGTTTAATTCTATTTCATTTACTAACTATTTAAATGTGTATAAGTAGTATAGATTAGGTTATATATAGTAGTATAGTAATAAATGGATAAAGTAAATCATTTGTAAAGTTCATGCCTTTAATTGAGGACGGGTAAGAATACAAGTATCCAGTTGATATGAAACTCAAGAGAATGTAATCATTTTTGAAAAAAATAAGAATTGTAGCAAACAATAGTATAATTTCGTGATTAGAAACATAGAGTTAGGGAAGTCCATGAACTTGAAACCAAAGCAAGAAGAATAGCATGACACTTCTTATGGAAAAAGTTAGATCTCTAAAGAATTCTATAATA
Organism: Stephania cephalantha; assembly: GCA_039657325.1. NCBI lineage: Eukaryota > Viridiplantae > Streptophyta > Magnoliopsida > Ranunculales > Menispermaceae > Stephania > Stephania cephalantha. The sequence continues at coordinate 33,694,087 of CM077569.1, forward strand.
AGTACGAGTCTTACTTGAGCACAACATAAATAAAGACTTGGTACTAAAAGGGGAAGAGAGAGGCATGGTGTTTAATGAAAAGTTGGAATTAAAACTTGCTTAATAAAAGGGAAAGTGAGAAGTGCTAATAAGAGTTTTCAATAAAAATTGGAGAGTCCCACAAGTTCTACAGAAAAAGGAGCAGAGAATTTGATGGTTGGAAAAAATGAGAAAAACAGAAGCCAAAAGAAAAGAAGCAGAGACCGTACAACTACAAAAATATAAGGAGAAAAGAAAAAATATATATTGAAAGAAAGAAAGGCAGAAGTCATATAAAAAACTCTTCAAATAAAAAGATTTAGCTCGAGTATAAGTAACTTAGTTGAGTTAAGTTTTCTTTCCAACTATATGAAGTCCTATGGATTCTTGAAGTACTAAAGTCTACAAAAATAGTATGATTTATGCTTATTTGTGAATTCTTGAGCTTAATGAGAAATTATGAGATTGTGCACTTACTGCTTGAGTGTCAGGTAAAGTAAACTTGTAAGTATTGATGGTCTTGGTTGTGAACTACTTTTGAGTTTCGAAAGTGAATTATATATGTTGTAAAAGCTACGTGTTTTGAAAGTAATAGTTTTTATGAGAAAAACTCTTGAGTGGATTATTAATGTGACAACAACAACAACATAGCCTCAGCCCAAATTAACTGGGGTCAGCTACATGGATCAAACTTTTCCATTGGGCTCGATTAAGTGCAATTGATGGTGAGCTTTTCAAACCATTCAAATCCCCCCTAATTAATGCATCCCATATTAACTTTGGTCTGCCCCTACCTCGTCGAATTTCTACAGTTTCTATTGAGTCAAGTTTTCTAGTTGGGGCATTTGTAGGCTGTCTTTGCAGGTGACCAAACCATCGCAACCGCCCTTCCCTAATCTTTGTATCAATTGGTGATACTCCTACTTGTCTTTGAATTTCTACATTTCTTTTTCTATCTTTACGAGTTTTACCACACGTCCACCTAAGCATCCTCATTTCTGCTATGTTCATTTTATGTAATTGTTGTTGCTTTACCGCCCAACATTCACTTCCATAGAGCATAGCTGGCCTAATTCCGGTCCTATAAAATTTTCCTTTTAACTTAGTAGGAACATTTCGATCATTAAATCACCCATGTTGCACTCCGTCATTTCTTCCATCCAGCTTTAATTCTATGTGTGACATCATTCTCAATGTTACCATCATTTTGTATGATTGATCCTATGTATCTAAAGTGGTTTACTTTAGGAACTTCTACTTCCCCTAATTTTACCACTCCGTCATCTCGATTTCTAGTGTTTCTAAACTCACAGTGAATGTATTGGGTTTTCGTCCTACTCAACTTAAAAACCTTTAGATTCTAATGTATTCCTCCAGAGTTCTAATTTTCTATTCACTCCATATTTTATTTCATCCGCTAAGACAATATCATATGCAAATAGCATACACCATGGTATATCCTCTTGAATATGTCTAGTTACTTCATCCATAACTAAAGTAAAAAGATATGGGCTTAAAGCCGATCCTTGACGTAGTCCTATCGTAATGAGAAATTCTTTTGTAGCTCCTCCAAATGTCTTTATACTCGTTACTACTCCATCATATATATCCTTAATAGTGTCTATGTATCTAGCATACACTATTTTTCTTTCTAGAACCCACCAAAGAACATCTCTAAGGACCCTATCATATGCTTTTTCTAAATCTACGAATACCATATGAAGATCTTTTTTCTTTTCTCTATATTTTTCTAACAATCGTCTTACAAGGAAAATCTCATCCATAGTTGACCTCCAGGGCATGAAACCAAATTGGTTCTCTGATATTGTTGTTTCTCTCCTTAGCCTATTGTCAATTATCCTCTCTCAAAGTTTCATAGTGTGACTCATAAGTTTAATTCCCTGGTAGTTTGAGCAACTTTGAATGTCTCCTTTCATTTTGAAGATTGGCACAAGCGTGCTTCTTCTCCAATCAATTGGCATCCGTTTTGATTTTAAAATTTTATTGAAAAGCTTTGTTAACCAAGTCAATCCAATTTCTCCTAAGCATTTCCAAACCTCTATGGGTATTTCATTTGGGCCACATGCTTTTCCTATTTTCATTCTTTTCAATGCCTCTTTAACTTCTACAATTCTAATATTGCGTGTATAGTTTACATTTCTTTCTTGGTGTGGGTTTTCATCTATTATAGTATCAACTTGGCCATCATTAAATAAACTATCGAAGTAACTTCTCCATCTCTCCTTAAAATCATCATCGCGCATTAAAACATTTTGATTTTCGTCCTTAATACATCTTACATGACTTAGGTCTTGTTTCTTTTTATCTCTTAATTTGGCTAGCCTATATATATATATTTTTCGCCATCTCTATTACCTAACCTTGTATATAGATCTTCCATGAAATTTGTTTTACCTTGACTAACTACTTTTTTAGCTTGTTTTCTAGCTTCTCTATATTGATTGTGCACATCTTCATCTTGACACTTAGGTATTTTCTTATACATCTCTCTTTTAGTCTTAATTACTCGTTGGACATCCTCGGTCCACCACCATGTTTCCTTCTTTGGTGGTCCCAAGCCTTTAGATATACCTAATACATTTGATCCCACTCTCCTTATGCAACTACTCATTTCTAGTCATATTGTATTACCATCTAAATCAAGATTCCAAACATTTTCCTTTAATAGTTTTTCTCTAAACTCTACTTGTTTACTATGTTTTAGGTTTCACCACTTTATTCTAGGGTCGCTAACTCTTTTATTTATATTATGTCGTCGTGTTAGCTTAATATCAAGTACTACTAACTTATGTTGGATAGTAAGTGCTTCACCAGGTATTACTTTGCAGTCTCTACATATTTTTCTATCTATTTTTCTTGTTAAAAGAAAATCTATTTGACTCTTGTTATGACCACTACTAAAAGTAATTACATGCGACTCCCTCTTCCTAAAACTAGTATTTGCTAAGACAAGATTGTATGCTGAAGCAAATTCTAAGATTGATTCTCCTTCTTCATTTCTATTACCGTAACCAAAACCTCCATGAACTCTCTCAAACCCATTGTTACTTTCCTCGACATGCCCATTTAAATCTTCTCTAATAAAAATCTTTTTATCTAATGGTATACTTTGCATAAATCCATCCATATCGTCCCAAAACTTGCGTTTGATGCTCTCGCTTAATCCTACTTGTGGTGTATAGGTGCTAAGTATGTTAATTTTTTCGTCTCCAATAATTAATTTAACTAGAATCAATCTATCCCCCATTCTTTTAACCTCTACGAACTTATCCTTATAATCATTATCCACCACAATTCCTACTCCATTGCATTTTCTATCTATACCAGTGTACCACAATTTAAACCCTGTGCTTCCTATTTCTCTACTCATTTCTCCTACCCATTTTGTCTCTTGGAGGCAAGTAATATTGACTCTCCTTCTAATCATGGTATCTACTAGTTCTAATGACTTCCCCATAAGTGTTCCTATGTTCCATGTTCCTAAACGAATTTTTTCTCCCCTTTGTATTTGTTTTCCTTTTCTATTTCTATTTTGTCTAAAAGATCTAGTATCTGTATCTATGATTTTGTTTTTGTTTTCGTGTTTGTTTTTAACTAGCTTCTTTACCCACACCCGTCCTTTGTGTGGGAACCCTTGCTCATTTTTCTTCACATCCGGGCGATGATGTGAAGGGACTAGCTTCTTTACCCACACACGTCCTATGTGTAGGATTATTAATTTGACACTTATTTAAATTAAAGGACACTCCATGAACTATGTAAAATGAGTAAGGTAAAGTAGAGTAGTAGACTTATTAGAATACACTTTTGCTTTGGACGTGCAAAATCTTAAGTTTGAGGGTATTTGATAAGTACTTAATTAGACGTATATATGACTAGTTTGGTTGTATAACTGATCTAAATATCCCGGAAAAAACTCTAATTCATGTTGTTTATATATTTTCAAGTCTACGAAAAATAAAAGAGACAAAGGAGTGATTTCATAATGAAATGGGGAGAAAAAGCACAAAACTAAGATTGAAGCCGTGGAGGACATAGTTGAAACAGTAGAGAATGAGCACAAGGTGTGGAGAAGGCGTAGAGATCAAAAGAAGTGACGCAAGAGAATTGACGGTGTGCACGTTATAGTGGTGCTCTGGGGTTTACATAAATGGTGCCAGACACTTACATAACACGTGCTGAGTCCACTAAAATAAGAAAAACACAGGAAAAGTTGGCGCTGTGGCGGCGTTGTCACTTTGCACAAAGGGCGTGGATTCACTTACAGACAATGCCAGGACAAAAAAATAGAAAGTTATACACTTCTTGGTTTTTTTTTCGAATTGTTAATTATAATTTTTAATTGTACTTTTAGGAGTCTTAGGAGTATAAATAAGTATTAGAACGTGATAAACTCATAGATTATGAGAGATTAGCAACCACCATTATAGAATAGAGGAGAATATCATAGATTATCATAGTTTACATTAGATTTGAGTATTGAGAAGAGTTTTGAAGGATATATTGAAGACTCCAATTGTGGTGATTCGGTATTGTTCTTTAATCTAATTAAATCTTACTTGATTTAATATTTAATTACAATGAATACCATGATTTGTGTGTTTTTGATGATGATGAGTGAGTAGTCTATTTATCTTAGGGATCAATGGATCCTACGATATGAATACTATGCAAGAAGTATGAATTGATTATAATGTTTTAGAAGTGCAATTATTAGAATTTGTGTTTGATTTTATGCATAATGATATGAACATCTTGATCACATGTTTGTTGATTAGGGGTTTTAGAAATTATCATGGCAATTGGAGATTTTAAGTCGGATATGAACAACAGAACCGTAAAACATATAACATTGATACATAGTTGTTTATTAGGAAAATATAGATAGTAAACTTAAGTATTTATAAGTCTAAAAATTTGGTACTTAATGCTAAGTGAGACTTACGTTATTCACACCGATATGTGGAGTTCTAGTTTGCACATTAGTATCTTTTTCACCACAACAATGGGTTGAAATGAATATTAAGGAAATATGTTTATTCTAATTATGCATTACACATACATAAGAAAGATGAAGGAAGTTTGATATGAGAAGCACAAAAATTCATTACAAGGTGAAGTTGTGTACTATAAGTTTTCTCAATATAACAATACAATTTAATTTACTTTGTTTTATAGATTTGAGTAGTTTAGTTTAAATCAAAACAACAATAGACATTCTTAACAATATTGTGAAATCAACTAAGTAACTGTGTCCATATACACCTTTCTCATATGAAGGATATCCATAATTAACCTTTTTGGATCACGTTATTACTATAATTGAAACGTTATACTTGCGGTTACGATCATTAACCGAGTCAATGGCAGAGCGATACTGGAGAAACCATTAACAAATCGCCTGTAATAACGCGCTAGAAAGCTCTGAGTTCTTGACATTATGGTAAGACTAGGCCAATTTTAGATTGCCTCAACCTCCGCCGGATCAACAGATATACCCTCAACATTAACCACATTTCCGAAAAACTTGACTTACAAAGACTAGAATTCGCGCTCACTGAACTTGGCATACAACCGATTATCCTTAAGAATCTGCAATATAACTTTGACGTGGTGCAAATGCTCCCCCCGACTCTCGAGTCTTCGAATAGATAAAAACATAGTCTATAAACATAATGATGAACTGGTCAAGATATGGTTTAAACACCTTGTTCATCGAGTCCATGAGCATATCATGAGCATTAGTGAGTCTAAATGACATCACTATGAACTCAAAGTGCGCGTATTATATATTGAAAGTCTTCTTCGATATATCCTCATCCCTGATCCTCAGCTGATGATAACTAGACCTCAAATCAATCTTCGAGAAATATCTAGCACGCTTCAACTGATCAAACAAGTCATCGATCCTGAGCAATTGATATTTGTTCCTGATAGTCACCCAGTTAAGTTGTCTATAATCAATGCACATACGTAGGGTTTTGTGACGACCACAATTTCCCATAAAACTGGGGCCCCGCCCAGCCTAAACCCACGTGAACCCCCAAGTCGTTCCTCGCAAAGTCGACGCAGGCCTAGTAAGCCTCAAATAGTTGCATTCTCATTAAATTTGTGTTTTTAAACGTTTAGTTATTTAGTTATGTCTTTTACAGAATAGTTTGCAGCGGAATTAAACATAAAACAAGATTAAATAACTCAAGTTTAAATAAAAGTGAAACAACCTATAGTGTGGAACCCTGAAATAATCGAATGAACATGCATATCCTATATCACTAGATCCCAATATGTCCCAGTGTAATAAAAAATAATAAGATATAAGAAGTACAATAAAAATGGCGAAACATACTATCGTGCAATTAAGGAATAGCTCCAAAAAGTCCTCAAAGGAAATCACCGATCACCGGTCCTTTCCCCTTGCTCGTCTTTGTCCGATCTGCACCCACCGTCACAAACTACACGGTGAGTATAGTAAATTAGAAAGTAATAATCAAGATGATATAAACAGTAACTCATGAATCAATTTAACACAGTCCAAATATGATGCAGGTATAAAAGACAGATAAAAAGTAAAAAGTGCATGATAAACAAACCGACATATATGCACGACGAATAATGAGTGCCTAGGAATCAAAAGAGGCATACTAAGTGGTCTTAAATCCAAAACAATCCACAACAATCCAGTACTCGGGGAAAACTGACGTTTGGTTGGGTAGCTGTACCACCGCAGGTAGTGTTCAAGTTTGCCTAACTAGTTATAATCCCAATAGTACCTTCCCGACTGATAAGTCAATATTTATATATATATTTAATACTTTATAATAATATATTTAAATATAGAAGGTCTCTAAAATATATATTTAATTATATTTATTGGTAATTTTCAGGTGAAACGGAGTGCGCGATTGAATTTGTGGCGAAAAAATACTCAAAATGGAGTATTTACATGCATTGATTGGACGCCGGACTATTTGCCTCGAGTTACATGCTGCGCAGCGGGTAGAATAGGAAATAACAGACCTAGTAGGCCGCCACATGTCACTTTGCCATTGGATAAGCACGTCATTTCCTGCGATTTTCTCTTCACACCAGCGCCATGTGCCGCTCACCTATTGGTCCTCCACGCTCTCCCACGTCATTCCACCAGCTTTCCACCAATCAGACGTTGCCACGTCACTATCACAATTACGCAACGTCACAAACCAATAGCAACTCATTCATTCAGCAGCTCTTCGATATCCTCGGGATCAGCGTTGTGCTGCATCCAAAAATATTCGCACAAGTCGTGTGAATTCTTCCACCCACCTTCAGGTTGCCACATGTCGCTCGCACACCTCATAACAACATCGTAACATCGATTTTCTCCAACCAGACGACGCCACGTTAGCTGCTCTGCACCAAACGACCAATGTGCCTGCGACACGTGGACAGAACGTGATTTCAAGCCCAAAAACAGCCATACGATGCTCCTCAGCGCACGAGTCACCTCCTCAACACCCAAAATTAGTTTCTCTCACCTCCCGGGACCAATTTTTAGTAGTTTTATATATTAGGAACCTAGGGTATTATTAAAAAAACACCGACTATTATTGTTTTGTTATCGACTTTCTTGGACGGCCATGTTCGGCTAATCAACTCCTTGCCTAGGTCGGAGGGGAAACAAGTTGGGATTATGGATTCATGACATATTATGTGATATCTTTTATTTTATTATTTAATTTAGTTTAAATTCTCCTATTTCGTTATTATTGCTTTTAAAGATTATGGTCTAGATCTAGGGTATGTATACGGCCGATACATGCTTTTAGGGGGACAACCTACAATTATTTGGACCATTAGTATCCATTTAATTGTACTTTTGGACCAAGAAAGTGACGAACACTCACCCGTTTACCGTAAAACTCTTTCAGTTCTTGAGTGTGCAATAATTGAATCTAGGTTAAATCGGGAACGGAAGCGATTCAGTTATTTAGGATTAGTGTTCCCACAGACCCATATTACTGTAGTTAGTGTGTTAAACATGATTGGCGAATGTCTAGGGTTATACATTGATTAGGGAGGTAGTTAGTGGCGGACGTCCTGGCTATAAAGATTAGGGGAACGAGAAATTTTTGGCGGATGTCGATTTTCTGTAGCTAATCTAGGAGAATATAAATTAATGACTTTTTGGGAAAGATTGAAGACCATGATTGCCATTGAATCCTGATTCTGATTTGTGGAACTGTAGACCTAGGTGTTTTCTTGAAACCATTTGAAAGTTATTTTTATTATTTTATTTATTTAGTTTAGTTATTTTAGTTAGTTAAATTATTAAATTATTTATTTAAAACCACCGATTTTCCCTTTTTGTTATTTTTGACCTAAGAAAGACTACCAATCTCTGTAGGATCGAACCTTTGCCACTATTCTACAAAATAGTTGGTTTAGGAAACTTTATTTTATTGACACGTTCGACGTGCGTCACCGACACACTTAGGCCATTGACACTCAACTTAGGAAATAAGAATGGAATTCCAAAGAAAGACATTTATCAATAAAGACAATAAATACGGAATATGAATTACTATGCATTTTCTAAACTGGTTTATTCACATACTTCGAACTCGCGCTATCCCGCCCTCGCGGCTCAAACACGCTCCCCAAAATGATTACCCAAACTCTCAAGTCCTCCCCTTTGGTTCGTGAGGACCTAAAACATGTTTTAGACCAAATTATAATGTTTTGGAGATTTTTTAAAAAATTCAACTTTATGTGATGCCAGAGTAATTAGCGCGCTAATCAATATTAGCGTGCTAATTTTTGACATTAGCGCGCTAATTTGCATATTAGCGCGCTAACTCTGATATCTAGCGCGCTAATCAATATTATCGCGCTAGATTTTCTACCAAACGTGCTATGTGCAGCAGAACCCATAATTCTGCATTTCAAATTTTGGGTTTCTTCCACACATAAGCCATGGTGATGCCGTGAGGACCCTCATACACATTACTATAGGTCCCTAACATCAATCACAACACAAAACAACACCCTACAACATCAAATACATAAATTCATTGAATTGACCAAGCTATGTTAATGGAGTACCTAGCTTGATGAACTTGATATTCTTCACAAACTTCACTGAATTCTTGAGCCTCCCTCCTCTTGATCACTCCAGCAGCCTCTCTTCTTCTCTTCTTGCTTTCCAAATCGATGAGGATGAAAGTGGTACGTGATAAGTTTGGGTGACCAAAGTTTTATATATGATTGAAGTTGATTAAACAGTAGCCACACATCTCTTTGCACTTACTAATCCCGAGGCTTATCTTGTGGACTACCTTCACATACTTGTCCCACAAGTCATGCTTGAGTGACTCCAAATCTATACTCACTTGGTCTTTAGATAAATCATTACGTATCTCGATGCACATCATAAGGCCTTTGTTTTAAATTCACTAACTTAGGCATACTATTTGAATTTTCAATGTGTCCACATTAAAGCTATATACACCACTATAAGTAATTCAAATTACACTTACCCCATAAGCCGCTACCTCGGTCCCACGTCAACATGCAACTCGAGGTGCGTCCCCGCTCATATCTCGATTCACCGAATGCCCCGCGTATACCCTATTCGCAAATTCGGTACAACAAGATAAACATACACTTGGACATTAGAAATTCACATTTGGGTATAAATAAATAATACATACACCATAGAAAACTAAAATCTACCTCGGTGTCAACTCAAGAGGCTTCGACAAGTACGTCAAGTCACGACGGTCCAGTCAACGGTCCTGAAACGTGACATGTGGCACATGTAAATTTGAGGGTCGTTACAGCCTTTCCACCTTATTTGAATTTCGTCCTCGAAATTGAAACAAAGAGAAAACTCCAAAAGTAAACCTTACCGGAATCAAAATAGGTAGGGAAAGTGCTCGCGCATATACGACTCCAACTCCCTGGTTAGTTCCTCATCCGCGTGATATTGCCATTTGACGAGAACTTGAGGTATTTCGTTGCCCCTTAATACTTTCACCTTTCAGTCCAAAATCTATATCAGCTGCTCCTCATATGTATATCATCTCTCAAGTCAATCTGACTCAAGTCTACCGTCGGTCGCAACCCTTCCTTCGACTTGTCCAATCAAAACATAGCGATGTGAAACACTAGATGAATTCCAGCGAGCTGATGCGGTAACTCTAACTCATAAGCAACCTTACCGACTCTTCTCGTAACTCTAAACGGACCAACAAACGTAGGCGCAAGCTTTCCTTTAATTCTGAACCGTTTGTGACCCTTCAGAGGCGAAACTTTCAAATATACACAATCTCCCTCAGCGTACTACAACTCATCATGGTACTTGTCGTAATACTTCTTCTATATGTCTTGTGCACTCTTCAGCCGCTGAAGAATCTGGCTTATCTTCTCAGTGTGATCCACAATAATCTCCGGCCCAACAGTCACCACATCCTTAGGTTCTGCCCAACACAATGGCGATCTACATGGCCTACCATATAACGCCTCAAATGGTGCCATTCCGTTACTGGCCTGAAAAGTGTTGTTATAAGAAAATTCACACAAATGAAGATACTCTTCCCAAGAAACTCTGTACTCCAAAACACACATTTTGAGCATGTCCTTTAACACCTGAATCAGCCTCTCGGACTGCCCGTCAGTCTGTGGATGGTACGCCATACTCATGTCAAGCCTAGTGCCAAACTGTGCCTGCATGCTCTGCCACAACAATGAAGTAAATTGTGGTTCTCTGTCTGACACTATAGACAACGATACTCCGTGTAATTTGACTATCTCTCGCTCTTAGAGACTGCTCAATCTATCAACTCTGTGCGTAGTGGAAACCGATTAAAATGTGTAAATTTCGTTAACCTATCCACAATCACCCAAATACTGTCATGTCCGCGAGGAGATCCAGGTAAACCATTGACAAAATCCATAGCAGTGTGCTCCTATTTCCACTGCGGAATGGGAAGTGGCTGCAGCAAACCTCTAGGTTTCCTATGCTTAGCCTTAACACGTTGGCATATCTCACATGCTCGAATAAACTTCGAAACATCAGTTTTCATCCCCGGCCACCAAAAGAGACATCACATGTCTGCGTACATCTTGGTCCAACCCCGATGAACAGAAAATCGCGAATGGTGAGCCTCTTGAAGTATCTCAGTGCGCATCTCAGCCACTGATGGAATCCATAGTCGTCCTTGAAACCTGAAACATGAATTTGTCGATCGACTCCAGTCTGGATGATCTGAACTCTTAGCCATATTGCTAATTCGCTGGTACAACTCGTCAGCCTTTTGTCCGTCGCGTACAACCTGAATCGAAATAGTCTGCATCCTCATCTGACCACAAATCTGTGTTCTCCCAGTAGTCAATATATCGTCTAAACTCATCACCTCGGTGGCCTCGAGTAACGCATACCCGTGAGTCATATGACACACTATTACGTCAGCATTTGACCCTTTCCTGCTGAAAGCATCAGCAACAACATTGGCTTTCCCTGGATGATACTCAAGCGTAAAGTCATAATCCTTTAGGAACTCTAACCAATGTCTTTGTTTCATATTCAATTCTTTCCGAAAGAATAGGCACTTCAAGTTCTTGTGATTAGTAAACAAAGCGAACCGCACACCATACAGGTAATGTCGTCAAATCTTCAATGCAAACACCACAACAGCTAACTCTAAATTATGCGTTGGATAGTTCTTTTCATGAATCTTGAGTTGTCGAGATGCATATGCAATCACCTTGCCTTCCTGCATCAACACATAACCCAATCTAACCTTCGAAGCATCTGTATACACAACCAAATCCTTCCTTGACTCAGACAATGCCAAAACTAGTGCAGTCGTCAGCTTCTCTTTCAAAGTAGAAATGCCTGTTCACAACTCTCATCCCAGTCAAACTACACGTTCTTCTTAGTCAATCGAGTCATTGGTGCAGCAATTCAGGAAAAATCCTACACAAAACAACGATAATAAGCAGCCAAACTCAGAAAACTGTGTATCTCAGTCACTGTAGTCGGTGTAAGCCAATTGATTACTACTTTAATCTTAGCGGGATCCACAAATACTCCGTTGGCTCCAACTACATGTCCCAAAAATCTGACTTCCTGAAGCCAAAATTCTCATTTACTGAACTTGGCATATAACTGGTGTTCCCTCAAAGTCTGCAGAACTGCCCGGAGATGTTCCTCGTGATCTGCACGAGTCCTGGAATAGATGAGAATATCATCAATGAATACAGTCACAAATCTATCCAGATAAGCCTTCAGTACTCTGTGCATGAGATCCATAAACATAGCTGGTGCATTAGTCAAACCAAACGACATGACTGTAAACTGATAATGGCCGTATCTCGTGCTGAACACAGTTTTTTTCCTGTCTTCAGCTCTAATTCTGAGCTGATGATAACCTTATCACAAATCAATCTTAGAAAACCACTGAGCTCCCGTCAGCTGATCAAATAATTCATTAATGCGAGGAAGCGGATACTTGTTCTTCATGGTCACCCGATTCAGCTGCTTATAGTCGATGCACAACCTCAGGCTGCCATCTTTCTTCTTCACAAATAAGTCCGGCGCACTCCATGGTGACATACTTGGGTAATGAACCCTAACTTCAACAACTTGTCCAATTTAGTCCTCAGTTCCTCCTACTCTTCAAGAGCCATCCTATACGGCGGTATAGAAATAGGTTTAACCCTAGGGACTAAGTCGATGTTGAAGTCAATCTCTTGCGGCAGTGGTAATCCTGGTAGTTCCTCCAAAAATACGTTAATGAGCTCGCACACTACCGGCACATCTTCAATACATATCTCCAATCTCTCAGTAGTACTCAGGACACTTGCAAGCGTCTCAATCTTAGCACTAATGGCTATCCTTCCTCTAGTGATCGGAAGTAAAGCAACTGTCCCCTGAAATCTGATCTCCGTCTCATCTGACAAAAGAATCGTAACTGACTTACTGTAGAAATCAATATGAGCATGATACATACCCAACCAATCCATACCAAGCAAAACATCAAACTCAAGAAACTCTAAGACTCTCAAATGTAGAGGCAAATTATGACCCTCTATCTCTACCGAACAGTCAACACGCAATAAGTTCGGGTATATCTTATCCCTAACAGTTGTGCTAAGGATCAAGGGTCTACTAAGCCTAGTTGGTCTCTACCCGAATGCATCTACCATGCGTCCAAAAATAAATGAAACAATCAAACCATAATCAAACATAGTATGCATCAAAGTACCACAAATCAAAATCATACCCTCAGTGAGATTACGAGAAGCTCCCTGATCTGGCTCAACAACAACATGGACTCTCTCCCTCTGCTGTTGATGATGCTGTGTCTGCACTCAACCGAGCTGTGGACACTGGCTCAGAAGATGACATGTCTGACCACATTTGAAGCATGTATGTTGCTCATTCGGTCCAGAAGACATCCCTTGTCTCAAACTTTGTGTCTGTACCTTTCTAGACCTCTGTGTCTGTCCACTGCCTTTACCCATATCCTTACTCTCAGAATGCTGCCTCTATGGCTATTGTACGAATCGGTAGCCTGTGGTGATCGGCTAGCAAAATTCGGCATTGGTACAGGTGGAACATAAGTAGTTTGAGCAGGTCGTGCTGGTACTGTAAATGACCCAACACTTTGGACTCTACTATCTCTAAAGCCCTGTTTGTTCTTCTTCCTCTTCCTATCCCTATCAGATCGGAGGTCTGATTGTGTCTCTGGTCAGGTAGGTCTAGCCTCATCAGGATGTGTACGTAAATAAACTTCCCTGGCTAAGCTCCTCTTATAAGCCCTCTACAATGTATCTGGCTCAGTGGAGACAATGACACCTCCAATCTCGGGTAGCAATCCCTCAGTGAAATAGTACTCCTGTTCGGCATTTAAATTTATCACCCCTCCGGCATACGGAATGAGCTGTATGTAACGTCCCATGTAACCCATGACAGACTCATCAGCATATTGTCTCAATGACGTGAACTGATTCCTCTTCTCCCTCAATACAATAGGAGGGAAATAGTTGAAGTTGAACTACCTCTTGAAGTCTGCCCAATCCTTGGGTACTCCTCTAGTAGCAACCATCGTCGTCCACCAGTCGTCTGCCTCTCCCAAAAGTATCGATGAAGAAATAAAGGCTTTCATGTGTTCCTTAGTAGAAATGATACTGTGCACCTTCTCATGGCTCTTCAAGAACTTCTCAGTAGCCTCCAAATCTGTACCACCGTAAAACTCCTTAGGATTATGCATCTTAAACTCTCGCAACTGCCTAGCCTCCGCAGTCGCCTTAGTGCCCTTCTCTACTGATGTAGCAGGCACTATCTCAAACTGTACAGGAGGTACAACTGTAGTCTCTAGTACGACTGCGATAACTGTAGTAGCTGCAGTAGTAGTCGCTACAATTGGTGTATCCGTCTCCTGAATAGCAGGCAATATCGATGAAGCTGGTGGTGACGGTGTAGCCGTAGTCGGTGCCCTAAGTATCCTCAAAATCTCCTCCAATCGTAGATCCTGGGACGCGACTCTCTCTGACAAAGTACAAACCTCCTCAGCACTCATAAACAAAGGACCTGCAGCCCCTTTATCATCACTAGGTACGGTCTGATACGTCATTACAATCTACAATAGAAAATGAATCCCCGAATCAGTGGATAGTTACTGATATAATATATTACAACACAACAAATATAACATATATACTTTCTTCACTTCCCAACGAAGATTCTAAGTCAGGATCATAGGGTTCCACTCTAGGTTCCAATTATGTCTTATGTTGTTAACATTTAAACTGCTCTGATACCAACTGTGACGGCAAAAGTTTCCCATAAAACTGGGCCCCGCCCGGCCTTAACCCACGTGGACCCCCGAGTCGTTCCGCAAAGTCGACGCAGGCCTAGTCAGCCTCAAATAGTTGCATTCTCATTAAATTTGTATTTTTTAACGTTTAGTTATTTAGTTACGTCTTTTATAGAATAGTTTGCAGCATAATTAAACTTAAGAAAAAATTAAATAACTCGGATTTAAATAAAAGTGAAACAAACTACAGTGTGGAACCTTAAAATCATCGGATAAACATGCATATCCTATATCACTCGATCCCAATATGTCCCAGTGTAATAAAAAACAATAAGATACAAAAAGTATAACAAAAATGGTGAAACATACCGTCGAGCAAGTAAGGAACAACTCCAAAATGTCCTCTAAGGAAATCACCGATCACCGGTCCTTTCCCCTTGCTCGTCTCTATCCGATCCACACCCATTGTCACAAACTAGACGGTGAGTACAGTAAAGTAGAAAGTAATAACCAGGAGGATATAAACAATAATTCATGAATCATTTAAACATAGTCCAAATATCATGCAGGTATAAAAGACAGATAAAAGGTAAAAAATGCATGATAAACTGACTGACAGATATGCACGACGAATAATGAGTGCCTAGGAATCAAAAGAGGCATATTAAGTGGTCTTAAATCTACAACAATCCACAACAATCTTGTACTCGGGGAAAACTCACATTTGGTTGGGTAGCTGCACCCCCGTAGGTAGTATTCACATTTGCCCAACTAGCTATAATCCTAAGAGTACTTTCCCGATACATTTAGGCCATAGACACTCAACCAAGGAAATAAGAATGGAATTCCAAACAAAGTCATTTATCAATAAAGATAATAAATACATAATATGAATTAGTATGCATTTCCTTAATTGGTTTACTCACTTACTTCGAACACACGTTATCCTGCCCTCGCAGCTCGGACACGTTCCCCCAAAACAATTACCTGAACTCTTGAAGCCTCCCCTTAGGTTCGTGAGGACCTAAAACATGTTTTAGAATGAATTATAATGTTTTGGAGATTTTTTAAAAAATTCAACTTTATGTGTTGCCAGAGTAATTAGCTCGCTACCTTATACACCTAGCGCGCTAATCAATATTAGCGTGCTAATTTTTGACATTAGGGCGCTAATTTACATATTAGACTAGATTTTCTACCTAGCCTGCTATGTGTAACAGAACCCATAATTCTGCATTTTGAATTCTAGGTTTCTTCTACACAAAGGCCATGGTGATGCCTTGGGGACCCTCATACATTAATCTATAGGTCCCTAACATCAACCACAACACAAAACAACACCCTACAACATCAAATACATAAATTCATTGAATTGACCAAGCTATGTTAATGGAGTTCCTAGCTTGATGAACTTGATATTCTTCACTAACTTTACTAAATTCGTGAGCCTCCCCTCCTCTTAATCACTCTAGTAGCCTCTCTTCTTTTCTTCTTGCTTGCCAAATCGATGAGGATGAAAGTGGTAAGTGATAAGTTTGGTTGACCAAATTTTTATATATGATTGAAGTTGATTAAATATTAGCCACACATCTCTTTGCACACCTTGATAGTCCCTTCTACAGTCCCTTCTACAGTCCCTTGAACACCCCACTACCCCCATAGCAGGGAAAGTAGTGTTACCCTGAGACATAGGCGCATGTCGTTGAGGTAGTTAAGATCAACCACTCTCTTCCAACATCTCCGCAACCTACTCTCAGTTCGATTTCTGTGTTCAAGTTTCTCTAATCCTAATTACCTAACACCAATAACTGTAAACTTCTCCTATCATGTATCCCAACATGATAGTCCTAACCAACCATCACATACCATGAAAATCACATGCCATGCCATAACCTCCCTTTACTCACCATGACAATCCCATGTCATACCCTGACTTATCCTTACTCACCATGACAATCGCATGTCATGCCACGACCTATCACAATCCCATGTCATAACACAATCATCTACCATCGTACCACTATGATCTACCATCATAATACCACTATGCATGCATCAAATTTAACTGAAATTTTTCATAACTTTAAAATCACGTACCCTGAACCCGCTGCTGGGACGTCTCCACGCCTAGCTCAGTCAACACATGCACTGGCTCTCGAGTCTGCACCGGTGACACCACTGCCGGAGTCATCGATCTCTGCGTACAGTCCCTCCTAATGTGACTATCCTGTCCATATCGCCAACATGTGATCCTCCATCTCGATCTTACTTGCTGACTCCCTGACCACTGGCTTTGCCCCTGTGATCTCCAGTCCTAACCTCCCTGGTCATGAGTCTGTCTCTGCGGCGGCGCTAATAGGACCGATACAGCATATGTTTTGGCTGCCCGATCATCATCTCTACGACCTCGACCGTACCCGATGTCCTCTTTGTCATCTTGATCTCTCAGTCTCTTCTGCCCAGAACTCTGTCCAGTCTGCCTCTCCGACTCAGTGGATGAACGCTTTTCAGCCCTCTGCATCATATATGTCTCAGGGGTAAGCGCTCTATCATACATCTCTTGCAGTGTTTGTGCTATGGAGGAAATTATGGCGCCGCTATGTCCTCAATCAACCATCATACGAAGTAATAAATCTGCAGTCTCTCAGTGCCTGCGACGTTCGTGGCAAACTACATCAAGTACCAGTTTCTATTCATGTACTGTAACACCGACCGACCCTGCCTCAAAGCCAGAAACTCCTCTCTCAGCCTTAACCTCACCTCCATGAGTATGTACTGATCATAAAATAACTCTCTGAACTTTCCCCATGTCGTTGGCTCTAGGTGAGTACTTGTATACGCCTTCCACTACACAATAGCATCCCCTCTCAGCATATGCCCTGATATCCTGGCCTGTATGCTCTCCAGAATCTGCGGTAGCTTGTGTAATCTCTGATGTGCAATCAACCACTTCCCGACTGCCTCCGGGTCTCCACCCCCATGAAAATATCCTGGATCGAACTTGATGAAATCTTGCATCAACTTGACCTCTGCCATCATCGAAGTCTCAAATATGTCCGCCTGTACCGGTGTAATAGTCGGCGTCTCAATCTGTGCTACGAACGGTGTAGCAGCTACTGTCGAAGTGTCTTGTACCACTGCATGCGTCGTTACAGTCTGCATAGTCGATGGAATTCTTGGAGAAATTGTCGTCTCAGTCGTGCTCTGTACCGTGGCGGCGGTGAGTGATGCAATCGTTGCTGTCTGTGCGCATCATCTCCATCAATAGCTCGAACTGCCTATCATGAGCTGCTAGTCGCGCGGCTACTATCAAATCCAAGCCCTCCTCTCTAGTCTGGTCGCTCGTTTGACCAACATCTGTAGTCGGTGGAGTCGGTTGGCCATCCATCGTGATCTGCATCAAAAAACGTGAGGCGGATCACTTTCCATATACATATATATATAATATACAATCTAAAAACATAACACGTATATAACCCTATCAACCCTATCACTACCCGTCTCAAGTTGCTTCCCAACTAAGGTTATAAGTCAAGATTATCGGGTTTCCACATCTAATGTTTGTTTGTTTAAGTTTTATTCAATTCCATCAAACTTATCCCGAGGCTTCCTCGAAACCTCACTCTAATACCATAATGTTGCGGCCCCAAATTCCAGGTCACCTTGCTACCGCCACGACACATCCCCAGTCACCTAGCCTTGCCACTTCATGTCCCGCTTATCCTTGACGCCTCGCAACCCAACAAGTTGCTTAACCTTTTTCCAGCTAACCATAGTTACGCTAACTAGTCTTTATCGAAATATTAATAGTTTAATTAGCCAGTTACTCGATATATCAAGTTATATTATAATTTTACAGCAGAAGCCTTTAAATGAGTAACTTATGCAATATTTAAAAATCATAAGTGGTGGAAAACCCAGTAAAAGATACCATGTATATATTAAGGCGAGATAGGTATAACAAAAGTTTCATATACATGTAATCAGTGTTCTATAGTCCCAAAAACCCAAAAAATAAATAAACATATACATACTGTAGTCACACACGAGCTGGCTCTACTATCTTAGAAGTAGTCACCCAGTACCTCCTTACCCTTGCCCTTGCCCTTGCTCGTAGAAGGATCTGCACTCAGTCACCCAACAAATACGGTGATGAGTCCAATGAGTAAAATCCCAAGAGAAGTCCACAAAATATTCATGAAATAAAACTGATAAACTACGAGACATGCAAATATAACTCCTGACAACAGTACGCTATATTTCCATGAATGTAGGCAACATACGACAAGCAAAAGCAATAGTGTGAAATAAATAAACAACATGTACCAATTAAATAAGCTTAGAAATGAAGCAATGATCAGTAAACATCCGTCTAATCACGAGAAAGATGTGATGTAGCCATTCAATCAAAGAAGGAAAATCCAGCTGATAAGTTAGAGATAACTAGTTTGAGGTTCTGGTTCTCGAGTAGGTGAGTTTGAAAAAGGCTCAGCCCTTCTCGAACTCGTTCTAGTTGATTTTCCTTTTTTTTGTAAACTCAGATAGTTCTTTTATGTTTAAGGCAAAATAGAAAGATATATCAGCAGTTCCTTTGTAAGCTAAGCCCCCAACGATGGTAGTTGCAGTGGAAGTTAAACCCTGACCTACACCAGCCAGTAATCGATAAATCAAATAGGAACCATGTATATACTTATAGGCTTACAATGACTAAACCCCAACTTTAGTTACCGGATGAACTCCAGATGCTATTTCAAGTCAAGGGAACACCCTAAATCCCTCCTGACAGTCGTAGATATATTCTACTGCCATCGACACGAGCACTAAACACAAGTAACTCGTGCAAGCGATTTAGCCACAACCATATATACGCAAACCGAATAGGAGTAAAAACCCATGTTTGCCCACTAGCAGTCACACATGAAATGCAATATCGATAAACCAAACCATGAATCCTGTGAAGCATTCTCATTGGGTTTACGCACCTCAATCCGCACTCCGACTTTCCCGAACTCCCGAAATCCTAACCGACCAGCTCCCGGTACCTGAGCTATAGTCCCTGAGTTCGGTGTCTTATTAGTTATAATATAGTGAGTTTAAGCTCAATTTAGTGTCTATTAACTCTTAAAACCAATATTTATTTCAAAACCTAAAAATTATTAAATAGTCTTTTATTAGGTTAATTCCTTCAAATATGTTAAAAAAATAGTAAATCTAAGAATCGGTGTGTCAATTTATTAGGTTAATTCCTTCAAATATGTTAAAAAATATTGATAATTCCTTATTGGATATGATCATTTAACACATAATTCATCAACACATCACCAAAAATCATGGATCTAACCCTTAAATTCAATTTTTCATCAAAAATACTAAAAATGGGTTCATTATATAGAGGAGATGATGGAGAAGATGATTACCTAGGTTTTACTCTTTCAATTGAGCTCCAAAATGGCTGAATTCCAGCTCTCCAGCAATCTTTTTCTTCTCTCCAGCTTTTCAGTTGATATGATTCATTTGCATGGCTTGATTAATCTTGCTTATATATATATCAAGGTGATGTTAATGTTTGGCCCTTCATCCTCATGTATTTACGTATCCCGAAGTTTATATAGTGGTTCACTTGCAACCACCTAGCCCACTTACTCCCACTAACCAAACTCAAGTGACATCAAATTAATACTCTCCTGGTTCTTAGATGTGCCAATGTATATCTTAAGGACTATCATATGGTTTTCATTTAATTACTCAAAATATAGGCCTTGATTTATTTGATTTAATCACCTTAGCTTAGGCCCATCATAATATCAATGGTTAATGGTTTTATTCACCAAAAATTATCAACTTGTAGTCCCACTAACCCTCGACTACCCGACACTCAGTACCCCGCGTCTCGGCACACATTTCAAGGTACGCCATAGCCTATTATTTTAATTGAATCAATCTTAGCCTATGGTTACATTACCTATTTTAAATTGATTAACTAGTCATTTTAACATGAATTCGCCAAGTTTCCTAGTGTAATCGTAGTTCGCCTACTCGACACCCGCGTCGACACGCCTTTCGAGGCAAATACCCGTCACACAACTTGCCCGATAGCAACATACACATGCAGCGCAATATAATAAAATAAACTTAAACACCACATATATACAACCACCATTCATAAATAACATATTTCCTCGGTTCTCGTGTCCGAGCCAACCGAGTTGTCCACGTAATGCCCGAATTACGACTGTTAATCCTCGAGATTAACGTTAATCATAGTTTAATTAATTTGGGTTGTTACACTTGGACATTAGAAATTCACATTTGGTTATGAATAAATAATACATACACCATAGAAAAATAAAATCTACTTCGGTGTCAACTCCAGAGGCTTCGACAAGTACGTCAAGTTATTACGGTCCAATCAAGGGTCCTGAAACGTGACACGTGGCACATGTAAATTTGAGGGTCATTATAGGCTTCGTCCTTCTTATTCACGAAAAGAATTGGTGCTCCCCAAGGTGACATACTAGGATGAATAAACCCTTTTTGTAACAACTACTATAGCTTAGTCAACAACTCTCGTAATTCCTTCGGTGCCATACGGTTTGGAGGAATATATATAGGTTTGGTGTCAATAATAAGATCAATGATGAAGTCGATGACATGTGGTGGTGGAAGTCCAGGCGAGTCAGATGGAAAGACTTCCAAAAATTCACAAACCACTGGTATCTCACCAACCTTAGGTTCATAACCAGGCTCTCTAAAAGTAACAACCCCTGTCAGAACCTCTAATTCTCGAGGAGTAGCCTCTCTTCCACGAGTTGCAAGTCGTGAAGGATTACAACCCTTATAGACTATAATTTCAGAAAAGTTAGGGATATGTAAGATTACCCACTTATGAAAATAGTCAATACTGGCATGGTATGTTACTAACTAATCCATCCCTAGAAGTGCATCATACTCTAAGAACTCCATTATCCTCAGATAAAGTAGGAGCTCATTCTCCCTAATTTTGACTACACATCATTCGCAGACCAGGTTAGGATAAACCTTTTCACTCAATGTTGTGCTCAAAATCAACAAAGTACTAGCTCTAACAGATTTCAATTTCAACTCATCAACCACTGCACCAACAATAAATGAAACAATAGAAGCAACATCAATTAACACATGCATATCTCGACCACAAATGTTTAAAATACTTTCCACAAGCCTCATCGTAGCCTCAGGATTTGCCTTATTAATTAACACATCACACTGTACATAGCCTCCCATTCATTCCATAAACTATATGAACTACATATACTACAATATTAATGCAGTATTGATAAATAAGCGAATCAATACTTACCTCCGTTAGGTTTTATTCCTCACTTTCCGCGTTACTCGACCTTTCATGGTGTTTGATATCCTATCACAAACCATTAGAGGTCAATACAGGTCTAATACCATATATTTAGAACCCCTAAGTCAGTCCCTAAGACCTTAGAAAATTCCAATCAAAACTCAGCATTATTGTTATTTTCTAAGGTGGGATCGCGCTCCCTCATTTGGTGGGGCGAGCTCCAGTAACTGGGTTCCTAACATTTTATGAAGGGAGCGTGCTTCCCTGCTACACGCAGTGCGCTCCACTCTTCACTGTCTCGATATTGAATAGGGCAGCAACCCCTGTTCAATCAACAACTTTCAACAACAGCATCAAATTACTCCCCACAACATTAGGGAGGACCTATAATGAGGTTTTAACTCATTTCCAACTAATAACAACATCAATAAACAGAGAATTCATCATCATTCATGATCTCAACTTGAAAACCAAATTTAAACTTACCCACAGTAATGATCACTAATTTACAATAGTTTGATTCCTCTTGATTACACAGTAATCCTCTATCGATCAACTCCTACTTAGGATCAAACCCTCAGCTACTTTCTCTCTCTCTCTCTCTCTCACTTGATCAATTGAACACTGATAGAAATGAACCATTTTGATTTATATATTTAGATTTTCCTTAAGATACACATCGCGCTATCTCGAGGCTGAACAAGTGAGTATTATGTTAAAGTGACACTTCCTATCTTGATACACATCTTAACACAATCTCCATTTTTGCTTATCTCGAGGCGATATAATGATCCATAATAACTCAAATCAATCTTATAGTTTTATTTATATATATTTATATATAAATATATATATCTCGTGTATTCTATGGCCAATAAATTCACTGGACATGCCAACGGTCATTCTTGAACGTGCACATTCCTTACACGACCTCCTCGTTGCACTTGGTGTATCAACAATTAATTAATTAATTAATTTTCAATTATAGGCCTGTATATAAATTTCTCTTTTATGCTACAACCTTTAAATTCATTTAAACATGTCATACAAACACAAATCATCACACAAACTCACATCACACTAATCGTGTTACGTCAGACTTAACCACTAGCCTAACTCGAGTTATTTAGGATTAATGTTAACACTAATCACCAGCTTAAGGTAATGTGTTGTTATACCCTTACACTTTTTAATAGTTCAAGTTAGGTGCAAAGCCTTTCCATAATTAATGAGTTTTATCCAATTTTTTTATGGGGAACCCTGTTAAGAATATAACAAGCAGATAACGCAACTTCTCCCCACATGTTATCAGGCATTCCGAAACTCAATAACATAGTGTTCATCATTTCTTTCAGCTATGCGATTTTGCTGAGATGAATATAGAGCACTAGTTTCATGAACAATGCCATTTTTCTCACAAAATCTATAAGAAAATTAGTTCCATATTCTCCACCTCTATCAGACCTAAGTTTTTTAATCATTTTATCTAATTGATTTTCAACATCATATTTATATTTTAAAAACATATTTGCAGCCTCACCTTTTGTTCTTAACAAATAAATCTTTGTAAATCTCAAAAAGTCATCAACAAAAAAGATATAATATTTTTTACCACTTTTACTCATTGTGTTTTTAAAATCTAGTAAATCTGAATGAATCAATTATAGCAGTTCAGTGCTTCTAATGGTCACTTGTTGGTCGTAACCGCAAGTATAACGGTTCAATTGTAGTAATAATGTGATCAACAAAGGTTGATTACGGATATCGTACCTCTAGGAAAGGTTTGTATGGACACAACTACTTAGTTAAGTTCACTATATTGTTAAGGTCTCTTTTTAATTGATTTAAATTAAACTACTCTATTCTATAAAAAATAATGTAAATTAACTTGTATTCTTATATTGAGAAAAATCTTAGTTCACAACTTCATCTAGGTAATGAATTAGTATGCTTCTCATCTCAAACTTCTTTCATCTTTCTCCTGTGTATGCAATGCATAATTAAAAAAAAAAACAGATTTCTTTAATATTCACTTCAACAAATCTAATGTGCAAACTAGAATACCACATATCGGTGTGAATAACGTAAGTCTCACATATCATTAAGTACAAAATTTTTATACTCATAAACACTTAAGTTTACCATCCATGTCTCCCTAATCAACAAATATCTATCGATGATATATGTTTTACGATTGTGTTATTCACATTTGGCTTAAAAGCTCCAATGGCCATGATAATTTCTAAAACCCTTAATCAACAAACATATGATCAATTCATAGCATTACGCATAAAATCAAATAGAAATTCTAATTATTGTACTTCTAAAACATTATAACCAATTCATACTTTTTTTTGCATAGTATTCATACCATAGGATCCATTGATCCCTAAGATAAGTAGCATACTCACTTATTATCATCAAAAACATACAATTCATGGTATACATTGCAATTAAAGATTAAATCAAAGAATAATACCGAATCACCATAATTGGATTCTTCAATGTATTTTCTTCAATACTCTTCTCAATAATCAAATCTAATGTAAAACTATGATGGTTGGTTGTGGTGTATACTAATCTATGATGGTTGGTTAGTTTACTACATTCTAATACCTATTTATACTCCTAAGACTCTTAAAAGTACAATTAGAAACCATAATTAACAATTTCAAACCAACTAGAATTGTAAAACTTTCTATTTTCTATCTTGACGTTGTCTGTAAGTGATCCACGCTCCCTATGTAAAGTGACAGCGCCGACACAGTGTCAACCTTTTCATGTGTATGCTCTACTCTCAATAGACTCGGCACAGCTTGTACACTTACCCGGTGCCGTCTGTGCAAACCCTACATCGCCACCATTGCATGCACGACGTCAACTCTCCTACATCTCTTCCTTTGATCTCCATGCCTTGTGCTTATTTCCCACAGCGTCAACTATTTTCTCCACGACGTCAACTATGGTTTTGTGTTTTTTCTCCTCATTTCGTCATGAAATCACTCATTTGTCTTTTTTATGCCTTGCACACTTGAAAACGCATAATACCATCAATTAGAGCACATTCCCGGATATTTAGACTAGTTACACAACTAAACTAGTCCTATATATAAGTCTAATTAAGCACTTATCACTTGTTTAAAAGGTTTTTTGACAAATTTTGCTTCCACATATACATAACATTTAAAGCAATCTTTCATATAAGCAACATTTATAAGATGCATATTTTTCAACCTTCTAATAAATGCGAAATTCACATGTCTTAACCTACCATGCACAATAGTAGATTCAACAATGTAAGCAGAACTAGAAGTACTTCCATTAGAAACATAAACAATGTTTTTTTTTAGGGAAAAACATAAACAATGTTCAAAACAAACAACCCATTAGACAAATACCCTTTCCCCACAAATTCATCATTTTGGGTAGTGATCACTTTGTCAGCCTCAAAAGCAATTTTCAGACCAGCCTTATAAAGAAGACTACTGAAAATTAAGTTCCTACGGAAGGATGGTACATACAGAACATCACTTAAGGCTAAAGTTTTCCCCGAAGTAAGTTTGAGAAAGATTTTTTTCCTTTACCAAGTACTCTAGCAGTAGCATAATCACCCATGAAAACACACTCTCTATCAGTTGCCTCATGGAATTCATGGAATATGCTTTTGTTGAAGTTAAGATGTTTTGAAGCTCCTGTATCAAGAACCCAATCAATTTTGTTTTCCACCAGATTTGACTCCACAACCATTGTAGCAATGATTTTATCCTTTTCGATAAGATTAGCTTGTAGTGTAGTTTGAGATGAATGATTTTGATTCGACTTTTGATTCAGCTTATATTGATTTTTTCGTTGAAAACATTCATATGCTTTATGACCTGGTTTCCCATAATAAAAGCACGGTCTATTTTTTCTTTTGGGTTCTATCATCACTTTCTTTAAGTTTGATCATTTTTTTTTCTGTTGATCGCCTTTATGAAAATTTTTACCTTTATTTTTGTTCATGTATTTAGAAATACCAGCATATTCAATTACATTAGCCTTAATAGAAAGAGAGGAAACAAAGTTTTTCTTATCTTTTAGACGATTAGCCTCCTCAGTTTTCATGTGAGTAATTAAGTCTTGGAGAGAAAAATCTTTCTTCTTGTGTTTCTATTGGTTCCGATAATCATTCCATGATGGTGGAAACTTTTCTAAAAGCACATGGGCCTCCAAAGTGTCACACATCTTCATTCCTTCATTCAACACATCAGCAACCATGTTTTCATATTCATGAACTTGATCTATAACTGGCTTATCATCAACCATTTGAAATTGCAGACATTTCCTCACCACATATTTTTTTCCCACCGTCGTGAGCTCTATATTTCTTCTTTAAAGTATCCTACATGAGCTTGGCATATTTTTGGTTCACAAACAAATCAAACAAAAAGTTGTTCATGTGGCTTAGAAGGTGACCTCTCACTATTTTGTTGTCCTTCTCATATTTCTTGTTGGCCACTTCATTTGCCCTTTTACCTTTATTAGTTTGTGGAGTCATGACATGAGTGGTAGGAATCACAATAATAAAGTCTGATTGATCTTAAGGGAGGTCGTTACGCAGATTGTAATTAACCTCTAGTTGCTCGAACAAAATTAGCTGCTTTCGTGACTAGTGTTTGTAATTGGTTCAATTAAGTGGTTTGAATTTTGAGAGATCGAGCAGTGTTTTCGAAAATATTACAACTATAATAAGAGTAGTTTCACTTTCAGATTGATGGAAAAGAAAGAAGTCGTATCGTAGATAAACCATTGCCCTGAATGAAAATTTTGGTATGACCATAGTACAATCGTCAAACACCAATCGCCCCTCAAGGTTAGCAAAGTACTCTCTCACACGTGCACTCATGGAAGGAAGTCGGAATAGCAAAGTTCATTTCCCAGAGGAGCTAAATTAGCAAAGAGAACAAGAAGAGGAGCCAAAACCCGTCCTAAAATCAAAGACTATCTCCATGTTTTAAAATTGAAAACTCACAACTATTAGTGAGATCTTTTAGGAGAAAAACCGGTTTGATCAGATCGTGTATATCAATTAGATAAATGCCTTTTTTTAGGCAGTTATTGAAAAAAAGTCCAAACCTGGGGGATACCCCGCTAATAACGTGGTATAACCCACTAGTAGTCATTCCCAATAATAATAATAATAATAATAATAATAATAATAATAATAATAATAATAATAATAATAATAATAATAATAATAATAATAATAATAATAATAATAATAATAATAATAATAGGAACAACAACAACAACAACAACAACAATAATAATCTATGCTATATAATGCCAATCCTCATTCCCATCAATAATAACAACAACAACAACAATAATAATAATTGTTATGAAATGGATGGACACTTGAGCATGTGGATGACCACATTGTGAAGCATGGTTCTCATATTGAATCGTAACATCAAGCATGACTCTCACACTTCATGTAACTTGTAATTCTCTCCATTGTACACAACTCTTTCATGTATTGTCTATGTTGCTTGTGATGTGTTGTATGATTTGTGGTGTATGTATAACTTGTACACATTGTATAATTAAATTATCATCATCACCAAATAGCCTATATAAAGGGTGCCAACCCCATTATAATTCACACACCAATGTATGAATGAAACCTCTACATTCTCATCTCTAGCTCTCTTCTCTCTTGTCTCATCTTCTCTACTTGTTTTAGTAGTTCTTAGTTTATACATTCTATGCTTAAGTCTCTAGAAATTCCAACTTAAGTTCTAGTTGGCTTACAACTTAATTTACAACACGTTTTCAACACGAAATTGCTCTACAAGATGAGGTCTTGAAAATCAAGAAGCTTTTCAATTAGACAAAGCTAAGAAGGTATAATTTTTGTTAATATACTTCAATTTATTTCCATGTTATCATGGTTAATTTCTTTTTTGTTACATGCATTATTTATGTATATGCATTTTATTCATACATTTAGCACTGTAAAGTCATCGACTACAAAAGTATGCTCTGTAGTTGTGTCTTGGACGATCTTCTATATTAGAAACCAAAAGTCAATGTGACATAAATAGTTTTTTCTCTATACTATAAACGATTAGCTATGCTATATTCTTGATTTTTATAATACAAATAATACTATAAGTTTGAGTTGATAGTGGGTAAGCCTTGTCCCTAGTAAAGCTAAACATTGAAAGGGAAACGGGTTATCCCGTTCGAGGAGGCATGGTTGCTAAGTAGACTTTGTCTCGCCACCCAACCTGGAGGTTGTCCCACCAACTCATACAAGTACTATATTTTGTGTATAAAATAATCAAGTCGTGAACATTCATTTAATCGTATATTATATATTTTACATAAAAAAGGAAAACTATTTATATCGTCTCTATTTTAAAAAAAATAGTATACTTGATTGAATTAGTTACCTTAATGTTGTTGACAAGAATATATAATTATTTTTCAAGGCAACGAGTTGCTAAAATTATATATAAAGCATCTATGCAAGGCTACGCGTGTAGCACTTATATTCTTCACCAATATCTCTTTAGAGATTTAAAAAGTGCATATATTCACTTTCTAATATCTTTTCACCTAATGGAGACCACAATTGGTAATGCTCCAAAAAATTTAAAGTGAGTGGTTGGGTCTCATGCTACAAAATTTAATCAGTCGAATACTAATAATAACTCTGCAATTTTAATTACCTTTATATTGAGGCTACGCATAAATATGACTGATGAGATAATAAAATGAAGGTCACGTGACCCGCCTCGATTTATTACTGCAACAAATATCGAGTGTGCACGTCAATCCAATAAATATTAAGGATTGATTTCTTGTCTCATGATAGCTGAATAAAATAATGAGATATTATAAATATAATATCACTCCCGTCCAATTGGTTCAGCTTCAAATTAAGAATCATATGTTGCATACAATGATCATGATCACAATAACAAATTTATGGATGTGGAAAAAGTGAAAAGATCTGGTAAATGTCGTATTGAGATTTCCACACTAAAAGTTGGAATAAAGGTGGTGCACCACTAGAAAGGGAAAATAATTATTGACAATGAACGCTCGTCATTGTGATATTTTTCATCACATATGAAAGACTATTTTGCCAAAATATTGTCATA
Source organism: Stephania cephalantha (assembly GCA_039657325.1). Taxonomy (NCBI): domain Eukaryota; kingdom Viridiplantae; phylum Streptophyta; class Magnoliopsida; order Ranunculales; family Menispermaceae; genus Stephania; species Stephania cephalantha. The sequence goes on from CM077569.1 coordinate 33,723,411, forward strand.
TATATACCCGAATATTTTTATGAACTTTACCATGCCTTCAAAATCAAAGGCCAAATTATGAATTTTATTATTGAAAATGATTCGATGAATAGACACATAGAGATGTGTTCAAATCATGAGCTAAATATCGGCGATAAGTTTATTGCTTGTGTATTGTGCTACATGCATATATATTATAATATAAAAGAGAATATTTCTCAAATTTGAACTTAGCTGAGACTAACGTTCAGACAATATTTGGTACAACAATTATATTGTTAATGCCTTGTTCAGAAGAAGTTTACTCAGAATAATATAAAATTTCTCAATATGATTTATGATTTAATATGAGTATAAAGTTCTCGGCTTTAACTTCTGGAATATATAAAGTACATTAAAATGAATGTCGTAATAAATCAAATGACATTCGTAATATGGAAAGATCTATTTGATCGTCCAGAATCATCCATAATGCGAAAATATCATAAATTCGCTTGGACATCGTTTATCGAACTGGATTTTTTATCAATTGATGATTATCTTAAGACAAATCAATACGAGACTTATATTGATTTAACTCTCCATCAATCATATTATAAGACGCCTTGGGTCCCTAACGGGGAATTTATTTATAACAAGTTTTACTAATTGTCATTTTAATAAAGTAATTTTCCCTCCATTAGGGGGAGATATAAGCCAATTCAAAAGGAATGGCGTGGAATTGGTTGAAACACATTAAATTGCATCAAATCTGTTGTATTATGATACATGTATAATTAATATGAACTTGAAGTTCAAAGGATCATTCATTAGCAACAAGCTATGAATCAATTACTTCCTGCAAGTACTATATGTAAAAGAGTGACAATCGTTTGTTCCAGCATTAAGATTTCGCGATAAAGTGATGTCCAAGTGCAAATAAATGTACAAGAACCAACAAAACGCTTAAGGCGTAAAAGACAAGCTGGTTCGAATGACATAAACCCTTGAAAAATAAGGTAGGAGTAAAAAAGCAATAAAATACCGATGATATATGAATTCTTTGGTAAGGACTTAACATATCTTTTGGGTTTATGTCTTCATTATAATATCATTTTATATTGATGATTTAAATATTATGAGAAATCACGATGACATCATTATATCATTCGAATCCATGAAAAGGGAATTCAAGATGGAAGATCTTGGGAAAATTAAGATTTAGTCTTGATTTGGAAATCAAGTATTTTCCAAGTAAAATAGTTTTCCATCATATAATTTATTTTACTCAAAAAGAAAATTTTTGGTTTGCAAAGGTTAGTTGCAAAATAATAAGATGTTCCACTCATGTCAACATGAGGGGGAGAATCAAAAGGAGTTATTGATTAGTGCATTGCACTCTTTTTTCGTTAGTTATGGTGTTATCCCACTGAGTTTTCATAGCAAGGTTTTTAATGAGACAATCCTAACATTATTATACTCTATATAAAAAAAATTATTACAGCAATTAATGTACTATTTTTCCTATACTAGATTTTTTTTCCCACAGGGTTTTCTAGTAGAGGTTTTAATGAGGCATATTTATATTCTCTCTAAGTGTATCAATGTGTTGCACTCTTTTCCTTAGCTATGGTTTTGTCCCACTGGATTTTCCTAGCAAGGTTTTTAATGAGACAATCAACAAATATTATACTACAAAGCAATATTATACTATTTTTCATGTACTAGATTTTTTCCCACAGGGTTTTTATAGTAGAAGTTTAACGAGACACATTCTTTCAACAAGTTTCATCCAAGGGGGAGTGTTATGAAATGGATGGACACTTGAGCATGTGGATGACCACATTGTGAAGCATGGTTCTCACATTGAATTGTAACATCAAGCATGACTCTCACACTTCATGTAACTTGTAATTATCTTTAATGTACACCAACTCTTTCATGTATTGTCTATGTTGCTTGTGATGTGTTGTATGACTTGTGGTGTATGTATAACTTATACACATTGTATAAGTACAATTATCATCATCACCAAATGGCCTATATAAAGGGTGCCAACCCTATTGTAATTTACACACCAATGTATGAATGAAATATCTACATTCTCATCTCTAGCTCTCTTCTCTCTCGTCTCATCTTCTCTACTTTTTTTAGTAGTTCTTAGTTTATTCCTTCTATACTTAAGTATCTAGCAAGTCCAACTTAAGTTCTATTTGGCTTACAACTTAGTTTACAACAATAATAATAATAATCTACCCTATATATAATGTCAATCCTCTTTCCCATCCTATTAAGCCTAAAATTTCTTTATTTCCAAAATTGTCCTCAAAAGCTTCTCTCTTATTGGTTGGAATAATTGGCAAGAAAATAAAAATAAGAGTATTTGAGTAAATCTTGATTTAACTAACTTTTCCTATTTTTGAATTGGTTGGGACTTATGAGTTTAATAGGATGGGAAGGATGATTGGTATTATATATCGTATAGATTTGTATTATTATTGTTGTTGTTGTTGTTGTTATTATTATTATTATTATTATTATTATTGACTAGAATAATTAAAAATAATAATCTATCCTATAATATAATAAGTAGTATATACCATGATTCGAAGGAGAGTCAATATTGCTTGCCTCCAAGAGACAAAATGGGTAGGAGAAAAGAGTAGAGAAATATGAAGCACAGGGTTTAAATTGTGGTACATTGGTATAGATAGAAAATGCAATGGAGTATGAATTGTGGTGGATAATGATTATAAGGATAAGGTCATAGAGGTTAAAAGAATGGGGGATAGTTTGATTCTAGTTAAATTAATTATTGGAGACGAAAAAATTAACATACTTAGCGCCTATGCACCAAAAGTAGGATTAAGAGAGAGCATCAAATGCAAGTTTTGGGACGATATGGATGGGTTTACGCAAAGTATACAATTAGATGAAAAGGTTTTTATTGGAGGAGATTTAAATGGGCATGTCGGGGCAAGTAACGATGGGTTTGAGAGAGTTCATGGAGGTTTTGGTTACGGTAATAGAAATGAAGAAAGAGAATCAATCTTAGAATTTGCTTCAGCATACGATCTTGTCTTAGCAAATACTAGTTTTAGGAAGAGGGAGTCGCATGTAATTACTTTTAGTAGTGGTCATAACAAGAGTCAAATAGATTTTCTTTTAACAAGAAAAATAGATAGAAAAATATGTATAGACTGCAAAGTAATACCTGGTGAAGCACTTACTACCCAACATAAGTTAGTAGTACTTGATATTAAGCTAACACGACGACATAATATGAATAAAAGAGTCAGCGACCCTAGAATAAAGTGGTGGAACCTAAAACATAGTAAACAAGTAGAGCTTAGAGAAAAACTACTAAAGAAAAATGTTTGGAATCTTGACTTAGATGCTAATACAATGTTGCTAGAAATGAGTAGTTGCATAAGGAGAGTGAGATCAAACGTATTAGGTATATCTAAAGGCTTGGGACCACCAAAGAAGGAAACATGGTGGTGGAACGAGGATGTCCAACGAGCAATTAAGACTAAAAGAGAGATGTATAGGAAAATACGTAAGTGTCAAGATGAAGATGTGTACAATCAATATAGAGAAGCTAGAAAACAAGCTAAAAAAGTAGTTAGTCAAGCTAAAATAAATTTCATGGAAGATCTATATACAAGGTTAGGTAATAGAGATGGCAAAAAAAAAAAAATATATATATATATATAGGCTAGCCAAATTAAGAGATAAAAAGAAATAAGACCTATGTCATGTAAGATGTATTAAGGACAAAAATCAAAATGTTTTAACGTGCGAGGATGATATTTAGGAGACATGGAGAAGTTACTTCAATAGTTTATTTAATGATGGCCAAGTTGATACTATAATAGATGAAAACTCACACCAAGAAAGAAATGTAAACTATACATGCAATATTATAATTGTAGAAGTTAAAGAGGCATTGAAAATAATGAAAATATGGAAAGCATGTGGCCCAGATGAAATACCCATAGAGGTTTGGAAATGCTTAGGAGAAATTGGTTTGACTTGGTTAACAAAAATTTTCAATAAAATTTTAAAATCAAAACGGATGCCAATGGATTGGAGAAGAAGCACGCTTGTGCCAATCTTCAAAAACAAAGGAGACATTCAAAGTTGCTCAAACTACCGGGGAATTAAACTTATGAGTCACACTATGAAACTTTAGGAGAGGATAATTGACAATAGGCTAAGGAGAGAAACAACAATATCAGAGAACCAATTTGGTTTCATGCCTGGGAGGTCAACTATGGAGGCGATTTTCCTTGTAAGACGATTGTTAGAAAAATATAGAGAAAACAAAAAAGATCTTCATATGGTATTCGTAGATTTAAAAAAAACATATGCTAGGGTCCCTAGAGATGTTCTTTTGTGGGTTCTAGAAAGAAAAAGAGTGCATGCTAGATACATAGACACTATTAAGGATATGTATGATGGAGAAGTAACGAGTATAAAGACATTTGGAAGAGCTACAAAAGAATTTCTCATTACGATAGGACTACATTAAGGATTGACTTTAAGCCCATATCTATTTACTTTAGTTATGGATGAACTAACTAGTCATATTCAAGAGGATATACCATGGTGTATGCTATTTGCAGATGATATTGTCTTAGTGGATGAAACAAAAGATGGAATAAATAGGAAATTAGAACTCTGAAGGAATACATTAGAATCTAAAGGCTTTAAGTTGAGTAGGACGAAAATCGAACACATGCACTGTGAGTTTAGAAACACTAGACATCGAGATGATGGAGTTATAAAATTAAGGGAAGTAGAAGTTCCTAAGGTAAACCACTTTGATACCTAGGATCAATCATACAAAATGATGGTAACATTGAGAATGATGTCACACATAGAATTCAAGCTGGATGGAAGAAATGACGGAGTGCAACAAGGGTGATTTGTGATCGAAATGTTCCTACTAAGTTAAAAGGAAAATTTTATAGGACCGCAATTAGGCCAACTATGCTTTATGGAAGTGAATGTTGGGCGGTAAAGCAACAACTATTACATAAAATGAACGTAGCATAAATGATGATGTTTAGGTGGATGTGTGGTAAAACTCGTAAAGATAGAATAAGAAATATAGAAATTCAAAGACAAGTAGGAGTAGCACCAATTGATACAAAGATTAGGGAATGGCGGTTGTGGTGGTTCGGTCACCTGCAAAGACGGCCTACAAATGCCCCAACTAGAAAACTTGACTCAATAGAAACTCTAGAAATTCGAAGAGGTAGGGGCAGACCAAAGTTAACATGGGATGTATTAATTATGAGGGATTTGAATGGTTTGAAAAGCTCACCATCAATTGCACTTAATCGAGCACAATGGAAAAGTTTAATCCATGTAGTCGACCCCAGTTAATTTGGGAGTGAGGCTATGTTGTTGTTGTTATTGTTGTTGTTGTTGTAATCTATCCTATAATAAATATTTTGGGGCACTTTCCACGGTGAAGCTATTTTGCCACCTATCATTCTGAAAGTGCCTATGATTCCCTTTTTTTTTTGGGTCGAAATAAGGCCTAACTAGGTCTAGGTGGTATTTTTATTTTTTCTTTCCTAATCAAATTCCAAAAAACATAGAAATACTAGGTGGGGGGTTAGACAAAACTTGAAAACCCTCATTAGATGCCCAACAGTCCTTAGCTGACTTATCTGCACACGTTATTTTCTCTAAATGTGTAGTGTAATTGTCTATCCCTTATAGAGAGAAATTGTCTTCTGATGTCAGCTATTAGAGAATCCCTTCCAGCACATGTGGGTGAGTCTGCGATGAGTTGTACTGCCTCCCACGAGTCCATTTCCACTAGTAATTTGGAGAAGCCCATTTGTAGTGCACATTGGATTCCATGTTTGAAATCCCACAGTTCTGGATTTACTGAAGGGAAAACTCCTAAGTCAGTGGAGTACCCCAATAAGAACTTACCTTCATTGTCTCTGAAGACTCCAGCTGCTGAAGCATAGCCTGTATCATCATTCACCGCACCCTCACAATTCAATTTAATCTAGCCAAGTTCTGGGGGTGTCCATCTAGCCACCTTCCTTGTTTTGTTGACCCCATCTCAAACATGATAGAAGACCCATACTATGCACAATCTCTTCAGTTCGGCGTCGAATACAATGGCGAGGATCATTAGGAGGCTTGAAGTCTGCTTGGAACATAGATTCATTCCTCCATCTCCAAATGCTCTAACACGCCACTCCGAAAGTAAGGGACTGGTTTTGGCTCCTCCCTCGTATGTTAGAGTCTATCAACTCTTCTAGCGGTGATGAGAAGAAATTGGCATCTGACAATCCCATCCTAGCAAATGCCAAACCTGTCTAGCCGTCTCACAGTCCCGTAGCGCATGAAGGACCGTCTCCGCTCCCCAGTTGCACCTTAAGCATTGCACCTCAAGCATTGCACCTCAAGCATGAATCAGATGGAATCACATGTCGTTGGGCACACAGAGCACTAGTCGAAAGTCTCCCACGTCTAGCTAACCATAGAAAAGATCTGATCCGTAGATGGCCTTCCCACTTCCAAATATTACTCCATCCCTTGGAGGACTCATTGCTCTCCACCTCAGATATAAGGGAATGTGCTTTCTTAACAGAGAGTTTGTCATTTTTAGCGAACATCCATCTCCAAGTATCCGGTCCCTTTAAAGGGTTAGGCGGTGGGTTGGCTCGGATGCGTTGCCAAATATCCTCCAGTAAGCAATCCTTAATCTTCTGGAAATCCCAATAACCTCCATTCGCCAGCGTCATTTGGTTCACTGTGGCCTCGGTTTCATCTTCAGATAGAACTCTTGTAGCATACAACTCCAAGGCTTCAACTCCCTCAATCCATCAATCTCTCCAAAAGCTCACCCTATTGCCATCACCGATCACCCATGATGCACCTTTAAGGAATAATGGCCATGCCTTAACGATGTTTTGCCAGATGGAAGAAACCGGTTTATTCTTCAAGTTGTAATCCCGCAGTTCAGTGTGAGAGCAATACTTTGCTCTGAGGACTCTCACCCATATACGATCCTCTTGAGTCATGAATTCCCAACATAACTTCAACACAAACGCCATATTTGTTTTCGTGAGATTTCTTGAGCCCAAGTCCACCCGCTTCCTTCTTTGTACATAAAACATCCCATTTCAGTAAATGTAGCTTTTGTGGTCCGATGAAGACCCCCATATGAAATGTTTGATTAGCTTATCCACTTCGGTGCATACATGAATTGGGAGGTTCGTTGTCTGCATTTGAAAGACTGGAATAGACTGCAAGCATGACTTCGCCAACATAATACGCCCTGCCAAAGATAATTTATCCGCCTTCCATCTCGATAATCTGCTCATCAATTTTGTGATTGGTTGAATATAAACATACAAGAGTAATAATTTTAATAAACTTAAACTTTACATCTTAAAAAGTTTCCTAATTTAAGAGGTTTCAAAACGTGAAAAAGGCTTTTAAAAAAACATTAAAAAGAGGTTCCAAGTGTTACTTTCCTAACATTAAGGGATTCCAAAACGTGCAGTGATGGTTACCATGAATTCATTTTTTTTTTCTTTTTTTGGCATTCTTTTATTTTCTTGTTGTTCTTCCTGAAATAACTTCTATTTGAGAAAGATGCGTGGTGTGCACTACACAGTGATGGTATTGATGGATGCGAATCAAGCCATTTCTGAACAGGAAAGCAGATCAAGCACACCCTCTCCTTTGTGTCTGACACATGTTTGGATTGCCTCTCTTACGCGGTTGTGATCATTTTGTAATGGTTTGTTTGGTTTGTTTTTGGTTGAACCATCTCTCATTGAGATTTTAAAAGTATCCTTTCGTCTCTTTGTCGTTTTTGCATGCACTAGCCCTCACTAAAAATCCCTCTGCCTTTCTTTTGATCTATCCTATACTTTTAATGGAAATTAACTGATTCTCTATCCAAAAGTTCCCTCCCTATGAAAAACCGACACCCACCCACAATGTAGATTTGTTGAAGATTTTTTTGTTATCTTTGATTCTCTTTTATTTCTCTTTCGGATTCGGTAATCATTCCTTTATTTTTGGTGTTATTAATTTAGAAAATGTGCGGCATTGGCGAAAAGGGTGTTAATTAGACTTGTTCATTGGTTTAGGCCTTCTAGGCCCGCTCAGGCTCGCTCGACATGGGCCGGGTTTGGCCTTACAAATTGAAGACTGACATGGCCCGAGCCCAAGCCTGCCAAAGCCCGCCTATTCAATGGGCGAGCTTGGGTTTGTGCATTTAGTCTGAGCCTGGCCTAGGCCCGACAGCTATGAATAAGAAATGTATTCTTTTATTAATCAAGTGTTGTGTTTATTTTTCGCCATCTAAATGTACAACATTTTTTTTTTCGATAAAAAAAAAGATATTATTTATCGAAAATCCAAGAGAATGTTTTTAGGGGATTTGTGTCCCAACTGCACGGTACGTGGTATGTACGTACAAAAAAATGAACCCTTTCCCACTTAAATTGAGTAAAAACACTAGTTTTCTACCATAAATTTTACCCACATAACTCCCAACTCCACTGGATTGCTCATGTACAACCGATCCCTTTAAAAGTTAGATGATTATGCCCCAATGACCAGTGAGATTCCTATAACCCCAATGTCCTCCCAATGTCTTTCGCGCCCTGACTAATCCTATACTTAGGATGGTAGGCTCACAACGTGGGAACCTTTATCGAAAAAGTATTTAAGGCTAAAGAAAAAATTACTAAAGTACACATATTTTTAGTTTTAATGAGGAAAATAGGGGTGAAATGTTTTTATTTTTGGGAAGTAGGCAATAACGCCTATTGTAAAGGCGCTATCTAAGTGGCATTTTTTTTTCTGATGTGGACACATAGATAGCGCCTTTTGAAAAGGCGCCAAAAGGCGCTATCTGTGTAATCGACGCCACGTGGACCTGAGTACACTGATAGCGCCTTCGCAGAAAGCGCTATCAGTGTAATCTAGTCCACGTGGACCGACGTGGACCGATTACATTGATAGCACCTTCGCAGAAGGCGCTATCAGTGTACATGTCCACGTCGACATGTCCACGTGGACCAACGTGGACTGGATTACACTGATAGCGCCTTCTGAGAAGGCGCTATCAGTGTCCACGTCGACTTGATAAGTATTTCCCGGTCCACGTGGATCCACGTGGACCGGGAAAACCCGTGACATAGGGGCGCATATAGCGCCTTCTCAAAAGGTGCTATCTGCACCCCACTGTTGTTTCCCGAAACCGACGCAGAGAATATATTCTCTGCGTCGGTTTCGACTTTCCTGTGAGGGTAGGGGTACGTGGTAGGGGGTGGTAGGTTACGGGTTTACTGTGGCGAGTGGGGTGGGTCGACTATTTAAGGAGGGGAGGGGGGAGCGATCCGTGGAGAGAGACACCGAGGAGGGAGGAAGAAGGAGGGGACGACGTTGCGAGAGAGACAGACGGCGGTGCACACGCGCGGCGGAGACGGATGAGAGGAGGTGCGGCGGGGGCACCGGAGCAAGGTGCGGCGGCTCTCAGCAGCAGCAGCGGCAGTGGTACGTGGAGGAATTTGCGTGGCAGTGGTACGTGGAGGAAGAACAGGCCCAGGCAGCGGAGGAGGGATCTCCGGCGGCGACAACGGAGGAAGGAGGAGGAGGAGCGGCGGCAAGCGTGCAATGCAGTAGAAGAGAGTGGAGTGGAAGGAGGAGGTAAGTGTAGTTGAGTTAGTTGAGGTAGTTAGTTTATTTAGTTAAGGTAGTTTAGGTTAGATGTTTATTTTAGGTATTGGTGGTTAGTTTAGTTAGTTAGGTGTATGTAGTTAGGTTAAGTTAGTTTAGTTTGGTTACGTTAGTTAATTTAGTCAGTTAAGTTAGTTTAGATTAGGTGTTGAGGTTAGTTTAGGTTAGTATAGTTGAGTTGCGCACAATCGACAAATCGGATGGGAAGGAATTGAAAATGTGAAATAAAACACCTTTATAATGTTATTTGTTGCATGTTCTATATGGATTAGTTATGTTGCCTACTTTCATGCTTTATAGGAATATTTACCTTTCGTTGCTCTACAGTGCAAAATGAGCAACCATGGTGGAAGTTCCTACAACTTGCAAGAGACTTAGGTAAGGGAGGTTATGTGGTATATGTTGAAGGGATTTTTTTCAAGATGTTGAAGGGTTGATTAGTTATATTATGTGAAGAAGGAAATAACGGATACTTGTGTTCGTGAAAAAAAAATATCCGTTCTTATTATAATACTCCAATACTTAGATATAGCGTGTTTGCACAACTAGCTAAAACAATGAGAAGTTTGAAAAAAAAAATGATGATGATAATCATGCATGTATCTTGTATGTGTTTTGTTTGATATTGTTTGTAGTAATTAGTGTATATGAGAAGATGTTGTTTATGATAAAAAAAAATGAAGATAATGATAGACAATTTTAAAAACAGTCCAGAATAGACCTCACATTCCCGATATCATCGGGAGATAAAAAGTACCGAACAATTGCAAGTTTCTAAAAATCAGCCAACCAAGAACAAAATATCAAATAATTATATGATCATAAAATATTAGTTATGTCTGATAAAATTACAAGGTAATTAATCTAGCTGAAAAAGTTTTTTCATTTTCGAATAAATTTTAGCTTAAAGTTGATAATCTAATTAATTAGATTACTGAAAACCTAGTATTATCGATAATTATACATTTGAGTTAGTTAGGGTAGTTATGTTTGATTAGTGTACTTGAGGTTCGCATTGTTCGGAAATTTTAGGTTAGTATAGTTGAGTTAGGTAACGGTGTTGAGTTAGGTTAGGTTAGGTTACGTTGGGTTCACATAGTTAGGTTAGGTTATGTTAGATTAGGTTAAGTTAGTTAGTTAAGTTACTTGACTAACTTGTTTAAGACTCATTATTTGGGTAAATGATAGCCACGGTTACCTATGTTAGTTAACTGTGATTAGTGTACTTGAGGTATGTTGTTAGGCAATTTTAGGTTAGTATAGTTGAGTTAGGTAACGGTGTTGAGTTAGGTTAGGTTAGGTTACGTTACGTTTGGTTCACATAGCTTGGTTAGGTTATGTTAGATTAGGTTAAGTTACTTAGTTAAGTTACTTGAGTTTAGTTTAAGACTCATTATTTGGGTAAATGTTTGCTACGGTTACTTAGGTTAGTTAACTGTGATTAGTTTACTTGAGTTCTGTTGTTCGGCAATTTTAGGTTAGTATAGTTAGTTCATTGACAATTTGTGGTCTATTGTGATAGCGCCTTTAGATTAGGCGTTATTGCCTAGTTTGATAAAAAAAATTCCCCTCATTTCCCTCTTTTAAAGTAAATACAATTGTACTTTTGTAAACTTTTCGTAACAAAAGGTTGTAGTAAAAAAAATATCATCTCTTCGTGCGCTAACGAATTTGACAATTAGTTTAGTTAGTTTGTTTAGTGAGTTAAGTCAATTAAGTTAGTTTATATTTGGTATTTAGGTTAGTTAGTTTAGTTAAAGTAGTTTGTTTAGTTTATTAAGACGGTTAAGTTTGTTTAGTTTATTTTAGTAGTTTAGTTAATCGTTTTTAGGTAGTTTGTTTAGTTAGTTAAGTTTGTTTAGTTTAGTTTAGTATAGGTATTTAGGTTAGTTAAGGTTAGTTAGTTTAGTTTGGTTAGTTTAGTTTAGTTAGTTTGTTTAGTTAATTTTGTTAGTTAGGTTATTAATGTTTGATTACTTTACTTTAGTTTTGTTGTTCGACAATTTGCGGTCAGTATAATTTAGTTTTGTTGGGTTCGTTAGTTTAGTTCACATAGTTAGGTTATGTTAGGTTAGGTTATTTAATTTGCTTAGTTATGTAATTAATAGTTTTTTGATTTTCTTAGTTAAGCATTTCAGTTGAAATTAACAATGGAACAGTTTCGATGATGCAGTTTCCACTTTCACTTTTGTTTGAGAAATGCAGTGTTTACTTTTTATGTTTGTTAGCATTATTTTAGTACTAGTAGTTCAAATGTTATTCAATCAGAATATCATTTGTTGAGAAAGTTAATTGAACCACTTCTCTATGTAGATTTAACTTTCAAAAGGCGGTGGAATGCTGTGGCTGTTTATGCAAAAGATTGACCAAGAAATTTTACTTCTCTTCTCTGCCTTGTCATTTTTATGTGCATGCCTTCATGTTTGTCTACAAAAGCAGCCCTTTTTAGAGAAAAGGAAATAATGGCTTCACAACTTTTGAGGGACTAAAGGGATTAGCTTATGTCTGCCCACATTTTAAAATGAGAATACCCTTCAAGCAATCTAGATATAAAAACATTATGAATTAGCTATCTGTGTAAATAACATAGTTAGGTTAGGTTAGGTTAGGTTAGGTTAGGTTAGGTTAGGTTAGGTTAGGTTAGGTTAGTTAGTTAGATAAGTTACTTGAGTTTAGTTTAACACTCATTACTTGGGTAAAGGTTTACTTGGTTAGTTAGGTTAGGTATGTTTGATTTCTTTACTTTAGTTTTGTTGACGTGGAACTAACGAAAATAAAATGTCATCTAGGATTGTTACGTTGAAGACAACAAGCGGAGGAAAATAGTAAGTTCACGAATTTGGTATTTTTCATAATTATTAATAATTGTTTATTATGATTTACATGATATGTAGTGACATAGGTGTTGTGGTTTTTCAAAATGGTTGATATGTTTATTTAATGGTATGTCTGCTTAAAACATTCAGTAACTCAAACTCAAATGAACGAGTATGCTCTGTAGTTGCGCTATTGATGCGATCATCTACATCAGAAAGTTCCATTTCTGTTTAAAGTGCTGAATGGAAGAATATAATTTCTGGCATAAATTTGTAAACGAAAACCGTGCTCCTTATGAACTAGTTCAGTAGGATATGTAGTGAAAACAGTAAGTATACAAATTTAATATTTTCATCATTACATATTTGGATTTGTCATAACTTGCATGATATGTAGTGACATAGGTGTTGTGATTTTTCAAAATGGTTGATATGTTTATTTAATTGTATGTCTGCTTAAAACATTCAGTAACTCAAACTCAAATGAACGAGTACGCTCTGTAGTTGCGCTATTGATGCGATCATCTACATCGGAAAGTTCCATTTCGTTTAAAAGTCTTGAATGGAAGAATATAATTTCTGGCATAAATTTGTAAACGAAAACCGTGCTCCTTATGAACTAGTTCAATATGTTTGATCGTTTGACATGTAAGTATGACTTAGTACGTTATTGGGAGTGCAAAGAAATGAGTATGCTCTATAGTTGCGCTGTTATGGCGATCTTCTACATCAGAAAGTATCCATGCGCGTTAACTCCATTATTAACCAACTATTGCACTTAATATATTTGTGCATTTGTGTGTATTCCTTTTACATCATTGTTCAATAACTTATGTAGGTCATGTCACAATGAAACATCATTTTTCTATTATATGCGTACGGTGAAATTGTTAATGGGTTAAATGGCATCGCGTACAACTCACCCCCATCAGCAGTGTTGATGGTTAAGTTTGGGTCGAGTGGCCGGGAAATGATGGATGACGTGTGTAACGCGTTCACTATCTCATCAACGGAGACTATAGTTCAGATGACTTATCGCCACATGATAATCCTCCCCGGAGGCTCACATTATTTCGTTCCTGTGTTGTTGCATGATACGACACACGTCGACTTCATGTGGGAGACGGTGGCCAATTTACCTATAACCGCAACGGTAGATATCTATTTAACATTTGAGCCAATCGACTCAGTTCAAAATCATACGATTCATACGCAAGTTCATCATGAACGCGACGGCACTCCAGACGCAGATGGAAAGGCTACATATGCAAGCCCCACACGGTGAGGTCGTGGAAGAGGGGTTGGTTAGTCCATAACATGAAGATATTAATGCCTCTAATGACGATGAAGATAACGCGACGCAAATAATGAAACTGATGAGGACATACGTTCCAACGAAGAAGCTCCAGCAGTTGCCGTTTGGGATGACGTTAATGTTTGCACGGATGATCCAAGATATGAACCTCCGGGTGCGGAAAATGTCGAAGATGATGAGCAATTTTCTATCGATGAAGAGATTTTGTTGGAGGAAGCTAGTGATGACGAAGTTCACCAACCAATACCTGGATATAACGAAATCGATTGGGAGGTGGCTAATTCAACTGCGACCCAACATTCCCATAAGCAAACTAGGGGGGACAAGTCTAACTTTGATTTGGAGATAGGGATGTGCTTTGACAATAAAAAAGACTTACAACATGCCGTTAAAGTGTGGCATGTTAATAGACATTGTCAATTCCATGTGATGGAATCGACTACAACTACGTGGGCGATTAAGTGCAGATTTCCACAACACGGGTGTATGTGGCGTCTTCGCGCTTGTTTGCGAAAGAAAACACTATTATGGGAGATAACACAGTTAGACGTACCGCACACGTGTATTAATCCCGACGTAGAACGCGGTCATGCCCAACTTGACGCCAACATGATTGCGCGAGAGATCCAAAGCGTCGTCAAGAGCGATCAAGGTATCACGATCAAAGCATTAGTAGAAATAATTAAGGGAAATACGGTCACGAAGTCAACTACAAACGAATGTGGGATGCCAAAAGGAAAGCAATTGCAAGTGCTTTTGGAGATTGGGATGAGTCGTACGCTCAATTACCAAGATGGTTGGCGGCTGTGAGGAGTAAGAGTCCGGGTACAAGAATCGAGTGGTCACATATATAATGGCATGCTGATGAAATAAGAACTGCGTTGTGACAGCCCCGATTTCCCATAAAATTGGGCCCCGCCCGGCCTAAGCCCACGTGGACCCCCGAGCCAGTCTCGCAAGGTCAACGCAGGCCTAGTCAGCCTTCCAATCCATTATTACAAGTAATTTCAATATTTTGAGTTGAGTTATTAGTATGTTTTCAAGATTTAAAAATTTAGCGGAAGCAACTAATACATTAAATAACTCAACAAAAAGATATTGAAATTACTTGTAATAATGGATTGGAAGGCTGACTAGGCCTGCGTTGACCTTGCGAGACTGGCTTGGGGGTCCACGTGGGCTTAGGCCGGGCGGGGCCCAATTTTATGGGAAATTGAGGCCGTCACAGTTGGTATCAGAGAGGTTTTAAATACTCGACTCTTGATTTAAATCACAAGCCATGGAGACGCAAACCAGCGGAAGTTAGGAATTGTTGAACTTAGAGTGGAACCCTATGATCCTGACCTCATTCTTCGTTGGGAAGTGAGGAGAGTTGGGGAAACTATCGATAGATATACGATATAACCGTATTTACTTTTGTGTATCACGTGAGACACGATGAGTAAATTGAAAAAGATTTACGATAAATTTATCGGATCTAGAGAAATGGATTAGGTCCAGCTCAGTGGTACAAGTATCGCAAAATCCGTGGTCTTAAAAAGACGCGGGTTCGAGACTTGGGAGGCGAGAAAAAAAAAAGGGAAAAAGGACGAAGAGCAGAGTCTAAGGGAGCAGAGTGTTGAGATGACTTGAGAGCTAACGATTACATCATGTACGGACTCCTTAGCTTTGACGAAAGTTTTGGAGTAGTAGTGTTGGATCAGAAGCCCAAGTAACTCCACTTTGGTGACACTAAGTAATAATGGATTGGAAGGCTGACTAGGCCTGCGTTGACCTTGCAAGATTGGCTCGGGGGTCCACGTGGGCTTAGGCCGGGCGGGGCCCAATTTTATGGGAAATTGGGGCCGTCACGTGCGTCTCCTCAATTTCGTCGTGTGTTTTTTGCATTTGAAGCTTCAATACATGCTTTCAAGTTTTGCAGGCCTCTGCATCAGATTGACGCGACATTCTTATATGGCAAATACAGTGGGAAGCTAATGATTGCGATCTCTGTAGATGGAAATGGCCACATATTACCAGTTGCATTTGCCGTTGCAGAAACCGAATCAACTGATTCGTGGGGGTGGTTTTTGCGGATGTTGCGTAAACACGTGACACATCGAGAAGGAGTTTGCGTTATTTCTGATCGTCACCCTGGCATTTTGGAGGCGGTCAACACCCCAAGCAACGGATTTTGTCCCCCAAAAGGGTACCACCGTTATTGCTTGCGACACTTGCTTAGTAATTTCGGCACCCACTTCAAAAATGACCCCTTGAAAGTACTATTTGGTCGAGCAGCTGTTCAATATCAAGAACGAAAATTTAATGCGTGCATGGAGCGTTTCACATACTTATCTTCACGAACGCCTCAATGTCTGCAGTATGTCAATGCCATCCCTAAAGAACTTTGGACTCAATCGCACGACGGAGGCATGCGGTACGGATGGATGAATTCTAATGGTGTTGGTATGTACGAAATACAATTTATGTTTTGCACTCAAATACAAAAAATATTCGACGAACCAATATTACTTACTCAAGTTTCATCGACAATTGCAGAGTGTTTTAACGGGGTCTTGAAGGGGGCTCGATTCTTGCCAATAACGGCGTTGACTCAGATGATATACTACAGATTGGTGACATACCACGATCAACGCCACCAGGAAATCAATGAAGCAATCTCAAACGGGCAAGCGTACACGAAATATGTCATGGACAAACTCACGGAAAATGAGAAATCCGCAAGGAGGCATCACGTCCGTTGATCAATCGATACATTGGTGAGTTCGAAGTGCAGACTGGAAGACATGGAGATCGCATACATAAAGGCAACAACACACAAGTCGTCATCTTAAAGGACCGGGTGTGCAGTTGTAATAAATGGCAGTCGTTTGGTTTCCCTAGCTCACACGTGTTAGCAGCATGTGCGTTTATTCGAGTGAGCTACGCACAGTTCATCGAGCCATACTATAGGATAGATGTGTACGCACAATGCTACTCCTACAATTTCAAGGCCATCCCAGATGAGAAGTATTGGCCGACTTTTGGGACGAAGATCATACCCGACCCCAGGTGCAGACGTGGCCGAGGGAGACCTAAGGGATCGCGAAGACATATCGAGATGGATCTTCCTAATGTCCAAAGGTCTTTGCGATGTGGGATATGTCATCAAGAAGGACATAGAAGAACAACATGTCCAAATAAAGACCGTGAACGAGTCCCAACTAGGAAGAACCGGTGTGGTATTTGTCGTTCAGAGGGACATAACAAAAAAAATTGTCCAAGCAGACCTCAACCATCCAATGAAAACCTATAGTCGATTTTGTATAATGTGTGAAGTAACATAAGTTCGTACATATGTTGCTTTTGAGCATTTACGCAATTGTTTTTGTGTGAACATTTATTAAATACTTATCGTTTGGTTTCGTACAACACTCATTTTCTTTTCTAACATTCATTTGTAGTTGTACAACAATGGATCCAGGTCCTTCAGATCCATCACTATTGCAACTCCAATCTACACACAGATCGACACGAACCTGGAGGGGCGAGGTAAATTGTTTTACATAAATACGTCAAATTTACAGCAATAACGTATCTAACTCATACATTACGACCTTATCAATTATAAAGTGTACGAAATAATGCGCGTACGTCGAAGACGTGGGGTCGTTGATCGAACGATGCAGTATCATTCTAGGATGATCCCATATATTCGTTCCAGTGGGTTCTATGGGATTTCCCGGTTAGCATTTTTCAGCCTTGATTGGGCTTTGATTACTGCGTTCGTAGAGAGATGGCGCCCTGAGACCCATACATTTCACATGCATTATGGGGAGTGCACAATTACACTCCAAGACGTGCAGTACGACTTGGATTACCTATCGAAGGTATGCTGTGACGGGGACGACGCAGATACTGGACTATGCCGATGTCTGCGAGAGGCTACTTGGACGAACTCTGTGGGAGATGACGTGGTTGGTTGTAAACTTAAAGTCGATTGGCTTGAGCGTAACGTACCAGCTATAGATGATGATAGCGATGAGGAGTCGGTGCAACGCTATGTTCGATCGTACATACTACAACTTATTGGTGGTTGTCTTTTCGCCGACAAGTCCAATCGATTCGTACATTTGATGTTCCTACCATTCTTTGGAGGATTTCCAAGTAAATTTGGACAATATAGTTGGGGAGTGCATGTTTGGCATATTTGTACAGGGAGTTGTGTCGCGGATCTCGCGCAGGGGCACATGAGGTTGCTGGCGCGTCAATTCTTGTACAACTGTAGGCATGAGACAGATTTTCATTCATAGCACCGAGGCGCCTGCGTGTTTCTAGAGCTCAACCGCGAATGGTGGATGGCCAAAATATGCTTATGGACGTTCCACTGGGACACAGGTATTAAAGTCGATTTGTCATTAATATGCTAAAAAATCTTGTCCAATTTCATTTATCTTAACTTATTGTTTTCTACAGAGATGGCTCGATGCATTTTCGGTTTCACAAAGTTCGACGCACGTCGTATCGGCTTACCGTGATGCACTCGACTCGCAAAGGCATGAGGATGATGTGGTATGGCAACCATATACTGAACTCATGGGGTCTCTTCCCAATTATTGTACACGGTAGTTGGCTTTCGACGTGTCCCCTTATTTGTTTCCACATAGTCGAGTGGCATCGACAGGAAAGGGTTATGAGACAATTCGGCATGGTACAAGTGGTGCCACCAAATTGTGCGTACGACGCCCAACTGCACCGCCTCGAATTGTGTGGACATCATCATGAAAATTGGGTGACTTTTCATGCAAGCTACATACACATGTGGGAAAACCGTGGGGACACCATTGCCACAGCAGCACTTAATGAAGGGCACGATCATGAAGACTACATGACGTGGTATCGCTCGGTCACTAGGAGATTCATTGGACACGACGGGGCGTTACGTGACTACTCGGTAATCTTCTAACTCTTACTTTTCCTCGAACAGCTAATATCTTATTTTGCGTGCTTTGAGCTCTTATTTTTTGTATATCAGCGTAACTTAGTGCATCGACTGAGGCGAGTGTTTATTGAGGATGGGTACGAGCAAGGTCTTGCTGCGCTTGATGAAGGGATTACAATTTTAGACAAATATGAAAGGAAAAGGTCTACTCTTTCGCATGACGGAATTGACGTCGAACAAGACGTAAATGAGGATAATGAACAGGAAGATGAAGAAGACGATCAGGGCGAAGCAAACATAGAGGTGAGAAGAAGACGAACACGACCAGAGACTGTGCGGGAACCCACCAGACGTCCTTGTCCACCACGTCCATCTACTCAGACTGAGATTGCTACAGAGGGTAGCAGACGTTCTCCTCCAGCACGTTCATCTCGTTCGAGAGCGAGTAGAACAGAGACTGTTGGCGAGAGTAGCCAACGATCATCCCCACCAACTCATTCTTCTCATGGGTACATTCCTGCATCGTCCACACCCCAAGCAGAACCTCAAATGTTTGTACCCAGGTCGCCGTTCGTGAATCTTCCTCCTTACCATTTTGATCCTTACGCACCTGGGCCGTCGTCTTCATATGTGGACCATGGAATGCCTCATCGTCAAATGTCCGTCATCGCCTCAATACATGCCTAGTCCATATACTCCTACTCCTTATAATTACAATATGCCATATAGTGGAGATGCCTCATTCATGAACTTGTTGACCATGCCGCACCTCATGTTCATTTCCCCCAACCCCATACGGGAAGCCGTATTTTGGAATGGTTCCACCTCCTATTTTGGGAGCATCGTAGCAGAGGTGAATCGAGTGAAGCACTGAGAAGAAGAGCATCAATCTACTCGACGTGATTCAATGCAAGACCAGCCACCTCAACAACCTCAACCGGATGTACAAACACAACGTCCAACTAGACAAAGAGTACGTCCGGTTTGCATCACCGAGCAACAACGTCAACGTAACCGTCGTAATAGACCTGCATGATGAGTTTTCTTGATGTCATGGTGATTTGTAGATAGCTTATATTTTGGGTGAACGAAGTACGTGTATACAACCTTCTCATTGAATAAACTTATTTCTCATGTTTTCCATATTTTTATAATGTTGTATATGTGATTACTCTTCAATATTCCATAACAGAAACTCATCACTGTGAAAGATATATATATCTCGAAACATTAGAATATTCGAACTTATAAGAGTGATTTTGCAGTAGAAAAAGGATGGCGAGGTGCATTAAATGAGAGAAAAGCGGATGGTGAGGTGCACTAATCGCAGTAAAGGTATAAGAGTTATTTTGCAGTATGGTTGATATGTTTTTTTAAGATTGACTTTTTCGTTAGAGCGCCTTAAGTAAAAGGTGGGGTGCGTCTAGCTTCGCTCATGTGCTTTCGTATAGATAGGATTTGTGTATTTTTATGTTGTTTTTGTTAAGCTCACATTCAAGGAGGAGTCCTACACATATATCAGTAACTGGCATAAATCGTGTTTTGATATGCGTGTGATGTACTTCACGATACGTATCATGCACATCTCGAAGAGCATCGCACGTACAGATGTGTATTTTGACGTGCGCGTAGACTTTTCTTTTTCAATAGGCTAGAGTCTAGCTAGACCTATCGGTTATGCTGAAAAAAAATGATAGTAGATAGCAATTCGCATATCAATATTGAATCCCACGCAATTAGACCTAACTGCATGCGTGCTATTAAGAATCTAGAATTACTATATGATCTCGAAGTAAAAGAGAGACGCCAATTTTAACACGGCCAACCATGTGCATCCCTGATTCAACGCATGATTTCCCCCATGATGCACCTACCTCCAATACACAAAACTGCACAAACATATATGTTCTATTTTATGTTAAGGAAAGCCCCAAAATTAATGAATCCATATATATAGTAGACTAAGCTCCTTTAGACTTTGAATTCGTTGCGATCCACTAAAGTTTCATGAATACATCTACAATTTTGTGATTTTTTTTTTTTTTTGGAGGGGGGAGGGCTTCTCCATGGTAAAAGTTGATTCTTAGGTTTAAAAGTAGAGTATAAGAATTGTATTAATGTGAACAAATTGTGTATAATAGGGTGCTCTTATTTATGGAGCTGAACAAAGCATAATTAAAATGAGGGTAGTGCTATTTGGCCTCGTTAGTACAAACTCAAAACTTTTTTTAATTTCAAATACATCATCGAGTAATAATTGAAGCAACCATGATCACTTGTAAAATTCCTTTGATACACCTTGAAAATTTACAAAGATTTTAAAAACCTGCATATGAGTCGGACTCATGAGTCCAAGTGGATTTGTTGTTATAATAAAGAAAGTTTTCTAATACTATCTAATACGAAAATATAACAACTATGTAAATACCTAAACTATGGAAATATAGCAACTACTATAATTTCCTTAACATAATGTTGTCCCATTAACCACCATAGACATGTGTCCCTAATTAGACAACTTTTTCAAATAAATTGAACTATTATGATTGTGCACATTCATCGTAACCGAGTTGCGGCCGGATTGGATGGTCAACTTTACAGTGCAACGGATGGATGAATCTCAAGAGCTTTTCTCAATGTCCATCTGAGCTAGTACCGGCCAGTCCTTATATAAAGACGATATAATGAAAGTTTCTTTCTCAATGATGTGTCTTTTGTAACTAGGCAGCTACGCCTCATTCTTATTAAAGAAAAAGAATTGAGATTGGTCATAGTGAATATAATTTCTGACTAAAAAACCAAAATGGATTATTATTAATATTTAGAATAGCTACCTCTACTAATTTGACAAGTATTAATTACTTCTTTCTAGCTAGGTGAGGTAATAACAAATTTGATAGCTTCAGTGCTATTATAGACAAACTTTTTTTTTTTACAACTGTAGACACACTATATTAGATTTTGGGGTCTTAATGAATTGTGCAAACCATCAAACCCTAAAAAATAAACTAATTAAGAAGAATAATTGGCATGAACTAGGTCAAGCCTAACTAAGGAGGGTTGGGAAAACTTAAAACAAAAGCTTCATCGATAGCCTACATATATAAAAGTAGAACATTCTAATTAATTAATTAGAAGATTTGAACTTATAACCTTAAAGAACTTATAACCAATGCATGAAACCCAGAGCTGGTTCATTGACCTCCAAGTTGGTTGGTGCTTTACATATTTATTTTTGGTGAGTTTTAAGTACTACTTTTAAGAGTCTAGGGTACGGTATCCAAGTTCTTGAAGTGATTGACTTAAAGTTCGGTGCTTAATCAATACATTTAATCAATCTTATTGATATTATAATCATTTAATTGAAGAAAACTCTCAAGTCGAATCATATGAAAGAATATAAATAGAGGGACTTCAATGTGAGTATGGCTAGGGCAGAGCTTTACCAAGTTAGGTGTTTTTGTAATTTGTTTTTACACCTTAATTTACTTCAGCTTTTTGAGGTTAAAAGTAATTTCTTTTGTAAAGGATCATATGGAGTCTTGGCTTTTGCAATCTATAAATTTGAATTGATTGCCCCAAGGCCTATATAGAACTAAAATATATGGTTAGTTGTTTTATTTTACATTTTAGCAGTAACTATTTGGAAGTACTGCAACTACTTGTGTGCAAATTTACTTTCCGTAGCTTGGAAGTGTCAACTTCAGATTTTTGATATTTTGTCACTAATTTATGAGAAAAAATTACAAAATTACTTTACCTTTTACTTTAAACCCCAAAAAATAAGTGTGGTTTTTTTTTTCTAAAACTGGGCTATGTCGCCTTTTCAAAAGGCGTTATTGGTTATTTTTGAAGTTTGTGAGGTGGCGGTGAGTTGGCGCGACAAATGTATAGATAGCTCCTTCTGGAAATGAGCTATCTATACAAACATTTACAAATTATGTCCCCCTATACCCCGCCACCTCACAAACTTCAAAAATAGCCAATATTGGAAATTTGTGAGGTGGGGGAAGGCGCTATCCATACAACCTCACCGCCACCTCACCGCCACCTTACAAACTACAAAATAGCCAATAACGCCTTTTGAAAAGGCGTTATTGGAAGTTTGTGACGTGGCGGTGAGGTGGCGGTGAGGTTGTATGGATAGCGCCTTTTCAAAATGCGCTATCCATACAACCTCACCGCCACCTCACCGCCACCTCACCGCCACGTCACAAACATCAAAAGCAATAACGCCTTTTCAAAAGGCGTTATTGGCTATTTTTGTTATTTCAAAGTACACCACCCTATTTTGTGAAATAAATTGTAAATGTGCCTTACTTTTGGAAAAACACCATTTAAGGCTTCTCCATTCACAGGTCATTAAAGTCAAGACTTGTGATTTAAAAGGAGACCAATGTCGTCTCATGTGAAGATCCTCACCCGACTTAGGGTCGAGTCGCTTGGCCCAGAAAACCACCAAGGCCCAATACCTGAATCGGACCCAAACAAATAGTCGGGCACCCTTAAAACAACCAGCTGAATATAAAACTAGGGCATACGGATAAATAATTGAGGAATTAAATAAAAAAATCCATGTCTTACTATAAAATTATATAAGGGTTTTAAATTCTTAAAATAACTTAAGTCGTTCAAATACTACTAAGTAGTTTAGATTAAAGGCGAGTAAGGTTCATTCTACCTAAAATATCTATTTAAATACAACTCAAGTTTAAAAATTTCAAAACCAAATAATTAGATAACATTACATGGCTCACAACAAGAGAAGAGTGCAAACAATTGCCTTTCCCTTGTCTCGATCTAGCGCTGAAGTAGATGATCATGAAATGTATGTGGGGTGAGCTAAAAGAGATAATAGAGATAAGTAAGCAGAAAACCCGCTTAAGCATCGAATACGTAAGTAATACGTAATAAATATGCAATGGTAGCATGAATTGAAATTGAAAAAAGAAGCATTTAAAACAAGACAATGCATGGATTTATAAAAATTCATAAATCACCTCAACAAGATTAATAAAGCATATTCAATTTAAAACTCATCATCATGCATATGGAATCAATAAAGAGATATACCATATAAAATAATAATAATATAAAGTTTTTGTTTCATTCAATTCACACTAGTTATTGACAAGAATCCAGCGACTGATTCCTTTACCCGAGAGGGCACTTACCCCCGAGGTGTGCCCTCTCGTTAGTCCCATCAAATCAATAGTAGGTTCTTCCAAAGCTATCATCGATATGTGCACCAAAATCACTTAGGGTTTCCATAAGAAGTTGGCCATCGCTCAAGTCCTTAGTAATTAGCCACGAATGTTTTTATAAAGAAATAATCTCATCTCCTTAGCCAGGAAGGGTAATCCAACTCCTTCTCCAGGAGAGGGTAAGTCCATCTATTTATCCAGGAGAAGATAATTCCATCTCCTTATCTAGGAGGAGGCAATCCCAAGATTGGTACAACATACATACATCTCGTAAACGAGTAGAATCAATTCAATAACACGATGCAACCCATTTACCAATTCTCTCATTGAAAACGTATGTCCTAACATAACTAATATCAAACCATATTTATATATTAATTCTAATTTATTTTAAAATTTATTTCGGGGTCCACTAGTGTGGTTCTCATAGGTCCCCTGTCGCTTGGTGCGAGGGTCGAGGGATGGGACCCGCCCAACACTTCCCCCGGGGATGCTGTAGCACGCCCCTTTTGAAGGTAGGATTTATTTTTTATTTTATTTCATATATATTCTTATTATTTTTATTTATTATTTTTTTAAAGATCCAGGGGAAATTAGCCCCAAAAATTGAGTTTAGGGACCGATTTGGTCCTTAAAACCTGGTCTAAGGGACCGGTCTGGCCCCTAAAATCAAGTCCAGGGGTCGGTTTGGCCACTTGTTCCGACCTAGGGGCTGAAATGCCCCTGGTTGGGGTGGCGAGGGGCCGAACCAGCCCTTGGTTGGGGTTATTAGGGGTCCAATCGACCCATAGTCACATACTGGTGGGGGTGCCCCCTCCTCGCCACTGTTGGGCAGTGGCGGCGGTAGTCCATCACTATCAGGACCTGTTTTCCAAAATGAATCCTGACCGGCTTAGCTCGATCCATAACTCACTAACCAACTCGGTCACTGAGTTATGAACCTAACTAGTAAGCCTTCTTATGAAATCAACTCGTTATCTTTCATCAGCAATTGGAATTTGAATAAAATAATCATAAATGCAGTAGAATATTATTAATTAAAATTTATTTCAATGTTTCCACATAAGGCCAATACTGGAAATCAAGAGTTATCAACTAGAATAAATACTCCTCTAGCTCGGTTTATTTCAAATCCCAAATCCCATGATAAATAATATAAATAAAAATAAAGTATTGGTTCGATCTTGAACCATCCCAATCAATAGTCAGAAAAATCCTCTAGACAGCTGGAGCTACTCCTTCCCCTTATCAACACTCGATGAAGAACTTGTGGGGGAAAATTGTTGGGTGAGCAGAAAGGGGCAACGATGCTCAATAAGTTTAGGTTAAGTTACGGGCGTTATGAACATTCCATATAATAGATGCAACAATAAATAAATGCATGACTCGCAAATATTTAATATGACGAAGGGAATAAACAAGAAAGTATATAAACAAAATAATTATCAATGCATCAAAATGTGCAGCTAGACATGTATGAGCTACTGTGATAGACTCCTTAACCACGATAAAGTTCGTGAAGATTGACCCTACTATGGCCATAGCGGTATCAACACTCCATTCCCTTACACTTTGAAAGATTTACCTATTACTAAGTCCACAAACTAGTCCAACTGGACATAACACCTACTACCAAACATTTATTGAGAACATTGAAGTTAATCGTATTCTCAATTAATAAACATTAATTATGGGCAACTGTCCTTTTTGTTATTCTCCCTGGTATGGTCCAATTGTCCCGAACTTCTAGTCGAACTTGTTGTATCTGGTGCAAGGAATCCTAGCGAGCTCCACTAAGTTATCTACAAACAATGTCTAACAATGCACCACAATCTATCCATATGTCCTACTTACATGATTCATATCATATAGTCTAGTAGAAAGGTAAATAATCATAAAACCAATAACTTAAATCCCAACTTCCCTGGTACACAAATTCCCAAATTCTTGGTTGGCACTCACGAGCGTACTCTAAATTGCAATCAACCTAAATACATTAAATGTTGGTTAACTATACAAATTAATCGAAATTCTATAAATTAAAACTAATTTTGAAAGTCTTTTGGACTCTTCAGAAAATAAATATTCAAAATACTTTGATTTATACATTTATATTTGAAAATCTATTATTTTAATTTATTTTATTATTGTTTTATTATATTTATTATTATATTTTTTTCTATTATTATATTTTTTTTTATTTTTTTGTTTGTATGGGTTTTGAGCAGCTGGGCCGATCCAGTGGGCTTGGATTGGCCCAACCTAGGCAGGTTTAGGTGGGGGGACGCACACGCGTTCCCGCACGTATGCACTGTTCCCCCACCCCATTTCTCTTCACGAACTGCGTTGCATAGCAACGCAGTTCGTGTGGTTAGGCTTGATCGGCCGAACCATTCTGGTTGGGCCCGATCAGCCCAACCTCACCTATAATGGTTGGGCCTAGTTGGCCCAACCTTATAACTCGGGCCTAGTTTTAATTCCAGGCTCACGTGGGGAACGTACATGCTATGCGCTCCCCTCCCTCTCCTCTTCGACAAACTGTATTGCAATATAGTTCGTCTATTTTTCTTTTACTCCATTTATATATATATATATATATATATATTAAAGAAAACATTAAATTTCCTATAACCGACTTGCGATTCGTTTCGAAAACATTCAAATCAAGGCTTATTCTAATTAAGATCTAGCCTTGTCGATTAATCGCAAATATTAACACAACACTTTTTAAATCATAATTCTTCTTGTTTGATAAATTAAAACTACGAAATCGGCTAATGGGATTGTTACCTCGATTCAACGCCCTCAAGTTTCACGGATCTCTCTCACACTTGTTACCTCCTCTCCGGTCACTTATGCGTTTGGGTTGTGCCTCTTTTTTTTCTTCCACTTTGTTAGAAAAGATTAACAACCCTTAAATCACTCCTAATATCAAGTATACCAAATATTCTCAATATCCTCTCTTTCCTTATTTTTTGTGAGCATACACGTAGGAGTCAGTCAAACTTGACATTCTCACTTTCCTAATTTCGATTTCTCATTAAGGTTGGGTCTCGCATGGGCCCACGCATATGATTTTTTTGAATTTTATGGATTCTACCAAATTTTAACACAAATTTACACACACTATTAGGGCATACTTGTTAAATAAAAATTTAGGATCGTCACAGTCGCCCTCCCTCCGGCGACTGCAGTGAGTCGCCATCATCTCTTTTCGATGGCGCCCCATCTCTTGGGGTTCTCCAACATCATAAACACCACCAAAGGGTCCAAAATCTCTCAAATCAATATTAAAACACCTAAAAAAAAGTTCTCCAATATTAAAAACCAACAAAACACAAAAAGAGATAATCCTCCATTAAAGAGTTAGGAAAGCTTGTAGAGAAGATGAGAGTGGAGTGTTTATCTACACTTGAGTTCCCCTTTGATTTGAGAGTATTTTCTCCACCTAGGCCACCATCAAAACTCCTATGATGTTCTCATATCTCTCTCCCCTTCATTTATGTTAAGAATGTTAAGGTGGCTCTCTAACTTATAAAGTGTTTATATACCTAGGGTTTGAGAATTTAGTCCCCACCCTCCTTCAGATGGGTCTCGAGATGAACAACCCAAGATCCTTCCATAATGGTCTCTAATTATTTTTATTCACTTTAAACTCATAATAATTAGTTCCCTGACTAATTAAGTCACAAATTTCAAATCAAACACACAAATTAAGTTAAATTACCAAAACACCCTAAAGACGGGTCATTTGGATTTTTGGGTCGTTATAACATCCCTAATTTAAGGAACTTTCGTCATCGAAAGTAAAAGTAAGGTACCCCCATAGTTTGGTGTGTCCATTTGTAACGATTTGTTTTCAACCCCTTGATTAACTCATGCAAATCCACACCTATGAAATATGTATATACCCCGCGTGAAATGAAATATTATTGTGACGACATCAATTCCTACAACAAGGGCCACCCGACCTAAACCATGGCCAAACCCCTCGAGATAACCTAGTGACTCGAGCGATGATCTAGTAAGCCTTAACATGAGGAAATACTATAAGACCATCTACAAATAGACTACTATGACATATAATTTGTGCAGAATAAAAGTCTTCTGAGTCTATTAGGTGCAAAAATAAAATAGAAAGTCTTACAAAAGTATGGGTTTCACAAATCTACCCATAATAAATCCTCTGTTTAATACATACAATGTTTCAAAACCGAATAAATATAAATAAGCAACCTTGCAAATGAGAAAATTACTTCAATTTTATGTATTTGCTATTTTCTTTGTCCTGAGAAGCAACTGAGGTACTTAGAGGGAGAAAAGTAGTGGGGTGAGCAAATATCCAACGGATTCAGTAAAGCAGAAGTCTACTTTACCCTCAATCATCCAAGTAATAGCTAATGCGTAATAACTAGCATCAACAAGGTTATTGACCAATTCTACTATCATTCCAAGCATGAAAGGATAATATAAATTAGCATAATATATAATGCAAGATACAAAAAATCAAAGCCCGAACAAGATAGTCAACAAGATAATAATGATAACATGAATGTCATAGAGTCAACAAAGTGGAAACCAGATATAGATTGTGTAATGTGACAACCAAATAGCTTCAAGGTATCAAATATGATCATGCCTTATAAATTGGTGTATAAGGATCATTATGATCATGTCGGCCATATATTGGCCTTTAAGGTATCATTTAAGAGCAGAAGGAGATGACCGGTGGTCGCTGGCTCTCCAGTCTGAGGTACCATTTACAATTATTCATTCCAAGCATATCAGTTCCATTGACATTTATAAATAGAGAGCTCAAAAGGACAAGATAAAGCGAAACAACAAAATATATTTAATTTGATTCCAAGCAAGATATCAACCATTCACTAGCATGAATCGTAGTATAACTAATAGCATGGCATGATTGAAGATAAAGCAAACCCCACTTGCTTCGAAACGCTACTATCATATCCAATCTTAACTTGGAAGTTCCTATCTAGTTCTCCTCGTGTCTACATTTGTATAAGTTCATGTATGTATTATTGACATGTTTTGTTTGAGGTAAATTTACTTTAATTCACATTAATATCTTGAAAACGATATAAAACCATTTTCGAATTAATGTTACGCCGCGACGATAAAGGTTTTTGAGGTTAGCTACCACTGGCCTGATCTTTGTCCCAACGATATATCTTGATAAAACTCAGTATTTTTAGGAAAACAAGGCATTCGATTTAACTCTAGAAAACCCCCAGCACCCTCCCATTTTCATAGGTTTACCCACAAAGCGTTAGGGCGAGATTGTTGGCTCCTAGTCGAAAGAACCACAAATTGATCTTAGCTATTTGCCAGTGCAGTACATTACAAACCATGGCGTAAGGAAGTTACTAGATCCATTTTTACAATTCCTAAGGCAACACCATGGCTAGCGTCATATTGACTGTGAGCGAGGCGTTGGCACAGTGCTGGGCACGAATTTCGAATTCCAAAATCGAACCCAAATTCAAAATTCTCTAACGACTTATGCCGACCCCCAAGTTTCTGAATTCGATCAAACAGTAATAAAACAACTCGTTTGAAACCACAATATCATTCTCATTCCATCAAAGAATGCATCCAAACTACAAATCCAGCATTAAAACATAGATTTTGCAAATCCATTTGAGAAAACCAAAGAAGATGAGATAGAAATTACCCAAATCACAAATTAAGGCATATGGGTTCATCTTCTATCTTAAAACTCCAAGAGAAACTATGATTTCATTTAAAATCAACTATGTGAATCAAATAGAGAAAATTAGAGAAGATGAAACAAGTTATTACCTTACTTTGTGAGATCTTGATGAAAGTTCCCTCTCTTCCAACAAATCTACCAAGCAAGTTTTTTAGGGTTCCCTCCTCAATTTCTCTCTATAGTTAATTCAAGCAAAAATGGCTTGAAGCCCTACTTGTGGTTTAGATACTTAGTTAATGAGATTAGGGTTTGGTTGACCAAATCAAAACCCCACATCTCATCCTAGTCTCTTTAAGTACTAGGATGATCCTAGAGTCCACATTAAGTCCATCATGTCTTGTATTTTACATAAATAACTTTTATGTGTGTTTATTTACCTGTTTTGCCATTATTCTTTGTTTGATTTATTTAACCTTTTATCTAAGTCTATTTCCTTAAATTAGGCTTAATTTCGCACCTAAGTCAACTAAATAGTATATAATATACACATGATTCACAAAATTACACGCATACTATGTGTATCTACCAAATTAACCTTGATAAAGGGACAACTTATAGAAATAGAGATTTGAGGCGTTACAATACTCGTGACCCTAACATCCCAATATTATCATTTTCGTGCCACAGGCCGAAATTCACAAGGCCTGGGTAGTATAGGTCTCAATAGAGTCATTGTACCTTAGCTACCTGCCAAGTCATTGTATCATCACATGTTTATGGGTGTTCCTTTATAATCTCCACCGAAGTAGCAACATGCACCCAAGTCATTTCACCAGCAAATAAATAAAATAATACTGAGATGTGATATGGTGCCTATCTGTGTCAAAAAAATATCTATGCCTTTCTAGCAACAATTCCATACTGCCAACTGGTAATAGGAAAGGATAGTTGTCTACTATAATATGAACATTAGTACATCATCTCTGTCACCATCTCGGTTACACATATCAATGAACGACTCATCATGCCCTTACGACTTATTTATGGAGGCTATAAGTAAGTAATCATAGTATTCCTTTTTGGAATTATATCTTAACATCATTGTTATTACATATTTATCAATGTTCATTCTTTTAGGTTCATAATTCAAGTCAACTCCTGACCAAGAGTCCATCTCGTGACTCATCTGTCATATTTAACCATTAACTTACGCAGTAAACTTCCACCTTTGTAATTATGTAGAATAGATGTTATCACTGCCATTCCTAAGCGGTTTTCAGCATTCATCTGAATGTGCTTCATGGCGTCGCCATCTTCATTTCATACCAAGGTATCCTATCATAACCATTTGATCTTCATGAGACTTCTCACATCGTGTCCTCGTACTGATCGAAGCTCACGATCTTGGGCGACTGTTTTAAATTCTTTTGGCATAGTCAAGACTCACATTTAGTGCACAAACATCTCTTATCGTCCTCTTAAACTAACTCTTAGCTCTGATAGTTAGTTGTATAACTTCTCTTACTAAGAAGCAAGGGTGGTATAACTTTCATACTTTAAGTTTGACGTTCATGTCGTTTTTTAAGAATATACAACCCATACCTTTGGTATTGTAATGAAGGACTCATAACTCTCTACGATCCAATTATTTTAGGTTCATAATTCACCTTTAACATTTCAATTTGTTGCTCGTGTATATTACTAATATCGCACTTTTTATTTGTTCTTCAGGTACTCTAAAATTAATGTACACGACAATGTACTTAGTACTTAGACGAGTGTTACTTGAACATCATGCCTTTTAAAAATTTGGTTCAAGGGTACTTCGACTTTAAAATTATATACGTTCACAAATTTTGCTTTTATCAGAGGAAATGCTCGAGTCTACTTCACTAATGTAATCGGTTATGGTTTTAGACTCATATATTGTCACTATCATTTATCCAATGATCTATTCTCGATGTAGGTCAAGTTCACGTCCCTTGATTCATTACGTATCTTATTTGTACATGCATCCGTTTCGCAATTTAGTACTTAAGCAAATCTTGTTGGTATATAACTTCTTTTTACACATCTCATTTGTACTCCATACCTAGACAAATCTTTTATGCTATATAAATTACTATGCATTTGTCAATTATTAAGGTGTCAACCTTGAATATTCCACATATCTCACCACTTGTCGATATCCTCAACACTTGGTCGCCTTTGTACACCTATTTCTTTTCCATTTAGATTGCATTTCAAGTTCTCTTACACCATTCAGTTAGGATTTCCACTTTTGAACTTACTCTAAGCTCTCAGTCTACCCATTGTAAGCACCACTTTTTGTTTAGCAACTCTTAATGTTGTCAAGTTTAGAAAATCTTATCTCCACCTAGAGATACATATTTTATAACTGGCTTAAGATATTTTCTCATCCTTCCTAATTATCGTATTGTTCGTGTTATATGGTATAAGTTTATTAGGTATTGATCCTAGCCTAGGATCCCCAATTTTAATCGTCAACCAAACATTGGTTTGATCCCTTTATTCTTCCCAAAATCGTCTAGTCTGATAGTCCAAGTTCCTAAGGTAAGGGTTACTCTTTTTGAGAAATTTTGAGTTACTTTCAACAAGCAATTCTCATAATTTCTCATGACTTCACCACTTAGATTTGATATTTTAAGTTCTTGAACAGGTATTCCCCTTACAAATTGTACGTCTACGAAAAGCTATCGTAGTAAGTGTTTTCTCTCTTAAGTTCATAATTTTCCATACCACCTATTCACTTATTCATTTTCCAATAGGTTGATCCTATCTTAGGATCCAAAATTTTAAAGATTCAATCATTATTGAATTAAGTTATGTGACATTAGTTACATTATTTATTCCTCGATATTATTTTTATTCAACTATCCCCTACCAATCAGGTTTGGTTCCACTTTGACTCAATAGTCGTTAGTTTACATGTCTATCACCTGGCAATTATACCAAAGATATTCTTTTAGCTGGGTATCCTCAATTTTAATGGTTTACCTATCATTAGGCTTATTACGATATCATTAATAGTGATGTACACCCTTTAAGCTATATACATTCATACTTATATAAAGCATTCATTTTTGAAGTATTCCTTAATTTATCAATTATGGTACTACCACCGCGTACCTAACATTCATTTTGAAAACGACTTATCAAATTTTACCATCCCCAATTTTATGAGTCAACTCACTTCTAATTAAGTTAGAACAATTTATCTTTGTGCCGGTTGCCTTTGATTTGTATTATTTTAACCTCATATCCTAGGTCCTTTCAACATTTACAAATTTTCAGTTGGCAACGTGATCCTCACACATGTAATCTTAGACATCTAACTCTTGATTAGAGATGAAAATTATTGATCTATAGTGTCTTTCATATCTTGAATTAAGGTTTCAGGCTTAGCTTCCAAGCCAAACTATTTTTTTTTTAATGTTTGTGACCAAGATTCATTGGCATCCTTGTTAGGATTAATAACTTTCTAGACAAGGTTTCACGAATCTTAACTATTTTATTTGAGTTCCAAGCATTAGAGTTACTTCTCGAAGTGTGACTATGTTACTACTTCCATTTACCTATGTAGCGTGGTGACTCGTTGCCCTTTTTTTTTAATGATCCTCGCTTAAGCTTTTCATTTGGTACGCTACTGATAAATGCACGCGCATCACACGCTTTGTAAACTCTAGTTTAAGCTTATCCATTATCCCTAATTCATTCTTGCAACAGTCATTGCAGACGTCCTTGAAGCTTGTGTAGAATCTCCCAAAAAGTTCGCTTCGACTTCCTTGCGCCATTCATTGTCATCCTCCAAACTATCCATATATCTAACAATATATTTATATATATATGGTAGCAAATAATTATCATAATAAATCTTTGTCAAATTTCTTTTATCTCATCCCATCCTTGGATTTATCATTGTATATATTAAATTGAATTTGAACTAATGTCCCATAACATTGATTTGTCTGACTTAAACTTGACCTTTAAACTTAAGGGCTCTACAACTTAGGTTTCACTAACCTAAACATTTTCCCTAGTTTCTAATACCTATACTTTGATACCAACTGTGATGACCCTCACCTGACATAGGGTCGGGTCGCCCAGCCCAGACCGCTACTCAGGCTCAATACTTAAATCGGGCTTGAACAAACGGTCTGACATGCCTAAAACAACCTGCAAAATATTAAACTAGTGCATATGTATAAATATTTCTGAAATTAAATAAACAAATCTATATGTCGTACTATGAAATTACAGTTGGGTTTCAAATTCTTAAAACAACTTAAGTCATTCAAATATTACAAAGTAGTTTAGACCAAAGGTGAGTAAGGTTTATTCTACTTAGAAGACTTGTTTAATTATAGCCCAAGTTTAATAATATTAAAACTAAATAATTAAATAAAACTACAAGGCTCACAACGAGAGAATACTGCAAACAATCGTCTTTCTTTTGTCTCGATCTAGTGCTGAAGTGGATGTGTAACAACTAGTGTCCTTAACCTGGTGATTAACGTTAATCTAAAAGTTAATTAACCCGAGTTAGGCTCGTGGTTAAGCCCAGCTTTTCTAGGTTAGCGTGTGAGTGCGATTGTTGTGATGTATTGTGTTGGTTTGTGTGGGCAATAATTTATTGAACCATAGGTTATTAATGTGAATTAATATAAAACATATAGCTGGAAAATAATTAATTAATAAATAGTCGGTATGCCTAGTGAAACACGTGTGAATCATGGGGGATCACACGGGGGACGTGGAAACAATGTGTACGCTCGGGTGTATTCGTTAGCATACGTAGCGAACGAGTAAGCAATTCTAAATACATAGGTGTATATATATTTGTATATAATGGATATAAAAATATGTATATATAAATAAATCTTAAGTTGTAAAAGAATTATTTAATTCATTGGATAAGCCTTAAGATACGTGGAGTGTCCCAAACCGTGTCACGATAGCATATGCGATATTTCAAGCTCAACACCATGGGATGTACATTGAGATACGTGATGGAGATGATGATGAAGTGAAGCTTGCGATGGGAAGGAGGATGAGGAGGTGGCTAATCAATCATCAAGTCAGGTTGATGATGAGGATGAAACCAATCCTCATCATCACCTCCTCATTGTCCTTAAGCCCTCCCAACCATCGTCACCGCCACCGCCTTCACCTCGATGTCGGTACTGCCATAATCATCATCATCATCCTCATCACAGTGGTCATCTCCTCTGTCTGGAAGCTCACATACTTCATATATTTCTTTTGGTTAATTCGTTAAGGTTTAGAGGTTGTGGTGGTGTGTGTGAGTTGTTAGGGCTATGGCCACTGGTTTGGAGATGTTAAGGAGGTTTGAGGTTCACTGGAACCTCAAGACAGTGATGGTTAGAAGTGGTGGTAGGTTGTGATTGCTGGTGGTTTGAGTTAGTGTGGAGATTGGTTTTCAATATTGAAGTTGTTGTTGTTGTTGTTGTTGTTGTTGAGATTTGAGGTTGTTGGAGGTGTGATGGAGGTATGGAGAATTATGTAAGGACTCCTTGGAGTGTCTTGGACGTGTTTGGAGGTTTCTAGGAGGCTCGGGAAATCATTGGGGTTGCCGGGGAGGAAGGCAAAGTCATAGTGAAAAGGCAACAAACGGCGTCATAGGCATGAAACCCACGACGTCACCCGTGACGTGGATTACTGTTTTTGCATAAATGTCATGCTGTGAAAGGCGTCGTGGTTTCTACCTATGGCATTCACGGCGCAGTTCACGACATCAAAATTTAAAATGTTATAACTTGAGTTTTGGTTATCGGATTAGATTTGAACCGGAGTTCTAAGATCATACAAGGACTATTTTAGCATCACAATTGACTCAAATAAACTTATATTTATGTAGATTTACCCGGGAGTTCCTTAGGAGACTTGGAAGGTGTAACGAGACTGGGAAACACAGTTCGAGGTATGTATGGATTTGCTTATTTGTCAACTTTGCCTGGTTATGTAATATATTTAGTTCATATAGTTATGGACTTAAATGGGGGCTATGTACACTGTGATATGTTTTAATAAAATGGAAAATGGTGTACGATGTGATTGGCGAAAGTAAACCATGGAGTTGAGAATAGGTTGTATAGGATATGAGTTTGGTTCTTGGCCTATACGTTAAATCCTATTTAGCTAAATAGGTTGCGATGGTTACACATTCACTAGAGAGTTTAGGATAGAATCATTGAACATTAATGGATTGACTAGATGGCGCATCGGTCAATGTGTTAGTCTAGCAATCGCATTAATGGCATCGAGGGATAATCGACCAAAGTTTTGCAAATGAAATGGGAATCACAGTATAATGGGGGAATCTTTTTTCCCCTTGGTAGGTGGGGAACCTTTTTTTCCCTAAAGGGGCTAATGACTGTATGACTTGCATCCGTTTATCTATTAGATTATATTCTTTCCATTAAGGTGAAAAATGGGTTGGCGTGTCTTATCTGTGTCAACCTATTTATGACACTAACCTGTATAAGCTCAACCATAACACTAACCCGTTAATTTTTCGTGTTATAGTGTCAATCCAACTAACCCATTTACATGATATATTATTTAATTTACTATTTTATAATTTGATATATGTAACATAAAATACAAAATTCTTTTCAACATAATATCTTATTCCTAAGATTTAGTTCAAATGATAATTGAAACTATGCATATTATTATTTTCTAAAAAATAATAATACTTTACCTTGTTATATGAAATTTTAAAATTGTAATTCAACCACTAATATAATGAAATAATAACACGAATACATTATATTAATGTTTGAAGCGAGCTAAATGGGTCATAAATGGGTTGTCGTGATTAGTCGTGTTAACCCGTTTGTGACATTAACCCGCACAAGCTCAACACTAACCCATTCATATTTCGTGTTAGTCGTGTCGTAACATCGTGTCATACCCATTTTGTCACTCTTACTTTCCATGATCACGTTAACTATTTTGAGTCGTATTGTTTTTGCATATCACTCTTGATTATTATATGGATTGTTGATAGCTTGTGAATCCGCACTTACTGATCAAGTTGGAGCGCTCATTCCAATTAACATTTTAGGAATACTAACGAGCGCTACGACTATGGAATAGAGAAGGTTTAAGAGTTTTGATCTTCTCTTCGATATAATGATTTCTTCCTTGTTTATATATTTGTATTGAATTATAGTTTTGTAGTATCACAAGGGTATGTAAGTTTTGTATAGCTGATATGTATTCCAATTTAATATGATTTTGTATATCGTATAATATTGAGAAAAGTTTTAAATTTCTCGCTGTGTATACTTTGACTTTTGCTCCAGGCTCTACTTAAGTCTGCCTGATCTATTGAGGCTTAATTAGGGCTTCAGGCCTTGTATCGCCCTAATCAAGATAAGGGATGCTATAGGATAGTCCTAAAATGTAAGTGGGTCGGGTGATCTAAAAGGGACAATAGATCTTAGTAATGTGGAAAACTCGCTTAACCATCAAATACGTAAGTAATACGTAATAAACATGCAAGGGTAGCATGAATTGAAATTGAAAAAGGAAACATTTAAAACAAGACAACGCATGGATTTATAAAACATTCATAAATCACCTCAACAAAGATTGATAAAAATATATTCAATTTAAAACTCATCATCATGCATAGGGATTCACAAAAAAGAGATACCATAGAAAATAGTAATAATATAAAGTCTTTGTTTCATTCAATGCATACTAGTTATTGACGAGAATCCGACGACTAATTCTCTTACTCTCGAGGTGATGGCAACCACTAGATGACACACAGACCTTATGTGCCCTCTTGTTAGTCCTATAAAAATAATAGTAGGTTCGTCCAAAGTTATCGTCGATATGTGCACCAAAATTGGGTTTCTATGAGAAGTTGGCCACCTCTCATGTCCTACGTAATTAGCCACAAATATTTTTATAAGGAAATAATCTCATCTTATCCACGAGAGGTAATCCCACATTCTTATCCATAAGAGGGTAAGCCCATCTCCTTACCTAGGAGAAGATAATTCATCTGGCGACAACGGCGAGTTGTCGTCGTCTCTTTTCGATAGTACCGCTCTCCCTTCTTGGGGTTCTCCAACCTCATAAACACCACCAAAGTGTAAAAAATCTCTCAAATCAACAACAAAACACCCAAAAAAAAATTCTCCACAATTAAAGACCAACATTTGAGTGTCTTTTCTCCACCTAGTCCCCACCCTCCTTTAGATGGGTCTCGAGATGAATAACCTAAGATGCTTCCATAATGGTCTCTAATTTTTTTATTCACTTTAAATTCATAATAATTAGTTCCCTAAGTAATTAAGTCACACAAATTTCACATCAAACACACAAATAAGTTAAATTACCAAAATACCTCAAAGGCGGGTCATTTAGATTTTTGGGTTGTTACATCTTATCATAGTCCTCTTCATCTCTTTTCATCAAAAATCAATATTGATTTTGAAAGTAAAACATAGAGAGAATGAGACCCGTATCAATAATCAATATTGTTTTTAGTTTACTAAGCTATAAATTAAAACATTTCTAAAAAAAGTTACAAATTAAAAAATATATATATATATATATACACTATACTTCCATTTAAAGAACGTACATATGTCTTAAAATCACTTCAAGAAATAGATATAATTGGATGAATTTTGAAAACTAACTTTACAATTCACTAGTCAACAGGCACGTGCTCCGCACGTGACGCACATCAAATAAAATATAATTATCTTGAAATTTACGAATATGATTATCAAACATTTACTACTTTAATTTATCATTTATTTTTTAAAGTAAAACAAATAAAATGGTCAATCATTTCATCTTTGATAATAGGTATCATTTCATTACACATTTAATTCATATTTTTTTTGGTAGAAATAAAGCCAAAATTGGCTTAAGTTTTAACAATGCAAGCCTTCAATCCCGCTGTAAAGACAATGAAATAGAGTTTTCACATCTCAAAAAGTGAATTCAAGTTCATTATTACATGCCTCATTGTTAAATGATCAGTGCACTTGTTATTCTATATGAGAAGTCATTTTTTTAATTGCACATGCAGTCACACGTGCATTAAAAAATTTGGAACAGATTTTAAAGAATGGCTCCCTAAAATAATAAGAACATAATGATTTACAAACTCACTGCAATTCCGAAAATTAATTAAAAGATATAGATAAATCAATTACATATATAGATCAATGTTAGACAAAAAAAAGTCCAACTGTCACTGAAACATGGTATCAATTATTTAAATCCATTCCAAAAAATGATTTAAAATAATTAAAAAAAGGAAAAATGATTTAATTTAAAAAAAGATTAGGAAAACAAAAGAGTTTTTTTTGGTATATAAACAAAAAGTGTTTTGTCCCTATACTCCCTTCCAACCCCAACCCTAGATGAAAATGAAACGTAAATATTTATCATATATGCAAGAATATCATTAAGGAGAAGCCATCAAGATCTTATTCTATGTGGTAATTTTTGGTATTAGAATATTATTTTTGTAATAAAGAAAATTGTATTAATATCCAAAACATGTTTACAAATAGAAAAATTTTAGGCGTACATCGCAATGGGTTGTGCAATTGTGATGTACGCCTAGCACTCCCCTTACAAAAATGGGGATGATTCCCTCTATTGTGAAGCTGTCTAGTTCACCTATACAAAAGAGTATAGACAAAACAAAAATTGCAGGGGGTTTTATAGAAGCTGGCCCCAAAATTGCTTGCCAACTTTCAAGGAGATCATTTAACTACCGAGACTTGAAGATTGTAGACAAACTCAAATTTGTCCCATAATTTTCTTCGTGTTACTGCAGTATCTCGATTATTTCAATTCGCATATCCAACCCTCTCTCTTCAATATTAATTGTGATGATGTCGACGTCCTTAGAGAAAACTATGTGTACATCCAAAGCCTTCAAGTGCTTCACAATAATAAATGCAAATTCATACTCCATTAGTCACTATTTCCTCACTGTACATTTTCTTCCACTTCACCTCCTTTGCACCCGCTACTCAGTTGTTCATCCTTTTTTTTTTTTTTTTTTCCTGAAACTCAGTTATTCTTCCTTAGAGAAAACTGCATGTACATTCAAATACACTTAAATAGTACCAAAAATGGCTTTAAAAAAATAGTACTTACAATCATTATGAATATGAAAAAAAGAAAGAAAATAAAAGATCACACTAATGACTATATACAACAAAGTTGAACATACCGAAAGTCCCAAAAATGTGAGCCTACCCGATGAAGATTGACGTGTAATTATTGTCCTCCCGTCCCAAGTGTTTCTCCAACTTTGAAATGCGTCAACAGAAGATTGCACTAAGAAGGGGAGAGAGACCCATCAATAAAAAAAAAAGGGGAGAGAGACCACGTTGCGTAGAGAAGAAGGGGTTGCATTTTTTTCGAAGCTGAAGTTGTTACATTTGATAGAAGAAGAGCAATATATAATGGTGATCAAAACTTACCAATTTCACTTCACAAATCCCTTGATTAAGTTATAATCGCCAAAAAGGGGAGAGGAAAAGCAATAAAAAAAAAGTATTAGGCGGAGAATGGAGAAGAAAACGCAGCAGTTATGAAAATCGCAATAAAAAAAAAAAAAAAGTTTAGAAGTCCTATCTTTAAGGAAGACGTGGTGTTTTTGCTATTTTGTAGGGACGAAAGTGGGTGTGTTGTATAGAAAATCTAAACGGTTATAAATTTTTCAAATCTGAATTGCTTGTTTGTAGGAAACGAAACCGAGAGAATTTTTCTTTAAAAGTTAGTGTCATTCCAAAAATATCTTCATTCTTAGTTCCTTCCTTTTATTTCATCAAAGAACTTGAGGGCACTTTCGAAAAGATAGGTGGCAAATAGTTTGACCGTGGAAAGTGATACAAAATCAAAACCGCCTATTAATTTGTAGTTATCAATTAAATTACCATTTTATCCCGAATTTAAATATTTGTATTAAAACACTTAGGGGCATTATTGAAAATTTTAGCCAAAAAAGCTTCACGGTTAACCGTTTCTGGTTTGCTATTATAATAGTATAGATAAGTGGTTGCTCATTGCCTTTGAATTATACTATTAATTGCCAGTTCAAGATCAAAAATGAGGACAAAAGTTTTGTAAAAATATATATAAATCATCGTTCAATTAATACACGTGTAAAGCACATGCCCGTGACTAGTAATAATAATAATAATAATCTATTATATAATAAAAGTTTTAAGGAACTTTCCACGGTGAAGCTATTTTGCCACCTATATTTCTAAAATTACCCCTGAAATCTTTACTTTCATTGGTTGAAATAAAAAAGTTAGTTAAGTGTGAGGATAAATATGGAAATGACTCTAGATTTTTAAAAAACTTCTCATCCTTCGCTCCCTACAAACTAGCGATTTAATTTAAACCCACACCATTTCCAAACAAAGCAATTTTTATCCCAAAAATATAGCCTTTACTTTTGAAGCAGTTTCCTTAACTACTTTTTTTTTTTTCGTTTTCCTAACTGCTTCTCTCCTATTGTTTCGAATAAATCATCGAGCGACAACAAAATGCAAACTTCATTAACTAAATCTGTGCCTTCTATGTACAATAGCTCTTCTTCCCCCACAGGCCCAAACATTGTCTTACTACTCCTAAAACTAGATTAGTAAGTTATTTGGTTGTTACTTTTTATTTTTATCTCAGTTTTTTCTTATCTCGATTACCATGGTTGATGGTATGTGCAATTGATGGGTATGCGTTTGTAATTAAATGGAATCTTGTATTTAAAATTGGCAATTAGCAATGGTGTTTTGGAGAATGTTGGTTCACAATTTAATGGTGAGTCTTTACTATGTAATTCAGGTTGGACCCATTTGTATATTTGGAATGTTATATTCATGGAGGTGGGTGAGATTGCATGATTTTGAATAGAAAGGTTGTGCAGTTGGGGTTTCGAGTGTTATCCGTTCCGTAATGGTATTTCATTTTTTCTTTTTCCTTATTTTTGGTGTCATATAATATTTCTTTTTAAGATAGTTGGATTAAAGTAATATTGATTTCCTTTTTCTTTTTTATTTATCACTTATTTATGTTGGTAGATAGGTTTAAGTTCTTCTTTTTGGAAGATACTAGAAATTCGACTTGGGCAAGTCGTTAGCCACTTAAGTTCATAAACTAATGCGTTTGTTTGCGACGATTTTGTTGATTTACACAGTTCATAGGTTTTGCATTTGAGGACGTACATGGAGATCAACACTACAAAGGTTGTTGCTCTCCTAGTTTGTAATTTTTTGAATTATTTTTTCATATGTCCAAAAAATGCATACTTTGGGGAGCATGCAAGAATGTTGACAATCTCTTGATCATTTGAGAAGAAAGGAATTGCGTAATTTTCCAATTTAGATATAGAAGTTGGGAAGAGATATGAGAAGGATCAAAGAGGAGAGTGCTTTTGTTCTTTTGGGTTCGAAATAATTCAAAGTTAACTGGCGGAATATCAGGGTAATTGGGGATTGATAGTATAGATGGTGTCTACTTTAGACATATTTTGGTTGTTTCAATATTCCTTTTCTCCTATTTTGTTTCATGTTTGGGAATTAAAGTCAGGGAAGGGGGAGCAATTAGGCATTGCTTTGTTCGAACTTGAACCGTTGCTTTCGAACTCGAATTCGACAAGGTAGTGCTTCCAAATTTGTCCCAATCATTGAAAGTTAAATAAAGAGTACGTAGAGGAAGATGGTGGGCACAAATTAAAGAACTAAAGTCGTCAAAATCTTGCAGGTTGCAAAACTGGTAAAATGAAATGCTTCTGATATGTTTTCAGGCTAATTGTTGGGTTGGGCAGCTGTGAGTTTTGGGGCAAATAAGGTAGTGCATTAGTTTCGTAATTGCATACTCACATGTATAGGGGAGTGCAAGCAAAGATCCCACCCAAATTGTTGATGTTTTTAATGCGACTTTGTTGTTTCTTACATAATTGTGAAGAACGCTAGAATTAATGTCCGTTGAAGACTCTTTCTCTTCTACATCAAAAGTGTCATTGTAATTATTGGCATCATCTCCATCAACGATACTCTTAATAGGTCATTTGGATACACATGTTTCTTTTGTAGAAAAGATTCAAACTTGGCAATTACATTAGGAATGTAGTTTATCCTGCTGAAAGCTTAACAATATTGCGAAGGGAATATTTTCTCATACCCTAAAATCCTCTTCATTCTGGAAAGCTTCCTTAGCGAGATGATCAGCGCAAGCTTTATTTTTGCGGAGCCCAACAATGATCTCCCAATTCTGTCCGATGCACTCTTGATATCTGCAACACAAAAGTCTTGAAAATGCCCAGTACAACTATTCCTTATCAGCTCTACAGCCTCCATTAGTCAGTCTCTACTACTAGTTTCCAAACTCTTTTTTCCCAAGCTACCTCAAGGCCATCTCTGATTCCCCATAATTCTACAGTAAGTGGTGAGCATCTGCCCAGTTTTGCTTGGTACGTAGTCTCCATACACATAATTATTTTTTAACAATACTTAAAAGAAGACATTTAGAAACACACTTTTTTTAGAAAATGAAAACAATACTCTTATATTGTATACAATCCCTTTTCTCTCAAAACTAAAGTATCACGAACACATATTGTTCATTACAAAAACCAAATAGACCAAAAAGAAGGAAACTGCAAAAATCCCAGTCCCGATGTGTTGAGTCGGCTCGCAAATCAGAAATGACCTTGCAAACATGCCTTTCTAAGCAGTTAGGACCCCTGTGAAAACCAAAGCTCTTAAAGACTTAAGACTTCACCTTCCACTAACCCTCAATTATTGATTACCTGCGAAAATCAAAGCTCATCAAGATGAATAAAACTTGCTTGATGCCCAACCAAACATGAAATCAAGATACCTTTTGATGTATTGTAAAACACGGTCCAATGAATATGCTCCCTTAACTCCAACTTGCTGTCAAATTTGGTGTAAGACGTTAATGCGATCAGAGTATGACACGCATAACTGAGAAAATAAAAAGGATGCCAAATAAAATATAAAATTGAACTAAGGAAGTCATTAAGCTTGACTTATAA
The DNA here is from genome assembly GCA_039657325.1 of Stephania cephalantha. Classification (NCBI taxonomy): domain Eukaryota; kingdom Viridiplantae; phylum Streptophyta; class Magnoliopsida; order Ranunculales; family Menispermaceae; genus Stephania; species Stephania cephalantha. The sequence continues at coordinate 33,767,135 of CM077569.1, forward strand.
TGCACTATTCAGGTTGCCCAACAAATTTGTGGAGTTGCTACTTATCTCAATTAGGTAAAACACTAAGAAAGTACCAATTAATGAAATTAAACAACACAATTCATGTGTGTGCAAATCACAGTGTAATAAATGCATTTGATATCATCAACACCTCAACTAGGCAATGCTTATCACCAGCACCAGCTTGAAGGCAAAAATAATTTTCACAAGAAAAGTTTTCCAATTAAACAAAGCAACATAAGCTTTTATACCACTTAATCCACTAGGACGTCCCTACTCCTATATTGAATAGGCCAAAATGGAAGCAACATTGAGTCCAATTGACTCTCCTAAAAAAAAAAAAAAAACCTCATCCCCTTATACCCTTTTTTTAGTACCAGAAATACATCACCACTCAACAGCAAAAATTGTTCAAAGAAACACAAAACCCATAGTATACATATGAAACCAATATAGCACAAATGAGATAATATTATATATTTACATGTCGGACTCCCAAACCAGCCTAGGCATCACACCGACCAACGTACCTGAATTGCGATCGACCCATTCACGAAACCCTCAGCACATGCTTCAAACGCCCTAAGGTAGGCTCCTAGGACCATTCGAGATCGATCCATTCATGAAATCGAGTTTACCCATATACTCCTCCTATAGCCAACCTTTCTATTCAAAATTATGCAATTTCACCCACCTCCATGAATGTAACGTTCCAAATCTATAAAGGGATCTAACCTGAATTACATAGTAAAGACTCATCATTAAATTGTGAACCAACATTCTCCAAAACACCATTGATAATTGTCAATTTTAAATACAAAGATTACATAGATTTAATTACAAATGCATACCTATCAATTGCACATACCATCAACTATGATAACCGAGATAAGAAAAAATTAAGATTACCCATTAAAAAGATTTATAGTTATCTACACTAGCATGTATAGGTACGTTTTCTAATTTATTTCCCTCTCTCTCCCAATAAACCGTTGATATTTATTCCCAAAATAAATCTAAACTCCCCTAATCTCTCTCCAAAATTCCTTTTTACTTTTATTTCTACGTTAATCTCTCACTCCCCTCAAATAAACTCTCATTAATCTCTTCTGGCTAAAAACCTCTCTTTCTCTCTCTCAAAGCACACAATCAACAACCCCCCTCTCTCTAAAAGCACACAACAAAAAAATGCACAATTGCATTTGCTTTTAAAAACCAAAAAGGCCGAAAGATCAAAATCAACAACTTTGTCCTGCGCTATTCACAATCATTGCTCGACTATTTAGAATTCAGATTTGAAGAATACATATTTCCTTGATTTCATGAAACATATGATCAATGTCATCAACGCCACCAAAGATATGTAGCCTGTTACCAACAAGATAGATGTTAAGGAAATTATAGCAGTTGCTATATTTCCGTAGTTTAGGTAGTTAGGTAGTTTCTATATTTTTGTATTTAAGTAGTATTATGAAACTTTCCTTATTTTATACTTTGTTCAGCTCTATAAATAAGAGCACTCTATTGTATTCAGTTTGCCCACATTAATACAATTTTTAGTCTCTTCTTTGAAATCTATCATGGTATCAAAGCTTGGTTTCTAGTGCTAGGTCGGTCGACCTTCGAGTCGACGACCGCTCCGTGGTGTTCTCTTCCGCTTGTGCTCGTTTGCTTTTGTTTCTCTGCTTCTATCGTTTTCACTCTTTTTGTTGTTTTTCTTTAATCGCCTCTGCCCAACATCGGTACACATATATGTTGGTGTGTTCATCGTCATTCGTTTACAATTTATGATGTCGGTGCCATAATTACATCTAGCCACATTCCGTTGTTTGACTGTCGTCGACTACGTCAACTCCGTTGACTGCCTACCGTCGACTATGTCGACTCTGTTGTTTGACTGCTGTCGACTACGTCGACTCCGCTATCTGTATGTCGTCGACTACGTCGACTCTGCTATCTGTACGTCGTCGACTCTGCTATCTTTAAGTCGTTGACTCCGTCGACTTGATATTCGCTGTACTACAGTTCCGTTGTTCTGATTCTGCCACATCAGAATCTGTTTCTTGTCGTCTTAGGTGGTCGTTGATTTGTTCCGCAACGAACCTTAGATTTGTCATCTTCGGTGGTCGTTGATATGTTCCGCAACGAACCTTAGATTTGTCGTCTTCGGTGGTCGTTGATCTGCTCCGCAACGAACCTTAGATTTGTCAGGTTTATTTATTCGATTGACAACCTCAAGTTGAACCAACTTGAGTTTGAGGGAGGGTGTTAAGGAAATTATAGTAGTTGCTATATTTCCGTAGTTTAGGTATTTAGGTAGTTTCTATATTTTTGTATTTAAGTAGTATTATGAAACTTTCCTTATTTTATACTTTGTTCAGCTCTATAAATAAGAGCACTCTATTGTATTCAGTTTGCCCACATTAATACAATTCTTAGTCTCTTCTTTGAAATCTATCAATAGACAAATCCACCAACAACATCATAGAACTAGATTGACAAACCTTCGTCGACAAGCTAGATTAGGAGATAGACAAATACACTAACAAGAACATAGAGTTAGATTGATTGACTTTCGTCGTGAAGCTAGATTCGGAACACAAGATTTCCAAACAATTCCACAATCTAATACGCCTACAAGGAGACTTATAGTCCAACAAAATTGTGGTAGAAACTTTATTGCAAATGAAAATTTTCAAAAATTGTTATTGCCATATCCAACCATTTGTCAATTTTGTGGTGCAAGAATCTTCATCCATTAAAGTTTAGAAATATGTTGTTCAAGAGGAAAAATAAATGTACGACAACCGAGTGCTCCGCAAGAACTAATAAATTTATTTAAGGATCAAAGCGAAGTTGGAAATCATTTTAGACAAAATATTTGTTCCTATAATATATCATGCCTTTTCTTTCATTTCAATGGGGGCCGTACTATAGATGAAAATCTATCTACCGGGAGACATGGTGTTTTCTCTTATCGTGCATAAGCAACTATATATATCATAGAATTGAAAGTATAACTCCTTTTGAAGGTGAAATACCAAGGATTTTACAAATATATATATATATATGATATTGAACATGAATTTCAGAATCGTTGTCAAGAGAGTAGCAATACTCATCTTGAATTAGTAACGTTGTTGAAGCAAATACTAGATGCGCACAATCCATATGTTCAATCATTTAGGCATATAGCACTACACAAAAATTTACCAAGTTGCAAAATCATAATTAAAGAACTTACATCGAGTCGACATATATATGAATTGCCAACTGCACCACAAGTTGCAGCTATCATTTCAGGCGACGATGATCCAAATGTTACTTGCAATGAAAGAGATATTATAGTTCAAATAATATCGAGAGAGCTTCAAAGAATTCTAGATACAGCTGGATATTGTGATTCACTCGAATATCCTATATTATTGCCTTATGGTCAACATGGATGGGAATTAAGTGTGCACAACAACAGTGGAAAGAGAATCAATTGTCGTGATTATTACTCATATTTGTTGCAGGTACAAATCACATATTTTTGTTTCTTACAATATAAATATATACACATTTCGAGATGAAAATTATTTTACTCAAGTTCTAATTTGCATCTACAGATTCGTCCTTCAGAAACTTCTTTATTTATTCTTGGAAGTAGACTGCTTCAATAATATGTCGTGGACATGTTAAAATTGAAACGATGAGACTACAATATATCCGAGATCATCAATCCATAATTAGAGTAGAGCTTTATGATGGATTACAAGATGCGGTATCGGGTGGAGAAACTAATGTAGGTAATTTATTTATTTAAAAAAATTAATTAATTAATTTAACATGATTTTCTGTTACCAAATGATCATTAATTTATTTTCTCCAAATTTATAGAAAATATTAAGCGTCAAACTATTTTTCCGGCATCACATATGGGAAGCCCGCAAGACATGCACCATCGTTACCAAGATGCAATGGCTATAGTCAGCAGGTACAAAAAACCTGATCTATTTATTACTATTACATGTAACATTTCTTGGGATAAAATTACTAATGAATTACTTCATGGACAAAAACTACAAGATAGACCTGATTTGACTAATAGAACATTTAGAGCCAAACTAGAGGAATTAAAATTTGATTTGTTTAATAAAGGTGTTTTTGGAAAAGTAATTGCACATGTACATGTAATAAATTTTCAAAAAGGGGGCCTGCCCCATTCTCATATTTTAATTATTTTAGATGAAAATGATAAGATCACCACTCCAGATGAATACGATTCAATAGTTAGTGCAGAAATACCATGTCATGAAACCGAGGAAAATTTATACAATGTTGTAAAAAAACATATAATCCATAATCCATGTGGTCATCTAAACCCAAATGCAGTTTGTATGAAAAATGAGAATTGTAAAAAAAGATATCTACGATCATTTGCACCTACTACCTTAGAAGGAAATGACTCATACCTATTTTACATGCGGCGAGATAATGGAATGCAAATAAATATAGGAAACCATATAATTGATAATTGTTGGGTAGTTCCTTATAATCCCTATTTGCTTTTGAAATATGATTGTCATATAAATGTAGAGATATGTTTTAGCATCAAATCTGTAAAGTATTTGTATAAATATGTCTACAAAGGCTCTGACCATGTATCTTTTGGATTATCTTCTGTGTCAATAGCAAATGATGAAATATCAAAATACCAAAATGTTAGATATATTTGTGCCCCCGAATCTTTGTGGAGAATATTTAGGTTCCAAATGAGTGCCATGACCCCTTCTATTTTAGGTTTACAGTTGCATCTTCCTGATAAACAACAATTACAATATTCTGGATATGAAAATGAAAATTTGACTCATGTTGTAAATGATTTGAATAGGTCTAAAACAATGCTTACTAAATATTTCAAAATAAATGAGTTATATATAAATACTCGACGACTGCTATATTGTGAATTCCCAGAAAATATACTTGGAATAATAGTGATAAGGAATGGAAAGAAAAAAAATAAAAGAAAAGTGGTAGGTAGGATTTACACAGCCTCACCTCTAGAAGGAGAACGTTATTACTTGAGATTATTATTGAACCATGTTAGGGGACCTATCTCATTTGATGACTTATATACTGTTGATGGACTAAAAATTGCACATTTAAAGAATCAGCAGAAAAGAAAAGCATTCTTGAAGATGACAATAGCATTAGTGAAAGCTTACGAGAAGTATCAACCGCACATGCCTTCTTCATTGAGGAGATTGTTTGCTGTTGTCTTAGTATTTTGTGCGCCGATTAGAGTACGTGATTTATGAAATGAATTCTATTATTACATGATAGAAGATTATGTAAATGCGTGTAGCTTATCGTTAGAACCAAATAGTGTTTATTACATGAAACTATGTATTGACAACATTGACAATATTTTAATACAATTTAATAAAAGAATAATAACAAACTATGACATTCCACAATGTTCTCTAAATTTAGATATCTCAAATGTTGCAAACTTAGTTCTTGAGGAACAATCTATAACAATTTCATTAGAAGACATGGAATCTATAGATAAATTAAACTCAACTCAAAAAAACGTATTTGATAGTATTATTGAGTGTGTAACTAACGAAACAAGTTCTATTTTTTTTATTGATGGTTCTGGTGGTACTGGAAAAACATTTCTATATTGTTCAATTTTAGCATATTTAAGAAATAGAAACATTATAGCAATTGCAACAGCATCATCTGGAATAGCAACTACATCATTAGCTGGGGGTCGCACTGCGCATTTGCATTTTAAAATACCTATAACTTTAAATTCAACATCTACATGTTTTATAACTAAACAGTCACACGTAACAGCTTTGTTACGATTAGCTACTATAATTATTTGGGATGAAGCTACTATGTGTCACCGTCATGCTTTTGAAGAATTAGATAGAACAATGCGGGATATTACTGATGTAGATATTCATTTTGGAGGAAAAACGGTAATATTATGTGAGGATTTTCGACAAGTATTACCTGTTGTCCCTAATTAATGGAACTAGAGCTCAAACTATAGAAGCTACTATAGTGCAATCATATTTATGGCCAAATGTCAAGATATTCCATTTAGAACAAAATATGCGTGCAATAAATGATAGATTTTTTGCAGAATTTATATTACGAATAGGAAATGGGCAGGAACACTTTATAATGGATGACATTATTAAGTTACCTGATGAATTTGTTATACCTTGGCATGGAGAACACCTTGTTAGAGATCTAATCAAACATAAATTTCCTTCATTTGAGACCACATCCAACAAGAACAATAATGAATATATAACTAATAGTGCAATTCTAAGTCCTACTAATGACGCAGTAGATCAAATAAATAATGAAGTTGTAGGAATGTTCCCAGGGAGTGAAGTAACTTATTACTCATTCGATAGCATAGAGGATGACAACTTGCATTTATACCAGCAAGAGTTTTTAAACTTCATATCTCCTGGTGGATTACCTCCACATAAATTAACACTAAAACTAGGAGATCCAATAATGCTAATTAGAAACCTTGACCCAAAAATTGGTTTGTGTAATGGTACACTCTTAATTTGTCGAGTATTTCATAGAAATGTCATAGATGCTGAAATTGCAATAGGAGAGTTTCGCGGAACGAGAGTTTTCATATCACGAATACCTCTTAAACCATCAGAAAATATTAAGTTACCCTTCAACTTTATTAGGAAACAATTTCCTATTAAATTAGCTTTCGCATTGACAATTAATAAATCACAAGGAAAAACTATACCAAATGTTAGAATTTATCTTCCGGAACATGTGTTCAGTCATGGTCAACTATACGTAGCTTTATGACGAGGTGTTTGTTCAACTCAAACAAAAATATTAATTAAAAATGAAAAATTAGATAGAAAAGTAGGTACATTCACAAAGAATGTTGTCTATCGTGATGTCCTTTTCAATTGTAATTCAACATAATCATAACACATATTTTTGATTTGATATCATAAGCAACGTAATTGTATAGTGTTTTATCTCTTTCTTTTTGTACATGTACACATGTATTTCTAATATTTACCATGCGATTGTGCTTTTTTCATATTAATTATCTTGCTTCATATACTTTCTTATTATTTTTTTAACATATCGCATGTCAGATTATTGGCAAAAATATAGTAACAATATTTTCATTTTTTTTATAAATACTTCATGATCATAATCAATATTTATGACACCTAAGCCTCCACACTAGATACCAAATTGGCAACATTTGGTGTTAAAAGTAAGGATGAATATATTTGAAAACTGTGTAAATGTTGATATATTTTTGCCTACCTCTTTTTTAACTTCGCCAATAGAAGACATCCATTGTCGGTCCCAAGCCCGAAAAAAATTAAAGGAGGAAGGAAAAGGTTGGGTAACAATATATTTAAACAATTTTAAAGCATTTTTTCATCAACAAAAAAGTTTGTGCATTACTTGCGATAATGTCAAAAATCCATTTAAATCAGTACTAACATTTTTTTAATTTGTTTTCTTTATAAGATGACTATCTAAATCAGGTCTTAGACACTGTTGAAGTTTCAAAAGTATTCAATTGAAAGGTTATGATATTACTTGGTCAAATTAAATTGAGTGTTATTTTATATATCCATTGCTGATTGTGACAAAGTAATAAGTTACCAAAATTGTGTACAATTTGGCAGTGAATAATGTGCACGTAGCTTAATTGTTGTTGACAAAATGCGAGTTGGACTTAATGTACTTCTCTTTCGATTATAATGAATTTTCACTTTTAGTTTTAATATCTTCTCAGGTAGTGTGGTACCATGTATCTTAGAGAAGAAGCAGTACAATTTTCCTTAAATGCAAGAAGGACATTTGAGGAAGAACACAAGGCTATCTTTTTTTTTTTTTTAGTATGATAGTCTTTTTTCTTTCTTTTAAGTATGATCATATAGACGAGGGACAACTGATTGCATAATGTTTTGCCCCGACTAATCCTAGACTTGAGAATGATAGGTCAATAAAAATGACAACTTATCCTTAAAAATTAATTAAAGCTTCTTCATTCATAAACTCCAATTCAAGACTTCTGATTAATAAGGAAACCAATTTCTTCCTATCATAGTCCTCCTCATTTTTTTTTATCAAAAAACCAATATTGAAAAATCATCAATTGCAAAAAATAAGACAAAAACTCATTTGATCATGATATATCATGTGTGACATAGAGAACATTTTTGATAAAAAAAAAATATTGGGTCCTTCAATTATATTTTTTTTTAAAATAGAAAATATTATACCACGAATAGAGCCTGAAACAACGCCTCAATGTTCTCTTTGGACACGAGCCTTAACTCAAGACTCCAAAGTTTATTTTTTAATTTAATACTCTTCATTTACGTAATTTCTATCTTTTTTTAAATGCAAGATGGATCATCCGTACTTATGTGTTCTTCACATTCTAGGCTAGGTATGACTATTCTACAATTTATTTATTTATTCATCATTTTCTTACTTTTGATATTTTAAATTTGGGTAGCGCTGTTAAATATCTAATCATGGTTGTTTCAGGGCGAATTTATAATCAAGTGTACACTCCAACACACAATATTGAAGTGTCCACTAACATCGATGCCATAGGAATTCATGTATATATGTGAATTTCCTCTCCAAATATGCCGTCTAGTTATTTGAGCAGAGTAGATGATGTCCACGTCGGACTCACTTGAGATGAGGTTGATCATTGCGATAAGTTCTCTTTAGAAAATATGACCTCTTAGGTTCTCATGGAAAAAGTGTGCATCGTCAAGGTGAAAGTTCATCTCCCACAAAAAATCTCTTGGATTCTCAATCCAACTGCACGGCGACATAGTCTCATAGAGGTGGTGTAGGAAAGGGTTAAAAGTACCAAATTTTATTTGCTTCAAAACCAATATGAGCATGCTAGAAATTGGGCTCACATGCGAAGCATGTGCCAGTCCAGATAGTAGTTGACAGTCCGTTATTGGTTTTTTTTTTTTTTTTTTTTTTCCTAAATAATCTTTGAATTGGGGGTTTAGGAGGGTTTGAACTTTGATACTGAATTTGAGTTGGGAAGTTGCGATTTTTCGTCTAATTGTAGGACATCCTTACAAAAAAAAAAATTAAACGAATTGAATCTACAACAACGTCAAAAACTGATTTTTTTTTTGAATCCCACATATTTAGCGATTTTATTTGAGAGTTTCTAAAACTGGTTTTTTTAATTGAATCCTTTATATCCACTTTTGATGGAACGGTAACTTATTGTATCTTTTCCTCTTCTACTTATTCCCGTTTTTTTAGATTGATCTGCATCAACTGCTCCAACAGATTTTTATCGGTTCTTTCTTCTCGAATCGGATAATTCTCGGATCCGATCGAATTTTCATGCTATTTTTTCGCAATTACCCTAGAAGTTGAAATTGAGCGAGAGATATAGAGAGGACTTAAGTGACAACAAAGAAAGTCGGTGAATCGCAGAGTTGACGACGCTACAATAGGTGAGGTAAGTGTATAATTTAAAATTTTTCCTATTCGGTTGATTATCTATAAAGATTACTTGCAAGTTTTGTCAATCGTTTTCTTAATTCAGGGTGGTTTATAAGCATTACTATGATTTATGATTATTAATTATGATTAACCGCACCACCTACTACGATTAATGAATATCTCGTAGTCATGATATGTAAGCTTTAAATTTCATTAACATTTTGGATCTTTGAATGTGAGCAACTTTGTCGCCACCCCAAGTTTAATCTCTTTCATGTCATTCATAAGTGTGGATTTCCATATGCATGTATACTAGCTTCGCTTTGTTACTACTATTTTCCACCTTTGTTCAACATAGACCTTCCTTTTTTGGGGGGTTGATCGGCTACTTGAAATCTTTGTTTATAAATTATGTTGTGCTTCTTTAGCGAAGGCAAATTTAATGCTCTACCCATTTATCTTAAGAGACCTAATTAGTGAGTTGTGTTCCCTATCCAAGTATAGGAAAGAAAATGACCTTTTGTGATATGCTTTATGTAGGCCATCATATTGCTTGATATTCATATTGTGCGTGTTCAATGCGGACATGTCTTTGCACATACTTCCCTTTGATTTGATCATGTAGGGTCATCACCCCATTACCTCTCTTATCTCACTTTCATCAATTCTACTACTAATCACTTCTCCACCCATGCATGATGTACGTATATCGATCCTTAAAAGAAAAATATATTTTCCATTTCAACTCTTACAGATTGGAACTAACACAATAGAAGCAAAGATAGCATATCTTTATAAATCAAATTAAGGGTGTTGAGATTCCTAGCAATTCAAGTCCCAAAAGTTATACGATCGGCTACAATTCCACAAATGTAGATCCTCTCGATTTTTTTTATCTTTTTCCCTTTAAAAATGACTACAATGGGGAATAATTACTAAAGAAATTTGTCCGAGAAGACTAATAGTCTTTTATTTTTTTTAAAATGGTATGATATGATATGTAAGTTGAAGTTTGATTGCATTGGGAGGAGAGTAATGGTAGCTCTTCAAGCATGTGAGCTATCTTGAGGAATAAAAAAATTGATTGATGAGGTGGAAGTTTAGGTCTCAAAACTTTGGTGTGTGAAAGAGGGCATAGGAAGGTGTTTATCATCATTAATTGAATTCTAACAACGGTTGTGAGACCATAAATCAAATTTGATTCACATTTAACAACCTCAACATACTTTGGGGCTACCTTATTAACTAAAGTAAGTGGAAAAGCATCTAAAAAAATTTTATGATCTAAAAAATATAAAATGTATTTTGTTAGAAGTAATTGTAATAAATTTTGAAGTATTTTGTTAGATATACATACTTTTACAATCTAAAAAATTCCTCCATGTATACCATTTCATAATATTGATCAACAATTCAATAATATAGCCGCTACCATGAATGAACAACGGAATCGTCGTCGTTTATCTCAAAGGCAACGACGTCAAAATATGTCAAACTCGCTAGAGATCACCTACTCGCACTCGACGAAATCAAGAGACTCCTGAGACTATTGAACAAAGAAATGTTCGACATCAAAGATATTTACAACGCTACAATTCCATAGAAGGTACATACAATTATATTCTTAATTAATTTATTCACTACTTCTTTTATATGTTCTTACTAATATAATACACCATGTTAATTATTATGTATTTTATAGGTACATCTACAAGTACTTTTGCAAAATATAATACAACCGCTTCAAGGTTGACGCACATTCGTCAAATTGCTAGGTCAAGGTCTTCCGAAATGGAAGGTACCAATTAAATTAATTTAGTGGCTATGTTTTACACATATATTGATCTCATGCAGACACCTATATTTATCTACCTAGAGCACAATCGAATAGATTGAGTTTGAGGAGGAGAAGAGATGATCTCGCTTTGGCATATGGAATTCAATCCAACAATAACATTGAATACATTCCTTGCAATATAATAATAATAATAATAATAATAATAATAATATTAATAACTTTTTAATTGATGATCAACTCAAATTTGTGATTTATTATATTCTTTTTTGTGCATGTAATAATAATAATATTTAACATTTCATGGACTCATATTTATCAACCCAATGAGTCTTTTTTTTTCTGATAAGAAATCAATGAGACATACTGACAATTGAGAGACTAATTGCAGTCAATTGACAGATATATGCATTATTCTTCTTCAGCGTGGATACCTCTCCTCCCTCGGCAAACCCATCTTCGCATGTTACTGAGTCTGTCATGGCTCCGCTCACCATGTGATAGTTTATGAATAGAATATGTTTATTGTATTAATGTTGGCAAATTGAGTACAATATGTTGCTCTTATTTATAAAGCTGAACAAAGCATAAAATAAGAAAAGTTACCTAAACTATTGAAATACCAAAATATAGAAACTTAATAAATACTTAAACTATAGAAATATAGCAACTACTATAATTTCCATTAACACCATGATATTGGCATCGTCGTAGCTTTTTGATTCAAAGTACTTGATAGCATCTTGCATTGAAGATATGACATCACAGTACAACTCCAAGCAATCCTCTAAACAGCTCTTGCGGTAGGATTTCTTACTCTCTTTCTTCAAGAGCTTCTCGATAAGCGAATACGTGTCCGTTGCATTGGCCTCTACTAGTTCCATCGCAGCGACCCCGAGTTTCTGGAGGTCCGTGGTCTGGCTCTTAGGGACATGTGGGAGAGATCCAACACAGAAGTTGTAGTTGACGTTTGTGTCAGTCTTGGCAATTTTGTGCGTTCTATGAGATCATGACCAGCGTTGGACTTGGAGGCACCACAAAGGACTGCAAAAGTGAAGACAAAAACTAAGTAGTGACGAAAAGATAACGAATTACTCATCTTCTCTAGCGCGCCTGTTTGGTTTGGTTTGGTTCGGTAAAGCAAAGCAAATGTAATGTTTTGAATTGTTTTTTGAATGAAAGCATGAGAATTAGTTGGTTAACTTATAAGCATAACTGATTACACGTGGATTCTCTCCTAAAACTGTCCCCTAAAATCATAAAATCCTTTTGGATGAATCCGTGATTGAATTCGTAGGCTATGTATTCAGCACCAGCTGCGTGGCGCTGCGGCGCAAGCCTTGGCGCTGAAGTGTCCACGTTAGCGCCAAGCAGGGGCGAATCCAGGATTTTTGATAGCCCTGGGCTATAAATATTTTTTAAATTATTATTTTTATATATTATTATGTATACTTTAAATAAATTATACCACTATATATATATATATATATATATGCATCCATGACAAACATAAAATTAGTATGGTTATCGCATAAATTAAGCCACAAATTATTAAGCAAAAAAAAAAAACATTTGAACACAAACAATTGTAATGGATCAAATGAAACCAAAGCAATAGATAATGAGTTCAATTGAAGTACCTTGAATGAAAAATTGTTGTATACTTGTCACAAACATGACGCGATCAATGAAAAGTGTATCAAATTTGCAAAACAATGTAGAATCAAATATAAATTATATTGTTAGGTAAAGAATAAAAATAATATTTAAATAATAAATTATATAAAAATTAGAATATGAAGAAAAATAACCTATTCTAATGCATTTTACCTAGCTAACTTCATGTTCATCCATTTGGACATTCATTACTAGACATCAAATCAATAGATTATGTTGAAGCTCGTATAAAAATATGAGATTTTTGACAACATAGTTATACAATCAATCTCTTTCTTATAAAAAAAAAAATCCAACTAACAAAACATCAAAAACCAACAAGTTAAGAAAAATTAAGAACTAGCATATATTTTTGCTCAATGATTTCCACATTAAAAAAATATCCCTTCGAAAAAAGACATACAAAAAAAAAAATATATATATATATATATATATATATAAACTAACATACCTCTTTGCTCGCACTTTGTAAAAGAACCGTTAATCTATCCTTGTAATATAGTGCAATCTAATGAAAAAAAATAAATGTGGAGCAATGAAATTAATCCCAAAGAGATGGATTGGTTTCTTCAAACACAAAAAGAATAGAGGTAGAAGACACAGGACAATAGAATTTGAAATGATATTGCTCCAAAAAACTTCAAAAAATGTAAAGAACTTACATTCGGTGAGTGTGAGAATGGTGCGAATGTGCCGAGAGTTTTTTTTTGGTCGTGCGTTCGTTTTGGCCGTATGTGCGTTGCAAATTTTTTGATTCTTAACGTAGGGTTTGAGAGATTTTTGGGGTGGGCTTAAATGTGTTTTGGGGCTTAAACAAAAAGAAAAAAGAAAAAAAAAATTTGGGCCTTGCCCTGGGCTGCAGCCCAGGGCAAGGCCCATGTAGATACGCCACTGGCGCCAATACTAGAATCTTCTCTGTTTCTGGCGCTGAAGTGTCGGGTGTGTGCCTCAGCGTCCGGAACGAATAGATGCGAGTTTTGGGTGTTATTTGATCCGTTTTTTGTCCGTTTTTTTGGTACCTATTGATAAGCCGTTAATTATGTAGTATTATATAAGGTATTTTTATATTTTTTTATGGTTAAGTTTTTAAAATATTAGCTTAATTGTCTTTATTTATCACTTATAGATTTATGGGGTGCACGATCGAAACCGGGGGTGAAAAGTGTGTGAAGCAAGCATTTTGAAGATCCGTAGCGAGTTGCATCAAAAAGTGCATTGCACATATCTCGAGGCAGAATTAGTGATGTGCATAAAAACGTTGGTGCTAGCAGGAGATATATACATGGCTTACATGGATGCAAGGAAGTTATATAGTGGAAGATGACATCATGATGATGTCATGTGGTTAATGTGTTAATACTTTCATGAATTAAGATAGCATATGTCGTGCTTTCTATTTTGAAAGAACAATCATGCCTGAGATAGATCTATCAAGGTTGATTTTCATGTCATGAAAGCTTTTGGATACGCCTCGATAGACGTACCAACAAGAGATGGAGTAACATGATGGAAAGATATAAGTTGTTTAAATAGAAGTGCAGTGACAGACGGTATTGCTTTGGAGTTTGATCAAAACTGTTCAACGTTTCCTAACCCCTGATCTGTCTCGATGTGCATGTAACATCAAGAAACCTAATTGACTGAAATAAAAACAGAGTTGTTTTTTGTCTCGGCAGTATTTGATTTCCCCCACTATCGGCTATTCGATTATCTCCCTCTCCACTTCTATTCTTGTTAATTTATTTTGTTTTGTATTCTTCAACTATAAGAGACTAATCTCATGGCCTAGGCAAGACTATGGCGGAAGTTCGACTATTCTTATCTATGGATTTGTAAGATTTATTTATTTTCAATTTAATTGCTTTTGATGGTGTTTTATTTCATTTGTTATTGATTGATTAATTAGGGTTAAATTTATATTTAAAACTTGATTTAACTGCCAGTGAGTCATAAGCATCCGTCCTTATGCAATAAGACCACACTAATGGCAATTGACCATACCAATTGATTTGCCTCTTTTCGGACCGGTTAAATACCTTGGGGATCTAGGCTAAATCGGACATACTAGTGATCCGATTGTCTAGGTGTATGCCTTCACAAAACCCATTGCGGTCATCATGTTAAACCTAATGCGCTTGAGTATAGGGTTATACGATTGGCTAAGGAAGTAGTCACTGTCGTATCTTAGTTATCGAGATTAGGAAGTGCGAGGAACCACGTATGTTACCGAATCTATAGCTACACTAAGATACTTTTGATTTGCATATTTTACATAAATTGATGATCAAATCCAATCTTTTTTTATCGAACCAAACTTGCATGTTTTGACCTAGGTATTTTTTATTAATTGATTTTAAAATAATTTCCATTGTTTTATTTATTTTATTGTTATTTAGATTAGTTAATTTGTTCATTCTCTCAAAACCCCTGTTTTTTTCTTTTCTTTTCGTTTAGAACCTTAGAAAGATATCAATCTCTGTGAGATCGACCATTTACCACTATCTACAAAATAGTTGGTTTAGGCAATATATTCTTATTGACGCGTTTGATGTACGTCACCTATTTGCTGACGCGTTCGACACGCGTCACCTATTCGCACCAAAACTCACCTATTTGTGGATAGACACAAATCTCTTTATTTTCTATAAATCAAAGTGATCTAGTACGTACAAAACACATTGAGAAACATTGAAACACAAAAGGCTTTTGAATCAAAGTGTATTCTTGAGTTCATAGCATCATTCTCTCAAAGTTCTTCAAAGAGTGTTTTTGGTTGGAGTTGTGTTACACATATATCATCTAATAACCATTAAAGACTTGATTGTATCCTGAAGGTAAATTTCGATTTTCCCATTGTGTGTACTCGAATTCGACTAGTAGGAGGAAATCTTGTCTAAAAGAGAACGATTACCCGCCTCAAGTCTTTGTTTGGTTCTTCTATTCTCATCTTGATTTTTTTATCTAAAGCTTTTTGTTCCAACAATTTTTATACAAGATTACTTCATCAATTGCTTCTTTGACTTTAGACAAAATTTCACAAACGAATGGGAATGGCGGCTCTTCATTGTCCTCCAAACTCAATTCTAATGGCGGTTTCATTCCTCACTCCATTCAAATCATGAACCATAATTTGTCTCGCCTCAAAAGGTTTGACTACGACAACTTCACTCGTTGACAAAAAAAAGTGATGTTCTTTCTTATATCTCTCACGTTGGCATACATCATTGATGATGCGCTAGAGACCCTCCTTGAACCAACCCCGGATGATTCAAACGAAGTGGTGGATTGACGTGTCGTGAGGAAGGCAAATGACTACCTTTGCTGGGGGTACATACTTAATGCACTCTATGACAATGTCTATGCGACGCATCAAACCATTGATTTGGTGAAGGAGTTGTAGACTGCGCTAGACACCAAATACCGAATTGAGGAGTCTAGCAATTGTAAGTTTTTAATTTCAAATTATTTGGATTTTAAGATGACCAATGACAATTCTTTACTTACTCAAGTTCATGACTTGCAAAAGATCGTTGGTGATCTTAAAACGGTTGAAATCTCTCTTGAAGAAGAACCTCAAGTAGGTGTAATTATTTCCAAGTTGCCTACAAATTGGAATAATTACAAGAAGAAACTCATTCATGCGGAGAAGAGTTATACTCTTGAATCCCTCCAACACCATCTTTGAATTGAGGAATACTCTAGAAAGAGAGAGAGATGGTTGGAGATGACTTGAATTTTGAATCCGGTTCAAGGGCAAATTTAGTGAAATCTCACTATTTCAAGAAATTTAAGGCCAATAATGATTCAAAAGTCAAGGGATTTGCTAATGAAAACACTTCAAACAAGAAAAGAGAAGTGTTACTATTGTGACAAACTAAGACACTATGCACGAAAGTGTCGTTCCAAGAAGAAATTCTTGAAGAATGAAGTGGTCAAGGAAAGTCACAATGTGGAGCGCATGGACATGAAACTCATAGCAATAGTTTGCCAAGCCAATTCGGTTGTAAATGAAGTAGGATGGTGGCTGGATACCGGCGCAACCATACACATTTGCACGGACCGTAGTCTTTTCAAGACATACGAAGATTTCGCCACTAGTGAAGAAGTGCGCATAGCGAACAACAATCGCACCAAGGTGGTTGGCAAAGGAACAGTGGATATCAAGCTTACTTCGAGAAAAGTTTTACATTTGATTAATGTTTATTATGTACCTGAAATGTGTAAGAATCTTGTATCCATTGACCTCCTTAATAAGAGAGGTTTCTGTCTCGTCTATGAATCGGATAGGTTTATCTTGTCCAAGGGAGGTGTTCCTATTGGCAAGGGGTAATCATGTAATGGTATGATTAAGTTGAATGCAATAACAGTAAATTATTCTTCTTATATTGTTGACTCATGTTCTTGTATTATTGATTCATGTTCATTATGGCACGGTAGATTAAGCCATGTTAATTGTCGTTGCATTAGGAATATGCATAACTTAGTCTTGATTACTGATTTTAAGATAAATCATGATACTAAGAGATGTGTACAAAAAAAAGACAATCACATAAATCAGTTCAAAGATTTTTCGAAATTCTTGATTTAATACATATTGACATATGTGATTTGAAAACTCATGTTACTTTTGGTGGAAACAAATATTTTCTCACTTTTATCGATGATTTTTCAAAATATTGCTATGTTTATCTTTTGAAAAACAAAGATGAGTTTTATGAAAATTTTCTTGTTTTCAAGTTGGAAGTTGAAAATCACCATAACAAGAAAATTAAGGCTCTAAGATCCAATAGAGGTGGTGAGTATTGTTCCAAGGAGTTCACAAAATTTTGTGAGACTAATGGAATTATACATCAAGCCACGACACCTTATACACCATAATAAAATGGTGTAGCGAAAATGAAGAATAAAACTTTAGTAGAGATGGTTAATTCCATGCTAATAAGTTCTAACTTGTCTTTAAACTTATGGGAGGAAGCCATTCTTTCGGCTTGTTTTTTTTTTTGAATAGGGTTCTATTAAAGAACACTAATGTCACCCCATATGAGCTTTGGTTCAAGCGAACCCAATTTTAAGAAACTTAAAGTTTGGGGTTGTTTAGCTTATGCAAGGAAATCGGATTCAAATAGGCCTAAATTAGGAAATGAAACTTATAAATGTGTTTTCATTGGTTATTCAAAGCATAGTGTGACATATAGATTCTTGAATTTGGAAACAAATGATATAATTGAATCTATAGATGTACAGTTCTTTAAATATTTAAGTAAAACACATGACATGCTTTTGCATCCGAATTTTGGGAATCTAGAGGAGTTGCCTCAAAACTCTTCTAATGAACAAAGTCATGAGAATCTAGAAGATTTGCCTTCAAATTCTTCTAATGAACAAGGGAATCCTCCTACTAATGATGGTGAGAACGATGAAGTAAGGAGAAGTAAAAGGCAGAAGATTGATAAATCTTTTGGCCTGGATTTTATAACCTACTTGGTTGAAGGAAATAGATGTGAAATTAAGGAACAAACAAAATTTCTCCTTAATGTTGATAATGATCCTATTTCGTTTCAACAAGCAATTTCATCAAGGTATGCTTCATTTTGGAAAGAAGCGATCAATGATGAGATGAATTTGATATTATTGAATCAAACTTGGGTACTTTCTGATCTTCCAATGGGATCAAAGGCAATTGGGTGCAAGCAGGTATTCAAAAGAAAATTGAATGTTGATGGAACTATAAACAAGTTCAAAGCGCGTCTAGTATCTAAGGACTATAGAAAAGGCATGACATTGATTATTTTAATACATACACACCAATTGCAAGAATACTATCCATTCGGGTGTTGATATCTTTTGCTGCTATTCATTATTTAGTTATCCATTAAATGGATGTGAAATGACTTTTCTAAATGGTGATCTAGAGGAAGAAATATATATGGAACAATCGAAAGGTTTTGTTATGCCAGGTCAAGAGAAGAAAGTTCGCAAATTAGTAAAATCTCTCTATGGCTTGAAGCAAGCTCCTATGCAATGGCATTAGAAGTTTGACACAGTTATGAAATCATTTGGATTCAAAGTCAACGATGCTGATAAATGTATTTATAGCAAGTTTGACAATGATGTTGGTGTTATCATATGTTTATATGTGAATGACATGCTAATATTTGGGACTTCACTAGCTTTAGTTGAAAAACTAAACGATTCTTATATACTAGCTTCGACATGAAGGACTTAAGAGAAGCTGAATTAATTTTGGAAATCAAAATCTTACGATAAGATAATGGTCTTACATTATCTCAATCTCATTATATTGAAAAGATTTTGAAGAAATTTGGTCATTTTGATCAAAATTAAGTTTTTATTCTTACCGAGCCTCATTTAAAACTAGTAAAGAACACCAGTAGGTGTTTATCACAACTAGAGTATTTTAGTATGATAAGAAGTCTCATGTATGCTATGCATTGCACAAGACCAGATATAGCTTACGCAGTTTTTATGCTATGTCGGTTCACAAGTAATCCAAGCAAACAACACTGGGATGTGGTTGCCAGGATCTTTAGATACCTAAAGGGGACTTTGAATTATGGTCTACATTTTAATGGGTATCCCTTAGTCTTGGAAGGTTACAGTGATGCTAGTTGGAATAATGTGGAGTCAAATTCCAAATCAACTAGTGGATGGATATTTACGCTAGGAGGAGCAGCTGTTTCTTGGAGCTGAAAGAAACAAACATGCATTTTTTATTCAACAAAGACATCAGAAATAATTGCCCTGGCAGATGCAAGAAAGGAAGTGAAATGGCTTAGGAACTTGTTAATGGAGATACCATTATGAAACAAGCCATGTCCGGCTATATTAATCAATTGTGATTACGAAGCAACTCTTTATAAAGTCGCAAGCAAGACTTATAATAGAAAGTCTAGACATATAAGTCTAAGACATAATCTTTTGAGACAATTACTCAAAAATGTGGTTGTTAACAATTGATTACGTGGAATCTAACAAGAATTTAGCAGATCCATTAACAAAGGGTCTAGTTAGAGGTATGATGTCATAGACATTAAAAGGAATGGGACTTAAGTTTGCCTAATTCGATCGTTACTTGATGGGAACCCAACTTAATTCTTGAAAATACAGAATAAGTTCAATGTGGAACTAACAAGTCAAGTGGAGATCATGGAACACTAGAAAATTTATATTATAAAATGTCCCTTCCTGGTTCTAGTGTTGTTTATGCATGACGGAGGTTGACAATTGGGTCTTAATAAGTTGAATAGAGTGACTCATATATTCACTTAAGTAGACTTACCTATATGAGTGTAAAAGTGTGACTGCTTCTTATGGGCCTAACCGACTCTGGAGCACTCAAGAAAGTCAGGATTTGCATAAGACCATAATGTGCAATCAACATAACACTTTTACTAACACGAAATTTGTATGTGTGATATTTCCGATTTTGTTGCAAGGGTTTTTGGTTCAAGATCTGTTCACCATAGAACCTGATGAAACTTTGAAGTATTTACACTAAGTGAAAAGTTCAAGCCCAAAAGACACTTCTTATTTATGTATCGATTTTGCAATTATGTGATATGTTTTTAGTCACGTTATTTCCTAAGTGTAATTTTCAATTTATATGTCCATATAATTTGAAAAGGGGGGAAAATTGTAGAAAATAAAAAAAGGTTATGTGGTTGCGCTGACGCGCCTGCCTCATCGCCAAGATCAGAATCTTTTTTGTTTCTGGCGCTGAAGCGCCAGGTCGGCACTTCAGCGCCCAAAACGAATAAGTGTGAGTTTTGGGTGTTATTTGATCCGTTTTTTGTCCATTTTTGGTACCTATTTGCACCAAAACTCACCTCATTGTGGATAGACACCAAATCTCTTGATTTTCTATAAATCAAAGTGATCTAGTACATACAAAACATATTGAGATACATTGAAACACAAAATTCTTTTGAATCAAAATGTGTTCTTGAGTTCAAAGCATTATTATCTCAAAGTTCTTCAAAGAGTGTTCTTGGTTGGAGTTGTGTTACATACACATCATCCAACAATCATTAGAGACTTGATTGTATCCTGACATCAAGTTTCGATTTTTCTGTTGTGTGAATGCAGTTTTGACCGGTAAGGAGAAATCTTGTCTAAAAGAGAGCGATAACACACCTCAAGTCGTTGTTTGGTTCTTCCATTCTCATATTGATTTTTATGTCCGAAGCTTTTTGTTCCAACATGCTATCATTTTATAATTTAGAAACAAATTTAAAACATTTATTCCTAAAGTGGTATGCTTGCTTGATCAGTTCACAAATATTTTGAATCAAGAATCTCTCAGATTTACTAGAGATTGTTTCCATCTTTGTTTCTATACTTGAAAGTAAACATATATTGATTTCTTGAGGTCTCCTTTTATTATGACTAGTCAACGGGCATGTGCACTGCATGTGAGCGGTAAAGAAGTGATAGATGGCCCATAGTTTTTCCTCGACTTCTTTGGAAACATTTTTGTTCAATTAATTATTAAATCTAAATGTTTTTTCTAATGACTTCTTAATTGTTTTATTAAGTGATTTTGAAGTTGAATAAAAGCTTTTGCTTGTCTGAGGTCCATAATATAAAAACAACCCAAAAACTTATAAGAGAGTGAATTTATTTATTTTTAAGGGACTAAAAATACATAAGTTTCTCATTCAAAAAAAAACAAAACAAAACTAAATGAAAATGACTTACAAACTGTGTTATATTAAGATTGGATAAAAAACTTTGGGTTGTATTAGGTGCCTAGATATATCAATACTCCTCTTATACAACGAATTTACCATAAATCTTTTTTATGAATAGTTGTAGAAGCAATTTTGAATTTCTTGTTTGACTGGAAGTCATTATTTATGATGTAACTATGCTTTGAACTTGACGTGTCCCAAACTTGAATATGCTCAAACCATCTAATACACAATCAACTTGAATATGCTCAAACTATCTAAAACATCATCAACTATCATTAAAAATCAAATGCACATTGATATATGAAGAAACACACTAACCAAACTTTCCTAAAAAAAAAAATAGGTACAACATTATTTTCACAGCTTTCAATTGGCCGACCTTTTAGTTCAATTCCCATTAACTATATATCTCATGTTATAGATCATTTAGGTTTATATAACCAATGCTTCTCACCTATCCTTTCAAAACTATGATCACCAAAGTCATGCAAAGTAGCAGAAGGCACTGCAGTTATGTTACTCCACTGTCCTTATCATGAAACATCCTAAACACATAAAACTTACACCATCATCCCACAAAAAAAGGAAAATCACATGAACCTAGTTACTCATCAATTACCCAAAGCATTTGCAATACATGAGAAGAAAGGTGAGAATAATTAAACATCAGTCTTACTCTTACCCATCAATCTTTTCTCCCAGATCATGCATCATCATAGACTCGACAATTAGTAATATAGAAAACTCTAAAAAAAGAATGAAAAACGATGATATGTAGTTGCAATTATGCTTCCGTTATGTAACTAATCTGCATATTAATGTACTCATGTATTTTCTCTCTATCTCACATCTTCTCTCTTATTTTTTTTTCAAATTTTAGGGAATTATGATGAATGCATATCATTAGATCTCTCTCGAAAGTATGTGCGAGATTTTTTATGGAAACCTAAATGTGGGAATCGAGTTTATCTGGTTATTTGGGAAAGCAAAGGTCAAAATCGAAAAGGCAATTAACTACTCAAAATGAAGTATGTACATGTTTTGTTACCCATAGTTTTTGTCTTAGTAAGATTTCTTATATATTTACCATTTTTTTATTTATAAGACAAAGATTGAAAGCAAAAAGTGCAAAGAGTTGTTGAGAGGGTTGTGTTGGGAATAAGGCTATTTACCATCTGACTTATCGAACATACATATATATATGATATTCATACAAAATAATCAAAATAATCATTGTATTTTATAAAATTAAAATAAATGAATTAATCGATCATATCAATTTGATCAAAAATATATGAGTTCATCGCTATTGGACTTCTCGAACATTACAAACACTTTTGCTCTACAAATTGAACATTGACAACACTTTCGAGGACATTCACAAATACCAACTGTAGTGGCTCCTCTTTATCCTGTTTGATTTTACCATTTTGAAATGAATTAATACAAACTGTTTAAGCATTAAATAAAACAAAATGTAACCTTAAATTAATGAAATGAATTAACTATGGCTAAATGCTTTCTTTAAAATAAGTTGTATCATTTTGACGTGTGTTATACATGTTATAAGGAGAGCAAATGTGTTTTTAATCGTTCCCAATATAAAAGTGCAAACAAAAACAATAGAAAAAGAAAGCTTAACTTTTTTTTTCATTTTCTTATTTGTTGTGATGAGTTGATCTAGTTGAGAAATCTTAGTGTCGCCATGGTGGCTTGACCAAGATTTCCTTAAAAGGAAAATGCTAATGTAATGTACTTAACACACACCACATCTATATGCACGTGCTTGCGCAATGTTCGATGCGGCACCTCGAGATGCATGCACACATCTGACGGACTGCAACCACATGCAGGTTCATGGGGCGTGTAGTTTGGAGCGTTACATTAGCATTTTCCTTCTTAAAACTCGAAACCCACTTTTAAGTCGACTCTTCGTGAAACATACATATATGGCCACTCCTTAAACATGTATAACACACGTCAAATATAAAATCCAAAAATGAAGAACTACAAATCTAAAACAAACACACAAAGTTCCCAGACAAAAGAAACACAGTTATCATCCAAAAAAATAAAACAAACATAGTGAGACTTCCTTAAACAAAAACTGAACAGGATGATGGAAGTATATTCTTGAGATCGTAAGCACTCAGCTTTATTATTTGAATCACATTGTTATCCTCGATCGGGTCATCACCATTCAAGTATGTCTTGCACATCAAATTGGAGACACATGAGTAAGGAGAGATCACGTTACTTTTTCTTCAGTATGATCACGTTTTTTTTTTTTTTGGAAAGAAGACATTGCGTTAAGCAGAGAGAGGAATGAGACATGTTTTGGGGGCAGAGAGATATGTGCTCGTTCTTCTTGGGGAGAGGCGATTTCTTGAGGGTATGGATTTCAATTTTAGTAACTAACTAAAATTATACAATCGACCCACAATTAGTGAAAACTGCCTATTTAAAAGAGATTCTTGAGAGTTTTTGTCAAAAAAATAGAATTAAAACGTCTATCTTTTAGAAGTAAAACATGGTGTCTATCTAAAAAGTGCGTGGTGTTTAAATTTCCTATTTTTTAAGGAACAAAGTGCAAAAAAGGCAAATAAAAGGTTTCTAAACAGTTTAGATGAGGGTATTTCTTTAATACGTTTTAGTAGTTATTAGGGAAACTAATTCTCTCTTTCTCCCCTTTAATCCTCTCTCTTTTTAAACCACGATTGACTCTCTCTCTCTCAACAATTTTTGTTTAAACCAAAAGTGGGAACGGTTATTAATTTTAAATTAAAATATATGGAGGCTTAGTTGAATCAAATTGATATAAATACCCCTAATTATATTTTTCAAAGGAAAATGTTAGAATAACACCTCAAAGAACACCCTAAGTGACACCCTTACGACATGACATGTAGGTCCCAAGTAAAAATGAGTGCGCAAATTAATTTTTAGTGCATAGCACGGGCGGTGTGTATCTCGAAGCGTGCACGACGACTCCCATGGATGTGGGCTAGCACGCCACATCACATTTTACGTGGGACCCGCATGCCATATCATAGGGATGTCACTTTGGATGTCATTTGGGGTGTCATTCTAGCATTTTCCTTTTTCAAGTATGTTTTCATCCAATAAGATATTAACATTTAAGGGCAATGTTGGAATAATGTTAAATTTTGGATTAATAGAAAGACATAGAGGACTGGCGTTATATATAGTATAGATTTCGCACCTTCATTTTAGTGGGCCTAAAATGGGTACCTCGACCTAAAGAGTAAAGCCCAATAGTTGCATAATTTCCGCGTCAGTGTTGGGTTAAAAACAGTCTTTACTTGGTGGTCAGTGATCACGTACACTCACCAAATCATATGCACTTGCCTATGTTAATGTTAGAGTCGGGCTATGTACACCCCGCATAATGATCAGGGCACCCATGGGAAATTTTGCGAAAATAGGTTTTGGATGGAAATGTCAAAAATGCCCCCTCAAACCCAACTATTGACACACGATCAAATTGATTCCCTTCCTGCGCACCCCACCTTATACAAGCCTCCGAATCTCGTCCTTTACAATTGATCCGTCTTCTCGTGTGATCATTTCTCGATTCAAGGGGGTTCTAGACATTGTAAGTATGTTTTTACTGGATTTGTTTGGTTGTTGTATCAGTTGGATGTTTCCTTTTGAAAGAGAAATAAAGTGGGTTTTTGTATCGTAGGGCTTGTAAGATTGGTCATTTTTAGATCACGGTTAGCTTGTAATGGGTGAAGATAAGGAGTAGGAGGCGGACGTAGAAGAAGATAAGGTTTGTTTTCTCCATTTTTATGTTTTTTTTTGCATTTTTCATACCGTACTGGAGACGCGAAGTGCTCGATCACACAGGACCGAGACAATAAATACGGTTTTGGTTGTGTGTAGCCGAAACCGATGGATCAGTTTCGGAGTACTACAACCGAAACAATGCAGTATCAATGTGTCGTTAGATTCGGTGGGTAGGTACCGAAACATGATGCGAAGTCTCGGACTTGTATAGCCGAGTATTTACAATGATTATCGGACTTGCAGTCTCGAAACATTATTTTTTTCATTGTTTATTCATTTATTTTATTTATAAATCTTACGATACATATACCTTGTTGCAGGAAAAGCCATCCATATCATCCACATATCAATTTGAAGATTACACAAGTCTTTTTAGTCGTGAAGAACCATTTGGGTCTAGGAAGGAGGCTGTTGAATGGGTTCAAAACTTGGGACGAGAAAAAAAACTTGTGTTGGTTACGAAGAAGTCAAATTCTGAAGGGATTGGTCGTAAGGGGTAGGGTGAAGCTTGCTTATGAGAGGTTTGGTACATATAGATGCATTTTGCAAAGAATAGGGAAATCTAAAGCTGCAAAACTTGAGAAAAAAATACCAAATTTGAACATAGGTGATGAAGGGGAGGATAAGACAAGGCCTCATAGTGGCACGAAGAAATGTGAGTGCCCTTTTCTTATTTACATCAAGGAAGAGTCGGACTGTTTATAGTATTTGCATGTGCTATGTGGGTGTTTCAACCATGAGACCGTGAAGTACTTGGAAGGGCACTCATATGTCGGTCGGTTGACTCAGGATGAGAATGTTGTAGTGGGACAGATGACTAAGGGTAGTGGGACATATGACTAAGGGAAACGTGATGCCAAGACAGATCCTGAACACATTGAGGCAAAGGGATAAAAACAATATGCTTCCACTCTTTGTACGATTTACAATGCACGACAAAGACAAAGAGAACGTGAAGCCAGTAGGAGAACGCAAATGCAACAACTGTTACACTTGTTGGAGCAAAATAACTATTTGTCGTATCATAGAAAGGATAATGATACGAATGTTGTGACCGACATATTCTGGGCTCATCCTGACTTTATCAATTTGGTGCGGTGTTTCCCTTTGGTCCTTATCATGGACTGCACATACAAGACCAATAGGTACCACATGGCACTATTGTAGATTATTGCGGTGAATTCGACTGAGGTCACTCTCTCGGTTGGGTTCACTTTTATGTCATCGGAGAGCAAGGACAACAACTTATGCGCTTTAGAGATCTTGAATCAAATATTGGAGGGTTGGTCTCACCGGGTGTTTTTGTCATTGATAGAGTTGGGACTTATCACTGCAATCCAACAAGTATTTCCCCAATCGTCTCACCTATTTTGCACGTGACACATAAATCGAAATGTCTTGACCAACACTAAGAAAATGTTTGCAAGAAATGAGGACTTCACACTTTTTAATGATAAGTGGACGATATTGATGTATGCAAGTCCGAGGCCTCGTTTAAACGTATGTATAATGAGATACAATATGATTACGGAGATGTGAAAAGGTTGGTCGACTATTTGGAGAACACTTTGGTTGGGGAGTTCAAGGAAAGATTTGTTTCTGCTTGGACGGATAAGATTATGCACTTCGGAGAAACTACAATGCAAAGAGTTGAGTCCGCACATTCAACTCTTAAGAAACATGTTGGGCATTGTCAAGTAAACTTTGAGGCGTTTTGGGGTGTTATTGATGGCATGATAGAGAACCAACACAACAAGATAAAGGCATCATTTGAGCGGAGTTTGAATGTGGTGCAACATGGCTTCATGGGCCCTTTGTATCACCATTTGCGGGGTTATGTCTCCTAAACAGCACTCAAGTTAATTCGTGAAGAATTTGAGCATGTAGAGAATGTCAGGAGCGACCAATTTCTTTGTGGTTGTGACATACGCTCTACACATGGTCTTGCTTGTGCACATAAGCTTAATGTACATCTTTTGGCCGGTTCACCTATACCACTTGAGGACATACATAGTTATTGCCAGAAGTTGAGTATGATACCAGAGCAGCCTGTGGGTCGGGCTGATTATAACTTCAATGACGAAATCTAGAGAGTCTTTGATAAGTTCGGAGGTTGTGTTGATGAGGATTCCCATTTGAGGATCATTCAACAATTGAGAGAGATTAGTAACCATTCATCTACGCTGGTGATTCCACCTCCTGCTAAGGTGAAGACAAAAGGGAGACCAAACATCAAAAAAGGAAGTAAGAAAACATTGAAGAGAAAGGCTGATGAAGACGATACATCTACAACAAGAGTTCCTAATGCTTTTGAACATGTGCCCGGTCACGAGGAGTTTACTTGTTCGCGAAAAAAGCAAACGCCATTTGTTGCCAAAATATGCCGAACCCGTGGAGCTTCAATGGGTGCGTCTAAGGTTGGGTTCATTTCTAGCATTCAATCGGAATGGGTTCCATATGTTGAGAGTACCTTCGATGTGGCTAGCGATGGTCATTGTGGCTTTCGGTGCATTGCCGCTAGCCTCGGTCTACCCGATAAAGATGGTTGGAGGAGAATTAAAGAAGGTTTTCTATGTGAATTGGACGAAAAACAAGTTCTATGGGGTGAAGCTATTGGAGAAGGCTATGGAACCATAAGGAATTGCATGGATTGTAATGACGTTGAGGATGTTGGATTCGAAAAGTGGATGACTCTTCCCGATATGGGTATTTTGATTGCAACCACTTTTAATATCATGTTAGTGAATGTTTCATGTGGCAATTGCTTGACCTACCTTCCTTTGCGCAGCTCACCGCTTTCAACCTTTAGAGAGGGTTATTATTGGGGTCTCAAACGTCAACAACATTCATTGGGTTACGGTAAGTTTCATATAATTCCACTTAATTGATATTTCTTTTTATTTTTCCTTTAACAATTTTTAATGTCAAAAACTTATATTCTATGTGGTTTTGCAATTTATAAGTAAAGTTCAAAGATGATGCACCCCTTCCTCCCATTTTCCCATTATGGAGAGTGATGCTAAGGAGTGGGGTACAGGATTCCGCGTGCAAGAGCGCACCCCAATCATGCATTCTCAGCAAGGCACGAGTGATGTAATAGACTTAGGTGAACCTTAGAGTTTTAATCAACTTCGATACCAATTTTTTTGAATGACTTGTATACTTGTGAATCTTATTATATATACATGTTCATTTTGTATCTATCCATATAGGTTGTCACGGTCAGTACATTGTGTTACGTTTTGGCCTTATATTATGCGTTTTTTGCAGACAAATTATTGTTTCGGTCATGAGTGACCGAGACATAGACAATAGTCTCGATTATTTGTGATCGATACATTGATGGAAATGACGGTCTTCAACTACCGACCAGGTCTATACGTGATTTTGTTTATGGGGTGCCCTTATAGCTGATGGGGTGCCCTAATAATTTCTGTTTCGGTCATGAGTTACCGAGACATAGACAACAGTCTCGGTTACTTGTGATCGATACATTGATGGAAATGACGGTCTTCAACTACCGACCAGGTAATTTGTTGATGGGGTGCCCTTATAGTTGATGGGGTGCCTGAGAGGATGTTAGGTGCCTTGATAACCTTTGGGTTGTCATACGTCTCGATGTCATGTTCATTGAAACGGTACACCTAGTCTCGGCCACTAGCTAGCGAGCATGTATTGTTTTCTCTCGGTACAGGGTGACCGACAATATACATAGGATTGCGATACTACGTGGCCGATATGTTCAGTTTTTTAACATTAATAATTGGTCGGTCATGTATTGCCGAGACCATCACTAGCCTTCTCGGTCCTGCAGGACCGAGTCAAAATGTTTGGTCTCGGACCTGGGGGACCGAGACCATTCCTGAACATAAATTTTCAAGTTATAATTAGGTAAACTTAAAACCAAATTATAGCCACACACAACATAGTAAACAAAAATACGCATCAAACCAATATCTACTAATGAGTTTAACACACATTTGATGCACCCAAACAAGTTCAACAAATGAGTTCAACACAGTAGCTAATGAGTTTAACACAAATTTTGAGTTCATAGAACTGAATTCTTGCTTTTCTTCCCCTTTCGGGACTAGTATGTGTTCCCGTGCATGCGCTTGGTCTTTGGCGTCTGTGATGCACTCGAATAAGATGTAGTAGGGGACGTCGTGGTGGTGTTTATGGTGGCAGTGGTAGTGGTGGTGGTGGTAGTGGAAAGACCCCTCCCCGTCAAAAACTTCGCCACTTAATTCGCCATTCTTCGTGCAACCTCTATTTTGGCCGTCCCCTCCGACAAGTCAATCTATGCCAGCACGGTGTCCAATGCTCACCTGTTACGCTATTGCGATAAGCACAAACACAAAAAAATATATTAGAACACGAAATAAACTCAATTTTCAAAACCTGAATCCTCAACATAAGCTTAATAATTACTTCCATAAGTTCATAGTCCGTAACAGTGTCAGTCGTGCCTTCGGTGTAGGCTGGGTTCTCGATGGCAAGATGTGAAACTCGTATAAACCAGGGTAGGTAACCTGGTGTATCCATGAACTCGAACCGCGTCTTCTCGCCACGGCTTTCAGGGGAGAGTAAGTGGTTCCGCCAGCTTTCCCAATTCTCCGGTTGGAAGTTGTACTTAACCGAATACTTTTGTGCAGAACTTCCTCAGACAGCTTCGATAGGACGGTAAGGAGGGTCCAGTATGCTTTGGACATGGCCAAGTTGTATTAGGAACCGCTCCGAGTGGTACGGCTCCACAATGTCCATGTACTTAATTGTGCCGAAATAGAAGGCCACCGGCTGAACGATGTCATCAGGTCTGACCTCCACATACGAATTCCAAGTCACCTGCACCAATCAATCCACGCATTATAATGAGTTCCTTCAAATGTAAAATTGAATAAGCACCAAATAACCACACACCTCACTAGGCCGCAACCTATCTAGTGTCCTTCGGATAGAAGCCAACTTATCCACGTTCGCAACAGTCTTGTGTTTCTATATCCACTTACAAACACGAGGTTGGACGTTGTCGATGTATTTTGCATTCGGCGCGGCAAGTTGGAATTTAAAGTGCTCGTACACCCATCCCTACTCAGTAAAAACAACAATCACAACAAGTAAGAGTTTTTCGTACACAATTCAACAACTACATTCGAAAATAGTAGACAAATGCAAATTGAGATTGTACCTCGAGTAAGGTAAAATACCCTGCGATCTGTGAAACCTCCACCCTGGTTGCCGACCTAAGGTGTCGGTAAAGGTATGCCAAGGCGGCTGCACCCCATACATAGCTTCCAACCTCGTCCAAATTCTCCTAAAGCTTGAGCAAGACAATAGAGACGCGTGATCCACTCTTATCGGCAAAAAAATGCACGATAAGAGGTACAACAAATATGCACGTGCAATGCATTCCAGATTCGGGTAAGCGTTCGGCTTTGCTTTGGGACACCATCTACTCTTTAACCAACACCTTCTAACCGTGAGCCCTCTTGTGATGTTCACCTCTTCCTCTGCGTCTTCAATAGTAATCCCAAGGAGCTTGGAAACTAAGTTGATCACCTCTGTGCGAGATTTCTCGGTGTACCTCCCAAAGTTTTCCAGCGCTACCACCTTTCCGGTCACCGGGATATGCAAAAGAAAGCTCATATCCTCCAAGGTGATGGATATTTCACCAAACGACAGATGAAATGTATTCGTCTCCAGCTGCCATCTCTCAACGAATGTCGAGATTAGCTTCTTGTTGCCTTTCCTATAGGAGCAATCTATGAGTGGCATCAACTCGGACCTCTGAATGAGCCTCTGCAGGCCCTCGGTGTCAGGGTGGCTAGTATGCAAATCCTACTCTAGTAATTGAGCCCCATGGTTAATGCACTTAAGCAAGCGATGCTGGAAAATCAAACAAACGCTATAATAAATTGTCGAAACTTAGAAATATGTGTGGCATGCATAATTTTTTTGTAGGAAATAAAACTTGGAATAATAAATATACCTCATTGTTCCAAATCGACGCCGCAATATGATTTTTGAAGCTCTTCAAAAATGACCGGTCGATGGGACCACCGGGTAAAGGAGTGGATGGGTCATCTTCCCTCTCCTCTACATTCCAACCAATTGCGCCACTAGCACTCTCGGGAACGGGGCATTCGGCTGTAGTACTCTTATTTTCTTCATCAGTTGGGCCCTTCTCCCTAGACTTAGATGACTCAAATGTGCCTTCCTCACTCTCATCATCACTAATACGTAGGTCCCGCTCGTGGACCTATAATGCCTCCTCCTGTATAGCATCTCCCCTAGGATCACCTGCACGTACATCCTCCTTCTTTGTAGCCTACTGTTTCTCTTTCCTATACGAGGCTATTTGTGGCTTCCTCCCACCATGAGTATCCGAAATACTCACTGCTTGTTTTGTTCTCTTAGACTTCCCGTAAACTCGTTCCCTATAAACACTAGTCTTACTCCGGGCCATATTTGTGAACCAATGAAATAAATAGTGTATTAAAATCATGTCAGAAAACACAATAAAAATGACCTTAAACATTGTTTCGGTTTAACAGGATCGAAACCTCACCCAATATCTCGGTGTCTTGCAATCGTGACCATGTGACTTGTCTCGGTTGTTGCCCACCGAGATGCTTCAACATGTCTCGCTCTCTAACAACTGAGACAAGCCATACAAACCAAACCCAACTACACTTGGTGGGGTAATAACGAAACACCATGTACTATTGCGGTTCCCTAGTCCGAGACTAAATGCTTTATCTCAGTTGTACCATACAGACCGAATTCAGGGTCCTTAACTTCACAATATCCTTTGGGTTTCAACAAGACATTAACTATTGTCTCGACATGGATTAACCGAGACCATACAAGAGGTCACTGACCTGTGTGACCGACACTTACGAGTTTCCAAAAGAAACCCTACATTCAAACAACAAGGTGAATGTCTATGGAAAACAACCAAATGGAAACCAAATTCATGGAAAATACACACTAACCTTCTTTTGATCCCCGAAATAGCAACACCACCTCTAGTGCCTTCTTCCACGACCATCACACAACGTAACCTCGTCCTCAGCTGGAAATAGACTCCACCAACACGAGGAACCCACCAAACAATATCTTCGGCATTGAAATCACAAGGAACGCGTGGATTGTTTCCTATGTAGAAGAAATAAGGACTTGGGGGCAACACAATCAAATTCAGGATTTGATTTTTTGGGTGGGGTGCTCGTTTCTCAACCTAGGGGCGATTTGGTAAATGTCACGGGGTGCCCTATGACATTGTATGGGTGCCCTGGTAATCGGGGCATCCTGAGAAAGTGACGGGGTGCACATAGCCGCACTCTAATGTTATGCACTTCGGGGTGCTAAGCTCACATCAGAAGCGTTGTCACATACGCGTGGTTAGAGAAGTGTGTTCAATTAAGGGTAACATTAATTTCCCTTGTAGAAATGACCTTGTCCCTTGGTTAATATGGTATTTCATGCATCACTATTGAGTGGTGACAGACCGTACTAATTGAAGGAAAAAATTACTTGCAGTCAGAGATCAAGTGGCCAACACAACATCTTCAAGATTATGTTGGGAATTTCTTTTTCTTTTTATTTCTGATAAGAAAGAAATCAACTTATCTTTGCCCCATTTGATCGAGACTCCCCCAAACCTCTAGAATGACAATAACAAGTCACACTACAAGACGCATTGGTTCACAAGAGCCATCCATGTGCGCCTCAGGATGCAGACATATAGATCTCAATGCATAACACACGGGTCGAAGTCACATGGAAAGCTCTTGTAAGGACTCGTATGGTTCGTTTTTCCTAACTTACAGTGTTAATTGGGAGTTATCTGCTTGGAGCTAACTCCTTGGAGTAAATATTTTCATGTTTGGTTGAACTTTAAACTTGTAGAGAAGTTTCAAATTTTTAAATAATAAATAATATAAATTGACATAAATAGCTTTTAAACAAGAGAGAGATGGGTGATAAATGATTCATTAATGAGGGGTAATTGTGTCCACAACTCCTGGAAGATAACACCCTAAGGGGTGATGGGTAGATATCTCACACCATAGGGTGTAAGTTGGGAGATAACTTGCAGTCAAGTTGGGCAACCAAACAAGATTAGTTCCCAACTCCCTGCACCCCTAACCAAACAAAGTCTAAGTCAATGTGTCTTGTGGTGTGACATTGTTATTGTCATTCTAATATTTTCCTACAAGAATACCACATATCAAATCATTGGCCCACCCACATGATTTTTTTTCTTTTTTTCTAAAGTTGAAGAACATCACATTTCTTTATAAATTGAATTTGAAATATAGTTTTTTTTTTATTTTTATTTTTTGAAAGCAAAGCTAAGCTTATTTTAAATAGTAAGAATTAAGGTATTGAGGTATACGACCCTAGTAACGTTCGCGGTTTAGGTGCTTGCAAATAAACAAAGATTGATAAAAAAGGTGGTAGAAAAAAATAGACCAGATATTCTCATACTTTAAGAGACAAAAGTCAAGGATGGTGGACAGAGCTTTAGTGGCAACCATTTGGGGAAGTATGTTTAAAGGATGGGTGTGTCTACCATCCATGGGCCGACAAGGTAGGGTGGTGATAGTGTGGGATGTCCGTGAATTGAGTATCAGTCTTAGTTTGGTGGGCAACTTCTCAGTTTCAGCTCAGGTGACCAGGGAAGATGGAACTGACTGGTGGGTATTTGGGGTATACGGCCCTAGTAACACGAATGGCAAGAAAGATTTTTTAGAGGAGGTAAGGGTGCTTTACGGGGCATGCGCACCTCGATGGGTGTTGGCAGGAGACTTTAATGTCTCAAGATTTTTGGTTGAAAAAATAGGGAAATACATAATCACTACTAGCATGAGGGAATTCGATGAGCTGATTCATGAGATGAAGCTCATAGACATGCCACTTTTGAATGGCCAATTCACATGGTCAAACTTTAGGGAGAACCCTATTTGTGCCAGGCTTGATCGCATTTTGGTAACTCAATAGTGGGAGGAACAATTCCCTCATGGACAACAATTCCTAGGAGAAAGGCTAACATCATATCATCATCCACTCATTCTAGAGACGTGCATCTCCAGATGTGTCCGACTCTGTTACTATTAGAAAATGTGTGGCTTGAACATCATGAGTTTAAACATAAATTTTGTGAATGGTGGAGTGCTAGTGGGGACTTCTGACGTCGAGGTTATTCATTTATGAGGAAACTAAAATGAAGGAAAATATCACTGCTTGGAACAAAGGTGAATATGGCCACTTATAAGCATATAAAAATGATTTAATACAGAAGATATCCTCCCTAGACAATGAAGAGAGACATGCAAACTGGAGTTTAGAAAAAAAGAGAAGTCAGGGCAAAGATGAAACAAGAGCTAGATCATGTGCTCCTGATGAAAAGTCAACCTGCTCATCAGAAGTTGAAAATTAAATGGGAAAAAATGGGGGACGCCAACACTTAACTCTTTAATAGAATGTTAAGCACAAGGAAAGGAAGGAGTGTGATAGATAGGATCTTAACTATTTCAGGAGAATTCACAGAAAACCCTGAGGTGGTGAAAAATACTATCATAGAATCTTATGAGAAGCTATACACTAGCCCTATGAGGGATAGATGGACAATTCAAGGTGTGGAGTGGAGCCCAATTGATCAAACTATGGTAATTGGCCTTGAAAGAGAATTTACATAGGAAGAAGTATGGAATGTGTTGAGCAGCTGCGAGGGAGACAAGGCCCCGGGCCCTAATGGGTACATTATGGCAGTTTACAAGGAATGTTGGAGAACTCTAAAGGAGGAAATCATGGGAGTCTTGAAGGAACTCCACAGGAATGGGGTGGTCAGTACATAGATGAATAACATCTACATTTGTTTGATTCCTAAAAGTTCAAATTCAGGACATGTATCGAACTTTTGACCCATTAGCTTGATATCATCCTTATATAAGATATTATCTAAAGTTCTTGTAACGTGGTTGAGAGAGGTCATGGGATACGAAATTGCTAAAGAACAAAATGCGTTTGTTCCGGGGCGTCAAATGCTTGACTCGGTCCTTATAGCTAGCGAAGTTGTGGAGTACATGAAAAAGAAAGGTAAGAAGGGGATAGTTCTCAAGCTCAACTTTACCAAGGCCTATGAATGTGTTGATTGGGACTTTTTAGACTTTGTGTTGGAAATGAAGGGTTTTGGGGCCCGGTAGAGAAGATGGATACGAGGATGTGTGTCATCAGCCAACTTCTCCGTCATGATCAATGGAAGGCTTAGGGGGAAGTTTAAAGCATAACGAGGACTTCTACAAGGTGATCCTATGTCTCCATTTCTATTCCTGCTCGTAGTGGATGTACTTGGGAGGATGTTAGATACAACCAAGCAACACCATACGGTTAGAGGATTAAAATTGGGTCAGGAGGCAGTACACATATCATATCTTCAATTTACGGATGATACTTTATTGTTTGTAGAGGGTGATAGAGAAGCCGTGATCAACATAATGAGAGTAGTGAATATTTTCTGCGCTATATCGGGACTACAGTTGAACCTTCACAAATCACTGTTAGTGGGAATTAATGTAGATGATATTGTAGTCGCCTCAATAGCCTGGGACATCGAATGTGAGGTAGGAGAATGGCCATTCAAGTACCTCGGCATGTCATTAGGTGGTGATCCAATGTCGACTACTTTTTGGGCTCCAATTATCAAAAAATGACCAAAAGACTCGATGGGTAGAAAGGGGGATGCCTATCAAAGGGAGGAAGACTAACTATGATCCTCTCGGTGTTAGAAGCCTTTCCGTCATTCTTTTGTCTTTTTATCGAATGCCAAAAGGAGTGGCAAACCACGGGGAGAAACTAATGTGAAACTTTCTATGGTAAAAAATGGGTTCGAATTCCTCATTTTCATTAGTAGCATAGGATAAAGTGACAAAGTCGAAAACGAAAGGGAGCATGGGTGTAACTAGCTTAATGGAAATGAACAAGGCAATGTTGATGAAGTAGATATGGAGATTTCAGGAAGATAGAGAAGCGTTGTGGGTCCAAGTCATTAGTATTATTTATGGTTGAAATGATAATGGTTTGGACCCGAGGACAAGATTTAAACCTACCAGAAGATCACCATGGAAAGGGATTGCAGCATGCACATAGTTGTTCATGGACAGGGTACGGTATAAGGTGGGAAATGCTCGATGCATACGTTTTTGGCATGACCACTGGAAAGGCGATAATGCTTTCTGTGAGGATTTCCCTTTTATTTACAACCTTACAAGGAAACCTACAACCTTTATATTCAAGTTGGTAGGACCGATGGGAGATCAACATGGAGCTATATAGTGGGAGCTTGGGCTACGCCGACATCAACGTTTAAATGCGATAAAGAGAGTTGAATTAGATCAGCTCCATGCAAGAACGATGGATGTACGAATAGGAACCCGGTTGATGGATAAACGTATGTTGAAATGGGATAATACAAACTGCTTCTCAGTTAAATCCCCCAATAATGTCATGATGCCCAGTGGAGTCACAATGAACCATGAGACCTATAACCTGATTTGGCACGATGATCCCCACCGAAATACAAATTCCTTACATGGCTAATTTGGTTGGGAAAGGTAAGTGCAGTAGAAGTACTTCAGAAGTGCCGACAAGACTTATACATATCCCTTCATCGATGCATTTTATGTCGACGAAATGGACAGTCCATTGATTACATGTTTTTGCAGTGTACGTTCTCCAAACAGATTTGGCTTTCTGTGGCAACAGAACTGGGAATAGGGTGGCCTAACCCTGATATGGTGCAACAAACTTTAGCAATGCAAATCCATGGAACAGGGGCACGTAAACGACGAGTATGGAACACCAGTGCTTAAGCTGCATTATGGTGGATTTGGGCTGAGAGGAATAGGAGGCTATTAGAAGGGTATAACAGATATTGGATAGAGGTATGGGATTCTATCAAAAGGGTTGTGGCCACCAATTTGTTGGGCGACAGGGATTTCAAACATGTCACATTGTCTAATCTTAATGGGAAATGGGCAAGATTATTGTGAGGAAGCAATAGGAGTGTAAGCCTCTGGTTTGGGATACGTGAAGGATGGGTGGAGATTAATGTAGTTCGGGGGATAAAATCAAGGATGAAATGTATACATATTTTTTGTAAATGAAAGCATTGATTCATTTACAACCTTGTAAGCAAGGATCGAAACTTCGAATTCGCAGTATAATTCGCTCTTGTGAAAATCAGAATTAATTCGGAGAAGTTAAATTCGCTTCAGACTTAGAGAAGTTTAGAGAATTGTTATTTAAATGAAATGTATACATAATTTTATTTTATGGAATGCTAAAATAAACACAATTATATATTTATACCACATAAAATCTATAATTAGTTATTTCAACCTATTTTATTGACATTATTCATCTATATAAATTACACGTGTTTATGGTAGATTGTTCTAAAATTTTTCTTCTCTTTATAATTCACACAAATATTTACATCATATATTCATGAATCGTAATAGCTAATAAGCAAGTTCACTGCAATCCATTGCAAAAATAGAAAAGTACGTTAAATTAGACGAAATGTTTGAGTCATTCAAGAACGTTTGATTAAGCATACATTTTAATACCACATAGAACAATGAGGTTCTTCATAACCTCCCCACCACTTAAACTATGTAAAATGGTTTGCTCTCTGAGATTAAGACAATACTGAAACCATGACATATAGTTACAATAATTATCCTTATATGACTCGATGTGATACTGATATTGTCGAGAATCCATGTTGATTAATATTCCTAATCTTGGATACATAGGATCCTCATAAGGACTCAAAGAGAACCATGCCAATGCATCAGGATTACTCGCCGTCGATGGATATGAGCTTGAAGAATCATAATTCACATGCCTAGAGCGTTCGTGCCATCAAATTTCATTATGACCAAATGCACCTATTAAAATACAAATCAACTGAATATATGGTTAATATATGCAAAGTAATGAGTAATAATTTATTTTTTATATCTTACTTTGGGGAGGAAATTGAGGATAGTCATTAGACATGCTATAGTCCAAACTTGATCTTGTAAAGTAGTTACTTATGCTTGAGAAGCTATCTTCAACGCTACTGCTACCAAATGCACTCGTCAAAGAATCAACATCACCGATTTCTATATTTGTTTGAGATGCATGCTTACGTCTGCGACGCTGATACATAATTCTTTCTTTGGGTGTTGATCTGCGCGATCCTTGATCCTGATTTTCGTGAATGACTTGATTAAATCAACTCATTTGCCCTTGGTCTTGCTATTGTTCTGGATATTGATTATCAATGTGTATTCCACCATCACCACCACCACTACCATCGTCATCGTCACCATCATTGTCGCCATCATCATCGTCATCATTATCCTTATTGTCATCAGACTCATCACTGCTTGAACCTGTAGAGTCATTTTCATCATCACTACCATCGTTTGAAATGTGAATATCATTATCGTCGTCATTGAACGAATGCATAGATAAGCCAGTTGGGCCCCTAATGACCTCATTCTCCATAAACTCATAAACATCGACGCTAATTTCAGTTGTAATATGTGAGTTTGGCCTACCCCCTGGTTCATCCATTAGAGGTTGATATGCTTCTCTTACCCAATCATATAAAGGATTTTCTTCCCCCTCTTTAGTAAATATTTCTATTAAATCAATTGGCTCATGCAATAAAGCATTCTCTATATTTTCCTTGGTATTTTTTACACGTAGCCTCATATTGTAGTGTGCAAAGACAAGCTTTTGTAGTCTTTCATACCCTAGCCTATTTTATTGTTTTGAATGTATCAAGCCAAATGTGTTCCAATTACGTTCGCAACCTGAAGAAGATGCTATTTGTGATAAAATCTTGATAGCTACATTCCTCAAGTTTGGAGCCGAGTTACCATATAAATAACACCACTCTGCTGCTCAAGTCAAAAATAAAAGTGGATTCAATAAAAATCATAAGTGCAACTAATAACTAATGAGGAAATATATTAATGCTTAATGTTTTTTATTTACCTGATGTGTTTTTTCATCCACTTTCAGCCGCTCGAGACCCAAATGACCTCATTGAGTCCCGAAATTATTTCAACTACAAAAAATAAGCACGGATATAGTTTTAAATGTTGATAGAGATATTATTAAAAAAATAAAATTAAGCTTATTTAAAGCTTACTTCATTCAATGAAGATGATTGTATTTCTGGTTCTAGTTTTCCATCATTTCATTTAAAGTTTGTTGCAACCTAGGGTTGATGCTCGTATATTCTTCATATTGATACATTGGATTCAAAAAGCAAGCTACAAAAATTTAAAAGAGAATCAATTAAACGAATTTTTATAAATCAACCAACAATCTATTATTCAATTGAATTTAATTGCCAAATATACTAGCTTCATGAAGTGGGTGACACAATTGATTTGTCCATTTTTCTTCCACAATTTTTATAATCCAGTTGTGCGACCTAGGTGAGGTTGTTTCAATTATCTCCTTCATTAATCTTATTGCCTCGTATAAGGCTCCCATTGTGGGTTTTTTCTCAACATCTACTATCCTCAATACTTTGAAAATTAGATCAAGAGAGTTTATTATACCTCGAGCTTTATCCCAGAAAGAAGTTGATGCAACCAGTGTTGGGGCATGCCCTAGGTCAATCCATTAACTGTCTTTATGAATACTTTTAGTTAATAAAATAGAGGATTTCATTTGTTGTTTATTATAATTAATTTGCATGTTTACATTATAATAAGATCCATGGGTATTTACAAAAATATCCAAAATGTCCCTAGTCGATCATTATACTGAGAACTATAATGAATTAAGACTAGTGTGAGTCTTGATTGATGATCACATGATGATTATACGTATATGGATACGAATCAAGATCATGAGTACTTGTTAGGGAACAAAAAGTACTGGACCGGCCCACTATGAGAACATCACTGGATTAAGTCATAGTTGTTTCTCATGATAGGTATATTTTTCAATCATCTGACTTGAGATTACCAGAGACTTCAACATTAGGAACACAGTGATTTGACATAATCAAACATTGTCTTTAACCGGACGATTATAAAGGTTGTGATTGGTTACTGTGTGAGCAACGTGATGAAGTTGTGTAATCGAGATATGATTTGTCCCTCTCATATAAAGAGAAATATCCAGGGGATCCCTCGATGTGTTAGACTATTAAAAAACCTAGTCTAAGTGAATTGATATTGATCAATGTCACTTGGATGTTTTCAGTCTACCTAGAGATCGAGACTAGTACGATTGAACATGTTGGATGACAATTTCATGCCTTATGTTTGATCAAAAGGATATCGTGTGACAAAAGGATGTTATACACACTATTGATTAGGTTGTATCAATTTTGATATTCGTACAACTTGGGTAGTCATAATGTCTTGCTAGAGGCCGCTTATGACTTGTATACCAAAATGTGTTTTGGTACACTGCCAACGTTGTATGAGCCTATTGGGTCGCACACTAAGAATGGTTTTGCGAGATTTTAAGATAGTTCAGAAAAACAAATTTTATATGATAAAATTCATGACGGAAACGTCCTTGTGGTGTATTACACTTATACTTCTTTGATTAGGGGTATATGTGTAATTTACTTAACCGTCTATATACAAGGGTTGTATAAATAGACGCTTTAAGTTAGAACACACGTATGAAATATTAAGGGCCGAAACTCTATTTTCGTTTCATAAACGAATTAAGGTTTTCTGGTACGCTCTGGATCGTTTTGGAGAGAAACAAAAAGGTTTGGTATTCTCTTGAAGCTAGCACTTCGAATCTCGACCGTCGTTCGTGTGTGGACTGCTGGTAGAGGGCATTCGTCATTGGCAGCGCCTTAGAGGTCGATCAACCTTCAGAAAGGTATATTACGACCGATGTAAGATTAGGTTTTCATGGTTTAAACGTTTTTAATTGAATTAGATTCGGATCCTGCTGGGGTTTTTGTCAAAACTCAACAACCAGTTCTTCAACTTCTTTCACTTGTGGAGTTTACTAGAAGTAGCTTGCCCATTCTTTTGATAAAAACATATCCCTTAGACCTTGTTTCTTTTCCAAAACACTTTTTAAAGAAATATAATTGGTGACAAATCGAATGATCCCAGGTCTAATAATATCGGCCCCACACATTTCTCTCATGAATGCCAACACTCAGCTATGATTGTAAATGTAATTCATAATTTTTCTGGCCTGATCAACAATCTTTTTGACTCTTTTATGATTTTCAATATCCTTCAGCATCAAATCGATGCAGTGTGTTGCACAAGGTGTCCAAAATAAATTATATTTCTCCATCATTTTTTTACTAGCTTTCTTGATAGCAAATCCATTATCAGTTACAATTTGGAGAACGTACTCTTTTCCCACCTTCTTCACAACATCAATCATCAATTTATAAATAAATTTATAGTCCTTCGTTGCAGTTGATACATCAACAGAGTTGTGAAAGATTGTATTTCCATCACAATAGACCATGAAGTTAATCATCAACATTCTCGTATGTCCGGTCCAACCATCACACATTATTGTGACCAACTTTTCTTCAAGTCTGCAATGTAGGTCTGCAATTCAATATATTCATCATCTAAAAGGCCATGCATAAGTTCATAAGCTGTAGGTCACTTAAATCCAGGTCTACAATTTGCTTTTTCATATATTACGGTTGGTAATAGGGATTGTTAGCAGCAACATGTGCTGGAATGCTACTGTAATAGAATAATTTTGACAACACCTTATTGAATTTTCTTCTCTAATGAGCTCCCCGGTGTCAGGCTCAACTGCCTTTGATTAGCATCCAACTTTCTAAGGGAATCAGGGTCTTGAGAAAAATCTATTTTTCTTACGCTTGCTGAACGCGCGAGGCCATCCACATCCATTGGAAAATTTACTTGTTTCACACTTGATGAACGCATAAATCCACTTCTGCGAGCTTCTTGCCCTCAAATGGGATTTTCAAATCCACGTCCACTTAAACTCCCCCTGTTTCATGAGTTGAAGGACCATAATTTGGTCTCGCCATATGAAATATGTATTGTTGTTCAGCTTCCCATCTCTTTTCCATAAAATCCCTTACAGTCATTCTATCTTGTGTTCTCTCATAATCTGTGGTGCAATCCGGAGGATAAACAACAACATCATCATCATCATCATCTTCAAGATTTCATGGAGGTTCCACCAAAGCATCAGTAAATGCCTTGTTTTTTTTTTCCTTTTCAACCCTGTCAACTAATTTTCCATGCAAATGTATTTGCATTTCATCTTAAACTGACTTTGGA
This sequence comes from Stephania cephalantha, assembly GCA_039657325.1. Classification (NCBI taxonomy): domain Eukaryota; kingdom Viridiplantae; phylum Streptophyta; class Magnoliopsida; order Ranunculales; family Menispermaceae; genus Stephania; species Stephania cephalantha. Next base: position 33,809,977 of record CM077569.1, read on the forward strand.
CAATTTGGACAAGTTTTAACATTTTCGAAACCTCCTACAAGATGTTCTTTCAATCTCGACACTCCCCCCGATTTGATTTCTTTTTTGCAAAATCTACAGTGTGGTTTTTGTCGATTACCATTAATAGGATCTCCATATTTCCAGCCGATATCCCAATCTTCTCGAGGAGGCATTCCTCAATAAAATGTATCTGCATATACTAATATTATATATTATATCATGAATATAAAAAGATTGTTGGAAAACTAAAATTGTTATTTTTTAGATGATATGAATGTGTAAGTTTGTTTGGTTTGACAAAAAAATACACTAACATTTGAAAACAACTATACACTTCCATTAAAAAAAAAACAACAACTACATACTAAATTACTAATATAAAGATTTTTTGTATGTATGTATACAATACACTTAAATCATTAAATCACAAAAACACTTGATTAGAATAAGTTTACAAATTGTTATTTTTTTTATAAGTTTCAACTAGTGTTTGTAAAATTTATTTTTTTTAAAGTACAATGTATACTTTATAAGTTTTTTTTTGTTTGGGGTTTTTATCTTTTTACTTTATATGTATTTTGTACAAAGAAATAAGTTTGTCTATGTTTATAAACTTTTTTTTTTGCTTGACAAAAAGTAAACTGTATACATTTTTTTACATCACACTTTATAAGTTTTTTTTGTTTCATTTTCATTTTTTTATGAGCAATATTAATACACAAATCATATATTGACTTAAAAAAACACTAGTTTGCAAGTTTGTTTGATCATGGATTAATTCATCAATTATAAATTGTGCAAATGAATCTCTATACAAATATCAAAAACTTACTCAATGTGTGTCCCAATGTATGTCCCCAAATTACCCTAATTAAAGGCCTTGCAAGGTTGTAAATGAATCAATGCTTTCATTCACTTCACTTAGTCAAGCTGCTCCTGGTTCTCCACCTCTCACTGTTGACTGTCCTCTTCGATAGTTCGACCTCCTCGTCTTCGTCGTGCTACTCGACAGTCTCGACTCCTCCCCTCCAGCAGGCTACAGGATCTTCTCCGACCTCTTCCTCTTCGTCGTCACCAACTCCTCCACTCCTCCAGCACTCCTCTTCGATCTCTTTGTTAGTTTGCCTTTTTCTTCATCTTCGTTTTCTTCACCAAACCCTCGACTATTTCAGGCTTCCAGCATGCTGTGCAACGACGTTGTTAAACCATCGACCTCCTTAACCCCTCCCTCCTCTATACACTCCTCATCTAATGGAAGGAGCCAAGTTCCTCTACCTCCTAGCCTCCTCAGCCTCCTCCTTAGTCCTCTCCTCACAGACTCAAGTCTCAAGACTCTCAACTTGAGGCAAAAATTAGGGCATTGTGTGTGAAATGCTGAAGTGTTTTCCAGTTTTCCTTTTACTGAGGAGTGAGGACAGTGAGAAGAATATGATTTAAAGTAGAGAGGTCAGAGGGTTGTTGAGTTCAAGATGGAAAGAGAAGATTAGGAGAGTGATTGGAGTTCATGTTTGTCCTGTGGAGGTGTGAACTATGAAGTGCTTTTCAGCCTTTGAGGTGAGGTGACTAGCAAATAGCAATGTGGAAAGATAATGCAGATGGAGCAATGCAACTGCAAGTCTGTAATGAGGCGATTCACGACCAAATCAAGAGGTAAGTTCGAATATATTCCCTGATTTTTTGGGTTTTTTAATTATTTCAATTTTATTGATCGAATTTTCATAGTTTTCTATGTGTTTTTGTTCACCCGTGACTGAAAAAATGAAAAAAATCAATGTTTATCTAAAACATCGCTGAATTTTTGCACTTTTGAAAGTCACGTTGAGTTTCGTTTCGCCTATATAAAAATCGATACATTTTGCCTAAAATTCAGTGAAATTTATCGATTTTTTGATCCTTGCTTGTAAGACCTTTTAATTAGGGCAATTTGGGGACACATTAGGACACACATTGAGTAAGTCTTTGATATTTGCATAGAGATTCGTTTGCACAATTTTATAATTGATGAATTAATCCATGATCAAGCAAACTTGCAAACTAGGGTTTTTTTAAGTCAATATATGATTTGTGTATTAGTATTGCTCACCAAGAAAAATGAAAATGACACAAAAAAAACTTATAAAGTGTTGCGTAAAAAAAATGTATGCAGTTTACTTTTTTTTGTCAAGCCAAAAAATAATAGTTTATATACATAGAAAAATTAATTTATTTGTACAAAATATATATAAAGTACAAAGATAAAAACCCAAAAAAAAAAACTTATAAAGTATACATTGTACTTTAAAAAAAAACACATTTTACAAATACTAGTTGAAACTTATTAAAAAAATAATTATTTGTAAACTTATTCTAATCTTGTGTTTTTGTGATTTAATCATTTAAGTGTATTGTATACATACATACGAAAAAACTTTATATTAGTAATTTAGTATGTGGTTTTTTTTTAATGGAAGTGTACAGTTGTATTCAAATATTAGTGTATTGTTTTGTCAAACCAAACAAACTTACTCATTCATTTCATCTAAAAAATAACAATTTTAGTTTTCCAACAGTCTTTTTATATTCATGATATAATATATATAATATGTTGGGGTATGTGCCCTAGGCTAATTCTGTAAACGTTGTTTAACAATTATAAGTAGATGCATGTTTCTTTTATAATAATATCCATGGATAATTATTGTATTATTCTAAATGTCCCTAGTCAGTTATTATTGTGGGAACAATAATAAATAAAGACTAGTATAAGTCTTGATTGATAATCATGTGATGATTTTGCGTATATGCATATGGATCAAGATAATGGGTATCTGTTGGGAACAGATGCTGGACTGACCCGCTATGAGAACACTACATGGTCAATATCATAAGTGATTATCATGAGAGTTATATCATTTAGTTCATTGACTTGAGATCACCAGAGACTCCAACATTAGGAGCACAATGATTTGATACAATCAAACGTTGTCTTTAACTAGATGATTATAAAGATTGTGATTGATCATTGTTCAACTAATGTGTGGATGTTGTGTGATCAAGATAGAATTGGTCCCTCTTTTAGAGAGAGATATCTATTGGGCCCCTCGATATGTTAGACTGATAAATGGCCATGTCTAGTAAATTGGTTGGATCAATTTCACTTGACAATTTCAGTCTACTCGGATATCGAGACTATTAGATTGAACTATAAGGGTGACATTCCATGTCTTATGTTCAATCAAAAGATATTGCGTGACAAAGGGATATGATATACACTGTCTATTAGGTTGTATCGATTTATTGATCTTCCTGCTACTTGGGTAGTCATAATGCATTGCTATACACCGCTTATGACTTGTGTACTAAAATGGTTTTGGTTCACTGCCAACGTTGCATGAACCTATTGGTTTGCGCGATTTAATATTGTCTGGGTTAATGAATTTTATTTGATAAATTTCATTTTGAAGATTCTTATTAAATGTCCTAGTTTGACTAGGATTCAAGATTCTCCTACATTTCTAGTGTGATTAGAAATTTTTTCTCTTAGTAAATCTTATTTGGAATAGGACTCTAATTGGAATTATAGTATGACTTTAATTCTTATTTGAGTTTAGATAAATCAAAACTCTTGTTGGATTACTAATTGTAGATTATCTATGACTCTACCCTTTTTTAGAGTTGGACTTTATCTAGTACTCTATTTGGAGTGTGACTAGGAGATGGAGTTCTTTTACAACTCGACCTAGTGTACTATAAATAAGACATTATGGTCACAGTTATGAAGTGATTTTTCTCGAGAGAGAATTCTCGAGAGAGATCTTTCCTAGAGAATTTTTGTGAGAATTTTTGTCCGAAGATTTTTGGGGCTAACACTCCGGATTGTGATCGTCCGTTCGTGTGTGGATTTCTAATAGAGGACGTTCGTCTCTGGCAGCGTCTTAAAGGAATCGATCAACACGAAACAAGGTAGACATGGAGTTATTCTTGCTAAGCTATGATTTTTTTTGGCACATCAATTTAATAGAATCAATAGGATCTTGGTTCGAGGATGTTCAAAAAGGTTTCGAAAACTTCCTTTGCGCATGATCCCCGAAACCCAACATAATATTATTATATACAGATACATTTTATTAAGGAATGCCTCCTCGAGAAAATTAGGATATCGGCTGGAAATATGGAGATCCTATTAATGGTAATCGACAAAAAAGCACTTTGTTGATTTTGCAAACAAGAAATTAAATCGAAGGGAGTGTCGAGATTGAAAGAACATCTTGCAGGAGGTTTTAAACATGTTAAAACTTGTCCAAATTGTTCAAAGTCCATTCGAGATGAAATGCAAATACATTTGCATGGAAAATTAGTTGACAAGGTTGAAAAGGAAAAAAAAAACACAAGGCATTTACTTATGCTTTGATGGAACCTCCAAGAAATCTTGAAGATGATGATGATAATAATGATGATGATGATGTCGTTGTTTATCCTCTTGATTGCACAACAGATTATGAGAGAACACAACAAAGAATGGCTATAAGGAGTTCTATAGAAGAAAGATGGGAAGCTGAACAACAATACAGATTTAATGTGGTGAGACCAAATTGTGGTCCTTCAACTCATGAAGCAGGGGGGAGTGCAAGTGGACGTGGATTTGAAAATCCCATTCGAGGGAAAGAAGCACGCAGAAGTGGATTTATGCGTTCATCAAGTGTGAGACAAGCAAGTTTTCCAATGGATGTGGATGGCCTCGCGCGTTCAGCAAGCGTAAGAAAACCAGATTTTTCTCAAGACCCAGATTCCTAGAAAGTCGGATGCTAATCAAAGGCGGTTGAGCCTAACACCGGGGAGTTCATTAAAGAAAAAATTCAATAGGGTGTTGTCAAAATTATTCTATTACAGTAGTATTCTAGCACATGTTGCTACTAACAATCCCTATTATCAAGCGGAAATATAAGAAATAGCAAATTGTGGACCTGGAATTGAGGGACCTACAGCTTATGAACTTACGCATGGCCTTTTAGATGATAAATATAATGAATTGCAGACCTGCATTGCAGGCTTGAAGAGAATTTGGTCACAATATGGATTCACAATAATGTGTGATGGTTGGACCGAACCGACGAGAATGTCGATAATTAACTTCATGGTCTATTGTGATGGAAAAATAATCTTTCACAACTATGTTGATGTATCAGCTGCAACAAATGACTATAAATTTATTTATAAATTGATGGTTAATGTTGTGAAGAAAGTGGGAAAAGAGTACGTTGTCCAGATTGTAACTGATAATGGATCTGCTTTCAAGAAAACTAGTAAAAAAGATGGAGAAATATAATTTATTTTGGACACCTTGTGCAGCACACTGCATTAATTTGATGCTAAAGGATATTGGAAATCATAAAAGAGTTAAAAAGATTGTTCATCAGGCCAGAAAAATTACGAATTACTTTTACAATCATAGCTGGGTGTTGGCGTTCATGAGAGAAAAATATGGGGGCGATATCATTAGACCTGGGATCACTCGGTTTGCCACCAATTATATTTCTTTAAAAAGTATTTTGGAGAAGAAGCAAGGTCTAAGGGATATGTTTTCATCAAGAGAATGGGCAAGCTACCTCTATAGTAAAACTCCACAAGCAAAAGAAGTTGAAGAACTGGTTGCCTCAACATCTTCCTAGGATAAAGCTCGAAGTATAGTAAACTCTCTTGATCCAATGGTCAAAGTATCGATGATGGTAGATGGTGAGAAGAAACCTACAATGGGAGCCTTGTACGAGGCAACAAGATTGATGAAAGAAATAATTGAAGCAACCTCACCTAGGTCGCACAACTGGATTATAAAAATTGTGGAAGAAAAATGGACAAATCAATTGTGTCACCCACTTCATGAAGCTGGTATATTTGGCAATTAAATTCAACTGAATAATAGATTGTCGGTTGATTTACTGAAATGCATTTAATTGATTCTCTTTTAAATTTTTGTAGCTTACTTTTTGAATCCAATGTATCAATATGAAGAAGATACGAGCATCAGCCCAAGGTTGCAACAAGTTTTAAATGAAGTGATGGGAAAATTAGAACCAGACCCAGAAATACAATCAGCTGCATTGAATGAAGTAAGCTTTAAATAAGCTTAATTTTATTTTTTTTAATAATATCTCTATCAACATTTAAAACTATATACATGCTTATTTTTTGTAGTTGAAATAATTTCGGGACTCAATGGGGTCATTTGGATCTTGACCGGCTGAAAGTGTAAGAAAAAAACACATCCAGGTAAATAAAAACATTAAGCATTGATATATTTCCTCATTAGTTATTAGTTAGACTTATGATTTTTATTGAATCCACTTTTATTTTTTGACTTGAGTAGCATAATGGTGGTAATTATATGGTAACTCGGCTCCAAACTTGAGGAATGTAGCCATCAAGATTTTATCACAAACATCATATTCTTCATGTTGCGAACGTAATTGGAGCACATTTAGCTTGATACGTTCAAAACAAAGAAATAGGCTGGGGTAAAGACTACAAAAGCCTGTCTTTGTGCACTACAATATAAGGCTACGTGCAAAAATATACCAAGGAAAATATGGCGAATGCTTTATCGCATGAGCCAATTGATTTAACAGAAATAGTTATTGAAGAGGGGAAGAAAATCTTTTATATGATTAGGTAAGAGAAGCATATCAACCTCTGATAGATGAACCAGGGGGTAGGCCAAACTCACATATTGCAACTGAAATGGGCGTTTATGTTAATGAGTTTATGGAGAATGAGGTCAGTAGGGGCCTAACTGGCTTATCTGTGCATTCGATCAATGACGACGATAATGATATTCACATTTCAAACGGTGGTAGTGATTATGAAAATGACTCCACAGGTTCAAGCAGTGATGAGTCTGATGACAATAAGGATAATGATGATAATGATGATGGCGACAATGGTGGTAATGCTGACGATGGTAGTGGTGGTGGTGATGGTGGGATGCACAATAATAATCAATATCTAGAAAAATATCAAGACCAAAGGCAAATGAGTCCATTTAATCAAGTCACTCACGAAAATCAAGATCACAGATCGTGCAGAACAACACCCAAATAAAGAATTATATATCAGCGTCGCATAAAGCATGCATCTCAAGCAAATATAGAAATCGGTGATGTAGATTCTTTGACGAGTGCATTTGGTAGCATTAACGTTGAAGATAGCTTCTCAACCAAAAGTAACTACTTCACAAGGTCAAGTTTGGACTATAGCAAGTTTAATGACTATCCACGATTTCCTCCCCAATGTAAGATATAAAAAATAAATTATTACTCATTACTTTGCTTATATTAACCACATATGTCGTTGATTTGTTATTTTAATAGGTGCATTTGGTCAAAATGAAATTGGATGGCACGAACGCTCTAGGCATGCGGATTTTGATTCTTCAAGTTCATATCCATCGACGGTGAGTAATCCTTATGCATTGGCATGCTTCTCTTTGAGTCCTTATGAGGATCCTATGTATCCAACATTAGGAATAATAGTCAACATGGATTCCCAACAATATCAGTATCACATCGAGTCATATAAGGACAATTATTGTAACTATATGTCATGGTTTCAGTATTGTCTTAATCTCGGAGAGAAAACCATTTTACATACTTCAAGTGGTGGAGGAGGTTATGAAGAACCCCGTCGTTCTATGTGGTATTAAAATGTATGCTTAATCAAATGTTCCTGAGTGACTCAAACATTTCATCTAATTTAACGTACTTTTCTATTTTTGCAATGGATTGTAGTGAACTTGCTTATTAGCTATTATGATTTATGAATCTATGTTGTAAATATCTGTGTGAATTATAAAGAGAAGAAAAGTTTTAGAACAATCTACCATAAACACGTGTAATGTATATGGATGAATAGTGTCAATAAAATAGGTTGAAATCACTAATTATGGATTTTTTGTGGTATAAATATATAATTGTGTTTATTTTAGCATTCCATAAAATAAAATTATGTATACATTTCATTTAAATAACAATTCTCTAAACTTCTCTAAGTTGGCGAATTTTTACAAAAATTCTCTGAAGCGAATTTAACTTCTCTGAATTAATTCTGATTTTCACAAGAGCGAATTATACGGCGAAGTCAAAGTTTCGATCCTTGCTTACAAGGTTGTAAATGAATCAATGATTTCGTTCACTTCTCTTGGTCAATCTTGCTCCTAGTTCTCCACCTCTCACTGTTGACTATCCTCTTCGACAGTTCGACCTCTTCGTCTTCGTCGTGCTACTCGACAGTCTCGACTCCTCCCCTTCAGCAGGCTGCAGGATCTTCTTCGACCTCTTCCTCTTTGTCTTCGTCGTCACCAACTCTTCCACTCCACCAGCACTCCTCTTTGATCTCTTCGTCAGTTTGTCTTATTCTTTATCTTTGTTTTGTTCACCAAACCCTCGACTCTTCCAGGCTTCCAGCAGGCTGTGCAACAACATTGTTAAACCCTCGACTTCCTCAACACCTCCCTCCTCTATGCACTCCTTATCTCACAGGAGGAGCCAAGTTCCTCTGCCTCCTAGCCTCCTCAGTCCACTCCTCACAGACTCAAGTCTCAAGACTCTCAACTTGAGGGAAAAATTAGGGCATTGTGTGTGAAGTGTTGAAGTGTTTTCCAGTTTTCCTTCACTGAAGAGTGAGGACAGTAAGAAGAATGTGATTTAAAGTAGAAAGGTCAGAGGGTTGTTGAAACGACCCTCATCCGACCTAGGGTCGAGTCGCCTGGCCCAAACTGTTACCCAAGCCCGATACCTGAACAAGGCCCAAATAACAGCTTGGCACGCCAAATTCAACCTGCAGAACTACGCAACTGTACATATGAAATAATAATTACGGGATTTAAAACTAAAAGGTTTCCCTATGTTAAACAAATAATTTTAAACAAATGTGTTCAAGTATCCCTAAGTAACTGCAAACGTATACTACTATTGTACTAAGTCAACAAGTCTTGAGGATTAGAATCTACCCCATTAAGTACTTAATACAACTCATGTTTAGATGTTTTGAATATCGATAATATAAATAGCATGCAAAGTTCACATCAAAGGCAAAACTCTACGCTATCGCCTTCTCTTTATCCCGTGCTGGTATCGATGAACATGGACCTGGAGAGTAAGTGGGGTGAGCTAAAAGAACCAACGAAGCTCAGTAAATGCAGAAAACCCGCTCAAACATCAAACACGCAAGTACTACTTAATAAAGATGCAAGATCTAACATGGAGTTGAAATCAAATCATCAAGCATTTAGTAGAAAGCATGGAAATAAGATTCATATCTATAATTAAATGCAAACCATCCATTTTATTCATTTAAGACAAGTTCCAAGATGCATTTAAACCATAATAGCAAAAGGTTTGAAAATCATAAATGAAATTTAAAGCATTCATGCATAGGGGCCCACTAGAGATATATCATAAAGATAATAATAATTATAAGTCATTAGTCCATTTAATGCATACTAGTTATTGACTTGATTCAGGTGACCGATTCCCCTACTCTCGAAGTGATGTAGATCACTAGTGAACACAATGGCCGTTGTGTCCCCTCAATGGACCCATCAAACTAACAATAAGTTTGTCCAAGCCGTCGCCGATATGTGCACCAAGATCAGTTGGAGTTTTCATGAGAAGTTTATTACCACTCATGTCCTTAATAATTTAACCTCATCTCCTTAGCCAGAAGGAGTAATCCCAACTCCTTACGCAGGAGAGGGTCATCCAACTCCTTACCTAGGAGTAGGTAATTCCATCTCCTTGCCCTGGAGAAGTAATCCCAATTTTTTTGGTGCAACACATATTCAACAATAGATAAGTAAATCAAGTCAATAGCATAATGCAACTCATCCCCAAGTCTTGAGTTCAAATCATGAATCCTAATTATCTAATAACATGTCATATTTGATAGTTGAGCGAAGCTCCCCACTTACCTCGACTCGCCGCGATATCCACTCCCGATCCTTGCGCGCGCGGGGTTCTAGAGGATTCGTTTCACGAATCTATAAAATTTAAGACTCATTCGTATTATTTCGCAATTCTCATTTCAAAGTTACTCAATTTATTAGCAAATTGTTTCGGGTCCACTTGTGTAGGTCTCGCAGGTTCCACGTGTCGAGAATCCTCGTCGATGTGCGATAGTGTGTCCCGAAGTCCACAAATTTTCTTTCTATTTATTTTATTCTATTTATTTCTATTATATATATACATCTTATATTATTATATTATATATAATGTTATAGTTTATTTTATTATTTTATTATATATATTATATTTTAGATTTTTTTTTGAATCCAGGGGCCAAAATGGCCCCTGGTTGGGGGTGGTCAGGGGTCAAAATGACGCCTGACCTCCTTCCCTTCCATGATCACTGCCTAATGGCATTGAGCACAGGCTCACATTGGGGGGCCTCATTGTGGAGGCCACTCCCCTTGGATCGCCGCCACTCTACTCCGACGGTGGTGGGTCCGCCGCCCTAAACCGGCAGCGGCGGCGATGCCGACGACACCGTCCCCTTAGGGTTCCACCAAAATTTCACCCATTAAAATCAAAAGCTAAAAATTATGTTTTCCATCATTAAACAAACACAAGTTTGTAAATCTAATGAGTCAAGAAAAGAAAGGGTGTAGAGGGTGGATTACCTTCAATGGATGTCTTCTTGGTTTCGCACCGCTACGATTCTCCAAACAAGTCTCCACTCCTTTTTTCGCTCTCAATTGTTTTTTTTTGCATAAAGGAGGCTAGGGTTTACAATAAATTTATATAGTGGACCGATTTTGTTTAAGGTTTATGAAATTATTAAATTACCCCTGAGATGAGTGTTTTTGATTTTTTGGGTCATCATAACATCCCCAATTTTAAGAACTTTCGTCCTCGAAAGTAAAAGTAAAGTATACATGTAGCCCAACGTGTCCGTTTCTAACGATTTCTTTTACGACCCCATTTTTTACTGATGCAAATCCGTAATTGCGAAATTTACTTGTACCCTACATGAAATAAAATTTACCATTAACTCGAACATCCCAACAATCTTATTTTCCGTCATACTGGGCGAAATTTGCGAGGCTTATCTCGTATAGGTCTTAATATAGTCATTAAACTTTAGTTACCCGCCAAGTCTTCGTATCATCACGCGTATCTAGGTATTCCCTTATACGCTCCATTGAAATCGCAATGGACGCCTAAGTCGTTCAACCATAAAGTATGTTAAAACCTACTGAGATGTGATTTGGTGCCTATTTGTGTCATAAATATCTCTGCCTATCCAGCAACAAAACCATACTGCCAACTGGCAGTAGGAACGATGATAGCTACCTGCTATAGTATGAGCACTAGCACACCAACTATATCACTATCTCGGTTGCATGTCAATGAGCGACTTTTCATGTCCTTACGACTCATCTATGAAGTCTACAAATGAGCATGTCAAGTATTCCTCTCGAGAATAATACCTTAAAATTAATGTTAACATACATTTATCGGCATTTATTGTTGTAGGTTTTATATTTTGATTCAACTCTCATGATCATGGGCAAATGTCTTAATTTCACTTGGCTTATTCATGTTTACATTCGGTGAACAAGCGCCTCTTGTCACCTTTCTGGGCTAACTCTTAACTCTTGCGACTTGTTTAAAACTCTATCACTGAGAAATAAAGTGTCTTAACTTTTATATGTTACGTTTGAAAGTAACTGCCACTCCTATCGAGAAATTTCAAGTCACTTACTTCCATCGATTTTCAAGATTTCTCGTGATGTTATCAATATCATTAAAAATTTAGGCTTGCAAGTGTGTTACTCCTTTTGCAAGTCTGATGGCTACGAAAGGCTATCGTAGTGTTCACTGTCTCTTTTGGATTCGCAATCCGTTATACCACCTACTTACTTATTCATCATTTTCAAAAATCGATCATATATTAAGATCCCCAATTTTATGGATTCTGTCATCATGACTTAGATTAGGTGGTACTAAGTACATTATTTATTTTTTGACTTAATTTATTTTGTTCAACTGTCCATTTAGACCCGAATTAGGTTCCATATGACCTGACGGATGTCAATCCTCATGTCTAACATCGCACAATTATGCGAAGACTATATTTTTAGTTGGGTATCCTCGATTTTTGTAATTTGTCTATCACTGAGTTCATTATCATTGGACTCATATTACTAGCCATAAGTTATGCTCTCCAAGTCGTACTAACTTGGTTCATTTATATTTTGTAGTATAGTAAAGTAAACCACACTTATTTTGAAAGAAGTTGTAACGTTTTGGTATCCCCAATTTTAGTAACTTGGTTATCCTCGATGCGCCAACCTCTATGATGTGTATCTCTTTTAAATCAAAATCACTAGATCTAATTATATCGATGCGTCATGCACTTAATGCTCATTTTTAACGTATTCTTAGTTTGGAGAATCCCCGATTTTTGTATTCTACCATCTATCTATAAGATCATACAATTCCATCAATGATAGTATTATCTTTTTTTGTCGAGTTTTGCTCTGGCCTTTTCGACCCTAATGTACCAAATTTTGGTTCCCCCATAACAGTAAATTGATGGATTTCAAATTAACTAATGCATGTTGGTTTCATTACCAAAATCAGAGCCCGTACCTGCAACTACCCGTCGCGGGGTCTCCTGGTCATGTTCAGCTACTACATGGACTCCTCTTCAGGCATTTGGAGCTACACTCCTCTCAGATGGTGGTGGGTTGGGGCATATGCTATTATAATGTCCTGCTTCTCCACACTGAAAACATATTATATGCGACTTCAGGTAATTCGGAGGTGGTTGCGCGACACTCGCGGATGCACTCGGTTTCAGCCATCTGCCCTCGCTTTGTTGCGGCTGCTGCGATGGACGTGATGGCCTAAATGTCATACTCTGAGTAGCCAAAGGCACAGGGACATGCGTATGTGCAGCAGTTGCAGTAGGAATATGTGGCGCCCTTGAAGTTGTACCAGAACGTGTATATCCAGCAGAAAACCCTCCAAACTTTGGTTTCTTGAAACTGTCGTCCTGACTGTTTTGGCAACCCCAAAGCTACGTTTCCCATACCAATACTGATTAGATCCTGGCCGAAACTGCATGAAAGCCTCACGGAGTGATGCCTCACACTCAAGGGCTCGTTGGTATGCCTAGTGATAAGTCTCGGATCCAGGCACCGCTACCATAGCACTAATATCCGACCTCAATCCATCAATAAATCTCCTTTTACGAATCATATATGTCGGTACATACTCATATGTGTACTCTAGCAACTCGTTGTACTTTGATGCATATTCAGCCACTGACATATCGCCCTGTACTAAGGCAAGAAACTCTCGAATCTTTGCATCCTTCATTGGCTCTGGAAACCATTCTTCGTAAAACAGACGCTTGAACTAGGGCCAATTCATATTAGTTCCTTGTGTTCTCTCGATAGTCATCCACCACTTGTGTGCCTTATGTTCTAATAAAAATGCCACCAGCAGTACTATGGTCCACTCATCAATATCCGGCCTCTTCATCCTCTTATCCATATTTAGTATCCACGCCTCAGCCTCAATGGGATCCTGCTCTCCATAAAAGTGTGGCACGTCATATTTCATAAATTCCTTCTGTATTTTTCCCCTCCGGCAAACCTCTGGGTCTCTGTTCACTACAGGTATGGTCGTTGCAGCTGCAACCATAGCAGAATTGGCCCCCTCCTCCACTGGGTGATCTTCATGTATAGGAGCCAATGGAGGGTTAGGTCCCTGCCTCACGGGTGCTCGCTCTGCCGCCCTTATGGTTCCCTGTTGTATCAGCTCTCGTATGCGGGCCATATTCTTTTCCTATGATTGCGCTAGGTCTGCCAACCTCTGGTCTTGAGCAAATCTCATGTCATGGATGCCTTTTTTATATGTTTCAGCCATAATAGTCATGCGTTGCTCCATTTGAGCGCTCCAATTTTTCTCATCCCTATCCGTTGTTTCCCTCAAATTATAGGAGTTTCCGCCTTGATTGTTCATGATGCGACTGCGGAGCAAACAAAAGCGAATTAGTCCTATAAATCAAGAAAAAATGTAAAATAACTAAATGCGATATATATTAAATACCAAGAAAATAACATTATTCAAGTGTTTTATTCAAGTATTCAATCCCTTCCCATCTTAGGATTGGTCGTTTGTGCACAGTAAGTCGACTTGAATCAATGTCCCATACCATTGATTTGTTCGAATTAAACTTGAGCTTCACATTTAAAGGCTCTATGTTCGTAGGTCTCACAAACCTAATGTTTTCCCTAGGTTCTAATCCCTATACTCTGATACAAACCGAGACGACCCTCCCCCGACCTAGGGTCAGGTCGCCCCCAAACCCGATACCTGAACCAGTCCCAAATAACGCCTTGGCACGCCTAATTCAACCTGCGGAACTACACAACTATACATATGAAACAATAATTGCGGTATTTAAAACTAAAAGGTTTCCATATGTTAAACAAATAATTCTAAACAAAGGTGTTCAAGTATCCCTAAGTAACTGCAAACGTATACTACCATGGTATTAAGTCAACAAGTCTAGGGGATTAAAATCTACCTCATTAAGTACTTAATACAACCCCATGTTTAGATGTTTGGAATATTGATAATATAAATAGCATGTAAAGTTCACATCAAAGGCAAAACCATATGCTATCGCTTTCTTTTTATCTCGCGCTGGTATTGATGAAGACGGAGCTGGAGAGTAAATGGGGTGAGCTAAAAGAACCAACGGAGCTCAGTAAATGCGGAAAACCCGCTCAAACATCAAACACGCAAGTACTACTTAATAAAGATGCAAGATCTAACATGGAGTTGAAATCAAATCATCAAACATTTAGTAGAAAGCATGGAAATACGATTCATATCTATAATTAAATGTAAACCATCCATTTTATTCATTTAAGACAAGTTCCAAGATGCATTTAAACCATAATAGCAAAAGGTTAGAAAATCATAAATGAAATTTAAAGCATTTATGCATTGGGGCCCACTAGAGATATACCATTAAGATAATAATAATTATAAGTCACTGGTTTATTCAATGCATACTAGTTATTGACTTGATTCCGGTGATCGATTCCCCTACTCTCGAGGTGATGAAGATCACTAGTGAACGCAATGGTCGTTGTGTCCCCTCAATTGTCCCATCAAACCAACAGTAAGTTCGTCAAAGCCGTCACCGATATGTGTACCAAGATCACTTAGAGTTTTCATGAGAAGTATATTACCGCTCATGTCCTTAATAATTTATCCCCAACTCCTTACCCAGGAGAAGGTCATCCCAACTCCTTACCCAGGAGAAGGTCATCCAACTCATTACATAGGAGTAGGTAATTTCATCTCCTTGCACAGGAGAAGTAATCCCAATTTTTTTAGTGCAACACATATTCTACAATAGATAAGTAAATCAAGTCAATAGCATAATGCAACTCATTCCCAATTCTTGAGTTCAAATCATGAATCTTAATTATCTAATAACATGTCATATTTGATACTTGAGCGAAGCTCCCCACTTACCTCGACTCGCCGCGATATCCACTCCTTATCCTTGCGCGTGCGGGGTTTTATATGAATCGTTTCACGAATATATAAAATTTAAGACTCATTCGCATTAATTTGCAATTCTCATTTCAAATTTACTCAATTTCCAATTTATTAGCAAATTGCTTCGGGTCCCGCAGGGTTTCGCGTTGGTCGAGGTGCGATAGTGCGCCAAGAAGTCCACAAATTTTGTTTCTATTTATTTTATTCTATCTATTTCTATTATATATATACATCTTATATTATTATATTATATATAAAATGTGTTAGGGCATGTGCCCTAGGTCAATCTACAAACATTGTTTATCTTATAATTTCAGTTAATAAAATATAGGTTTTATTTGTTGTTTTATTATAAGTGATTGCATGTTTACCTTATAGTAAGATCCATGGGTATTTGTTGAAAAATCTTAAATGTCCATAGTCGGTCATTATACTGGGAACTATAATGAATTAAAACTAGTGTGAATCTTGATTGATGATCATGTGATGATCATGAGTATAAGGATACGAATCAAGATCATGAGTATTTATTATGGAATAAGATACTGGACCGACCCATTATGAGAACACCACATGGATTAAGTTATAGGTGTTACTCATGATAGGTATATCATTTAGTCATTCGACTTGAAATTACCATAGACTTCAATATTATGAGCATGATAATTTGACACAATCAAATGTTGTCTTTAACCGGACAATTATAAATATTGTGATTGGTTACCGTGTTAATAATATGTGAAGGTGTGTAATCAAGATAGAATTTGTCACTCTCGTATAGAGAGAGATATCAGTGGATCTCTCGATAAGATAGACTGATAATGGTCAAGTTCATGTGAATTGATATGATCAATGTCACTTGGATGTTTTTCAGTTTACCTAAAGATCGAGACTAGTACGATTGAACATTAAGGGTGACTTTCCATGTCTTATGTTTAATCAAAGGATATCGCACGACAAAAGGATATGATATACGTTATTAATTAGGTTGTATCGATGTTGATATTCATGCTACTTGGGTAGTCATAATGCTTTGCTAGAGACCGCTTATGACTTGTGTTCCAAAATAGTTTTTGGTTCACTGCCAACGTCGCATTAACCTATTGGGTCGCACACAAAGAATAGATTTGCACAATTTCAATTGGTCTAGAGTAATGAATTTTATCATAGAGTAATGAATTTTATATGAGAAAATTCATGACATAAAAGCCATTACGATTTGTTAAATGATAACTTATTAATAGGGGCGTATGTGTAATTTGCTTAAACTGCGTAAATACAATAGTTGTATTACGAATATGATTGTAAGTAGAGGCTTATCTACACATATAAATAAAGGGTGGATCCCTAAAAAACTAAATAAGATTTTGTTTTACAATTTTTTCGAGTTCTCTGGATTTAGGGAGAGAAAGAAAAATCGTTTTTCAATCTCTCTTAGGGCTAGCACTCCAAATTGTGGTCACCGTTCATGGTGGATTTCTGATAGAGGATGCGCACTTAAACGTCTTGAAAATCGAATAATCAAAAGGAAATCACGGAATAAGGTATAATTTACTTTCGTAGATTTAGTTTAATGGAACTTATTTTCGATCATGTTGGGGTTTTCAAAATTTGTTTTGAATTTTCCGCTACGTATGAACCCCAAAAACCCAACAGAATGTTATAGTTTATTTTATTATTATATTGTATTTTTTTATTTTTTATTTTTTTTTTGAATCCAGGGGCCATTTTGGCCCCTGGTTGGGGGTGGCCAGGGGTGAAAATGACCCCTGACCTCCCCCTCCCGTGCTCACTGCCTAATGGCAGTGAGCACGGGCTCACATTGGGGAGGCCTCCTGGTGGTGGCCCCTCCCCTCCTTAGACCGCCGCCACTCTACTCCGGCAGCGGTGGGTCCGTTGCCCTTCTCCGGCGATGCCGACGACGCCGTCCCCATGGGGTTCTCCACCAAAATTTCACCCATTAAAATCAAAAGGAGAAAAATATGTTTTCCATCATTATTGAAACAAACACAAGTTTGTAAATTTAATGAGATAAGAAAAGAAAGGGTGTAGAGGGTGGATTATCTTCAATGGATGTCTCCTTGGTTTCGCACCACCACGATTCCCCAAACAAGTCTCCACTCCTTTTTCACTCTCAATTTTTTTTTTGTGCATAAAGGAGACTAGGGTTTACAATAAATTTATATAGTGGGACCAATTTTGTTTAGGGTTTATGAAATTACTAAATTACCCCTGAGATGAGTGTTTTTGATTTTTTTGAGTCGTCATAGTTGTTGAGCTCAAAATGGAAAGAGAAGATTAGGAGAGTGATTGGAGTTCATGTTTGTCCTGTGAAGGTGTGAACTGTGAAGTGCTTTTCAGCCTTTGAGGTGAGGTGACTAGCAAATAGCAATGTGGAAAGATGATGCAGATGGAGCACTGCAACTGCAAGTCTGCGATGAGTTGATTCACGACCAAATCAAGAGGTAAGTACGAATATATTCCCTGATTTTTAGGGTTTTTTAATTATTTTGATTTTATTGATTGAATTTTTGTAGTTTTCTGTGTTTTTGTTCACCCGTGATCGAAAAAACGAAAAAATCGATGTTTATCTAAAACATCGCCGAATTTTTGCACTTTTGAAAGTCACGTTGAGTTTCGTATCACCCATATAAAAATCAATACATTTCACCTAAAATTCGGCAAAATTTATCGAATTTTTGATCCTTGGATAAAAGCATTGTGGAAGTTTAGAAGAGAACGACGCGTTTTTCCTCTACTACACTGGTAGGGTTTTTTTCGACTTTGTTTATGAGAAACACATTGTTTCTCACCATTGTATCTAACACAATTCGTTGCAATTGGGCTATAATAAATAAAGTCTCGTTCCTATCAAAAAAAAAAAAAAAAAAAGAATTGAAGCACTGAGACTCGACGGTTTTTCGGCGCTGTACCTTTGAAAACATGATTTCTCATGTGGCGTCCCATATGAAAAATCCACAATGAGAAAACTGAAATTGCAAAAACTGGTATTGCTTGAATAAAATAGAGGAATTCAAATACATACAATAGGGGAATGTTGGGAGTGCAATGTAGAATGGCCAACACAAATGCACTTCTACTGATTGGCACCGCGCAGGAATTGAACCTGAAGCAGATCCATGACACGGAAACTCGCGAATTATTCATCGGAGCACAAACTGTCCCAATAAACTATGCCCATATTCTTTTCTTAGGGACAAGATCTGATGTTTTCGCTTCATCTATTTTAGCAGCCACAATGAAGTCATTCATACTCAGTCCACCTGCAATTACAATGACATTGTTAGTGCAATATACTACTGTACTAATTAACATTGTCAAATGCACAGCTTTCATAAGTCCCGGCATTTTATCTTAGTTGTCTAATGTTGACAATACCATCTACATGATTCAATGTCCAAAGTACATTTACAAAAGGGTAATGCTAAACGGACTGATTGAGTCCGGACTCAAACATCTAAAAAGACTACAATACCCTCTATTCAAATCTAAGACCACTTCTTCAATCCGCCACCACTGCTGCGGCCACAACTGCCGCCACCGCGACTAGCGCTTGTCGCGGACTGGGCTTGGTCGAGGTGGCAGTCGTCGTTTAGGACCTCGACAGCGGTGTAGTTGACGCGGTTTTCGAGGCCGAGTTCGAGGTTGCGGAGGCCGACGTCGGTGTCGATGGTGACGATTGAGAAGCCGAGGCGGGCGAGGGAGAGTCCTACGTTGGCGGTGGTGGTGGTCTTGCCGACTCCGCCTTTGCCCAACGTGATGACCACCACGCGCAGGGTGTCGCCGAAGAGTTGGGGCTTTCGGTTCCATTGGAGCACTGCCGAGACTGGTTTGGACGAGGGTTTGGAGGGTTTGGAGGGATTTAGAGTTTTGGGTATGATGGAGTTGAGTTGGAGAGAAAAGAGAGAGATGAGAGAGAGCGAGAGAGAAAGAGGGATGAGAGAGAGCAGAGAGAGAGAGAGAGAGAGAAGAAAGAGAAAAGAGAGAGAGATAGAGAAAGAAGAGAGAGGTCGCCGACGAGAGAGAGAGAGAGAGAGGTCGCCACGAGAGAGAGAGAAGAGAAAGAGGTCGCCGGCGGTGGTGGAATGTGGTCGCCGGCGGTGAGTAGTTGTGGTGGTGGAAGTGGGTGATGGAGGTCAATATGTTGATATGTGTTGGGGTTAAAGATGAGGGTAATTATGTCTTTTGATTTAGTAGTGTATTTTAAACTACAAGTAAAAAACGTTTTGCGTCCGGACTCAAAGAGTCCGAATAGGTTTTTTGTTTACAAAATGGTCTTTAAGAACACGTGATTATACAATATAAATATAAACACGCACGGAAGCAAAAGCTTGCAAATACAATATCAAAATAAAAGCATAATTTTAGAACTTGAAATGGTAAATAGTTCGACTTCACCATCCAGCTAGGAGTGTTTTTAACGACAATACTTGTTCTTCAAGATGGTTTTCAGACCAGCACCTTCCTATCTCTCACGTTCAAGAAAAAACTTCAAAGCTCTGAGAGTTTGGACCACGAGGCATTCAACGAAACATAGGGGAGACAATATAGACTGCCATTTATGAAAAAATAGTCTAATGGTTTTGATGTAGAAGTAAGAGAGAGGAATGAAAGAATCACAAGAAAAGAATAGAAAGAGGTTACTTCAAAACAATAATGTTTGGAAAAAGGTTCGCAGTCCTACGTGGCTACGCTAGCTTATTGTACCTAATTTTTTTATATTCCAATTATGCTTCACCTTTAATAGAAGTAAAGCAGCCACCATGATCTATGGTTAAAAGCTTAAGCTTCTAACATTTTTTTTTTTTTTTTTGAAAACAAGCTTCTAACATATTTAACTTTCTGCTTTAGATTTTGTGTAACCTCCAACGGTAGATTGTTGTTACTAATTGTCTTTATGACAACAAAGTTGCCAAAACATTTAACATAAGTGGAGCCAATATCCATAAAAGCTACAGGAACTGATTCCACAAAATATGGAATTTATTTTCATACTTGAGTGAAATAATCAGTGAGAAAATGAAAGCTCAAGTTTCCTTCATGAATTCAAGTGTGGCGCAACAAAGGTAGCTAATCAACCAAAAGAAGAGATACTCATGCTTACCAATAGAAGTTGTCCACAATTCTGCCCTGACTTGATTGGGCTGTTCCAAGAAAAGATTTGGGTAATGTCCAGCATCATCAACAACCACAGAAACCCTGTTGATGAGTTCAACGCTGCATTTGAAATCCCTTAACTTCCATAGACACTGAAGCTTGAGGGTCCCTTGGTCATCCACCAGTCTCCAACCAATAATCTACATGTGAGAGAGAGAATAAACATTGATGTCAATCAATAGATAGTAATTTGAACAAGTATTTTCATTTTTTTTTTAAAGAAAGAATAGGAAGAGCGAATTTTAAACTTGATTGTATCATCACAAAGAAAAAGGAGAAGATATGTACCCATTGGATAATCACACTTACAAGGGACGTGTGTACTAGGATGTCAACATACCAAACAAGGGTGAAAAGCCTTGTCCTAGGTGTCGCAATGACAATCTCACATACTAAACGAGCCTTAAGGTTCTTGTAAGTTGATTGTGAGTTGTCACCAAATTATGAGAAAGAATAGGATAAAGATAATAAATTAACATATCATTGAAAAATAGGATGCTTTCATCAATATGCGCTATTCATTGTTTTGCATTTGAAGATTCTCAGCATATCCGGAAGAGTCACGAAATACTGTCAAATTGCCATGAGAAAGAATTGGCTAAGTCAAGAGGAAAAGAATTCTTTCAACAAGCAAAACAATTCATTATTGGGTACAAGGAACAAAAAAGGTCAACCACCCAAAAGCCAAGCTTTAAAAATTGGTACAGAAGGAACATATTTAACAGCGAGATAGAGTTTCATATGTACCACAAACACTAGACTGAAAAATCCATACAAAGCACTAAACTTAAAGCATTTGAAGACTACAACATGTAGCGCTTATGAAGGGACAGATAAATCTCAAGACAAATGAGAGATTGAGGGGGAAAAAAAAAAAGTTCAAAGAAAAAGGAAGAAAGTGATGTGAAAGCGAAAATAATAATAATAAAAAAAGAACAAAACAACTTCAAGCCCTTCGCTGCTTTAGTCAGCATGCTAAAGTTTCATTTCATTATATTAGAAATTTGAGAAAAAAGCTTCATCTTTGGTATCTCACAAGTAAGGCCTATTATATTTCAATTTAATTTAGCATGTTATAGTTTCTATATCCTAAGTTGTGGGGCTTGAGTACCCAACTAGCCTCTATGGGATTAGTTAAACCAAAGGTTTGGACACCCATGGTTTAAAAAAAAATAAAAATCTGTCATTCTAAACAAGTGGAACTTAAACTTTTGTCTTAGTTTCACCATTGCTCAATGAGTAAAAACATTAACATAGTAAATCTCTAGCTTGAAATATCATATTGATTGCGCAAACATAAATAAATAGTTCATTGCTGCTAATTTTAAAAGTTGCTGCAAAGATAAGAACCAATTCTTCATGGCAGAAAATAAAGCTACATATCTTGAGCAATTTTAAACAAGAATACACAAATTCATTAAATCAATGAAGAGCTTCCAAGAGAGAATAGAATTGTAGCTGTCAAAATGAAATTCCAATTTGACAATTTTTAAACTCCTTTTTTTTTTTATAACCATGGGTGTCCACACCATGGAAAGCTCACCATCAGTTGCACTTAATCGAGCACAATGGAAAAGTTTGATCCATGTAGCCGACCCCAGTTAATTTGGGACTGAGGCTATGTTGTTGTTGTTGTTGTTGTGGGTGTCCGCACCACTAATCTCATGGGTCTAGTCGGTGTTGGATCATAAACTTGATCCATTATAGGAGCCCAAACCCAAATCAAATCAAATTGGAGTCCAAGTCCATAATCAAGGTCCAAAACTACAAGTCTTCTATCTAGAATCTTCTAGGGTGTGGTAATTATGTTAGAAGGATGGAGAAGGATGTAGAAGAATGGGGTGTAGATTTGTTCTTAAGTAGTATAAATACCCCTCCCCATTTTAGTTTAGGCATAAGAAAAATTAAGAGCTTCTAAGTGAGTGAAGAAGCAAACTCTAAAAAGAGTGAGTTGTAGTATCTTGTTTTTTGAGTGAGTGTGCTCTTGTAATATTTGTTTGAGTTTGAATAAAAGTTGTTTTGTGTGAGTGTTTCATTTCCAACAAAGTGGTATCAGAGCAAGTTGGAAAGTATACACTATTGCATATCAAATCGAAGGTCTCGACGAGAGGAATCCGACGCCGCGAGAATCTTCCCAATCGAGTTCGACGCGCCACCACGAGCCGCCGGAAGACCGCTGCCAGAAAATCGAGTTGACTCACCGAGTTGAGCCGAGTCAGCCGAGTTGGAGCCATTGACCGAGCCGTAAGCTTGTTGACCGAGCCCCTTGACCGAGCCGTCCAAGCGAGTTGATCGAGCCGTCAAAGTCATTGACCGTTGACCAGGTCCCTCCCAAGGTTTTTCGGCGTTCCGGATTCATCCGTGCAATCGGATTTTGCAAATTCTCATTATATTGAGAGATATGGCAAATGGTATGGCACCATTCCAAGTTCCGACACTCAACAACAACAACTACGACAATTGGAGTATCAAAATGAAGGCACTTCTTGGATCACAAGATGTGTGGGATATCATAGAGAAAGGCTATAACGAGCCTGCGGATGATGCTGCTTTTGCTGCTCTTACATCAGATCAAAAGACAACTTTGAAGGATTCAAGAAAGAGAGACAAGAAGGCTCTCTATCTCATCTATCAAGCATTAGATGATGATGGCTTTGAAAAGATTTCGAGTGCAAGCTCTAGCAAGGAAGCGTGGGAGAAGCTGCAAACCTCTTACAAAGGATCCGAGCAAGTGAAGAAGGTCCGTCTCCAAACATTAAGAGGTGAATTTGAATCCTTACACATGAAAGTATATGAGTCTATTTCAGATTATTTCTCAAGAGTAGTAGCTGTTTCTAATCAATTAAAAAGAAATGGTGAAAAGTTAGAAGATGTGAGGATAATAGAGAAGATACTCCGTTCGTTGGATCCCAAATTTGAGCACATCGTCGTGACGATTGAAGAAACTAAAGACTTGGAAGAAATGACGATCGAGTAACTTCAAGGATCATTGCAAGCATACGAAGAGAAGCATAAGAAGAAGCAAGGGTTTACTGAGCAACTCCTCAAGCTGCAACTCAAGGATATGCATGAAAGCCAAGATAGAAACCAACGTGGCCGAGGCAGAGGTAGAGGCCATGGACGAGGTGGAAGTCGCGATCGTGGACGAGGTGGAATTACAACAACAACAATTCCAACAACAACTATGAGAAAGGAGAAAGCTCAACACGAGGCCGTGGAAGAATCAAACCGAACTCAAGGTATGACAAATCTCAAGTTCGATGTTATAATTGTCAGAAATTTGGGCATTATGCTTCAGAATGTAGAGCTCCCAACAACAAAATTGAGGAGAAGGCCAACTACGTGGAGGAGAAGACAGATGGCAAAGAAACTCTTCTTCTAGCACGAGAGGAGGAAACCGATGGTGGCCAAGCAAATTCCTGGTATTTTGACAGTGGTGCAAGCAATCACATGTGTGGAAGGAAAGACATGTTTGTGGAGCTAGACGAGTCAGTAAGCGGAAATGTTTCGTTTGGAGATGATTCCACAATAGCAGTGAAAGGGAGAGGTAACATCCTTATCCGTTTGAAAGATGGGAGACATCAATTTATTTCCAATGTCTACTATGTGCCCAATATGAAAAGTAACATCTTGAGTTTAGGGCAATTGTTAGAGAAAGGTTATGATATTCATATGAAGGATCATAATCTTTCTATAAAAGATGATAAGAATAACTTCATTGCTAAAGTACCGATGTCAAAGAATAGAATGTTCTTGATCAACATACAAAACGATGTTGCAAAGTGCCTGAAAGCTTGCTACAAAGATGCATCATGGCTTTGGCATCTTCGATTTGGGCATCTCAATTTTGGAGGTCTAGAGCTGCTATCTAAGAAGGAGATGGTGAAGGGACTACCTCGCATCAACCATCCTGACCAGCTTTGTGAAGGGTGTCTAGTCGGGAAACAATTCAGGAAAAGCTTTCCAAAGGAGTCAGAGTCAAGAGCCAAGAAGCCACTCGAGCTCATCCATACCGATGTGTGTGGACCGATCAAGCCAAGTTCTCTCGGTAACAGTAATTATTTTCTTCTCTTCATTGATGATTTTTCAAGAAAAAACCTGGGTATATTTCTTGAAACATAAGTCAAAAGTTTTCGAAGTCTTCAAGAAGTTCAAAGCTGCAGTGGAGAGAGAAAGCGGTAGAAAGATCAAAGCCATGAGATCCGGTAGAGGTGGAGAATTTACTTCCGGGGAGTTTCAAGAGTTCGTGAAGCAAATGGAATTCGTCGACCAATGACAGTTCCTAGATCCCCCCAGCAAAATGGCGTGGCAGAAAGAAAGAACAGAACAATCCTCGACATGGCACGAAGCATGCTTAAAAGCAAGAAACTACCCAAGGAATTTTGGGCGGAAGACGATAGCGTGTGCGATCTACTTGTCAAACCGATCTCCAACAAGAAGTGTATGGGGAAAGACACCGCAAGAGGCATGGAGTGGAAGAAAGCCTGGCATTTCCCACCTGAGAATCTTTGGAAGTATAGCCCATGTTCACGTAGCGGACGAGAGAAGAACGAAGATTGATGATAAAAGCGAGAGTTTTATCTTCATCGGCTATGATGCTAACTCGAAGGGCTACAATTTGTACAATCCGGACAATAAGAAGATTGTGATTAGTCGAGATGTGGTCTTCAACGAAGAAGGAGAATGGGATTTTGAATCTCATGCGAGATGACTTAAATTTCTTTCCTCAGTTTGAAGAAGATGAGCAGACAACGAGGGAGCAACTAGGACCTCAACAAGAGCCTGCAACTCCACCCACTTCACCAACATTAACCACTCAAGGAGACTCATCACCTTCGTCATCATCAAGTGGGAGTCAAAGTGAAAGAGTTGTGCAACGTACAAGAAGCCTTAGAGATCTCTATGAGGTAAGCGAACGACAAGATAATCTTACATTATTTTGTCTGTTTGTCGATTGTGAACCAGTGAGCTTTCAAGAAGCAAGACAAGAAAAGAAGTGGAGAGATGCGATGGACGAAGAAATCAAGGCCATTGAGAAGAATGACACATGGGAACTCACCTCACTTCCCGGGGGACATAAGGCGATAGGTGTCAAATGGGTGTACAAAACAAAACAAAACAAAACGCCAAAGGAGAGATTGAAAGGCACAAGGCGAGGCTAGTTGCTAAAGGCTATAGTCAAAAGGCTGGAATTGACTATGATGAGGTATTTGCTCCTGTTGCTCGATTGGAGACTATCAGACTAATCATTTCTTTGGCAGCTCAAAACAAGTGGAAGATACAGCAGATGGATGTAAAGTTTGTCTTCCTAAATGGAGTTCTTGAAGAGGAAGTCTACATTCAGCAACCATCAGGCTATGAAGTCAAAGGCCACGAAGACAAGGTGTTGAAGTTGAAGAAGGCTCTTTACGGGCTAAAACAAGCACCAAGGGCATGGAATAGCCGAATCGACAAGTACTTCCAAGAGAATGGCTTCAACAAATGTCCCTACGAGCACGCTATATATATCAAGATCAAAGATGGAGATATTTTGATCGTGTGCCTCTACGTGGACGATTTGATCTTCACCGGAAGCAACCCAAGCATGTTCAATGAATTCAAGGAAGTGATGACGAAAGAATTCGAGATGACAGAACATGGGACTTATGGCGTACTACCTTGGCATTGAAGTTAAGCAACAAAAGGATGGAATTTTCATTTCACAGAAAGCTATGCAAAGGAGATCCCTGAGGAAGTTCAAGATGGAGAAGCGTAAGCCGATAAGCACACCGACGAATACGAAATCAAGATGTCCAAACATGAAGAAGGCGAAAGTGTAGATCCAACATTCTTCAAAAGTTTGGTGGGAAGTCTACGCTATCTAACTTGCACGAGGCCCGATATTCTTCACGCAGTTGGATTGGTTAGTCGCTACATGGAATCTCCAACAACCACCCATTTTAAAGCCGCAAAGAGAATTCTTCGCTATCTGAAAGGTACAATTGACTTTGGCTTGTTCTATTCGATTTCTAATGGTTACAAGCTTGTTGGATATAGCGATAGTGATTGGGGTGGAAACATAGATAATCGAAGGAGCACTACTTTGGATTCGTATTTTTCATGGGAGATCTTTGCTTTCACATGGATGTCAAAGAAACAACCGATTGTCACATTGTCCACTTGTGAAGCGAAATATGTTGCTTTGCTACCTCATGCGTTTGTCATGCAATTTGGCTTAGAAATCTATTGAAGGAGATAGGTTTGATACAAGAAGAGCCTACCAAGGTTTGTGTCGACAACAAGTCGGCTATTGCCTTAGCAAAGAATCCAAAGTATTCCATGATCGAAGCAAGCACATCGATATTCGCTACCACTATATAAGGGAGTGTGTTGCAAGAAAGGATGTGGAAATTGAATACGTGAAGTCACAAGATCAAGTTGCCGATATGTTTACCAAGCCCCGACAAGCGAAGACTTCATAAGATTAAGGAACTTACTAGGGGTCACAAGATCAAGTTTAAGGGGGGGTGTTGGATCATAAACTTGATCCATTATAGGAGCCCAAACCCAAATCAAATCAAATTGGAGTCCAAGTCCATAATCAAGGTCCAAAACTACAAGTCTTCTATCTAGAATCTTCTAGGGTGTGGTAATTATGTTAGAAGGATGGAGAAGGATGTAGAAGAATGGGGTGTAGATTTGTTCTTAAGTAGTATAAATACCCCTCCCCATTTTAGTTTAGGCATAAGAAAAATTAAGAGCTTCTAAGTGAGTGAAGAAGCAAACTCTAAAAAGAGTGAGTTGTAGTATCTTGTTTTTTGAGTGAGTGTGCTCTTGTAATATTTGTTTGAGTTTGAATAGAAGTTGTTTTGTGTGAGTGTTTCATTTCCAACAGTCGGTCCCACCCACCAAGAAATGGCTTCATTGTTGATGCAAGACTCGAACACGCGACCTCCTCCTCTTGAATAAACTCACATGTCAAGTTATTACCACTCCGCCACAAGTTCTTACCACTCCGACACCCCTGCTGGGTGGTTCAATTTTTAAACTCCTTAAGCTCAATTGGTTCAAAATTTTAAGATCGAATTAAAACCTTAATAAGCACATGACAACTTTCAAGGGCATTACGACTATGGTAAGAAGGAATAAAAGACAATCGCCTTACCTTTTTTAAGAGTTTCTGAGCATCTTCTTCGGATATTGGCGGCAGCGAAGGAGAAATAGGTGAGCAGTCCTGCTGGGCTAAAGAGAGAACAGAGAGGGTCGGAATCAGAATCTTATGTTCAGTGCTGACGTTGCCCACTACTTTGTCTGCGAAATTGCTCTCCAGCTCTGCAGGAAAGGGGTCTCGGGCTCCGAAGTCTCCAAAGTAGTCGTTCGGTGAAGGCATAGAGGAGGAGGCCTTGATCATGAGCTGCTTCGGAGCGCCGTTGTTGGTTGTACTTGTCTTAAGAGATGAGTGGCGATTGTGGTGTTTGGGAGAAGAGGAAAGGAGAGGGAGAGGAGTGAAGCGGCACAACTGATGATGAGTAAGAGCCATTGGAGATGATAGACTCATGATGAGAAATGAGCAACGGTTTTGGGATAGCTTTACCCTTTTTGGGTGTTTGGGCCTCCAATTCTATTCTCTCAATATTGATATAGATAAATAAAAATTGAATTCAAATTTAATAATGCAACGTAAGCGTCAGGACTAAGTAACCACAAATGAAACTTTTTTAATTAAAGTTTAGGGACCAAAAAATTACCACATGTAAAGTTCATTCATCAAGTGTGAAATTAATCCCATTCAACAATGACTTAAACTTCACCGAACTATGGGTTGCTGTATGGATCAGATCAAGCTAAAAACACACGTCTCGCACGGGAGCTGTCCCTACTTCTTCAACTCGTCTAATTTCTATTTTACATTAATAGAAACTCTTAATTTGACACAAAGTCAAATATTACTATTAATAAAATAAAAACAATGAATTTGAAGCCATCGCCTCAACACCTCGCACACCTCGCTTACTCGACACTTTTTTTTTTTTTTTTTTTTTTTTTTTTTTTTTTTTGAGGGATACTCAATAATTTAGAGTTATAAATATATATATATATACCCAAAAATATATTCATGCTATTGGAACACCTCAAAATGTGTTGTGCATTAAATGTTTTGTGCATTTATGACTTATAGAATAATATGTTGAATTAAAATTCAATGGTTGTAAATGATGTACTCTTGTCATGGATATTTTTATGATTTCCATGGTAGTGCTCCCGTATATATATAAACTATGTTTTATATATTGACATTTAATGTTGTTAAACATTTATGACCTATTGTGACAGACTCAAACCCCAAGGCAAATCGAACACCGCCACCTCATCGGACACGTAACTAAGCATGTCACGTCACAGCAAACTTGCCCTTGACGGCTAGCGATATTAACCTTTAACATGTTCACTACTTAATGTAACTTAGTTGCTTTTCACGGCATGGGTTGTATCTTATATAGAAGTTTACCAAGTTAGGAGAATCACTACCTTAGTTTGGAATTTTACAGCTTAGAATTCAAGTTGGTTAATTGAATATTAGCGAAAGTCCAAAATACGCATTAATGAAGTAAAATAGCAAATTTTCATTAATACAGAAACCTATAGGTGGAACCCGGCAAAAGATGACATGTTTGTCATCAAAAGCGACAAAATAAACCTAAGTGTATCATATGCATATATCGGGTACACAAGTCTTCCATATGACCCAATAAAAGATGTAATATATATAAGCAAACACCTACGCAAAAGTGGATGGGGATCTGCTAGATTAGAGGTGGTCGCCTAAAACCTCTTTGCCCCGGCTTGTCATAGGATCTAAAATATGTCATTAAAGTAACATTTTGGGTGAGTAAATCACAGAGAAAATCGGTTTGTATTTAAGGAAATTCAATAAAATGACTACCATTCATGCAATTTAAAATAAAAAGACTGAAAGTAAGGAAATCGCGTGAAAATAAGTTGCGGTGAAATGAAGACCGAACACAAGTGCCTGCGTGACGAAAACTGTTCGACATTTGGGATTGACTTCGTTAAACTGAGAGGAAACCCATGACAATAAACCTCGCCAAACATCTCACGCTCGAAGGAGAAGAAACCCATGAACAAAAGAAATCTCGTACAAACTTCTTTCAAGAGGAAACCCATGACGAAGGCTTAAGTCTATGTCAAACATCTCTCATACCTACTGAGACTCGCGGTAGTCACCGCGTAGCCTCCGACATGAGTAACTACTTTAATAGCGCGGGGTAGCTAGCTTATGAGTGTGAGTTTGTGTCATGCCCAACCCCATCGACAAACACACATATACACATGAAAGTGGAATAGCAACAATGTAAGTAAGCTCAATGGAAAGTCAATAATTAGACATGTTTTATAGTTTATTTTTAGATGATTTTAGATGTAAAAGACTGTATTAAATGGTTTTCTCTCGTTTTTGTTATTTTAGATAATAAATGGAGAATATGAAGAAATGAACAAAAAATGATAAGAATTAATCAAGTGGAAAAGTATGCAAAGAATCATCACCAAGGAATCCAAGAAGAATTGGAAAATAACACTAGCGATTCTCAGCGATTCCTAAAGGAACAGAATCACCAGCTAAATCAATGACATTAGAAACCTCAGAATTATGGATTTACCCAGTGATTCCACACACATAGAAATCGCCTAGAATCACTAGAGTAGATTCGAGAATTTAAGATAACTACAAGTTATTTGAGTTGGTTTGTGATGTTTACTATCTAGAATACTATAAATACAACCTTAGAGTTACGAAATTAGTTGTCTTTGAGTACTTAGATCAATATTTCATTGCTCTAGGAGCCATTCTCTATTGTTTTAGTTATTTGCTTTATTGTTTTTTGCTTTTGGAGAATATTTGAAAATTTAAAGTATTTATTCCATAGATATTTATCTATGTCTTTTATTTATATTATTGCAATGTTATTTATGATTATGAGTGAGTAGTTAGTTAATCTAAACAAATTCTGAACGTGAACTAGATCTGTTTTGTTATATAATTATGATGAAATGATTATGTGCTTAATGCTTTAAACCAATCGTATTCTTTGATTTGTTGATTTAATAAGTTATTATCTGTTGATTTTAATCATGATCTTTATGTGACGGCCTGACTCCTCAAACTAGGTAATGCCCAGCCTAATCCCGTCATTAAGCCCTAACCCATGCCATGTAGGACTTAACAACATACTAGTCAGCCTTTTCACCTCATTCACCTTATTACTCACAATCACCATATTAACTATTCATTTCAAAATTATTAGAGTTAATTAAGAGATCGTTATCATTACTTTAACTTTCAGCGGAAGACTTGGTAAAAATAGCGAAAGCATTTATAAAACACATACTGTAGAAATCAAGTAAACAGACGATTATATAAACCAACCAAAGTAATATATGAAACAGTAGGGAAGTCTAGTCTCTCAAACCAGTAGTCAACCCAAAGTTATACAAAATGATGTAAGTAATAGATACACAAAGTGATCACATACAAAAGTAGTTGAAACTATCATCAGACGCTCAAAACTAATCGTCGATCTTCTCTTTCCCTAGTCTGCTACTCGAAATATCTGCATCCATCGTCATAAAAAGGATGGTGAGTACAGTAAAGTAGATAGTAACACTAAAAGACATTCATCCACATCTCCAAATATACAACGAGTATCTGAAAGCATACAATAGCGAAGAAAGCTGAACAAGAATCATGATATAAGATACTTCAGTTAAACATTATGAAACTGACACTCGGCTAAGCGGTAATGATTTATGGTCGGTTGATTATAGAATTACATCACATCAACTTTGTTCCATTATATAGGGCATAGATATGCTCATGATTGCCCATTTTTCATATATGTATATACTTGCCGACAACCCCGAGTCACATACCTCGTGTTCCACTCAAGCTAGTGGTGAGATCCCGACATCCCCAGAATTTAGTGACCTCGTGTGCCTCAGCCATCTCTATATATAATAATCCTAGATACAAAAACTATTTTGATAACTCAAGAAATGACACAATTTAGGAAATCCAACAAAAGTGAATGCATAGCTAATGCACAAAGGAATTAGATTTTCAATTGTCAGACTCCACCTAATTAGGGCATCTGACCGTCCTATATTATCTTAATTTCTTGATAATCTAGCAACATTAACCTCTCCATCAATAAACAGTTAAGAATAACATCTTGTAATTTTTAGTTATAAAACTTTATTAACCACTAAGGATTCTAAGTGAATCTTAAATATCAATGTCCATTTACATTAATTAGATAGTCCTCAAAGTTTCATAAAAAAAATTTGCCAGCACCTCCTCTGTTTCTAAGCCTACACCGAAAATCCCGGCCTTCAAAAATCTTTAACAAAACCTGCTCAGCTTTAGTGGAAATGTCGAAGGACTCATAATCCACCCATAACAATATATATTGCATCAACTAAATTATATATATTCATTTTAACTTGATTTAAAATATCAAAATTCTTAGACTAGCATTACCTTAACTTCAAAAATTTTCTCAATGTCCTAAAATGGTTCCCATCATTCAGAAGAAAATCATAATCACACTCGAACCCATAAACCCATTTATACAATATAATATATTCAAAAATAGTACATACAGAGGGAAAAAAACTAAGCAAGTCACATATAGTAGGAAAGTTTTCCCTTTCCCTTGTCGCAACTAAAACTTGTCATTATCCAATTATAAAAATTCAATAATGTCAGATAAGTAAATCTCACACTATCCAGAACACCTGTAATTATTAAATGCATAATAATCCAAAAAATAAAACAAGAAATATAATCCAAGGAATTTAAATACAACTGTGAATCCATCTCATTTTTGCTATCTGACGATAATCAGATAACGTTCTCCGAAAGTGGTAAGTAAACAATAATAAGGACTCATGCTCGGGAAGAATAACCAAACGAGTCTCGTTCCTCGAGTCTGTCAAAGTATGATCTGATTCAACGTGATCTCATGATAATCACGTGATGCAAAATATCAGTGACTCTAGCCCCTCAAACATAATATAGTTCTACCATGTGCACAGTCAGGTAGACACTATAAGTTCTACCCTATATACATAGCAAGGTAGCTTAATATACCGTGTGCACACAGTCAGGTAGACACTGAATAGTTCTGCCCTGTAATACAGTCAGGCAGACACTATAAGGAGATTCGAATCGCCTTATCCTCCTAACCCGTGTATGCATGTACAACAAAAATTCAATATTAAGAATCAATGCAATTTATATGAAATTATAATCATACAATGTAAATGTTACTATGTGATTTACTTAACCTTACAAACACGATATCGCGACTCCCTTGCACTCCAAGTCGATAAACTAGTCCACACAGAGCTCCAATTGCGGTCCTACAATTCATTAATACGCCATGTAAGCCTCCACAACAACTTCACCATTTTTTTTACAATTATTTGTAATTTAATTGAACCAATCGCATCCTGAAACCCCTTAATTACTTCCAAAATAAATTATTTAATGCCCGGATTTCATTTTTGACTCAAAATTATTGTTCGACATCAAAAATCACCATTTCCAGGCTTAAATATACTTTTTCGTTTTTTATATATTTAACGGTCCTACTCGACCCAAATCGAAATCCCTCTAAATCAACTCGTTGGATGCCCGGATCCCAATTTTGATTCCAAGTTGTGATTCATAATCGAGAATTTACCTAAATCAGACTTAAAAATAGTTTTCTAAATTTCGGATGTTTTCGGGTATCGTAGCACGACCGGTATAGATCCTCGAGAAAATTCCAAATTCCATATTTTTCATAAAAATCCCTAATTTCAATTTATTTGGTTTAACAACAACAACAACATAGCCTCAGTCCCAAATTAATTGGGGTTGGCAACATGGCTCAAATATATTTTTTTTCCAAATTTTTTCTCATTTTTTGGATTTTTTATGAATTTCTAGCATTTTTTCTTTGTTTTTTTATTTGGGTAGTTTAACCCATAAATCGGACCTGTGCGGTTCAGTTGAGCCGGACCCGATTTAGTCCAGTTCGGGCCAAACCCCCCATTTCTTCTTCTTCCTCTAGCAGCCCCTATTTTAACGGTTCTTTTTTTTAATTTCATTGGGGTTGGGTTTCCAACCCCAACCCTATGATGGTTATGGCAGGGGAGACCCTCCCCTGGCTTTGTCTTCCTTGGTCGAACTGTCATGGCAGTTCATCCGAGGCTCCATCAACCAACAATGATAACCCATATCAACACATAACCATCTACGACATCAACAACCACAACAATGCACTCACCTTCTATTCATCTTCATCGCCTCTTTCTTTCTCTCTCTCTCTCTCTCTCCCTCTCGGTGTCTTACTCCCCTCACTGTCGATCTCTTTCTGTTGAAAAATGGAAATGAGGTGAGAAGGTTCTGCTTGGTTTACAAATTATATATTAGATTTCCTCGAGATCGCATTACGTGAATCTCGAGAAAAATCTAATGATTTTCATTCCATAATATAAATTTGTTCTTCCTCGAGATACGCACTACGTATTTCGAAATCAATCTTTGGCCTAAAGCAAATTGAATGAGACGGTG
Organism: Stephania cephalantha; assembly: GCA_039657325.1. Classification (NCBI taxonomy): domain Eukaryota; kingdom Viridiplantae; phylum Streptophyta; class Magnoliopsida; order Ranunculales; family Menispermaceae; genus Stephania; species Stephania cephalantha. The sequence goes on from CM077569.1 coordinate 33,844,333, forward strand.
TTGAAGTTGGAGATATATATTAGGATTTTCTCGAGATTCGCATTGCATGAATCTCGAGGCAAATCTAATGATTCACTTATTTTATTTTATTGTTTTTCCTTGACACTAACGTTACACGTATCTCGAGGCGAATCCAATGTATACTTTTATTTAATTCAAACTATATGATTGATTTATATATATATATTTATTTATTTATTTATACATATAAACTATATTATATATAAATAAATACATACCTATATATTCGCGGCTATAAATTCACTACGCACACCAACGACTAATCTCGTGCGTGCACACTATTGTACATCCCGCGCTTGTCACCCTTGACCCCGTGTGTCACTAGGCGCCCACCAATTTATTAATTATTTTATTTAATTTCTTGATTATCTATTCAATTTACATCCAAATTAAATTCCAAAAATTTCCCAAAAATTACCAAATATTGGAAAAAATTCCCCAATGCACTCTGGAACTCACGTACACCGCGTATACACTCTACTTGACCCTATTTCACGTTGAAATAATGTATAATACATCAAATATGCACATGACACATAAAAATAATATTAAAATTTATGATCTCCGATCCGTAGCATGTGAGTCCCACATCGAATACCTAAATTCAAAATTAAATTCGAAAATACTTAATTAGCCACCTAATCAAGTTTATAAAATTCTCAGATGTCACAATCTTCTAAAAAAATTAAAAATTTCATCCTCGAAATTTAAATCTATAGGTTACTGAACCAAAAGAGATATGAAAAACATGATCCTATATATACAACTCTTTTGATCCAAACATGTAAAACCATTTTCAAGGCGAACCACTGAGTGGACCCAATCACTTTCTTTGTATTCAACAACTCGGTGGTAAATATCATAACCATTTTAACTTTTCATGTTTCAACATCTTGGTTTAATGAAAAGTTATCTCTTTTACTTTGCTAATCCTAGCAATTTGTGAATTTTCGATGAGTTAAACAATTAACTTTATGAAATATCTGATAAACTTACTTCATTTCTCATTTCATACCATGAATCACATTCAGGTATCAATACATAGCAAGACCTAGCCAATCTTGCTTTTCATAACAAAATTCTCATTCTAATTTGAACACTATTCCACAAACCGTTGGTAATTCTTTTTGTGTCCACCTAAACTCTGGTACACATCCCAGTTTATTTCCTTATCACTAAGCATCCCTTTATACTTGAATTATCGTCCGACTAACTCATAGACTATCATAAGTCTAAAATTACGTATTAACGCAAATAATATTTGAGCACAACATTAGATACTAATTAGAGTTGCGTGTCTATCTGATCCATCACCATTTCAGCATTCCCCACAAGAAACTTGGAATTACACAAGTCATCCAATGACTATAGATCTCATAACACATCTGTCATCCCATGATAAAAGATCTCGAATTCCCAATTCGATCAGAAATAAAAACCTAACACATCGTGCAACTTTAACTAATTATCTAAATATCTATTCATAATATTATTTAGATTGTGGAATAGAAAGCAATTACCAATTCCAACTCGTCAACAATTCACTTAACTTCTTCGATTAGTTAGAAAATTATCAACTTTTCTAATTTCGTCAAATCATTTTCTAACGATGAGTTCCTCAAGAACTTCATTCCTTCCACTTTACTAAGATCTCCAACAAACTCACGTCTTAATCACTTACTGTTCACCAACTTCTCTTATTACCTAAATAGAGACATTTATCTTTAACTTGAGTAGACATACGTTTCTAAATATAGATATCAACATATTCAATGATTATACTCTCATAGTATAACTTTAAACTTGTATCTTATACAAGTTTATAAATATGTTATCTCTTTTTATTTTCCACTCAATTATAATTGAAGAATATTCAATTCTTCAAACATATCAAATCATGTACATTGTTCTCAATTCAATATTTCATACCTAACCGTGATAAGGATTAAAAACTGAGCTGTAAATCACACATTTCTTTTAATTTCATTTATATCTTCACCAACATACAAACATCTTACATCATCTCCAATTTACAATAATTAGTGCTTTAAACTTCACCCCTGCCTAATAAGGTGGTGTCGCATTACAATTGAACCAATGTACAATATATTTAATGATATTAGTTGTACACTACTTTGGTTCAAAACTTGAAACATTCAGAGTTTGACTCATTGTAAGATCCTTGTGAAGATATATTAAGTTTTATCAAACTTATAGTTTGATATTCTAATTTGATCGGGACTCGTTAACCTGAAATTTTCATTTTCATACAAATGTGAGAATATATTGACCATTTAGTTACTTATACTTCAGTCTCTAATTGACTCCGACGAAACCTCATAGACTCTTTTATACCGACTGTCACTAATTCATTTGATTATTCAAAGAAGGGTGGACGCGTCACGCCGATCTTCTACACTGTGAATGAATCGTGATTATGAAACGGAGTTACTTAGACTTTTGGTTATGCACAACTACTCCAGTGCCTTACCATGACTAAAGGAGTTCGTTCGTGTCACTTCCAGCAGTCACAAGTCATCTCAACATCTTATTTTATTTTATATATTGAGTCTATTTCATTGAGTTTTTGTCAATCTTAGCTATTCTCATATTCCATGACTTTCATTCAATAACCAGACCATTTACAGCTCTTTAATTTTGACTTGGAAAGGCATTTATATCTCTTTTCTCTTCGAACACTTAGCTAAGGATGATGCGACTTATTATTATCATTTAATGAATCGAAGTCTTCCTTAGCTAATCTCAATTCGAAATAGAGAAACTTTACGACTCAAACAATTAAACTGTTTGTTATTGCCTTACTTTATTTCCATAATTCTCAAATATCTCGACTTTTCTTTTTTCTCAAAAAGAAATTCGGTACTTTTCAAGAGACTATGCAAGATAACTTTGTATCTTATTATTCATCAAATTACCTTTGATGAATTCACCTTTCCATTATTATTCAACTGAAGAGATAGAAGAATTTGAATTTCCAAACTCCAATTAACTTAATGACTAATCAAACTTTTAAAGGATGTTATTTCATTCCTTTAATTCATATCAATGAAAATTCTTGTAATATACGAGTTCATACTGATGTCCTATATAAATCACTTACCGATACTTAATCAATATGTCTATCTCTTCATTGATTATATTTTACGTTGTAGTGATAAGCGTCATAACTTAATATCTTTAGAAGTAATTATTAGGTACTTCGAATCACAAAACACAATCACTTGTGTTGATGTGAAATAACTAATTCAAGCTATTATTAGACCACTTCCCCAACAGATTAACTTCTTACACGTTGATCTTATCATTACATTTTTTATTTTCAAGTTAGAATTTCACTGATCTTTGTTCTATAACAACACCTAATTCGGTGTTAACAAAGATTACTTCTAACTTGTATATTTTCATTCATTTTATCAGTACTTTGTTCGGTTTATAGAATCACTATACTCGACGTCACTTATAGATGATTAATTTGAGTGATAAACAATTAAAGTTTTCATTACTTCTATATAGAAGTCGATTGATTGTTTTAAACCATGGTTCTATTTCACATTTCAATTTGTTTTTCGTTTATGAAAGGATACAATACTTTGCTTCAAAGTATTTTATTTTCATAAAAATCAACTTAGACAATTTGACTTAACATATCACAATCTTAGTGTAATTTTCAAGTCAAGATTCAATTTGTCCAATCACTTTCCATTTTGCATTTTCGTTAACCACGCTACACCTTTTTCCTTATTGAGACTATTTTCAGAAGCAACCATCAATTGGTTATGAATTAAACCAATATTTTATAGAATAGGTCTTCTCGAGTTAACCATGCAACCAATACTAACCTTATTCTAAAATTCAAGATATCCATATCTTGTGCTTCCCAAAGTCTCAATCTCGTTTTTTTATATTTTCCAAATGATTCTTAATCGCTTGAGACTTAATTTAAGTCTATTTTAATGTTTTCTTGAGCATTTAAAAATTATAATAATTCAATGCTTTCAATTTTCAAGAAATCCATGTTCAGTGTTTACATAACTAACACATTCATCGGTTATATCAGCACCGAACTATTTACAACACCTCTATGAATTCAGACTTCACAAGTCTATTTCACATCCGATCACGCTCAGTTTCATTTCATAAGCTTATTCTCTCTTTTAATTATTCGTTTCTAATCTTACTCATCATATCTTACGAGTTAAGTATTGAAAGGACAAGGAGAATAAACTTCATATCGCATACTTAGTGATACTACATACATACAACACAAATATAACATAATACATAAAGTTTTTAAACTTTTTAACCCTGTTCCATCATGTTACTTCCCAATTAATTATGTACTTATCCTCAATCAACAAGATTCCTTTAGAATATTAGGCTCTAATACCAACATTGTCAGACCCTACCTAATTAGGGCATTTGACCGACCTAGATTATCTTAATCCCTTGATAATCTAGCAGCTTAACCTCTCCATCAATAAACAATTAAAAATAACATCTTGTAATTTTTAGTTATTTATCAACCACTAATGATCTAAGTGAATCTTAAACATCAATGTTCGTTTAAATTAATTAGATAGTCCTCAAAGTTCCATAAAAAAATTTTGCCAACACCTCATCTGTTTCTTAGCCTATACCGAAAATCCTGGCCTTTAAAAATCTTCAACAAAACCTGCTCAGCTTTTGTGGAAATGTCGAAGGACTCACAATCCACCCATAACAATATATATTACATCAACTAAATTATATTCATTTTAACTTGATTTAAAATATCAAAATTCTTAAACTAGAATTACCTTGACTCCAAAAATCATCTCAATTTGTCCTAAAACGGTTCCTATCATTATGAAATGAGGTCATAATCGCACTCGAACTTATAAACCCATTTATATAATATAATATATTCAAAAATAGCACATACAGAGGGAAAAGAACTAAGCAAGTCACATACAGTTGGAAAGCTTTCCCTTTCCCTTGTCGCCGCTAAAACTTGTGATTATCCAATTATGAAAATTCGATAATGATAGATAAGTAAATCCCACAATATCCATAACACTTGTAATAATCAAATGCATAATTATCTAACACGCGTCGAACGCGTCAACAAAATATAATACCTAAACCAACTATTTGTAGAATAGTGGCAAATGGTCGATTCCATGGAGATTGATAATCTTTCTAAGGTCAAAAACAACAAAAAGGGAAATCGGGGTTTTGAGAGAATAAACAAATTAACTAATCTAAATAACAATAAAATAAATAAAGTAATGGAAATTATTTTAAAATCAATTAGTAAAAAATAACTAGGTCAAGACATACAAGATCAGTTCGATTAAAAGATTGGATTTGGTCATCAATTTATCTAAACCATGCAAATCAAAAGTGTCCTAGTGTAGCTATAGACTCAGTAACGTACGCGGTTCCTCGTACTTCCTAATCTCGATAGCCAAGGTACGATAATGACTACTTCCCTAGCCAAACGAATAACTGTATACTCAAGCACATTGGGCTTAATACGATGACTGCACTGAGTTTGTGAAGGCACTACACCTAAACAACTGGATCTATTGTGTGTCCGATTTAACCTATATTCTAAAGGTATTTGACCGTTCTCAAAAAGGAGGAACCAATTGGTAAGGTCAATTGCCACTAGTGTGGTCTTATTGCATAAAGATGGATGTTTATGACTCACTGGCAATTAAATCAGAGTTTAAATATGAATTTAACTTTAATTATTCAATCAATACCAAAGAAAATAAAACACCAATAAAAAGCAATGAAATTGAGATAAATAAATGTCACAAATTCATGGATGAGCACAGTTGAACCTCCCTCACAGTCTTGTCTAGGCCATGGGTTTAGTCTCTAATGGAAGAACATAAAAGAAAAGTAAAGTAGAGAGGAAGAATAATATAATAGAGGGAAAGAATTAGAAGAAGAATCGAAGTGTACTCGAAACTAAAAGTCGAGTAAGTTATTTTAATACCCTAAGTCCTAATTATGAAAACTACTAAAATTAGTCTCTAGAGGAAGGAGAGACTGATTCTCGTGGTATCATTATTGACACATGCGCCGAAGAAAAATCTGGTGCCTGCTGAACATTTCCCACATGGTCCCGGACATGTGACACACACGGATTGGATGCTGCTAGCGTGGATGACGTGGCGGGCACCGATTGGTAGAGAAGGCTAGGCTAGCCGAATGATGATGCAACACGTGGCACAGCTGGCTGGTGGAATGAAGCGCACGAGCGAATTAGTATGAGACAATGCTCACACGCATCTGAAGACAACTTACGGCTGCTATTACGAGGAGAGAAAATTGCTCAAAACATGATGGACGCGTAGGGAGGCGCTACGTTGCTGCTGCTCAAGGGGTGGAGAGAGCACGGGAGTTCGAGCGAAGATGTGGGAGAGAGCACAACGCGAATCTAGAGGAGAATCGACCAGCAGCTAGAAAGAAAAGAAACTCGTACAGAGAGATCGAAGACATGGGAGACAACACCCCACAAATCTCGAGGCACAATCAACTAGATCTCGTTGCACAGTTGCCTAAACGTGTCCGGTTTCTACGTCTCCTCAACTGTTGAACCACTCTGCAGTGCGTGTCTCGAGGAATATCTTCTATTTGCTATTCCACTACATGCAAATACACTACTTTGAGTAGTTTTTTGCCCCGAATTCAACCGCGTACTCCATTAACCGTGAAAATAACAAATAAATACAATTAGACTAATATTTTGGAGACTTAACAATAAAAAATGTAAAAATAACCTATATATAATTACATAATTAACGACTCATCATAATCCAAGAGATTAAACAAGACATATAATCCAAGGAATTTAAATACAATCGTGAATCCATCCCTTTGTTATCCGACCACAATCAAATAACATTCTCCAAAAGTGGTAAGTAAACAATAATAAAGACTCATGTTCGAGGAGCATAACCAAACGAGTCTCGTTCCTCGAGTCTATCAAAGTATGATATGGTTCAATGTGATCTCATGATAATCATGTGATGCAAAATATCAGTGACTTAGCTCCTCAAGCATAATATAGTCCTACCCTGTACACAGTCAGGTAGACACTATAAGTTCTACCATATATACACAGTTAGGTAGCTTAATATACCCTGTGCACATAGTCAGGTAGACACTAAATAGTTATACCCTGTAATACAGTCAGGCAGATACTGTAAGAAGATTCAAATCGTCTTATCCTCCCAACCCGTATATGCATGTACAACAAAAATGCAATATCAAGGATTAATGCAATTTATACAAAATTATAATCATACAATGTAAAGGTTACTATGAGATTTATATAACTTTACAAACGCGATATCGCAACTCCCTTGCACTCCGAGTCGGTAAACTAGTCAACACAGGGCTCCAATCACGGTCCAATAATTCATTAATACGTCTTGTAAGCCTCCACAATAATTTCACCATTTTTTTCAAATTATTTGTGATTTAATTGACATAATCGCATCTCGAAACCCCTAAATTACTTCCAAAATAAATCATCTAATGCCCAAATTTCATTTTTGACTCAGAAGTATTGTTTGACATCAAAAATTGCGTTGTCTAGGCGTAAATATAATTTTTCAAATTTTGTTTATATATTTAACGGTCTAGATCGACCCGGAAACCCCGAAATCCCTTCAAATCAACTCCTCGGTTGCTCAGATCTCAATTTTAACTCCAAATTGTAATTCCGTTTCGAAAATCAACCTAAACTAGGCTTTAAAATTGTTTTCCAAATTTCAGACATTTTTGAGTATGGTACACATTACGAGGAAAACCTCAATATAGATCCTCGAGAAAATCTCGAATTCCATGTTTTTCATAAAAATCTACAATTTCAATTTATTTGGCTCAAATATATTTTTCCTAAATTTTCCTAGATTTTTTTATAAGTTTCTAGCATTTTTTTTTTTTTTTTTTATTTGGGTGGTTTGACCCTGAACCGGACCGGTCTGATTCAGTTGAGCTAGACCCGATTCAGTCCAGTTCTGGTCAAACCCCCCTTTCTTCTTCTTCCTTCAGTAGCCCCTATTTCTATAGTTATTTTTTTTTAATTTCATTGTGGTTGGGCTTCCAACCCCAACCCCGGAATGGTTATGGGCAGGGCAGACCCTCCCCTGCCTTTGTCTTCCTTGGACGAACTGCAATTGTTGTTCGTCCGAGGCTCCATCAACCAACAACAACAACCAGCATCAACATACAACCATCTACGACATCAACAACCACAACAACGCACACACCTTCGATTCGTCTCCATCGCCTCGTGATCTCTGTCTCTCTCTCTCTCTTTTTCTTTCTGTCTCCCTCTCTTTCTCTCTCACTCTCTGTCGGCCTCTCAGTCCCCTCACTGTCGATTTCTCTCTATTAAAAAATGGAAATGTGGTGAGAAGATTCAATTTGCTTTACAAATTATATATTAGATTTCCTCGAAAATCGCATCATGTGAATCTTGAGACAAATTTAATGATTTCCATACCATAATATAAATTTATTCTTCCTCAAGATATGCACTATGTATCTCGAGATCAATCTTTGGCCTAAAGCAAATGGAATGAGGTAGTGTTGATGTTAGAGATATATATTAGGATTTTCTCGAGATTTCCATCGCACAAACCTCTAGGTAAATCTAATGATTCACTTATTTTATTTTATTATTCTTCCTCGACAATCACGCTACACGTATTTCGAGGCAAATTCAATGTATATTTTTATTTAATTCAAACTATAGGATTGATTTATATATTTATATATAAACTATATTATATATAAATACATATACACCTATATATTGGCGGCTATAAATTCGCTACGCGCGCCAATGACAAACCTCGAGTGTGCACACTATTGTACATCCCACGTGTGTCACCCTCGACCCCGCGTGTCACTAGGCGCCCACCAATTTATTAATTATTTTATTTAATTTTGTGATTATCTCTTCAATTTATGTCCAAATTAAATTCCAAAAAATGCCCAAAAACTACCAAAAATTGGAAAAAATTTCCCCAACGCGCTCTGGAACTCACGGACACCGCATATACACTCCACTTGACCATATTTCACATCGAAATAGTGTATAATACATTAAATAGGCACACAACACACAAAATAATATTAAAATTTATGATCTTCGATCCGTAACGCATGGGTTCCACTTTGGATACTTAAATTCCAAATTAAATCGAAAAATACTTAATTAGTCACCTAATTAAGTTTATAAAATTCTCGGATGTCACATCAATACCATAGATCTCCTACCTAATAGCATGTTATTCTACTTGATTTACATACTTAACAACTAAGAATGATATAGTCATAAGCCAATGCCACGATCACAATCTCATGAAATGAGAGGAAATAACAAAGTCACGGCATCAAGAGTACAATAGGCTCAACTAAGAAGCATAATGGAAAAGAAATGGAGATAAATATCTCAATCGGTGTACTTACAAACCACGCGAAGTTCCTAGGCTAATCCGACCTCCCGACACGCTGTATCTCACCAATAACCTTTCGAGACTCCTCCCTAGCTTCCTGAGGTTAATTAGGGTGTTTTATGACTTATACAAATGATCAAAGTTAGATTAAACCAATTAGAAAAACCACAAACTTTTATTAGAAACTTCACTACTTTTCAAGTCTTGACGTTGTGGTGGCGTCGTGCACTCTACACCCACGGCGTCGCCACGTCGTTAAGTCTGTGTTTCTTTCATAGAGTTTAACATTGCATTCTAATAAGTCGTACACCTCCAATACACCTAAATCAAGCTTGATAATTACCAATTTACCCAAAGTTTAGAGACTTAGGTGTTTAAACCCAAAATCATAGTTTTTCATAAAAAAATTCATCAAAACACCTACAACTTCAAACTACCATAACTTTGTCAACTTAAATCGAAATCTAGCTTTATAGCAAATTTATTAATTTTTCGCGAGGAGTTAAAAAATGTTGTTGGTTTCTAAATTAAAAAAATCTTCATATCAGAATTTGGTAAAAATTAGTTTCATGACTAAAATCATTATTTTTTATCGTTAAACTTCAAATTTGAAATTCAATGTCCAAGGTCTCATTTGATGCTCCAATTAACTCATAAAATCGGTGAAAAACGTTTCTCAACTCATTTGAAACAAAATCTCTATCATTAAGACCAATTCATCATAATATACTAAATTACTAAATTAGTGGTGTAAGTAGAATTACCTAGTTGTTGTACACCACCAACTTGATCAAAATTTTCAATTCCACTAGAATTCCTTTACTGACTTGTTGATCTTCTTCTCCAATCTTCCTCTCCGACACTTTACTTCTTCTTTAAGTTTAGAAATGAAATGGTTTACATGAACTAATCCATTCAATCTTATATATATTGATAAGGTTGTTTAATAGCTATTGGTCTTAATGCACACACTAATGGCTTATATCTTGATTTTAACTCCACTAAATCTCTCTTGCTAACACAAATTCCAACTCAATTAGTCACTTGATGTGTCAACACATATTTCGAGGAATACTAATGACTAATGTTTTAATTTAACTAACTTAGGTTTCATTTAATATATATCAACCTATAGCCATATCAAATAAGCAACTAAGCCACATCAACTTTAAACTAACTTACTACATCACTCTCTACCTCGGTCCCACGCCGGCATGCATCTCAAGTTGTGTCATCGCTCATGTCTCGACAACTATATACAAGTAAGAGTGACTTAATAAATCTACACAAATACATCACACTAGGCATCCATCACTCAAAAATAATATATTACTCATTCCTCACACTGAGTATTCGGACCATGTACCCGCTCTCGGGCACGTCTCGGTTCGGTAACTTTGATTAGAGAATAATTTATTATGATTAAATTCTGGGTTGTTACATTCTTCCCAACTAATAGAAATTTCGTCCTTGAAATTAAACTTCATTTAATTACAAGCTTAATCTCGTAACTCAGTCGCATTCTTAAAAAAATTGGAGTCACTCGCTAGTCAATTCTTGTTTCTTCATCATTTAACACATATGGGATAACTTTTTCCCATTTTATTCTCTTAATAATTACCATAGCCAAAATCTCAAATGATACTAGCCCCAAAGCCCATGTTTCTCAACTGCTGCAGGTGGATCCCCTATCCGTTTACTCTAGGTTCAGTTATTACAATGGGTGAGTCTATATGCTCAGTTACCACATGCACACTATCACAATATACGACACTCTGGTCATAGTACTCAAAAGAAATCTCACTAGGCATAATTTTTCTTAAGAAAGTTTTAGTGTGCTTATCAGGCAACACAAATTTCATTATCTTTTCAACCCATTTGATATGAACTTATTTGAGTCATTATCATCAGTTCAGTGATCACTTTTAACTCCCAAATCCCCAGTGCAACTACTGTTATACCTAAGTCAAACAGTGCATGAATAACGCAACAATAAATGCGTATACTTACTAGGGTCATGTGTCATCTCTAAGTTTGGCTTTGTCTCTACATAAGCCTCATGTCTGGCATGTGGCTGCATGGCAGGCTGATGAAAGTCGTGAAGCTGCAGACATTGTCTAAACATGTGTCCGGTCTGTCCACATTCATAGCACGTCGGTTGTCTTCTCAGTGTTGTCGAGATTGCCTGAGTGCGCGCCAATCTTTGTGTTTGTGGACTACTTCCACTATCTCTATCCACACTCTTTATCTCTAGCTGAAAAAAATCTATGGGTTGTGGACATTGTCGAGTTATGTATCAAATCTAACGACATCTATAACATGTCGGTAATCTCTTCCGCTCTGTAACTGCAGTCAGAGTCCGTCCCCGCCTTGGTGCCTCTCGACCACTGTTGCCTGATGTGACGACCTCAAATTCTAAGGCAAACCAAGTACCGCCACATTGTTGAATACGTTACCAAGCATGCCACGTCACCGCACATCTGTCCTTGACGGCCCGCGACCTAAACCTTCAGTTGTATTTTATTCTCATTAACTTAGTGTTTATCATGTATTTATGAGTTTTTACAATAAGTTAACTAAGTTAAGTTGTTTACAATTTATGAAAACATTATAAGTTAAATATCTTAGCGGAAGTCTTTGAAACATGCAAATATCGTAAAATAAAAAGTTTGCATTTTATAAACAACCATATAATGTGGAAACCCGGCATGAGATACCATGTATATCAAAAAGTGACAAAAATACAAATATGGTCATATACATGTATCAGATATACAAGTCCTCCCAAAGATCCCATATAAACAGTAAATCAATACATACAATCACCTATGCAAAAAACCGATGGGGCTCTCCTAGCTCAGAGGTATTTTCCTAAGACCCCCTTGCCTCGGCTTATTGTAAGATCTGTGATTTATCACAAAAAACAATGGCAGATCCCAGCGAGTAAATCCCAGAGAATGTTGGCTAATATTCACGAAATCCAATAAAAGGATACAATTCATGCAATTTAAATAAGGAACAGAAAATAAGGTAATCGCATGAAAATAAGTCGCAGATAAGTCGAAACTGGACACTAGTCTAGCGTGACAGAAAGCCCTGGTTGACATTCGAGAATCGACTTAGCTAAACTGAGAGGAACCCATGACGATCATCTCGCCAAACATCTCATAGTCGAATAAGAGGAACCCATGAATGGTAGGACCACCCAAAATATCACTCGAGAGGAACCCATAACGGAGACTTAGGTCCCCATTAAACATCTCTCAACCTAACAGATCTCGCGAGAAATAGCCACTGTGCAGCCCCGACATGTGCAACTACTCGAACAACACATGGTAGCTAACCTCGGGGTGTGAGTCTGTGTGCCATGCCCGACTCCATCGACAAACACATACACATAGGAGTGGATGAACAATAAGTGGATAACAATAAATAGCACGATGGAATAATTGAAATTTAAAATAAAGCAATTGCTATAAATGAATTTTAACTAATTTTTCCGTGGGTTTACTTACTTCAAGCAAATCGCAAATCACTCTAAAAAATGTCCCGCTCACACATCGAGATACGTACTCGACACTCGACTATAGTTTCATAAGTCTCTGGTGTCCAATTATATCATTTTAATTATTTTAGAGTCACATAAAGTGAGTTTATATTGTGGGACTGTGACCGTCCCAACCCTACAAATCGGACACCGCTCGACATTAGGCCTCCATTAACCCACAGTAAACCATTGTAGAGTTAATAAAAGCCTAGTCAGCCTCACAAATCGGTCTTCAGTCCACACAAGATAGTATATATATAAAATCATATGCAGCGGAATTTAAATGTGGTGAAAACCCGATAATAAATAAATTAAACACACATTCGTTCTAGGTGTGGTAGATAGTATGTGGAAACCCTGTACAACATATATAATGTACAAATTATAGTGACGTGGGGAAATACACGTATCTCTCAACCCAAATACTCATTTATAAAAATATAGTAAATGTAACATAGATACATTAAATGACCTATGTATGCGGCACATTAATGTACTAGTGCTTGGAGATTATGCATGGAATTGTCACCAAAAGCAGAGACAATTCTAGTGAGTAAATCCAGAAGAAGCTCAACAATAATTCAGATGAAACAATAAAGAAGTCTTTAAATCATGCCAGAAAGAAACAAAGCTGAAAAGAATAATAAATTGCATGATAGACATACTACAATGGTCAATGATAGAGACCAAGTGACCTGGACGCAAAGGATAGGCGCCTAAGTGGTCTTGACACTCTACATGTAAACTCAAAGCCACTTGACTACGGGTAAGTGTCAAATACTGGTATGGCGTGACCAATTCCGCTTCAGCCGCACCTAATCCGTTCGGCACTCTTGGCTCACCTAAGCCGTGCCCAAGAATATTCCAAAGAGAGCAACAGTTGTAGTCGGATGCTTAGCTACAATGGAATCCTTGAAGTCATGTGACGAGCCACAACACATGACGGGTGCTCAATCAAAGGATTCGGTCTCGTTTAGGAGCCCCGAGCGCGACTCGGATGCTCAACCCGCGAGTAAACAACAACTCGATTCGACCACTTTAGACCCAAGGTCACTAAATAGGGAAGTAGAGTCCAAAAATAGGTATCATTTTCATCAAAATATGCAAGGAAAGGAAAAGAAGTAATATTGAATTTCTTACCGGTTTACTTACATCCAATCATGTCGATATAATTCGCCCGAATATCGATCCTCACTATCGTTTCGCGTATGGCGCGTTAGAACTCCCTAAATCATTTAATTGTCTTTGATTATTATCATTTTTAAGATTTATTGACATTTTATTTAAGTCACACGCATTACGAGGTTGACCTCGACATGTGTCAATTATTGCACGCCTATCGAGACAAATCTCATTTTGGATAATTACTTATTTAGTTCTATTATTTATTTGCCTCAATTTCCAAAATTAGGAAATTTTCTCGATTAGTGAGCACATTGATCGCGTCTTAGGTCAGACCACATTAGCTAAGTCTCGGCTCGACCAATTATTTCATATTTGGAATTTATTCTTCCTCACCAATTGATTATATAATTTTTATTTATTTATTTTCTTAAAAGATCACATTGTATATGTAAAATGTGTATCATATATTTGTATGTGTATATATCATATACATTATACAAATAGATATATATATATACACATATATATACAATTTATATATATACACACTTATTTACATCTAAATATATACATTTTATTTTTCTTTTGTGATCTGATTTTTTTATTTTTTTAAATCAGCACGCATCTCGAGATAGTCTCGAGATGCATGCAATTTAAGCGCACATCCCGAATATCTATCTATGCCCAATATCTAACACGGATCCCAAAGCAAATCGAGGATCATCACAAACATGACACATATCTCAAGGTAGTCCCGTCACACACATTTTTATATCGGCATTACTCCCGAGGCATTCACTAAACACACCTTATAAACACTACTTACACCCCACATTTTCCTTAAAACTCAAAAAATAACCACTTACCTAGGTGATGGGTGTGTCTCTGAGGAGGAAGCCGAGAGGAAGTAATTGAGATGGAGGGCGAGGGACGGACGCTGGAGAGGGACGCTGGAGGGTGAGAGGGACCTGTGGGTGAGGAACGCCGAGGGAGGCCGTGAGTTCGAAAAGGAGGGGAGGCCGACTAGAATGGAGAGGGAGGGATGAAGAAGAATGTCAAAATGGGAGAGGAAGAAGAGCACCGATTAGAGAGAAGAGATAGACTTCTCTTTTTTCTTTTTGCTTGGTTTTAGTTTGGAGATGAGGGTGCAAAGAGAGTCAGAAAGAGGAGAGGACATGATAGAGAGGGAGTGGTGAGAAAGGAGAGAGATTCTTTTGTTCTTTTGGTTTAAATTATGAGAGAGAAAGTGATTTGATTGGTGAGAGAGAAAAGGTGATTGGATGGGTGGTAAGTTGTTCAAATGAGAGAAGTTGAGTGTTTCTTTATTTTTTGACTTTTTAATATGATGTGTCACCTACCCATTGGTTTACTCAAAACTTTTATCTCACACCTAACCACACAATATCACTTCCCCTTTTCACTTCATCAAACTTTACTATTTTAAACCCAGACTTTTAAAATTAATCACTTTCTTTTTGTCTGACTCTTTCTTATATTTCTCGCCCGTCTTGACACGTTTTGTAAGAAACGACGCATAGCAAAAATCTAGACTAATATTCATGTTCATCTTAAACTTAATAATTTCCTTACGGTTTCTCTCTTATCTGTCTCGTCGATAATGCCGCGCACACTTACCTTCAATTTCGTAAATTGAGGTACATTTCATACGTTATAAGGCAAACTCTTATTTGCGAATTCGACAATATAAACCAATTTAATTCCATCCCACATGTAAAATAATGATATACATAACATCATAGTAGACACATCAAACACAATTATTATTATTATTATTTTAATATTTGAGCACGTCGACTAACCGCAACTCTTAGGTTGGTTTTAGGCCACTAATGATTCGTGATTAGTGATTAATCAATGAATCAAAAATATGGGTCATTATAGTCTTCCTAACTAATAGAAAATTTCATCCTCGAAATTAGAAGGAAGTTATGTTGATTACTAGATTAAGTACAAAAATTTTTGATCGTATATTTCTCTTCACCTTGAGTTTATAATTTCCTTACATCTTAACATGTGTGCTCTCTTATGATTAGTTTACATGACCAATCAGTTTATCTAATGCTAATCTAATTATCATCTAATATGTTTGGCTTCCTTTGTGTAATTCTTAGACAACTGCCGACTTTAATGCATCACCATCATTACTTAACATAATTACAAGGCCTCTCTCGAAGAGTCTCAAATGGAGCCACACCACTTTGGCTCAACCTCTAAAGTCATACTTACATCATGCACATAGTAATCAATTTTCCTCACTTATTACCAAGTTCGTAATACATATATGAGCCTGACCTCTATAATTTGGACCAATCTTGCAAACTAACCGTCAGACTAAATACTTAGATGTGGTATGGTGCTCGTCAATGTCAGTAACCCTACCAGACCCTGGTAGCAAAAGAAAACCCTACCACACCCTGGTAGTAAAAGAAAATCATACCACAACCTGGCAATAAATATATGGATCACAATCCAAAAATAATGGACACTGACACACCATCCAACTCTCCATCTTGGCTCCGTATATATAATTGGCTCAGTCGTACTGCGAGTCTTTCGGTAAAAGTTGAAAAAAATGTAAGCAAATTTAGGCAACTAGCATTTAATCTCTAAGCATCCACAATCATATGATCTTCGTAATCCGTGCGAGTCAACGATCAGATCATGACAGATTATCTAAACAAAAATTTTAATTCTTTGAGTTTTTTTTTGTTCATTCTTAATCCAATCATGCTTATTCTCAAAGCATTTCGAAAATTGTGCTTCAAACATTTCCATTAAGTCTACTTCCCCATAACACAATAACATTTCTTTAGAGTTGTCGGTTAGTCAACCCTTAAACTATCATCAGTCTTAAGATACGTCATAATATTCAAGTTTAATAACAACACTGGAGTAAAGTCTCGAAAGATCCTAGCCCCAAAGCATGATAGGTGTCCTTCAAAATCTTGAAGAAACTTAACCCTATCTATCTTCAGGTTCTCTCTTGAGTAACTCGTTCAAAATATTCACAGGTGTTCGTCATTTTCCAATTATAATTTGCCAGGTGAGTTACTCTTGTCTTAACAACTTTACAACTCCTATTACTTTTTTTTTCAACATGCACTACATGCCTGGAAATTCCCTTCAATATGCTTATTGGCGGGTCTAAACAATTTTAGATATGTGAGAATTTCAAGATAAACAATCTCGTAGGACTAATACTTAGGTCGCCTCTAACCTTTAGAACAATCCGCGTATTCTACTTATGCTCGTAACACTTATATCATTTCTAAGTCCCCGAAGGTGGTGGTTGACTTCACCAACCATAAGACTATAAACGAATAGTGTCACTAAAATGGAGTTAGTTAGGCTTGTGATCCAACACTACTACTCCAGAGCTTTCGTCAAAGCTAAAAGAGTCCGTACAAGTCTTATTCATTAGCTCTCAAGTCATCTCAACACTCTGCTTCCTTAGAGTCTGCATTAACTCGCTCGTCTTAAAGACCTGTCTTTTATCTTTTTTTTTTTCATTTATTTGACGCATCCCTCATTTTACTAAGTTAGATTATGGCCACGTCATTCGACTGTCGTACTACACATCTTGTACGCGATATCTCAGATCAAGGTGAACCTTAACTTAATTTATATCTCATGGACAAACAAGAAGGTAGGACAATCAATCCTAACCAAATTATTCATTATTGTTCGAGACACATCATTCCTTCAGCAAGAAGATGGGGTGTACCTAATGTTTATGGGGTTTGTTTAATGAATGCCTCGAGATTAGTGCCGATATACAAATGTGTGTGACACTCGGGCGAATTATATCGACATGATTGGAGGTAAGTAAACCAGTAAGAAACTTAATATTAACTCTTTTCCTTTTTGCATATTTTGATGGAAATGATACTCTACTTCCCTACTGAGTGACCTAAGGTTTAAAGTGGGCAAATTGAGTCATTGTCTACTTGTGGGTTGACCATGCGAGTCGCACTTGTGGCTCCTAGATGAGACTAAATCCTCTAAGTGATCATCTGCCATGTGTCCTGGATCCTCACAGGACTTCAAGGATTCCATTGCGGCTTAGCATCCAGTTGCAACTGTGGCTCCCTTTGGAATATTCTCAAGCTGTGGCTCAAGTGAGCCGACAGTGCCGAACATATTAGGTACGGTTGCAGCGGACTTGGTCCCGCCGTACCAGTATTTGACACTTACCCATAGTCAAGTGGCTTTGAGCCCACATGTAAAGTGTCAAGACCACTAAGGCGTTTATCCCTTGCTTCCAGGTGACTTGGTCTCTATCGTTAACCATTGTTGTCTGTCTATCATGCATTTTATTGTTCTTTTCAGCTTTGTTTCTTTCCGACATGATTTATAGACTTGTTTATTATTTGATGTGAATTACTGTTGAACTTCTTCTAGATAAACTCACTGGAATTATCTCCGATTTTTTAGACAATTGCAGGCATAATCTCCTAGCTTGAGAACATTAATGTGCGACATATGTAGGTCATTCGATGTATTTATGTTACATTTATTATATTTTTATAAATAGGTATTTGAGTTGAGAGATAAGTATATTTCCCTTCGCCACTATAATTCGTACATCGTATATGTTGTATGGGGTTTCCACATACTAGCTTCCACACCTAGAACGAATGTTTGTTTAATTTATTTATTATTGAGTTTTCACCGCATTTAAATTCTGTTGCATATGATTTCATATATATAACTTATTGTATGTACTATCAGGTACTAAAAACCAGTTTGTGAGGAAATTGATAATAAAGAAGATTAATGTAATGATCAATCGATGGATAGGTGTATAGCGCATGGATATCAAAGTATAAAAAAATTAATAGATTTCATTAAATTAAATTGGAACTAGTTACAATAATCGAATTAGAAGTGAAGATTGGTAGAAAACGTAGAGTATGATGATTTCAAAGTTGTCAAATCTTGAGAATTCGTGACACTAGTCAACTTTGAATCACGAGATATTATTCTAAAATTCCGACAACTATCTCAAACGTTTAATCTGAGATAAGGACTCAAGGACATCTAAACTATATGTAATTCCTTATTATAAAAAATGTAACTATGTAAGTTACAGTATGCATTACACTCCAATATAGAAAATAAAATTAAAGCATTATTAAACAAACCCCATAAACATTAGGTACACCCCATCTTCTTGCATAAAACACCAAAAATAACCACTTACCTAGGCGATGGGTATGTCTCCGGCGAGGAGGCCGAGAGGAAGCGCTTTAGACGAAGGACGAGGGATGGACGTTGAATAGGGACGTCGAAGGGCGAGAGGGACACCGTGGGTAAGGGACGCCGAGGGAGGTCGTGGGCTCGAAAAGGAGGGGAGGCCGACTAGAATGGAGAGGGGGGGATGAAGAAGAAGGTAAAAATGGGAAAGGAAGAAGAGCACCGATTAGAGAGAAAAGATAGACTTTTATTTTTTCTTGCTTGGTTTTAGTTTGGAGATGAAGGTGGAAAGAGAGAGAGAAAGAAATAGGAGAGGACGTGAGAGAAAGGGAGTAGTGAGAGAGGAGACTTTTTTTGTTCTTTTGGTTTAAATGATGAGAGAGAAAGTGATTTGATTGGTAAGAGAGAAAAGGTGATTGGATTGGTGGTGAGTTGTCCATATGAGAGAAGTTGAGTGTTTCTTTCTTTTTTTCTTTTTAATATGATGTGTCACCTACCTATTGGTTTACACCACACTTTTATCTCACACCCAACCACAATATCACTTCCCCTTTTCACTTCGTCAAACTTTACTACTTTAAACCTTGACTTATTTAAATTAATCACTTTTTTGTTTGACTCTCTCTTATATTTTTTGCCCTTCTTAACACGTTTTTCGAGAAACTACGCATCGTAAAAATCTTGACTAATTCTTCTTGTTCATCTCGAACTGGATAATTTCCTTACAGTTTCTCTCTCTTATCGGTCTCGTCGATAATGCTGCACACTCACTCTCAATCCTGCAAATCGAGGTACATTTCACACATTATAAGGCAAACTCTTATTCGCGAATTCGAAAATATAAACCAATTTAATTATATTTCACATGTAAAATAATGATATACATAACATTACAGTAGGCACATCAAACACAATTATTATTATTTTAATGATTGAGCACTTCGACTAATTACAACTCTTAGTTGGGTTTTGAACCACTAATTATTCGTGATTAGCGATTAATCAATGAATCAAAAATACGGATCATTATAGGGACCAAAAATTTGAAATTTCATTCAAAACAATTTAGTTTTGGCGCACTTTCCGGGTTATACCGAGGTGCCAAAAGCCCGAAAAAGCCTCAAAACACTTTTTCCTAGATTTTTCTAATTTTCATATATTTCTGATTTTTTAGAATTTCCCATAATTTCCAGCTATTTTTATCTATTTTTATGTAGTTTTTTGTAATTTATTATCAATTTAAATTAGTTTTATTTAAATTTTTATAAATTTTTTTATTTATTTAATAGGTCGGGCTCGGACTGCCTGTGTCCGGGCCGGCTCAGCCAGACCCGCCTAGGCCGGCTCGGCTCGACCCGCTCGGGCCTTGGCAGTCAGGCTCGACCCGACTGGGGGGTAGTTAGGCCCAACCCACAAGGCTAGCCCCTACTCCCTCCAAATTCGTCTCTGGATAGACGAAATTCGTCTTTCCAGAGACGTTTTACTTTTTTTTTTTTTTTTTTTTTTGTTTGTTGTTACACAACAACAACAACAACAACAACAACAAAAACATTAGCAACAACCCAATAACAACACCAACACCATTAAACCCATTTCCATGAAAATCCAAACTATTACGATGAATTTCATGAAGTTCAAGAGCAAAGGAAAATGAGAAACCTTACCTAGGTTGAATTTTAAAGAACCATTGTCAAATTTCCCTTGCTTTGTCAATTCTTGAACCCCTTCTCTTGCTCTCAACTCTCCAACTACACATTTTTTGTTTCTATTGGAGAAAGGAAGACGAGAGAAAACGTGAGGGAAGGGGGAAGTATGAGTGGAATGTTTGTGAGATGAGTGGTTGTTCTTATTTTGAGGAAATTAGGTGGTGAGGTGTTAAGCCACCATGAAAAGAGAGAAAAGCGGGTTGTGTGGGTGTTCTCTAAACCATTGACTACCTCATATAATCGTGTTACGCGCACCCTGACACGTCCTACGCACTCATCAATACACGCGCACAATACGATCAATGGAAATCTTTAGAGTAGTGTGACACGAATATTAAATAATAATACAATAAATTAACACGCATCACGTAAAAATAACTATTTATACCTTGTTGTCGTGCCCTAAACTTGTCGGCGGTGTCCACGTCGATCCAAGATACAGGTCGTAATATGTAATTAATAAATTAATTATGATTAAATAATGCGGGCTATTACAATCTTCGCAACTAAATTGAATTTTGTCCTGAGATTTAAACTTAAGTAAATGTTTACATTGAAACAACTAGGGGTATCGCTCTCGCATGGTAGACTTTCGCTCCCAAGATGGTCCTTTGTTCTTATGATACTGCCACCGAATGAGTACTAGTAGTATTTCTTTGCTCCTAAGAGTTTGTACCCTGCGATCCACTATCTCAATGGGGTGTTCCTCATGCGTTACATCTGATCGAACCTCGATCCTAGTCATATCAACCATCGATCGCAGTTTTGATATGGCAAACTATAACATTGAAATATGAAAGCTTATGAACCCCTACTAACTGGCTCAACAATATCAACTAATAGGCGACCTCCCCAACTCGTTTCTCAATCTGAAACGACCAAATAAACCTTGGTGCTAGTTTCCCCTTGATCCCAAATCTCTAATGATGATTGTTGTATCCTCAGGCTCTGCCCAATAAGTTGGTGATCTACACGGTCTACCATACTGCGCCTCAAACAGTGGCATCCCAATACCGGCCTGATAATTGTTGTTGTAGGCAAACTCATAAAGCGACAAATACACCTCCCATGACCTTCCAAACTATAACACACAGGCCCTTAGCATATCTTCGAGTATCTGTATCAATTTTTTTTACTGTCCGACTGTTTGAGGATGAGCAGTGCTAAACTGTAACCTCGTACCAAACTACCCCTGCATAGCCTGCCGCAACGATGATGTAAGACGACTGTCTCGATTTGAAACCATCGAGATCGATACTTCATGTTGTCGTACAATCTCTCTCTCGAATAATATGCTCAACTGTATGAACGTATATTTCATAGAAACTGGTAAGAAATGAGTTGATTTCGTCAACCTGTCCACGATCACCCATATCTCATCATGTTTTCGGGAAGTCTGCGGTAATATACAAACGGGATCCATCGTAACGTGTTCCCATTTCCACTTAGGGATGGGCAGTGGCTGCAATAACCCTCCAAGCCTCCCTTGCTCGGCTTTAATCTGCTAGCACACCTCAAAACCCCTAACATAAGTGCCAACGTCTGCTTCATCCTTGGCTACCAAAATAACTGTCGCATATTGTGATACATCTTAGTCCTGCCGGTATGCACTGTATACCAAGACCTATGAGCCTCCTAAAGTATCCCCTCGCATATCTCTGCCACTGCTAGAATCCATAACCTCCATTTATGCCTCAAACACTAATCCATAAACTCGCTTTAATCTAGTTGGCCGGGACTGTGTGCCATCTTATTGAATCTTGAGTACATCTCATCAGCCCTCTAACACTAACACTCGCGAAATAGAAACAGATGGTACCCCAATCTGTCCACAAATCTATATGTCTGTTGTAGCAAAAACCTTTGTCAAACTCAATGTTGTCGTTGCCTTAAGTAAACCATACTTGTGCATCATATGGCAAATCAATGCTGTTGTAGCAAAAACCTTTCTCAACTCAATGTTGTCGGTCCATCTCTCATATGGCAAACAAGCTGTCTCAATGCATCTGCTATAACATTTGCCTTCCCAAACTGATATTCAATGGAGAATTCATAGTCCTTCAGCAACTCTAGCTAACGTCGTTGTCTCATGTTAGATCTTTCTGAGTAAATAAATACTTTAAACTCGTATGATCTGTAAACAATGCGAACATTTCACCGTAGAGGTTATCTCTTCATACTTTCAGTGCAAATACAACGGCAAGCTATAAGTCGTGTATTGGATAATTCCTCTCATGGGTCCTCAACTATCGAGAAAGGTAGGCAATCACACTGTCTCCCAATATCAGTACACAATCTAGCCCTATGCCACAAGCATATGTATTAACAGTCAATCCTTTGCTTGGCTCCAACAATATGAGTAATGGTGCAGTAGTCAGCCTCTTCTTCAACTGTGCAAAGGTGTCCTCACACTCCTTTCACCAATCAAAAGGTATGTCTTTCTTAATCAATCTGGTCATCGCCGTAGCGATCTTTGAGAAGTCCTTCACAAATAACCTTTAGTATCATGCTAACCCAAGAAAACTCCTAATATCCATGAATGTCTGGGGTGTCGGCCAATCGATAACTGCATGTATCTTACTCGGGTCCACTAATATACCTCTATCACAAATCATATGTACCAAAAAATTGACCTCTAACAGCCAAAACTCGCACTTACTGAACTTAGCATACAATTTGTGCTATCTCAATGTCATTAATATCTGTCTGAGATGTTGCCTCTGCTCCTCGCGAGTCTTGCTATAGATCAATATGTCATCAATGAAGACTATGACAAATCTGTCCAATTATAGCTTTAATACACTATGCATCAAGTCTATGAAAATGGCCAGTGCGTTCGTCAGTCTGAATAGCATCACTATAAACTCAAATAACCAATATTTGGTGTTAAATGCAGTCTTGGGTATGTTCCCATCTCGAATCATAAGTTGATGATAACCCGATCTCAAGTCGATCTTAGAGAAAAAAGGGGCTCCGGCCAACTGGTCAAACAAATCGTCGATCCTGGTTAAAGGGTAACGATTATGTACTATCACCTGATTCAACTTCCTATAGTCAATACACATCCTTAAGCTATTATCCTTCTTCTTAACGAACAGGATCGGTGCTCCCCATGGCGACGTGCTCGGGTGTATAAACCCCTTCTTTACCAAGTCCTCAAGTTGAGCCTTTAACTCATCCTGCTTCTTATGTGCCATTCGATACGGTCTGTTAGCTATCGGTTGTGTGCCCGACACTAACTCAATATCTCTGTATGGGGGGAATCTTGGTAAATCCTCTAGAAAGACATCAGGAATCTCTCTGACAATTGAGACATCCTCAAGTCTAATCTCTAGTGTCTCGGCTGACTCTATTATCCCTGCAAACACCTATATATCTAGAGTTGTCCTTAATCTACCCCTAGTTGTCAGCAATACATTCGCATCACCGGTGAAATAAAACTCTGGTATATCGGGGATTTGAAAGGTCATTGTCTTACGGAAATACCCCACATGGGCATGATACGACGCTAGCCAATTCATTCCCAAAAGTGCATCGAACTCTAAGAACTTTAAAATTTGTAGGTCAATAGGGAGGTGGTGTTCGCAGATCTATATCATACAACTCTCACAAATCATGTTAGGGTAAAACTTATCCCCAATTGCCGTGCTGCGAATCAGGAGTATGCTAACTCTAATCGGTGTTAACCCTAACTCATCAACCATATTTCTAGAAATAAACGATACGATGGAACCATAATCAATAAGTATATGCATAAAACAACCATAAATTGAAATCATACCCTCAACGAGTTGTCTAGTGGCCTCGTGATCTTTCTGTGCTATCGCGTGTGCCATCTCCCTAACATGAACTGGCAGTGCTGCAATCGGTGCTGCTAAAGCACTCGGACAATCTTTCTTAATGTGTTCAGGTTGTCTGCATTTAAAACAAGTAACAGGCCTATGTCCTGACCCCTGACCCGACCACTACCTGTCCTCTAGCCTTGACCCTGACCTTCACCATAATGTCCTCGGTATCTACCTCCCCGGTATTGAGTCGGTCTATGTCCCTGCTGCTATGTATAACCACTACCTGATGCCTGCGGTGGCAGTGCAGGTACTATATGTGGCGGCCCTGCCGCCCCGCGGTGACGTGTCTCCGTGTACTCCTTGCCCGATGGGCCCAACTACACGTGTCCGACACCTGCCCGTCCACTTCTTGTCTAGAAATTTGTGTCCACGTGTGTTTTATAAAATTAGTTAGCGGATTATCCTTATTTTCTTAACTTATTCTTTTTAAGTATTTAAACGTTTATGCTAATGCCTAACCATACTAGAGTGTTGTATCTTACAAGTTAGCATAAATAAGCGAAAGCCTTAATTGATACAATTTGATAAGGTAAGTTAGCATGGTAAACATTATTCATAAGAGCAAATCCTACCATGGAAAACCTAGAGAAATACTATGTATATAAGCGACAATACCATAAACTAGGTATATATACATGTACAATGTCATCTTAAGTCTCCCAATACCCAAAATAATACAAAATATCAAAATAAGCACGTGCTAGTAGGTCCTCGACGACAGGCAATCAGATGTAGTCGCCTAAGATCCCCTTTCCCTTATTAGTACTAGGATCTGCACTCAATCATCACAAAAGACAAATGACGAGTCCAGTAAGTAAAATCCCAAAGAACCCCCTCTGAGCATTCGTATAATAAAGTAAAGGAAATGCAAGAAATATTGTCAAATAAACATGCCGAATGTAAAGTCTGAAAACTGTAATTGGCTCATCGCATGATTAGATAATAAGTTAAGCTAACAAATGTGTGTGCTCGCTCCAGATATGTTAGACTGTACTTCGGGTCACCAAGTTCCCACCAGTGGTAGTGCCCAACTGGCCCGACATTTGGTCCCTCGCGATACTGGCCAAATTCGCTGAGTCACCAACACGTGCACAAAGGGCAAGCTCATGTTTACGTTCACTAAGGGTCGGGTCACACATGCTACAGTACAGTGCGTCATGAACACACAACCAAGAAATCTGATAGAGTAACCTTAACCCACATCCAAGTAATAGAATGGAATATGAAAATCATCAATACTCAGAGTTTTTCAGTTGGGTTTTACAAACAACGAAGCGCTCTCCGACCACCCTGGACTCATATATCTGACCTAACAAGCTCCCCGACACAAGCTACGGTCCACTAAGTCCCTGAAGTCCAATTTTTAAAGTTTAGGTTTTTTGTAAGTGTTTAGACATGTATTAGGTTGAAAATCACCAAAATAGCCCTTAAATTCATAGTTTATCTGTCACTAGTGCGCTAATAGGTTTACCTAGCGCGCTAGGTGAAGTTAGCACGCTAATGGATCTACCTAGCACGCTAAGTGAAGTTAGCGTGCTAGGGAATCTATCTAACGCGCTATTGTTCTTCATTTTGAAATAGAGTTTCAAACCTAGAACGATAAGCGCGCTAACCAGCCCAGTTTGCACATTAATTGACCTCTGTAACTGAATTCTTAAGCCAAGATTTATGTCATACCCCTCTCAATTAGCTACTCTAACCAGGTTTACATCCTCTCCATACCATATTAACTCTATAACATTCTAGAACATCAAATTAACCCAAATTCCTCTAAATATCTTGCATTCACCAAACTTTCCAATTCATCAAAAATACCAATTTTAGTTAAACCATTGGTAAATTCTCTATGAAAATGATCTAATAACATATAATTCATCAAGTTTTCATCAAACATCATACGTCTAATCATTAAACCCGAATTCACTAAATCATATAAAATGGGTTCATTAAAGTGTGTAGAAGATGAAGATAATGATAACCTAGGTTTGATTTCTTGATTTGGTCTCTAATGTGTTGAATTCTCAGCTCCAAATTTCCCATATCTCCTCTGGTTTTTCAGAATTTGCATGAATTGTGTGAGTGGTTTGATCAACAATTCCACTAAGTCCTATATATATGTTTGATTAAGATCAAATGTGCGTACATATCTTGAGGATTATTTTGTGGTTCAGAAACACGCTGTCCCATACCACCTGATGACTTCATTGTTAACTCCAATATCACACTCCCTTCCTTGTTTCTCCCATTTTGATCATCTAGATGTTAGGGCATGTGCCCTAGGAAAATCTACAAACATTGTTTATCTTATAATTTTAGTTAATAAAATAGAGGTTTTATTTGTTGTTTTATTATAAGTGATTACATGTTTACCTTATAGTAAGATCCATGGGTATTTGTTGAAATATCATAAATGTCCCTAGTCAGTCATTATACTGAGAACAATTAAGACTAGTGTGAATCTTGATTGATGGTCATGGGATGATCATGCGTATAAGGATACGAATCAAGATCATGAGTACTTATTATGGAATAAGATACTTGACCGACCCGCTATGAGAACACCACATGGATTAAGTCATAGGTGTTACTCATGATAAGTATATCATTTAGTCCTTCGACTTGAGATTACCATAGACTTCAATATTATGAGCATGATAATTTGACACAATCAAATGTTGTCTTTAATCGGACAATTATAAAGATTGTGATTGGTTACCGTGTGAATAATACGTGAAGGTGTGTAATCAAGATAGAATTTGTCACTCACGTATAGAGAGATATCAGTGGACCCCTCAATAAGATAGACTGATAATGGTCAAGTCCATGTGAATTGATATGATCAATGTCACTTGGATGTTTTTTTAGTTTACCTAAAGATCGAGACTAGTACGATTGAACATTAAGGGTGACTTTCCATGTCTTATGTTTAATAAAAGGATATCGCACGACAAAAGGATATGATATATGTTATTAATTAGGTTGTATCGATGTTGATATTCATGCTACTTGAGTAGTCATAATGCCTTGCTAGAGACCTCTTATGACTTGTATACCAAAATAGTTTTTGGTTCACTGCCAAAGTCGCATGAACCTATTAGGTTGCACACAAAGAATGGCTTTGCACAATTTCAATTGGTCCAGAGTGAATTCATGATATAAAAGCCCTTACGATTTGTTATATGATAACTTATTAATAGGGGCGTATGTGTAATTTGCTTAAACTGCGTAAATACAATAGTCGTATTACGAATAGGATTTTAAGTGAGGGCTTATCTACACATATAAATAAAGGGTGGATCCTAAAAAAACATAATAAGATTTCGGTTTACAATTTTTCGAGTTCTTTAGATTTAGGGAGAGAAAGAAAAAATTGTTTCTCAATCTCTATTAGGGCTAGCACTCCAAATTGTGGTCACCAATCATGCGTGGATTTCTGATAGAAGACGCGCACTTGAACGTCTTGAAAATCGAACAATCAAAAGGAAATCACATAATAAGGTATGATTTACTTTCGTAGATTTAATTTAATGGAACTTATTTTCAATCTTGTTGGGGTTTTTCAAAATCTGTTTTGAATTTTCCGCTGCGTGTGAACCCCGAAAACCCAACAGTAGATGCCCATCTTGTGGTCCTCTTTATTGATTACAAACTATATGCTTTCTTAATTTAATTAAGTCACATTATATTTAGCCTTATCAAACCATATAGTTAGTGTTTTATTTATCAAGATAAACTAACACATGGTCCCACTAACCTTCGGCTAACCGATATTCGGTGCCTCACGTCTCGACACGTATTTCGAGGAGTGCCATAGCTTATTATTAAATTATTAATTTAATTAGCTTATGGTTACATTACTCATTTCAATTGAATTACTTAGTCATATTTATGTGAGTTTGTCGAGTTTTTCTAGTGTACCCGTACTTCGCCTCTCGATTCGCGCGTTGACATGCACTTCGAGGCGACTACCCGTCGCACACCCTCGCACGATACTGCTATTCGACATACACACTTGCGATGTATTAACAAATAATTTCATAAAATGCATCGCAATTAAACAATACAACACACAATTCATTATTGTACCTAGATCGACGTATGTTATAGCCTACCCGCTGCATCCACGTGGATCCGAGCTGGCGTCCATGTTTGAAATTATGAAATAAATAACGACGTTAATACAACGAGCCATTATAGTTCTTCCCACCTAAATAAAATCTCGTCCCGAAATTTAATATAACTGAGTGTCGTACCGTGAAATAACTGAGGGTATCGTTCTTGCATCACCGACTCGAGCTCCCTTGTAAGTCCCTTTGTCCCATGATGTTGCCAATGAACTAGGACATTAGAGAGCTCCTTGTTCTTGAGAATTTGAACTCTGCGATCAACGATCTCTATCGGTCTCGACCCTAACCTAGCTAGTTTCAACATCGAAATGTGAAATGTCGGATGAACCCTAGCTAACTCAGCATGTAACTCTAGGCGATATGCGAAATTACCCACTTTCTCCGCAATCCTGAATGGTCCAATAAATCGCGGTGCCAGTTTCCCCTTAATACCAAACTTCCGCTAACCTTTCCAAGGGGAAACCTTCAGATATACCATGTCACCCTCCTCATAGCTCAGACCCTCGTGATATCGATTCGCGTATTTCTTATGTCTATCTTGTGCAGCTCGTAACCTCTGACAAATCTATCTGATTTTCTCTGTGTGATCAACAACTATCTCAAGCCTCACAGTAGTTGTATCTTCCGGCTCTGCCCAACACGCAGGTGATCTACAGGGCCTCCCATACAGCACCTCAAACGGTGGCATGCCAATCTCGCTTAATAGCTGTTGTTACATGCGAACTCACACAAACGCATGTAATCTTCCCACGAACCTCCAAAATGCAATATAGAAGCCCTGAGCATATCCTCTATAATCTGTATCAGTCGCTCTGATTGTTCGTCGATTTGAGAATGACAAGTCGTACTAAACTGCAACCTGGTGCCAAACTGCTCTTGCATAACCTCCTAGAGCCTCAAAGTCAACCTGAGATCTCTATTCGATATAATATAAATCAGTACCCCATGCAATCTAATAATCTAATAGTCCACCAAGTCTCATGTGCTCAGCCTTCACTTGTTGGCAAATGTGACAACCCCTGACGTACGCCCCTACGTTAGGCTTCGTCCCTGAACACCAGAATAGTCGCCTCAAATCACGGTACATCTTGGTATGACCAAGATGAACTGTGTAGCGAGATCGGTGCGCATCCTCCAAAATCATGTCTCATATCTCCTGATCCGTAATTATCCACAATTTCCCTAGGTGTCTCAAATACCGATCCGTGGTCTCTACCCAATCAGTGCACTTTGGGTCCCGAGCCAGACCACTGAACCGCTCATAAGGCACATCAACCCTTTGATACTCGACAACTCACTCAATCGATACGGTCGGAACTCTCATCTGATAACAAATGTGATGCTCAGTCGTAGTCGACACCTCTATAATGCACATAACTACTGCCGCCCATAACAAGCAATGCTCGTGTGTCATATGTCGTAAAATAGTCTGACTATCAATCCCACTTCTGCTCAATGCGTCCTCTACGACGTTCGTTTTTCCAGGACGATACTCAATAGCGAAGTCGTAGTTCTTCAGCAGCTCAAGCCATCTCCTCTGGCGAATATTAAAATCCCTTTGAGTGAAGATATATCGTAAACTCTGGTGATTTATATACAATACGAACCTCTCTATATAAAGGTAGTACCTCCATGCCTTTAGTGCGATGATGGATGTTGTAAGCTCCAAGTCGTGCACTTGATAATTCTCCCCATGGGGTCTCAACTGTTTAGAAAGATAAGCAACTGTGTACCCTCCTGCATCAATAAACATCTAAGACCAATGCCTGATGCATCCGTATAAATTGTCAAAGTCTTGCCCGGCTCCGGCAATGTCAATACTGGTGTGGAAGTCAACCTTCTCTTCAGCTCACAGAAAGCCTGCT
The DNA here is from genome assembly GCA_039657325.1 of Stephania cephalantha. Taxonomy (NCBI): domain Eukaryota; kingdom Viridiplantae; phylum Streptophyta; class Magnoliopsida; order Ranunculales; family Menispermaceae; genus Stephania; species Stephania cephalantha. The sequence continues at coordinate 33,875,274 of CM077569.1, forward strand.
TACACTCCTCTGACCATTCAAATCTAACATCCTTCTTGGTCAGTCTCTTCATCGGCGCTGCAAATCGAGGAAAAATCTTGCACAAATCACCGGTAATATCCTGCCAGTCCAAAAAAAACTCTGAATATCGGCAACAAACTCGAGTGTCCTCTAGTCAATGATAGCTCGAATCTTCTATGAATCCACAGAGATACCCTGATCACTGATGACATGTCCTAAAAATCTCACCGCACTTAGCCATAAGTCAAACTTACTGAACTTGGCGTACAATCTATGCTCTCTTAGTGTCGTCAAAACTGCCTTGAGGTGTCTCTCGTGATCCTCACGAGTCCTACTGTAGATCAAGATTTCATTGATGAAGGCTATGAAAAATCTGTCCAAATACAGTCTCAAGACCCTATGCATTAAATCCATGAAAATCGTTGGGGCGTTAGTCAGCCCAAATGGCATGACTGTGAACTCGAATAACTCGTACCTCGTGCCGAAAGCGGTCTTCTGGATATCCTCCTCTAGAATCCTCAATTGATGATAGCCTGAGTGAAGATCGATTTTTCGAGAAGAATCTGGCGCTTGCCAACTGATCAAACAGATCGTCAATCCTAAGAAGTGGGTAATGGTTCCTAACTGTCACCTGATTCAGCTTCCTACAGTCTATGCACATCCTTATCGAACAATCCTTTTTCTTCACAAATAACACTGGAGCTCCCCAAGGTGACATACTATGGTGAATAAACTCTTTCTCTAATAACTTATCCAACCGTCGTCTAACCTAGTCCTACTTCGATGGTGACATCATATAAGGTCTACTGGCGATCAGCTGGGTCCTTGGTATCAACTCAATGATAAACTCAATAGCTCGTGGCGGTGGCAATCCTAGTAAATCCTTCGAAAATACATCGACAAAATCTCTAACTTTCGGAACGTCCTCAATCCTGACCTCCGTCCTAACCTCCGACTCAACTATCGTTGCATATGCTTCCATCTCCTGCGCTGTAGCTAATCGGCCTCTAGTGATAGGTAAGTAACTCGCGGATCTAGCTAGTGAGAACTTTGGTATCCCAAGAATATGAAAGTAAATCCTCTTACCATAACAATCTATCCATGCATGATAGGGTGACAATTAATCCTTCCTGAGAAAAGCGTCAAACTCTAAGTACTTTAACACTCGAAGACCTGCCGGTAACTGATATCCCTCAACCTCTATCATCACGTCTCTATAAATTCGGTTAGGGTATATCTTGTCCCCAACGGCCATACTGAGAACAAGGTGTGTGTCTAGTGTGTGTGTATCTAACCCTAACTCTCCAACAATACGCCCAACAATAAATGATAAATTGCTACCAGAATCAAACATAACATTCATAGGTCTACCAAAAATATGTAACGTACACTCGACGAGCTGTCTGGTCACCCCGCCATCCACCTGCGCCACTACATGGGCTCTCTCTCTGGCCTGCTCTGGCTCTCAAAGTGGTGACGGTGGTTTCCTGTAGTCTATCCTCAAATGTCCCCTCTGACCACACTGGTGACATTTGTGGTTGACTTGCCTACCAGTCTGTCTGTCTCTAAATCTCGGCCTGTCCCCGGTCTTTTTGACCCTTGTCATGTTCTTCCTGATCTCGACCCTGACGATCCATTTGTGGTGGTGGCCTACGCTGATCCACCGGTGCTGGTACGATGGCTTGAACTGGATGTCTCTCCTCATACTGGAACTGACTGCCCTGGTGATCATCCCTGCGGCCCATGTCCCATCTGTTATCCCTCCAACCTCTATCTCGATGATCCTTCTATCTCTTCAGCCTCCAATTCGGCCTAGAACTCTACCGTGTCTATACTTCAGTCCCAACCACACGTCTGCATAAGGTAGGTCTCATGCGCCAACGCTCTATCAAATATATCATGTAGACTGGGTGCCCCAGACGATACCACTGTCGAAGCAATCCTAGCCTCAACTCCTATGGTGAAATAGTAAATTTTTAGATGCTCCGTCCCAGCGTCCCAGCTACATCCATCGAGAACTAGAGTAAGTACCGGAATCTCTCCATATACTGCAACAAGATCCGATTACCTTGTCTCAGGGTTAGAAACTCCTATCTCAACCACAATCTCACCTCCATGAGTATGTACTGATCGTAGAACAACTCCCTAAACTCAGCCCATGTTGTTGGCTCTAGATAGGTATGTGGTCCACCATACCGCTACGTGGCCTCTCAAGCATGCCTTGGATAACTGTACTTAAACACTCTCATCATTCCTCATCAGCTTATACTCATCAGCTTATGGATACGCTGATGAGACAAAATCCACTTCCTTGCAGCCTCAGGGTCACCACCTCCATAAAAGAAGCCTGGCTGAACTTCAGAAACTCCCTCAACATCTTCGCCTCTGGAGCCAAGACAAATCCTTATGTAGTAGAGGTAGTAGTAGTAGGAGTCAACTAATCTGTAATCATGGGTGGAGGCGTAGGAGTCGGTGTTTCCAATTGAACAACAACTACGGTGGCTTTCTCTGTTTGTGTCTCCACTGCTACCCTCTCAACGGGTGTTTGGGGAACAACCAGGGCGACGGCTGCCCCCGTAGGTACGATAACTGCTATTGGCTCTGTGAATGGTGCAACCACTGTAGCAAGTGCTGTCAGTGCAGCGGTCTGATCCCGTAACAAGTGTAATACCTTGGCCATCTAAGTCTCTTGAGCGGAGAGTCAATCCTCTATACTAGTTGTAATCATGGAATCCCTAGCTGCATCACTAGCCCGATCAGTCACATGAGGCGTAGTCGACTATCCGTCCATAATCTACATCGAGAAGCATGTTTCGGATAAGCCTCGGTGTATATACGTATATAATATATATAAAATGGAAATATAACACATATATAAGCCATATCTCTACCCGCTTCACATCACTTCCCAACTAAAGTTCTAAGGCAATAACATCTTTATTTATTAAATTTAATGCTCTTTCATTTTACATTCCCAAGCTCCTAAAACTCCTGCTTTGATACCAACTATGGCGGCCCTGCCGCCCTGGGGTGACGTGTCTCCATGTACTCCTTACCCGATGGACCGAACTACACGTGTCCGGCACCTGCCCATCCCTTCTTGTCTTGAAATTCGTGTCCACGTGTGTTTTATCAAATTAGTTAATGGATTATCCGTATTTTCTTAACTTATTCTTTTTAAGTATTTAAAAGTTTATGCTAATGCTTAAACATACTAGAGTGTTGTATCTTACAAGTTAGCATAAATAAGCGAAAGCCTAAATTGATACAATTCGGTAAGGTAAGTTAGCATGGTAAACATTATTCGTAAGAGCAAATCCTACTGTGGAAAACCCAGAAAAGTACTTTATATATAAGCGACAATACCATAAACTAGGTATATATACATGTACAGTGTCATCTCAAGTCTCCCAATACCCTAATACAAAATATCAAAATAAGCACATACTAGTAAGTCCTCGACGGCGGGCAATCAGATGTAGTCACCTAGGATCCCCTTGCCCCAACTGGTATTAGGATCTGCACTCAATCATTACAAAAGACAGATGATTAGTCCAGTAAGTAAAATCGCAATGAACCCCTAATACTGTCAAATAAACATGTGGAATGTAAAGACATACAACTGTAATTTGCTCATCGCGTGAATAGATAACAGCTAAGCTAACAAATGCTTGTGCTCACTCCAGATGGGCTAGACTGTACTTCGGGTCACCAAGTTCCCACCGGTGGTCGCGCCCAACTGGCCCAACACTTGGTCCCTCGCAGTGCTGGCCAAATCCGTTGAGTCACCAACACGTGCACCAATGGCAAGCTCAGGTTAACATCCACTAAGGGTCGGGTCATACGTGCTACAGTCTAATGCATCATGAACACACAACCAGGAAATCCGGGGGAGTAACCTCAACCCACGTCCAAGTGATAGAATGGAATATGAAAATCAGCAAGGAAATGATAGAAATTAAATTTAAAATAGAAACAAATAGAAACCTCAAACCGCTCTCCGACCTCCTCGGACTCCCGTATCCGACTCGATAAGCTCCCCGACACCAAGCTATGGTCCGCTAAGTCCTCGAAGTCCAATTTTATAATTTTAGGTTGTTTGTAAGTGTTTAGACATGTATTAGGTTGAAAACAACCAAATCAACCCTTAAATTCATAGTTTATCTGTCATTAGTGTGCTAATAGGTCTACCTAGCGTGCTAGGTGAAGTTAGCGTGCTAATGGATCTACCTAGCGCGCTAAATGAATTTAGCACGCTAGGAAATCTTTCTAATGTACTATTGTTCTTCATTTTGAAAAACAATTGCAAACCCAGAACAATTAGCGTGCTAACCAGCCCAGTTAGCGCGCTAATTGCCCTCTGTGACAAAATTTTCAAGTCAAGAATTTTGTCCTACCCCTCTCAATTAGCTACTCTAACCTAGTTTACATCCTCTCCATACATTATTAAATTCAAGACAACAACTATAACATTCCATAACATCAAATTAACTAAATTTCTCTAAATCTCATACATTCACCAAACTTTTCAATTCATCAAAAACACCAATTCTAGTTAAACCATTGGTAAATTCTCTATGAAAATGATCTAATAACATTTCATCAAGTTGTCATCAAACATCAGAGGTCTAATCATTAAACCTGAATTTCACTAAATCATATAAAAAATGGGTTCATTAAAGAGTGTAGAAGATGAAGGTGATGATTACCTTGGTTTGATTTCTTGATTTGGTCTCTAATAAGTTGAATTCCCAACTCCATATTTCCCCTCTCTCCTCTGGTTTTCCAGAATTTGCATGAATTGTGTGAGTGGTTTAATCAACAATTCTACTAAGTCCTATATATATTTGATTAAGATCAAATGTGCGTACGTATCTCGAGGATTATCTTGTGGTTCATAAACATGTTGTCCCATACCACTCGATGACTCCATTGTTAACTCCAATATCACATTCCCTTCCTTGTTTCTCCCGTTATGATCATCTAGATGCCCATCTTATGGTCCTCTTTATAGGTTACAAACTATAGGTTTTCTTAATTTAATTAAGTCACATTATATTTAGTCTTATCAAACCATATGGTTAGTATTTTATTTATCAAAATAAACTAACTCATGGTCCCACTAACCTTCGGCTACCCGATATCAGGTGCCCCACGTCTCGACATGCATTTCGAGGGGCGCCATAGCCTATTATTAAATTTTTAATTTAATTAGCCTAGTTACATTACCCATTTCAATTGAATTACTTAGTCATATTTATGTGAGTTCGTCAAGTTTTTCTAGTGTGCCCGTACTTTGCCTCTCGAAACCCGCATTGACACGCACTTCGAGACGACTACCCGTCATACACCCTCACACAATACTGTTATTCAACATACACACATGCAATGTATTAACAAATAATTTCATAAAATGTATCGCAATTAAACAATACAACACATAATTTACTAGTGTACCTAGATCGATGTGTGTCCTAGCCTACCCGCGTCGTTCACGTGGATCCGAGCTGGTGTCCATGTCTGAAATTACGAAATAAATAATGACGTTAATAAAACAGGCTATTACACTATAGCATGGGCACTGACTGCCCGGTGGTCATCATGTTTGGGCCTCTGTCCTCGTTTATCTCTGTGATCGATGATCCTCTTCCCCTTCCTATTAGACCTAGTGCCGCACTCGAAGGACCCTGATGCCAACTCTGGTAAAGGCATTGCGGCGCGATAGAGAAAATATGTCTCGTGGGCTAAGGCTCTCTCATAGATCTCCTGTAGTGTACGAGCTATGTTTGATACTACTACACTCGTTATCTCATGTCTAAGTCCCACTCTAAAATAGTGGACCTAATCATGATCAGTAAAAGCCAAGTCCCCAGCAAACTATAAAAGGTAGCGATACCTTTCCATATATTAAACGACCGTGCGGCTACCCTGCCTAAAACATAAAAACTCATGCCTCAAACGCAACTATATCTCACTTGTTACGTACCGATCATAGAAGACCTATCTGAAACTAGCCCAGTTAGTCAGCTCTCCGTGGGTCTCAGTATGAGCGGTCCACCAAAATTCTAGCCTCTCCTGAGAGCATATACTCAGATATCATGGCTCAAGATTCTAGCCTCTCCTGAGATCATAGAAGTTACATATCCTTCTGAATATATGCCATAGTCTGGGTACGGAGCAAGGCCATCATCTGCTCGAACTGCCGGTCGTGTGTTGCGATTCGATCAAGTACACTCTGATCAATTGCAATAGGTGTAATACCACTCGCTTGTCCACCATCCTTTTTAGATGGAGTCGTTTTCCGTCCATGTCGTATCTGCAATAGTGAAAATGTGTCCATATCAACCTCATATACGCGTATATACTTTTACAATCAAAATATATAACATATAAGCCCTGGTACTACCCGCCTCACGTTTGCTTCCCAACTAAAGTCCTAAGTCGGGATTTTTGGGTTTCAACGTCTAAGTTTGTTTAGTTAAGTTTTATTCGTTCTCTTAACTTTTCCCCTAGGTTTGCTTGAACCTAAACTCTGATACCAATTGTGGTGGCCCCAAACTCTGAGGCAAACTGGGTACCGCCACGTCGTCGGACACATAACCAAGCATGCTACGTCACCACACACTTGTCCTTGATGGCCCGTTACCTAAACCTTCTTTGTATTTTATTCTCATTAACTTAGTGTTTATCATGTATTTATGAATTATTACAATAAGTTAACTAAGTCAAGTTGTTTACGATTTATGAAAACATTATAAGTTAAATATCTTAGCAAAAGTCTTTGAAACATGCAAATATCGTAGAATAAAAAGTATGCATTTTATAAACAACCCTATAATGTGGAAACCCGGCATGAGATACCATGTATATGAAAAAGCAACAAAAATACAAAATATGGTTATATACATGTATCGGGTATACAACTCCTCCCAAAGATCTCATATAAATAGTAAATAAGTACATACAAACAACTACGCAAAAAGCTGATGGGGCTCTCCTAGCTCAGTGGTAGTCGCCTAAGACCCCCTTGCCATGGCTCATCGTAGGATCTGCAATTTGTCACAAAAAACAATGACAAATTTCAGTGAGTTAATCCCATAGAATGTTATCTAATATTTACGAAATCCAATAAAACGGCTATAATTCATGCAATTTAAATAAAGAATAGCAAATAAGGTAATCACATGAAAATATGTCATAGAGAAGTCAAAACTGGACACTAGTATAGCGTGGCAGAAAACCCTAATCGACATTCGGGAATCGACTTAACTAAACAGAGAGGAACCCATGACGATCATCTCGCCAAACATCTTACGGTCGAATGAGAGGAAACGATACCTCGTCCAAACATCTCTCGAAAGGAGCCCATGACTCACCGCGTAGCCTCAACATGGGCAACAACTTGAATAATGTGGGGTAGCTAGCCTCGGGGTGTGCGTCTGTGCCATGACTGACCCCGTCGACAAACACACATACATACGTGGGAGTGGATGAACAGTATGTGGATAGCAATAAATAGCACGATGGAATAATTGAAATTTAAAATAAAGCAAATGCTATAAATGAATTTTAATTAATTTTTTCGTGGGTTTACTTACCTTAAGCAAATTACAAATCACTCTTCAAAATGTCTCGTTCACGCTTTGAAATGCGCACTCGACACCCGACTTTAGTCTCTTAAGTCCCTGATGTCCAATTATATCATTTTAATTATTTTAGAGTCACTTAAAGTGATTTTATAATGTGGGAACAAAAATTTAAAATTTTATTCCAAAAATTTTAGGTTTGGCACACTTTTCGGGTTATACCAGGGTGTCAAATGCCCGAAAAAGCCTCGAAACTCTTTTTCCTAGCTTTTTCTAATTTTTCATAATTTCCAGCTATTTTTGTCTATTTTTATGTGATTTTTTGTAATTTATTTTCATTTAAAATTATTTTTATTTAACTTTTAATAATTTTTTTTATTTATTTAATGAGTCGGGCCCGAACCGAACTGTCTGGGTCTGGGGCGGCTCGGCCCGATCGGCTTAGGCCTGGGAAGCCAGGCCCGACCCAACTGGGGAGTAGCCAGGCCCAGCCCACTTGGCAACCCCCCCTCCTCCCACTAAATTTGTCTTTAGAGAGACGAAATTCGTCTCTCTATAGACATTTTACTTTCTTTTTTTCTTTTTGTTTGTTGTTATACAACAACAACAACAACAACAACAACAACAACAACATTAGCAACAACCCAACAACAACACCAATACCAACACTTACACCACAACCATTAAACCCATTTCCATGTAAATCTAAACAATTACACTAAATTTCATGAAGCTCAAGACCAAAGGAAAATGAGAAATCTTACCTAGGTTGAATCTTAAAGAACCCTTGTCAAATTTTCCTTGTTTTGTCTATTCTTGAACCCCTCATTTTGCTCTCAACTCTCTAACTACACTTTTTTTTGTTTTTGTTAGAGAAAGGAAGAGAAGAGAAAACATGAGGGAGAAGGGAAGTATGAGTTAAGTGTTTGTGAGATGAGTGGTTATCCTTATTTAGAGGAAATTAGGTGGTGAGGTGTCAAGCCACCATGAAGAGAGAGGAAGGTGGGGTGTGTGGGTGTTCTCTAAACCATTGACTACCCCATATACCCACGTTACGCGCCCCCCGCGACGTCTTACGCACTCGTCAATACACGCGCATAACGCGATAAATGGAAATCTACACAGGAGTCTGACGTGAATATTAAATAATAATACAATGAATTAACATGCATCACACAAAAAAAACTATTTATACCTTGGTTGGCGTGCCATAAACTTGTCAGCGGTGTCCACGTAGGTCAGAGCTACAGGTCCTAATATGTAATTAATAAATTAATTAAGATTAAATAATATGGGTCGTTACACCTGATGTCTGCCGAATATGCGACGGTGATAGTACCAATCCTGCCTTTGGTGGCATGAGAAATCCGCTCACTTACTATGGATCACAACTCATGATGTGTTCTTCCTGACCACATCTGCAGTAAGTCATATGTCTCACATGCTCTATCAACTCAGTGGATCTCGAAGTGAGTCTCTGCTCCTCCTTCGATACATACTGGTCTTGAGACAACCCCTTCCATAATCTAGGGCATCGCTCGGCCTAATCCCGTAATAAAGCCCAAATCCTAGCCAAAAAGGACTTAACTACGTATTAGTCAGCCTTTTATCCCAATCTCCTTGATATGCGAGTTTAGGAAAAGTAATACACATGTCAACATATTACTATATTTTAGAGTAATTAAAAACTTTTTAAGAGTTATAAAGTTTAGCGAAAGTCTTGATTGATTATGCAGAAGCAATATATCAAATCATAAGTGTGGAAACCAAGAAACAACAATCACATGCATACATATAATAAAGTGGTGAACACAAACAGTGTGATGGTCATCATAAGCCGAGGAAACTAAACGCTCGACCTAATATACAACCCTAAAATATATCAAAAGACAGAATTGTATAATACATAAAATATCAAAACCTACAAAATGTCGATTCAGAAGTACACTGTTGGCTCAGAGGTAGTTGCCGACCATCTCTTTTCAGGGCCTATTCGTCGACGGCTCTGCACCCACCGTCATAAAAAGGACGGTGAGTACAAAAAGTTACAGTATTCCTCGTTGACATATTCATTTACATTTCCAAAATACTAAATAGTATTTAAAAACATAAGTTCAATAAAGAAATACTAGTACCAAAAATATGCTAAGAAATACCACAGTTAAGCAAGTGAAACTGACACGAGGCTAAATAGTTATGATCTAGATCCGTTCGGCCATGACATGCGTCATTGAAGTCCTTAAGGCCACTAAAAGACGTGCGTAACATCCCACAGTCTAATATTACTAGGGAGTCTAACCTTGGTGTATCGACAACCCCAGGGACTCTAACCCCGTGTGCTGATCAACTCTAACATGGTGCAATAGACTCTAGATTCTATAACTACTTTATAATTCTAAGAAATTGATTCGTTAAGGATTCCAAGGCTTGGCTATGCTACAAAGCACAATCCCCAATCAGTACTAGTCCATAAAGTCATTCACAAACTCACAATTCCTAATAGCATGCTATTTACACTATATTCACTGTAAAACAACAAGACATGACATAAAGCACATGGATAAATTCAAAGGAGCTCAATTCATCATAATATCATGAAAGTAAAGCTCAACAAATAAGGAGTGTCAAATAAGTTCTTGATATGAGAGTACAACGCTGGACATAGTCGATATATACCACAACAAATAAGCATAAAGTGGATATGAAATGTAAACAAAACAATCAACGGGTATACTCACATTAAGTAATGTAAAGTCCTAGCTTTACCGGCTTCCCAATACCCCAAATCTCGTATCCGAACCCTTGAGACTCTTCCCTAAGTTCCTGATATCAAATTAATCCAAATAAATTGGGTTTAGGTCAGGTCAAATGAGTTTATGAACCTTAACTCAAAACAACCCCTTAAGACTAAACAACATTGAAACTTTAGTCATATATTGCAGTGCAATTTTAATTATGAAATTGTCGAAATTTGAAAATCTTCCCTTAGTAAAAAGTTTTTGGTCTCTATCTTAGCTCTCCGAAAAGGTTCAGTTTGAGAAATTTTAATTTAAAACGAAATATATATCACAATTCTACAAAAAACAGCTCAAATTGGAACCTAATCTAACCAACAAACTTATAAAATTTATTTCTCCCAATCTGTAGTTTCAAAATTTGTGATTTTTTGTCACAAGGCAGTTAACATACAAATAACAACATACTAAAAGATCAGCTCATTTGGATAAGTAATTAGGGAGTTATGCCTTTTAAAAGTTTAGTTTCAAAAATCTCGTAATGCATTTAATCACTTATTTGTAGAGCACTTTTGGACATGAGAACATTCGAATTACAAAATTTCCAGCTGAACAAAGTTGTTTCCCTTTGAGTTAGTTTTCAAATGCCACCAAATTAGGTTTATTTCGATTTAAAATGAGCAAGTTATGACCAAATTACATAGGCTGGTTCATAATACAACGTGCATAATTTCAATTTTGGTCTTACAATTTCAAAAATTCATGTCTTTTTTATTTCAAAACCAAATTAAGAACTTCTTAGTAGCTGATTATCAGCTTGGAATGAGGAATCCAAATATATAAACCAATTTCAAAGAATTAACCATCTACCTTCTGAAAATGGCCAAAAACTAGAACTGGTTTTAACTTGAAATAGAGAGATGTGTACCTAAGGTTGATGACACTTTGATTTGAGCTCCAACTCTTCTTGATCTCCCTGAATTTTTTAGCCAAAACCTTCCTCAATTTCTCTGATTTCTTCTTCTCCAACTTTCTTAGCTTCTAAGTTATGGAAATGAAATGAATTGCATGGCTATCTAATCTTATATATAAAGATAAGGTTGATTAATTACCATTGATCTTTCTGTACACACATATCTCGAGACTAATCTAATGGCCTACATCTTGACACAATTTCACTAACTCTCCACTAACTCTACCTAAGTAACACCAATCCATACTCTATTGGTCCCTTGATGTGTCCTTACATATCTCAAGGAACATCATATGCCTATTATTTTATCTTGCTAACTTAGGTAACATTTAATATAAAATCAACTATAGCCACATCAATTCTATTATTTAAGCTACACTAAGATTAAACCAACTTACCACATCACTCTCTACCCCGGTCCCATGTTGACACGCATATCAAGGCACATCCCCACTCACGTCTTGACGTATATACACAAGTAGGAGTGACTTAGTAGTCTACACATATATAATACATTAGGCATATACCACAACAAATCTAACATATACCTTGGCCATCTCGCCTTGATCAGTGCACACATCATGGTGCAGGTCCCACGTCACGCGTCGGTCATCCTAATTACATATAATAAATGAGATTATAAATTTGGGTCGTGACATGTCTCTACTGCCCTGAGCTTGCTGAAATTCCTGCAGTGGTTGAACTATCAAAGGTGTTCGGCTGGCAAAGTCAGGAACAAAGGTAGTAGAACCATAACACTTGGAGACATGGATAGAAGTCAACTCGCCATCGTATGTGCTAGTGGAGAAGTGTGTACATATAGTATTGCCATAGTGACTGGTATCTGTAATCCCAATGAACTAAATCCCTTAGGTGTTTTCTTCAATCCATTGTCGCTCTTCCTCTTCCTATTGTTCTCGGTTAATGCAGGCGTAGCATCAACCGAAATCTCTTCTGGTACTACCACAAAAACTTCTTCAATAAAATAAGTACTAACGGCATTATAGGTAGCTTGGGTACTTGCAGTATGATGTTGGTAGTAGCTGATACAATTATAATTTCATGTGCTGAAAGCACTATCGTAGTTGGCTCAACAGAAATAACTGGTGAAACCAAATGTGCTCGTACAATCCTAAGGAGCTCGGTCAACTAGTGTCCCTGGACAGTGACTGCATCAGTACAACATTGCATGTCATCAGTCGTAATAACGTGTGCCTTAGGTGTGGTTTGTACTGCAATCGAAGTAGTAGTGTTAATAATTGACTGTGTAAGTAAGGACATACGCATCATCGTATCTAACATGAAGTCAGGAAATTGCTGACTCTGTGTCGCAACTCTATCCGATAACCTTTGAAAATCCTCAGTCGATACCATATGTTAATATCACGTTATAGAATAAGCCATTCTCCATTGCCTAGGCTATACCAACATAGGCTCTGATACTAATTGTGATGTTGGTATCACATTATAAAATAAGCCATACTCCATTACCCAGGCTCTACAAACCTAGGCTCTGATACTAACTATGACAGCCTGACTCCTCAAACTAGGTACCGCCTGGCCTAATTTTATCATTAAGCCCTAACCCGCGCCATATAGGACTTAACAACGTACTAGTTAGCCTTTTCACGTCGTTACTCACGATCAACATAATTACTATTCATTTCAAAATCATTAAAGTTAATTAAGATATCATTATCATTACCTTAACTTTCAGCGGAAGACTTAATAAAAATAGCAAAAGTATTTATAAAACACATATTGTGGAAACCAAGTAAACAGGCGGTCATATAAACCAACAAAATTAATATATGAAACAATTGGGAAGTCTAGTCTCTCAACCCAGTATACAACTCAAAGTTATACAAAATGATGTAAGTAATAGATACACAAAGTGATCACCTACAAAAGTAGCAGAAACTATCCTCCGACGACTCAAACTAATAGTCGATATTCTCCTTCCTTGGTTTGCTACTCGAAATATCTGCACCCACATTCATAAAAAGGACAGTGAGTACAGTAAAGTAGAAAGTAACACTTAGAGACATTCATCCACATTTCCAAATATATAACAAGTATCTGAAAGCATAACAATAGAAAAAAAAACTGAACAAGAATCATGATATAAGATACCTCAGTTAAACATAATGAAACTGACACTTGGTTAGGCAGTAATGATCTAGGGTCGGTTGACTATAAAATTACATCGCATAAACTCTGTTCCACTATGTAGGGTGTATATATACTCATGATTGCTCATTTTTCATATATGTATATGCTTATCAACAACCCCGAGTCCCATACCCCGTGTGTCGCTCAAGCTAGTGATGAGATCCCGACATCCCTAGAATTTAGTGACACGTGTGTCGCGACCATCTCTATATATAATGGTCCTACATACAACAACTAATTTCATAACTCAAGAAATAACACAATTTAGGAAATCCAACAAAGGTGAATGCATAACTAATGCGCAAAGGAAGTAGATTTTCAATACCATAGATCACCTACCTAATAGCATGTTATTCTACTTGATTTACATACTTAACAACCAAGAATGACAAAGCACATGAATAAGAGTCAATGAATATAACTTCAACATAAACCAATGTCACGATAACAATTTCATGAAATGAGACGAAACAACAAAGTCATGGCATCAAGAGTACAGTAGGCTTATTAGTCCAAATGAATGTAAATAAGAAGTATAATGGAAAAGAAATGGAAATAAATATCTCAATCAGTGTACTTACAAACCACACGAAGTTCCTGGGCTAATCCGTCCTCCCGACACCTTGTATCTCACAAATAACCTCTTGAGACTCCTCCCTAGTTTTCTGAGGTTAATTAGGGTGTTTTAGGACTTATACAAATTATCAAAGTTGGATTAAACCAATTAGAAAAACCCCAAACTTTTATTAAAAATTTTACTACTTTTCAGGTCTTAACGTTGTGATGGCGTCGTGCACTCTACACCTACGGCGTCGCCACGACATTAGGCCTGTATTTCTTACCAAGAGTTCAACCTTGCATTCTAATAATCCATACACCTCTAATACACCTAAATCAAGCTTGATCATCACCAATTTCCCCAAAATTTATAGACTTAGGTGTTTAAACCCAAAATCATTATTTTTCATAAAAAAAACTCATCAAAACACCTACATCTTCATATCAGAATTTGGTAAAAAATCAGTTTCATGACTAGAATCATTATTTTTTTACCAATAAACTTCAAATTTGAAATTCAAGGTTCAATGACTCATTTGATGCTTTAATTAAGTCATAAAATCAATTAAAAAGGTTTCTAAACTCATTTGAAACAAAAACCCTATCATTAATACCAATTCATCATAATATACTAAATTAGTGGTGTAAGTAAAATTACCTAGTTGTTGTACACCACCAACTTGATCAACTTCTTCAATTACACTAGAATTCCTTAACTAACTTGTTGATTTTTTTCTCCAATCTTCATCTCCAGCACTTTACTTTTTCCTTAAGTTTAGAAATGAAATGGTTTGCATGAACTAACCCGTTCAATCTTATATATATATATATATATTGATAAGGTCGTTTAATAGCCATTTATTTTAATGTACACATGTATCTCGAAACTAATCTAGTGGCTTATATCTTGATTTTAACTCCACTAACTCTCTCCTAACTTTCTCTTACTAACACAAATTCCAACTCAATTTAGTCTCTTTATGTGTCAACACATATATCGTGGAATATCAATGACTAATGTTTTAATTTCACTAACTTAGGTTTCATTTAATATAAATATCAACCTATAGCCATATCAAATCAGCAACTAAGCCACATTAACTTTAAACTAACTTACCACATCGCTCTCCACTACGGTCCCATGCCAGTATGCATATCGAGGCATGTTGTGGCTTACATCTCGACAACTATATACAAGTAGGTGTGAATAACAAGTCTACATAAATACATCACACTAGGCATCTATCACTCAAAAATAATGTATTACTCAATCCTCACACTAAGTATTCAAAGCATGTACCCGCTCTCGGGCACGTCTCAGGTTAGTGACCCTAATTAGAGACTAATTTACTATTAGTAAATTCTTGGCCGTTACACTTTTTATTACATGCATAGTCTAGAATGTATATTATGATATTTAGATTCATTATCTATTTGAAATAGTAACTAGGATTGTTTGAAAGGCAAACATCGTTTAGTAGTCTTAGGTGAATTTGAGATATAAATCTAATGTTGAAGTGACTTTCAGAAAGTGTTAAATTTAGTAGTTCAAGGTTTTCATAAAATCTAATGCAATTTTTGTAACAGCGCATAATTTATTAATAGTAAATTAGTCCCTAATCAGGGTTACCGACATGTGACGTAACCCGAGAGCAGGTACACGGTCCCAATACTCGGCTTAAGGACCAAGAAATATATTACTTTTTAGTGATGGATTTTTTGTGTAATGTATTTGTGTAGACTTATTTAGTCACTTCTACTTGTATATAGATGTCGAGATGTGAGCGAGACGCACTTCGAGATGCATGGCAGCATGGAACCGGGGTAGAGAGTGATGTGGTAAGTCTTAATTTAAGTTAATGTGACTTAAATAGCTAAATCAATGTGCCTATAGTTTAACTTACATTAATGTAACCTAAGTTAAAAGATAAAACAATAGCCATTGATGTTCGTCGAGATACGTGTAGACACCATCACAAGGCAAATTAAGTTAGAATGTGTTTATCAAGAATGAGTTAGTGGAGAGATGATGGATTATAGGACATGATATAAGCCATTAGATTTTCCTAGAGATGAGTGTGTGAATCAAGATCAATGGTCACCAATTCATCTCATCAATATATATATATAAATGACTTAATGGGATTCCACGCAAATCAACTAGTTTGATCAAGAGAAATGAGAGAAAGTTTCGGATAGTAAAATTAGTGAATTTGTGATCAAACTCTGGTGAAATGGAAGGTGTTTGATCATGTTAAAAGTGATCTACAACTAGGTAATTCAACTATATTTTAAATTTTGTGAAAATTGATAATTCGGTGAATCATATATGAAGTTGTGACGACCCTAGTCGCCACAAACTGGGCCTTGCTCGACACTAGACCTACATGGACCCCTAGTCAACTTCCGTTAATGTGACATCCGAGAATTTTCTAAACTTGATTATGCGACTAATTAAGTATTTTCGGATTTAATTTAGAATTTAAGTATCTGATGTAGGACTCACACATTATGGACTGAAGATCATGACATAAAATATTATTTGTGTGCTGCGTGAATAATTGATGTATTATATACTAGTCGTCACAAAATAGAGTTAAGTCGAGGTGTAGATGCGGTGTCTGAAAGTTTCAAAGCGCGTTTAAGAATTGAAGAGATAAACATGAAAAATAAAAAGAAAATGTAAGAAGATCATATAAGGCATTTGATTTATATTGATGTGGATAAGTAATAAGGGGCAGTTTGGCAATTTGACAAAAAATAAATCAAAAAAGGGGATTAGATCAAGTCGATCCTCTTTCCTTTTCGTCCGCAACAGTTCCTCATCTCTCATTCCCAACGATCAAACCCTCTACTCTTCAACGTCTTCTTCGTCTTCCACTCTCATGGCTCTCTGTTTAGCATAACTCTCTCCCTCAATCTCGGTTCTCTCTCTCTCTCCCCCTCAATCTTGGTTCTCTCTCTCTCTCAACTGTCTCTCTCAGATTTCTCATGGTTTTATCCCTCAAGCCGTACTATCTTCCTCCCTCCCACTCAGGGTGGCGGACAGAGATGAAGAACAGTGAGGTTTGGGCATTAATGACAGAGGAAGGAGAAGGTTGTTGATGATGTTGTTGGAAGTCAATAGGTACTATCTTCATCTTTTCGTCTCCCTCTCTACTGGTATCTCTTGGTGTCTCTCGGCCTTCAACCTTTCTTCTTCCTCTCGACTGTTATGCTCTCTGCTGCTCTCTCGCTTTAATCGATACTCAATCACACACATGCCTTAATTCCATGTCTTTCTCTCCTCTTCTCGATTGCTCTACTGTTGCTCTCTCTAACTCACTGTCATCGTGGCCAGTGGCTCACGGTGAAGATGGGAACGATGAAAAAGAAGGTGAACACGGTGGATAGTGAAGAGGAGCATGAGATGGAACTACTGGATTAGGGTGAGTTAAAATTCAATTTGAATTGTTCAAAGAATTCGTGGATTAATTAGTGTGGGTGTTGATATTGGTATCGGTGGAGAAAGGGATTGAGGAGTTGGAATGACGATAAGGCAGGGGAGTAAAATAATTTGTTGATGGAGATATGATTTGTGATTGATGTTTGGATGTTATGGTGATCGAAATGGGGTTTCAACTCAAAACATATTCCTTAACTATTTGCCTCTTTTATTTATCTTTTGTTCATCATTTTCGATCTCAATTCACTTGTGTCTGTTGGAATTGTCGAAGGAAAGAGCCGTTATGGTCATGAGTTGAGATCAATGCTTGTGTGCACAAAAGAGATGGCGGTGGCAATGCTGGACAATGAGTCGACAACTCTACTAAAGGATACTGAAGTGATGAGGGATTGCAGTAAAGCTATTAAAGGTATGTGTGAATTGTTGCTATGAGCTGATTGAGTTGGGTTTAGGGTTTAGGGTTTAGGATTTAAATGAGGTATTGATGACGTGAAATATGGTTGTGTTGAATATATTTATATAAAAAAGATAGAAATCATTTGGAGTACTAGATACACACCTAGTGTCTGCGACGATTATATGTCTAGATGATTCCCCTATGATATTACAATTAAAAAGATCGCAGTCGAGGTTGGGGGCACAATCATGTAACTCTATGGCAATGAAAAGGTTAAACATTGGGCTCGTCGTGATAGTCTTGTCAAGGGCAATCAAAGTTGATAATTGTAAATCGAGTTTAAATCTCAATTTAGAATTCATAGGCGAGTTATAAGTTATTATGATGGTAAATAGGTAGTTAAGTATTTTAAGTCTAATGATGGATTTTGAACCTTAGTTGAAGTTCAATAACATGAAAAAGGGTTATGATGAGTATTTGGAGACTTTAAAAGGAAGTTACTGGAGTTTATAGTGGTTTGAACTTGGTTATGAGATTGAAAGTGTTTTATAACCCAATGTGAAATATATATATATAGATGAGTTTAGAAATGATTTAACTTCTTTATAACTTGAAATATGAATTTAAGAATTCAAATAGAGTTGTGACTCTTAAATGTGAATTTTATGATTTAATAGGATTTACAGGAAGTACGCGAAAGCTGGGAAACGTTGTGTGAGGCTTCGCAACCAACTTTAAGTTGGTTTGGTTGTAAGTAAACTTTACAGTGACTCTCATATTGATATGATTTATCTATTTGCATGAATTGCATTTTTTATTGGTCATGCATGCACAGAGAGGGTGAGGGGGATAAGCTTGTTTCAGAGTCTGGTTTAGTTTCAATCATACCTCTAAGTCGTCTAGTGAGACTAGCGGAGTCTAACGCCGACAAGTTATCTCTGGACTTCATAAACTCTTAATACTTGTTTCCGTACTATATTTGGAAGTCAACATCTGATTATAGTTAGAACAAAAATGGAGTGGATTACACAGTTGTATATTTATTTCTTCAATTCCCTTGCTTTATGATTATTCCATATTATCCTCTTGCTATTACCAGGTGTGTCAGACAGTGTAAAATTTACTTATTTGACATCATTATTTGTTGTAATGGTGATAGACTCATCTAGCACTAACAAGGAAAAGTAGAAGCTCGAAGATTTTTGGTTATTCCTTTTAAAGCTTACTTTCTCTGTGTGTAACTTGATTTTGTGTATATGATTTATATTTTTGAGTTTGGGTAAGAGTAGGACATTCTTTAAATTAGTTTATAGTAAGTTACAAAGTTTATATTGCGTTTTGGTTTTAGTGGGATTGTAAAGTTGTTATCAAGGTATCAAAGACTCATAAGTTAATAAGTTTAAATTGATATATGACATGAACTGCGAGGAGTTTTGAGACCTTTTAGGCCTCTCCTCAAATTCTCTATTAGGTGAATGTTCTCCGGCAGACCAATTTTAGGGAGGTGTTGCCGAAATTTTTACCAAATACAGATGTAATTTCCTAATTTGCTCTGATAAAATAAGTTACGAATCAAATCAGTTGAGGATCTAAATCACAATTTGGAGCATTATTAAGGATTGAAATAAAATTTATTTGGAGGTCTAAGTCAAAAGAATGGATTATGCTGACTAGATTATCAGGGGATTAAGGTAATCTAGACCGGTCAGTCATCTTAATGACAAAGTGTACAATACGCATATATATGTATCATCAAGTGTATCTCACATTCCCAAGTACCCAAAAGCATCAAAACATCATGAATACACAGTCATATATATAACGAAATGACAAAAGAACCTACAAAGTAAGAGTCATGAAGCTGACTCTAAGGGTAGCTCAGAGGTAATCACCAAGTACAGGCACCTTCCTCTTACTGCTTGAGGGACTTGCAATTGCAACAACAACAGAGACAATTCCATTGAGTAAAGCCAGAAGCGATTCAACAATATTTTTGAGTTATAAATTTTAATAGTCTCTAAATCATGCAGATATTTAATCGAAGCTATAAATAAAATGACAAAATGCATGATAAATAGACTAATCAAGTAAGCAGTGAAAATCAAGTGACAATGAAGCAAAAGAAAGGCGAATAGGTAATCCAGTCCAAACTACAGGTCTTTAGACCATAACATAGCTTGAAGTCGACACAGCGGGCACAAAGCCACTTACAACTGCCCTAACATGACTTTCTAGGCGTTGTGGACTCATCGAGTCACTTCCAATAGCCCCTTAACTATCAAGGTAAGCCACGTTTACCACGAATGATTTATCCCTTGAATAGTCCTCAGCGAGAAGCCACAGTAACTCCGGATGCTTAACCCATGATGCGACATAACTGGTGGACTACCTAAACCCTATGCCACTTGAAACAAGAATGGAATACAAGTATGACATGCTTTTCAAGAGATTAATAATAAGAAGTTGAAAAGAAATAATGTTGACACTCTTACTGGTTTTCTTACCTCAAAATGCAATAACATCCGAGATAGACGCGGCTCCCACACGTTCGTACTACACTCCTGATACTCGGCACTGACGCTCTAGGCCCTTAGTACCTATTAGAGTTCATTTGGTATGTGTTAGAGCTTAATTAAGTTTGATTATCTCAGTTCATTGTAAAACAATCCATTATTTGTCTCAATATCTTTTTTATTTAACTTTACAATTTCAATGTGTCCTAAACAAGTTTATGCTATATCCTCGGGGTCATTCGTCACTTATTTTTACCATATACAAAGTCTTGATGCGAAGGAATAACTCCGAGAGGTTTCTTTTAATCATTTTAAATACCCTTTGACTCTTAACTCGACCAAAATGCCCAAACTTAGTGTTACAAGGTTATAAACATTTTCCTTATTATTTTTAAGTATTATTAAATCATCAAAGTCCATTGGCAATCATTTCAAGTTAGTTTAATGCATTGGTTTGCAAAACAGTCCTTTAGGTACATTAAAATAATTTCCAAGAACTTAATTTTTATGCAACTGGAAATGTGGCTAAAACACTCAAAGAACTTTTCAAAATTCTCGATGTTGGTTCATTGAAGTCTATTAACTTTAAACCAAGGTTGTTCAGCGATAAAATCTCGTCAATATGATCAAAACCAAATTTGAGACTCTAAGTAAAACTTTAAGTACTTATTTGTAATTATCGATCTCTTATTCAAAGCATGACTTGAAAACTGAGTTAGACATACAAAAAATCATGAAACTCCCGTCGACACGCTTTACGAGGCGTTCACCAGTCACACAATTTCACATGGTATGGTGATATAAATTGAATAAATGACCGTAACTATGATAATTATGGGTTAAGATGAATAAATAAACCTTAGTCTAACTCATGTTGATTAGGTACTGTGATGGCCCCAATCGCCACAAAATGGGCCCCTCCCAGCATTAGACCTATGTGGACCCCCAGTCTGTTGGGTTTTGGGGTTCATACGAGCGAAAAATTTAAAACAACTTTGAAAAAACCCCAACATGATCGAAAATAAGTTCTATTAAACTAGTTCTACAAAAGCAAATCATACTTTAATCCATGATTTCCTTCTCTGATTGTTTGATCTCCAAGACGTTCAAGCGTCCGTCCTCTATCAGAAATCCACACACAAATGATGACCACAATTTGGAGTGCTAGCCCCAATAGAGATAGAAAATGTTTTTAATTCTTTCCCAAAATTCAAAGAACTCGAAAATAACAAAAATGAAAATCTTATTTTGTTTTAAGGTTTTAATATCTATTTATATGTATAGATAAGCCTTCACTTAAAATCATATTCATAATACAACTATTTTATTTAGGCAGTTTAAGCAAATTACACATATGCCCCTATTACTAAGTTATCATATAACAAATTTTAAGGGTTTTTATGTCATGAATTTTATCATATAAAACTAATTACTCTGGACTAATTGAAATTGCGCAAATTCATTCTTTATGTGCGACCCACTAGGTTCATGCGACGTTGGCAGTGAACCAAAACCATTTTGGTACACAAGTCATAAACGGTCTCTAGCAAGGATTATGACTACCTAAGTAGCATGAATATCAAAATCGATACAACCTAATTAATAACATATATCATATCCTTTTATCGTGCGATATCATTTGATTAAACATAAGGCATGAAAAGTCACCCTTAATGTTCAATCGTACTAGTCTCGTATATAGAGAGATATCGGTGGATCCCTCGATATGATAGACTGATAATGGCTATTTAGAGTATTTCAACAAATACCCATGGATCTTACTATAAGGTAAACATGCAATCACTTATAATAAAATAGCAAATGAAAACCTCTATTTTATTAATTAAAATTATAAGATAAACAATGTTTATATATTGACCTAGGGCACATTCCCCAATATCTCTCACTTGCACTAGGGCTAATCATTCATGTATCTAATACGTAATGACTTAAGATGACCATAATGTTTTGCTTATGGAAGAGCCTTCTTCAAAGGATCTGCAATATTGTCTGCTGTAAGAACTCTGCAAATCTTCACGTCTTCCTTCTCAATGATTTCTCGAATGAGATGAAAACATCTAAGTATATGTTTAGATCGGTGGTGTGATCTTGGTTCCTTGGCCTGTGCTATCGCCTCGTTGTTGTCACAATAGAAGCAAATGGGGTTAGATATACTAGGAACCACAACAAGTTCAGATATGAACTTTTTGATCCAAACTGCCTCCTTAGCCGCATCGGACGCTGCAATATACTCAGTTTTTATTGTAGAATTTACCACAGTTTCTCACTTTGGACTTTTCAAGCTCACTACGTCTCCATTCAAAGTAAACACATATCCAGACCGCGATCTGAAGTCATCTATATCAATTTGAAAAACTTGCATCTGTGTAACCATTTACAACAAGCTCATCTTCCAAACTCCGATAGACCAAGAACACTTCTTTAGTCATTCTCAAGTACTTAAGAATGTTTTTTACTACTATCCAGCGACTCTCACCAGGATCAGACTGATATCTGCTTGCTGCGCTCAAAAACACGATACATCAGGTCGGGTGCATAACATTGCATACATGATAGATCTAATAGCTGATGCTTATGGAATCGTATTCATGCGCTCTCGCTCATCATTATTCTTTGGACATTGAGTCTTGCTAAGAATTATACCATGAGATATTGGCAACTACCATCTTTTAGAGTCTTGCATATTGAACTTATTCAGTACCTTGTCAATATAAGCACTCTGACTTAGACCGATCAACTTTTTAGATCTAGCCATATAAATCGTAATCCCATATATGTAGGTTGCATCTCCTAAGTTCTTTATTGAGAAACACTTCCCTAACCAAAACTTGACACTCTGCAAGGTTGGGATGTCATTTTCAATTAGTTATATATCATCAACATACAATACCAGGAAAACAACCACGCTCCCACTGAACTTCTTGTATACACAAGGCTCATCTTCATTTTTAATGAAACCAAATTCCTTAACTGCTTCATCAAAACGAAGATTCCAACTCCGAGAAGCTTGTTTTAATCCATAAATGTATCTTTGAAGCTTGCACACCTTCCTAGAATTCTTGGGACGAACAAACCCTTCAGGCCGTATCATATACACGTCTTCAAGTAACTTTCTATTTAGGAAAATTGTTTTGACATCCATTTGTCATATCTCATAGTCATAATATGCGGTTATGGAAATTAGAGTTCTAATGAATTTAAGCATGGCTACAGGAGAAAAAGTCTCATCATAATCAACACATTGAGTCTGTCTAAAACCTTTTGCTACTAGCTGTACTTTATAATATGCACATTGCTATCCATGTTAGTTTTCTTCTTGAAAACCTATTTACATTATCACCTTCAGGTAAATCAACCAAGTTCCAAACTTGGTTATCATACATGGATTGCATCTTAGAATTCATGACACTAAGTCATTTATCTGCATCAGGGCTAGACACAGCCTCCTAATAAGTAGTAGGCTCATTTTGATCCACAAGCAATTCTTTACTACTATCAGTAATAAGAAATCCAATTCTCTTAGGCTGATGTCTTACCTTATCAGACCTACGTGGCCCTTGTGATACCTGTGGAGGTTCAACTAGTTCAAGACTTTGTTGATCTACCACTAGAGGTTGAGTGTTTATTTGTGGTTCTTGAACTTCTTCAAGACTTACTTTATTCTCATTGTCGTCTTTTGAAATAAACTATTTTTTTCATAAAGACTTCAATACGAGCAACAAACATTTTGTTCTCAATGAGATTATAAAAGTAGTATCCTTTAGTTTTTTTTAGGATAACCAACAAATACTCACTTGGTAGATTTGATTGATAATTTTTCTGAGATTTGTCATTGTACAAAAACCTCACAGCCCCAAATCTTAAGGAAAAACAAACTTAGTTTTTTTTCTCAAACCACATCTCATATATTGTTTTATCAACTGCTTTAGAAGGAACACGATTCAATGTAAACGCAGCAGTTTCTAAGACAACCCCAAAAGGAAATAGGAAGATCTGCATGACTCATCATAGATCAATCCATATCCAATAAAGTTTGATTCTCCTCTAAAAAATACTATTTCATTGTGTAGTTGCTAGATGAGTCAACTGTGAGACAATCACATAGTTTCTAAGATGATAATCAAACTCTTAGCTCAAATATTCACAACCTCAATCTAATTGAAGTGCTTTAATAGTTTTACCAAGTTGATTTTGCACTTCATTCTGAAATATTCGAAACATCTCAAAAGATTCACATTTATATTTCATGAGATACACATAACCATATTTGTTGAAATCATCAGTAAAGGTAATGAAGTACTGATAACTACCTCTAGCCATTGTGTTTATAGGACCACATACATAAGTATGTATTAGACCCAATAAATCACTTGCCCTTTCATCGTGTCCAATAAATGGACTTTTTGTCATCTTGCCTAGTAAACAAGATACACATGTTTCATTTGATTCAAAATCAAATAAATCTAAAAGTCCATCTTTATGAAGTTTAGAAATGTGTTTCTCATTTATGTGGTCAAGACGACAATGCGAAAGGTAGGTTTTACTCAAATCATTTGACTTAAATCTCGTTGTATTTACATTAAGAATAAGAGTATTTAGGAACTTTTCATGTTTAGAATATAAAGACCATCACACAAATCAACATTCGCATAGAAAGTGTTTACGAGAAATGAAACATTTATTATTCGCAATAATGAAACTAAAACTATCCAAATCCAAACATGAAACTAAAATGATGTTTCTGCTCAATGTATGGACATAATAACAATTATTTAAAAGTAAAACATGTCTACTAGGTAAAATTAACTCATAGCATCCTACAGCGAATGCAACAACCTTTGCTCTATTTCCAACTCGTAAGATGACTTATCCTTTTTTTTTAGCTTTCTACTTTTGGTGACACCCTGCACATTAATACAAATGTGAGATCTGCATCTGATATCCAATAGCCTGGAATCACTAGTAGATAAGTTAACTTCAATAATGTAAATACCTGAAGTAGTAGTTGCACTACTATTCTTTTTCTTTAGATCCTTAAAATAGAGCTTGCAATTTTTGAACCAATGCCCAAGAGTATGACAGAAATGACAATTTCCTTCTTTTTATTTTTTCTTCTGGGACTGTGAAGTAGAAGCAGCCTTAGGCTTGACTTGTTCCACAGGCTTATGACAGTCACAACAGCCTTGACAACTTTAGCCCTGCCTTTGGCATTTTTCTTCATAGCCTTTCCTTTCTGAACTATCAACACATTAGCAATGAATTTCTTTATATTTTGCTCATCATTTTTAAGCTGCAAATGCAACTCTGAGATAGATTTCTCCATGTTATTCATGTTATAGTTCATCATAAATTGTGAATAACTATCAAGCAATGAATTCGGGATCAAATCCTTAGCTAACTCTTGGCTTATGGGAAATCCAAGTCTGTCAAGATGGTCAATATAGCCCTTCATTTTCTGAACATGAGGAGTAACTAACCCACCCTTAGTCATTTTGCAAGAATGAAGGTTCTTGATTGTCTCGAAGCTTTCTTGTCTAGCCTGCTATTAGAACATTTCCTTTTGCATCGT
The DNA here is from genome assembly GCA_039657325.1 of Stephania cephalantha. Taxonomy (NCBI): domain Eukaryota; kingdom Viridiplantae; phylum Streptophyta; class Magnoliopsida; order Ranunculales; family Menispermaceae; genus Stephania; species Stephania cephalantha. The sequence goes on from CM077569.1 coordinate 33,901,243, forward strand.
AGTCATGTCGTAAGCTTCCATATGTTCCATGTCCTTCTGAAGTTTAGAAACCATGGTTGCCAACATAATGCATGCAATATCAGTTGAGTCGTTGACATGCTCAGTATGTGCATCATTTTAAAGTATTGGCTGGTAGTTCCTCAAGAATAGGATTATCCAGTACATACAACTTGTGTTCATGCTTAAGAACAATTCTCAAGTTTTTTAACTAGTCAAGAAAGTTTGTCCCAGACAACTTATCATTCTCAATGATGGATCGCAGTGACAAGAGTTTAGTGTGATTTGAAGAGGCCATAGATCTACAATAAGGATTATGCAAAAGTTCATTTTAGTATAGAGGAATAGACTCTCACTAAATTAGCAACCCTCCTTCAAACATTATGTTAATTTAAGGGACTAAAATTCATGTTTCACCTAATTTCAAGACAACTAAGGCATTACACTTTGAATTAGGTTATTTAGGTAGGTACCAATTACCAATTACATCATATGTAACTTTTAGTTATTTTTATGAGATTATGACATCTTATGTCTTAGCATGTTTTATCTCATCTAGTGCCTAAAGCCCAAAACCGTTTTGATAGATTTATCAAGTCTAACTATTTCAAACAGTAGAGTAACTGTTATTCAACTTGCCTCACCAAGATAACATAATACACTCTGCGGAGGCAGACCCATATTGATGTGATTGAAGCCTTGACAAGTGTTTGAGAATGTATAGCACTTAACTTAAAATTTGGAAAAGATATTTTTTTTATTTGTTTTAGTGATCATAAATTAAACAAGATAAATATCATATATTACAATGTATGTTCAATCACTAAACAAGTTAGGAAATTTTACTAATATTGACTATCATACGAATTTCCTTGCGCTACGAACAGTTATCGCTTAAAGTTTTTCATTATTTTAGTCAATCTAATTTACCAAAACTGCCCCTTATTTTAATTTCAATAATATTAATTAAAACATTTTTTAATTAACTCGGACCTACCTCTAACTTGATATCTTATCTTAATCTAATCCAATTAGAATTTAAGATACTTTGGATCCTTATCCAATTAGAATTTAAGATACTTTGAATATTTATCCAATTAGAATTTGTTATATATCTCACATATCTTATAGGATTTGTAATTTTTATACGATTACAAGTTTATCTCTTATCTAATAGGAATATACTAATAGATAATCACAATGAGATACATGATCAAAATCAATTTCGATTCTTATTCATACGAAATAAGCAATTGAATCAAGAAACGAAATATTAATCATGCATTCAACAACAGAATCATATTAACTTAATCATGATTTCTATCATAGAGACATACATAATTATTTAATAAAACGAACTATGTATCCGACACAAGAATCACATTAACCTAAACATGACTTCTACAATGTGAACATACAAAATTTGCATTGTTCAATATTAAAACATATATTAATCGAAATATTCTAAACATGAATTCTATCATTAAATCAAATCATGCGTATGTATCAAATACATGAATTAAAAACATGCTTTAAAAACCAATTCTTGATAACAATTATTACATAACATATTATGCACATCATATATATACATTAATTGAGATCATGTTTTGACACATATGATATATACATCAGAGAAAATATGCAAACGTTTAATAGAACCGAGCACAAGGCTCTTATACCACTATTGGGTTTTAGGGTTTATACGCAGCGGAAAATTCAAAACAATTTTGAAAAACCCAATATGATCGAAAATAAATTCTATAAATTAGATCTACAAAAGTAAACCATACCCTAATATGTGATTTCCTTATTTGATTGTTTGATCTCTAAGACGTTCAAGCGTTCGTCCTCTATCGAAAATCCACACACGAATTGTGACCACAATTTGGAGTGCTAGCTCTTAGAGAGATATAAAATGTTTTTCTTTCTCTCCCAATATCCAGAAAACTCGAAAATAGCAAAAACGCAAATCTTATTTCGTTTTATGATTCCAACCTCTATTTATATGTATAAATAAGCTTTCATTTAAAATCATATTCATAATACAACTATTGTATTTATGTTGTTTAAGCAAATTACACATATGCCTCTATTAATAAGTTATCATATAACAAATTGTAAGGGTTTTTATATCATGAATTTTATCATATAAAATTCATTACTCTGGACCAATTGAAATTGTGCAAAACCATTCTTTTTGTGCGACCCAATAGGTTCATGTAACGTTGGCATTGAACCAAAACGATTTTCGTACACAAGTCATAAGCGGTCTCTATCAATGCATTATGACTACCCAAATAGCATGAATATCAAAATCGATATAACCTAATGAATAACATATATCATATTCTTTTGTCGTACGATATCCTTTGATTAAATATAAGGCATGGAAAGTCACCCTTAATGTTCAATCGTACTACTCTCAATCTTTAGGTAAACTAAAAACATCTAAGTAACTTTGACCATATCAATTCACATGGACTTAGTCATTATCAATCTATCATATCGAGGGATCCACTGATATCTCTCTATACGAGAATGACAAATTTTATCTTGATTACACTCCTTCACCTATTATTCACATGGTAACCAATAATAATCTTTAAAATCATCCGGTTAAAGACAACGTTTGATTGTATCAAATTATCATGCTCATAATATTGAAGTCTATGATAAACTCAAGTTGAAGGACTAATGATATACATATTATGAGTAACACCTATGACTTAACGCATGTGGTGTTCTCATAGCAAGTCGGTCTAGTACCTTGTTCCCTAACAAGAACTCATGATCTCTCCCTATACGCATAATCATCACATGACTATCAATCAAGATTCTTACTAGTCTTAATTCATTATAGTTCCCAGTATAATGACCGAATATGGACATTTATGATATTTCAACAAATACACATGGGTCTTACTATAAGTTAAACACGCAATCACTTATAATAAGACAACAAATGAAAACTTCTATTTTATTAACTAAAATTATAAGATAAACAATGTTTACTTATGGCACATTCTCCAACACAATCATCTTCCATCGAGTCAACGCTTGCCTAGTTAGCTTCTATTTCAAATTATTCATGCATTGGTTGCTTATTAAGTCTGTTAATTAGTTTAACAAGTCTTAATATTCATTATGCAGCGTAAAGTAATTTAAAGCAACAAGAGATTAACTGAATTTGGGACAAGTCCTAGACGTGGAGATCCTGCAAATGGTGTAATATCATGCATATAACTGGTGGTAAAGAGAACATTACTCATATACATGTATCATCAAGTGTATCTCATATCCTCAAGTACCCAAAAGCATCAAAACATCATGAATAAATTGTCATATATATAACAAAATGACAAAGAATCTACGAAGTAAGTAATGGAACCGACTCTGAGGGTAGCTCGGAGGAAATCACCAAGTACAGGCTCCTTCCTCTTATTGCTCGAGGGACCAGCAACTATCACCAATAATGGAGACAATTTCAGTGAGTAAAGCCATAAGATATTCAATAGTATTTTCAAGTAATAAATTTCAATTGTCTCTAAATCATGCAGGAATTTAAAGAAAGTTGTAAATAAAATTAAAAAAGTGCATGATAAACAGACTAATCAAGTAAGTAGTGAAAAATCAAGTGGCAAGGAAGGAAAGATAGGCGAGTAGGTAATTTGGTCCAAACTGCAGTCTTTAGATCATAACACAGGTTGACGTCAACACAGCGAGCCGAATGCCACTTCCAATTGCCTCGACATGATTTTCCAGGCATTACGAACTCATCGAGTCACTTCCAACAGCTCTTTAACTATCAAGGTAAGTCACAGTGGCCCCGGATGCTTTATCCCTTGAATAGTCCTCAACAAGAAGTAACGATGACTCCGGACGCTTAACTCGCGATATGACACAACTGGTGAACTACCTAGACCTTATGCCACTTGAAACAAGAATGGAATACAAGTATGTCATGTTTTTCAAGATATTAAAAGAAATCATGTTGACGCTCTTATTAGTTTACTTACCTCAAAATGCAACAATATCCAAGATAAACACGGCTCCCACACGTTTGTACTACACTCCCAATATCCGACGCTAATGCTCGAGGCCCCTGGTACTTAATAGAGTTCATTTGGTATGTGTTAGAACTTATTTAAGTTTGATTATCTCAGTTCACTGTAAAATAGTCTATTATTTGTCTTAATGTCTTTTCTATTTAACCTAGACCAAATCACAACATCAATGTGCCCTAAACAAGTTTATGCTATATCCTCAGGGTCCTTAGTCACTTATTCTTAGCATATACAAAGTCTTGATGCGAAGGAATAACCCCGGAGGTCTCTTTTAATCATTTTAAATACCCGTTTAATCCTTAACTCGACCGAAATGCCCAAACTTGATGTTGTAAGGTTGTAAACATTTTACCTATTTTTTTAAGTGTTATTGAATCATCGAAGTCCATTGACAATCATTTCAAGTTGGTTTAATGCATTGGTTTGCAAAACAACCCCTTAGGGACCTTAAAATAATTTTCAAGAACTATGTTTTTATGCAACTTGAAATACAGCTAAAACACTCATAAAAATTTTCAAGATTTTCGGTGTTATTTCATTGAAGTCTATTATTTTTTAACCAACGTTGTTGAGTGATAAAATCTCATCAATATGATCAAAAACCAAATTTGAGACTCTAAATAAAATTTTAAGTCCTTATTTGTAATTATCGATCTCTTATTCGAAACATGACTTGAAAACTGAGTTAGACACACCGAAAAATCATGAAACTGGGTGGAAACCTTTATTATGATTTAATAACACGTTCTAAAAACTTTTGTTCAGTTCCGACATCATTTGATGCCCAAAGCACCTAAAGTCAAAAATTAGCTCATTAAGTAGCTAAGTTTTGCCTATTTTAAAACTCATTTGGAAAATCTTTCAAAACACTTCGGAATCACTTGAAATTTTTGGGGAATTTAATTTATAGTATTCCAAACTATTCTGGAGATTTGGGTTATTTTTGGGCTAGTGAAGACCCCGGAAGAGGTCCTGAAATCCAAACACTTGCAAAAGAGATATCTCGAGAAATTACTACTGATTCTCAGCCCATTTTTGATAAAGAAGATGACAAGATTTTTAAGAAATAATAATCTTAAGTTTTTATTCTATGTATTAGCTTTCCGAAATGGTAAAGCACACTAAAGTCCGATTAAAATTGAGAAAGTTATGCGTAAAGTGCCAAAATAACTCAATTTGAGAGATTTCCGGACCAGCAGTGTTAGAAAATTTATAACTCTCAAACAACACATCTAAAAAACGTGATTTTTTATGAGAAACTTGTCCAAACATCTGAAAAGAAATGAGGAATTTATGATACATAATATTTCAGCTATAATTTTAGCTCAATTAAATACACCAAATAATTTAATCAACTCATTTCAATTTAATGGAATTCATGAAACCAATTCCATATATTTTTCTACTCCACTTAGGTCCTAATGATCCCTTCAAATCAACAAACTAATCTAAAGAATTAGAACCCATGAATTGTCAACACTTTCAACCAATTCATATTATCAAACCACAACACAATTCATTTTTTTGAAACAAAACATACTAATATGTTATGACAACACATAAATGATTTTTCCTCATCAAAACTTAGTTCCAAAGAGTCTAAATGAATCCAAATAAGTCATGGAGTTCATATTCTATATCTACTCTTGCAACTTTGCATTGTGGCATTTCTTCAAACACATAGCATTCATGCATTATCATCATCATCATCACTAAGAGCACATTGATCATCATTTACCAAATTATGACTCAATTCTATCCAGCACTAAAGACATACTAAAGTACACCTAAAGACATCAAAACCCATGCATCTAACAACCATATAAATAGAAATTTCAGTCCCAATCAGAATGAACTCTAAAACTCCAATTTTTGAACTCGAACTTATGCATTTCAATCAAAATTCAGCAACCTTGATTGAGTTCATTTGAAAAGTATTTGAACTCACAAAGTTAGGTTCAAAATCATCATAGGATTGACGCGTTCAATTCCATTTCAAGATTTCAGCGTCAAATGCCCAAAACATGCATTCGATTGAGCAAAAAAGTGGAGATGGTCATATCTAGGATTTGTTTCTTTTAATATCTTTGGAATCCTAACTTGTATTGGCTTAATCCTTTAACTTAGACCTCAATTTCCTTGATTTCTAGCAAAGAATCTCATTCTTCTCCCTCAAAGTAGTGCTGGGTTTTTTCTTTCTCAACATGCATGAATAAACATAAAAGTTTTATTTTTAGGTCTTGGCCTCAAGTCTAAACCATTAGAGCAATCTTGTATCTTCATTTGCCCCAAATCTCAATAACCTTCCATGATGTTTATTTGTCATGATTCTATCATGGAAGAGACGATCTTCAGTAATATCATCATGACTCAAAGTCATGTGCGCTATCTCGTTCGCGAAAACGAATTCACCCGGCAAAGGACCAAAAAAACTTTCTAGTTATGAATCAGGTATATATTCTACTAATAACCCAATAAGTCTAATATAGGTATTTGTGATAAATTTCGAATTTCTCAATTAGATAGCTTAGGCTAATTAAATAATTTAAACTTGGACTAGTCTCGATTAATTCCTTATGTAACTTAGACACCTAATTCTTATTCTCATTGTTACTTAGATGTACTTCTTGAATTATAAAGAATAACTCATAAGCTACAAACTAACCATAAGCCCCAAGTACCTGTCGTCCGCGCGCATGCACCTTGAAGTCGCTCTCCCGCTCGCTCGAATTCGCAATATGAACCTTCACTCGCGTGCACACTTATAATGTTAGTTATAAATAATACACGACAACAAACACAAGTAAAATTAATTTAAATTAATAATTTACCTCGGTGTCGACACGCAAGTGTTGACCGAGATCGCATGTAGGATTGTTTGACAAGTCGCGGTCCTACACTACATACAACTAGGATTAGATTATTCGGGTTGTCACACCCTTCCCAACTAATAAGGGTTTCGTCCTCAAAGTTTAAAATAACTAAAACGAAACCCTTACCGAAATCAAAAAGATATGGGAAGCTCTCGCGCATATAGGACTCTCATTCCCATGTTTGCTCCTCATCGCCATGATGTTGCCACTTGACGAGGAGCAACGGGATGTCCTCAAGCTCTGCACCATCAGTCCAAAATCAATGTGGGTTGCTCCTTATAAGTGATATCCTTTGCCAAGTCAATTTGACTCAAGTCAACCATCGGCCTATCGTCCTTCCTCGATCTATCCAACCGAAGCATCGATATATGGAACATTGGGTGGACTCTTACCATCTGTGGTGGTAACTCAAGCTCGTAAGCAACCTTGTCGACTCTATTTGGAACCCTGAATGGACCTATGAACCTTGGCACGAGTTTTCCTTTGATTCTGAACTGTTTATGACCCTTCAGATGTGAGACCTTCAGAAAGACTTAGTCTCCATCCTTATATTCCAATTTGTCTAGGTACTTGTCAGTGTACTTCTTTTGTCTCTCCTTAGCACCTCAAAGTCACTGACATATCTGTGTGATCTTCTTTATGTGATCTACTACTATCTCTAGCCCAACTGTTGCAATATCCTCAAGCTCAGCCCAACATGTTGGTGACCTACAAGGCCTGTCGTAGAGTGCCTCAAACGGCGCCATTCTAATGCTAGTTTGGTAATTGTTATTGCAATCAAGTTAACACAGATGTAGATACTCTTCCCACGAACCACCGTACTCCAAAATGCAAGCCTTGAGCGTATCTTCCAACACTTGAATCAGTCACTCAGACTGGCCATCTGTCTATGGGTGATACGTCATACTAAACTGAAGCTGCGTGCCAAACTGTTCTTGCATACTCTCCCACAACTTTGATGTAAACTGAGACCCTCTATCTGACATAATGGAGATCGGAACTCCATGTAATTTGACTATATGTCTCTCATAAAGACTACTCTGCTGCTCAAATTTATACTTAGTGGAGACTGGTAAGAAGCCTGCAGGCTTGGTCAATCTATCTACAATCACCCAAATACTATCATGCTTGCATTAAGAATTAGGCAGATCACTGACAAAATCCATAGCGATGTGCTCCTATTTCCACTCATAGAATCCACAATCATCCCTTATACCTCAAACATGAGTTTATTGACTGACTCCATACCGGGTGATCTGAACTCCGAGCTAACTCACTGAACTTCTCAAACTGTTGATCTACCTGCTGACCCTTGAAGCCCCTCTGAATAGAGACTAGTTGTGTCATCAACTGTCTACAAATACAAACCTCTCATTACTAAAAATTTGGTCTTTCGTGTCAGCATTTAGTAACGGTCAAAAAATGCGTAGCAAAATAAGGCAAGTCCACAGCATCAAGTACGGCATATTCATTTGTCATCTGACAAACTACTACCTCTGTGTCTGACCTCTTCCTGCTCAATGCATCCGCCACTATATTGGCCTTCCCTGGGTGATATTCCAATATGAAGTCATAGTTCTTGAGGAACTCCAACCATCTCCTTTGCCTCATATTCAGGTCTTTCCGAGTGAACAAGTATTTCAAACTCTTATGGTCAGCGAACGGGGTGAAACTATCTCCATAGATGTAGTGTCGCCAAATCTTTAGAGCAAAAACTATTGATGCCAACTCTAAGTCATGTATCGAGTAGTTATTCTCATGAATCTTGAGCTGTCAGGAAGCATAAGTTATAACACCGTCTCCTTACATGAGAACACATCCCAAACCAACCTGCGATGCATTTGTGTTCACCATCATGTCCTTCCTGCCTCTGGTAACAGCAAGACTGAAGCTAAGGTCAGTTTCTTCTTCAAAGTCTAAAAGGCCTGCTCACCCCTGTCATCCCAGTCAACGTTGACATTCTTCTAGGTCAATTTTGTCATTGGTGCCGTGATTTTAGAGAAATCTTTCACGAATCTGCAGTTATAACCTACTAATCCTAAAAAGCTACAAATATCAGTCATTGTCTCTGGTATTGACCAACTTATCACTGCTTCGATTGTTGTAAGGTCTACCCTAACTTAACTGGCTCCAACTACATGTCCTAGGACTCTAACCTCCAATAACATATAGTTGGTGCTCTCTCAGTATTTATAGAATCGCCATAAGATGTCCCTCATTATCCTTACGAGTCTTGGAGTATATCAAGATGTCATCTATGAATACTAGCACAAACTGATCCAGGTATTGTCTCAATACTCAATGCATTAGGTCAATGAACATCGCTGGCACATTGGTCAGACCAAACAGCATGACGGTGTACTCAAAGTGGTCATATCATGTATTAAAGGCAGTCTTCTCCCTGAACCTGAGCAGGTGGTATCCTGATCTCAAATCAATCTTGGAAAACCATATTGCGCCTCTCAGCTGATCAAATAAATCATCTATACGGGGAAGCGGATACTTGTTCTTGACTGTAACACAGTTTAACTTCCTATAGTCGATGCAGATTCTTAAGATCCCATCATTTTTCTTCACAAATAGCACTAGAGCGCCCCACAAAGACATACTAGGGAGAATGAATCCTAGATGTAATAATTCCTCAAGCTGGGTCCTTAACATCTCTAACTCCTTATGAGCCATCTTGTACAACCGTATCGATATTGGTTTAGTCCTTAGGACCAAATCTATAATGAAATCAATCTCCCTCGGCGGTGGTATCCCAGGTAATTCCTTAAGGAACACATCCGAGAACTCACGAATTATAAGAATATCCTCAATACTCGCCATTGTTCTCTCCGTAGTGCTAAGAATTCTAGCAAAGACCTCTATCTCCTGACTCGTAGCCACTCTACCTTTGGTGCTCGAAAGCTGCCTCGCACCACCGTGAAAGCTAAGCTCCAACTATCCGGGGATCAAAAAAGTAATTGTCTTACTCAAACAATCAACCTGTACGTGGTAAGCGCCCGACCAATCCATACCTAACGACGTATCGAACTCGAGAAATTCTAATACCCTGAGGTATATCAGTAGCTCGTGTCCCTCTATCTCGACTATACAATGCTCATATAACATGTTAGGGCAGATCTTATCCCCAGCAGTTGTGCTAAGGATCAAGTGGGTGCTAACTAGTTCAACACTAACTCGTTAAAAATGTGGCCAGAGGAAATAGTCGAACCAGAGTCAATCATCACATGCATCAAATGACTGCAAATTAAAACCATACCCTCAATCAGATGGTGCATCATTTGAGAATTTGGCTTAGCTACGACGTGAGCTCTCTCCCTAGTATGCTGTTGATGTGGTGTCGCACTCTACTCTACCATAACTCCGATACGTCCGTTTTCATCTTAGGCTACCAAAAATGTCTCTTCATGTCATGGTACATTTTGGTCATTCATAGATGAACAGTGAACCGGGAACTGTGTGATTCCTGAAAAATCTCATCTCTCAACTCTGACACTGTTGGTATCCAGAATCTGCCTCTAAATCTGAGACACTGATCTGCTGTCTTAGTCTAGTCAATACAATCAGTACTCCAGGCCAACTCACTAAATCTCGAGTATAGAATGTCAGTTCTCTGACCCTCTGACACTCTCTGAGTATACAATGTCTGAAGCCTCATTTGTGCACAAATCGTCACCCGAGTGTCAATAGGAATATATGACTGAGTCATCATCGCCGCAGGTATTCTACTCAGTGCATATGCAACTACATTAGTTTTTCCTGGATGATATTCCAGAGAAAAGTCGTAGTCCTTCAAAAATTTCAACCATCGGCGTTGTCTCATATTCAGCTCTTTCTGTTTGAAGAAGTATTTCAAACTCTTATGATCAGTATAGAGTGTGAACCTCTCTCCATACATATGATGTCTTCATATCTTCAAAGCAAACATTACCGCTGCCAACTCTAAGTCATGAGTTGGCTAATTTTTCTCATGTATCTTCAGCTGTCTTGATGCATAGGCCACCGTGCCTCTATCATGCATCAACACACAACCTAGACCTATATGAGAAGCATCTGTGTATATCAGGAACCCCTGTCAAGCCTTTGGCAACATCAACACTGATGCAGTAGTCAACAATCTCTTCAATTGAGTAAATGCCTCCTCGCATTCCTCAGACCAACGAAACCTGGCGTCTTTCTGAGGTTAATCGTGTCATCGGTGAAGCGATCTTCGAAAAATCCTTCACGAACCTTTGGTAATATCCTGCTAACCCCAGAAAACTCCTGATCTCTATAACTGACGTCGGTGCTGGCCAATCCATAATAGCCTGAATCTTGGCTGGATCTACAACAATGTCTGCTGCTCCAACATGTCTCAAAAATTTGACATCTGACAACCAAAATTCACACTTACTAAATTTGGCATAAAGTATATGCTCCCTCAAAGTCTGCAACGTCTCCCTAAGGTGTTGCTCGTAATTCTCTCGAGTCCTCGAGTATATCAATATATCATCAATGAAAACTATCACAAAACGGTCAAGAAATGGTTTCATCACCCAGTGCATTAGATCCATAAACATGACATGAGCATTAGTCAAACCAAACGGCATAATTGTAAATTGATAGTGTCCATATCTCGTACCGAATGTCGTCTTGGACCTATCCTCATCCCTGATCCTAAGCTGGTGATACCTTGATCGCAGGTCTATCTTGGAGAAACACTACGCTCCTCTCAGCTGATCAAATAAATCATCAATTTGTGGTAAGGGATATTTGTTTCTAACTGTGACCATGTTTAACTGTCTATAATCGATACACAATCTCAAAGAACCATCCTTCTTTTTCACAAATAGGACTGGTGTTCCCCAAGGTGACATAGAAAATGTGATGAATCCCTTCTCTCCCAAATCCTGCAGCTGACTCCTCAACTCCTCGAACTCTCGTGGAGCCATGCAGGACCATGGCATAGAAATCGGTCTAGTGCCTGGTGCCAACTCAAAAATGAAATCTATCTATCGGTGGTTGTAAACAAGGTAAATCTTATGGAAACACGTCCAAAAAATCACACACAACTGATATCTCCACAAGTCTAGGTCCCTGACTCTCTAATATGGTGTATAACGACACTAGAGTCTTCATCTCTCCACTGGTCGCAAGTCGACCTCGAGTACCCTCGGTATACTACCACTATACGTAAACATCGGACGCCCTGGGATCTCAAATATCACTGTCTTTCTGAAACAGTCGATATGAGCGTGAGACGTTGTTAGCCAATTCATCCCTAACAATTCATCGAAGTCTAAGAACTCGAGCACCCTAAAGTCTGCAGGTAATTCTACCCCGCCTATCTGTACTGGACATTTTTTAATAAGACAATTAGGGTAAACTTTATCCTCGACTGCAGTACTCAAAATCAAATGTACGCCAACTCTAACCGGTGTCAACCATAAGATGCCTAACATGCGACCAGCAATGAAAGATATTGTAGAACTTGGATCAAACAAAACATATGACTCTCTACCACAAATGGAAATTATGCCCTCAATGAGTCTTTGTGTGGCATCTGCATCAGGCTATGCAACCATATGTACACCTTCTCGACTCTGTGGTGGAATCACGGCTGCTGGTTGTGGACAATCTCGAATCACGTGTCCTACCTGACCACACCTATAACATGTGATAGGTCTACGCTGACCCTGAAACTTATCCTGGGCATGTGTCTGTCTCTGCACATGTCTAGAACTATCTCGTCCTCTACCCATACCTCTACCTCGGCCTCTACCACCGTGCTGCTACTAACGTGGCGCTAGTGGTGCTGGTAGAGCTGGCAAAGTAGAACTAGTAGTAGTGGTAGTACTAGGAGCTGGCAATGCAGGTTTAATTGGTGGTGGTAAGGGAGGTCTACCAACAAAGGTCTGCAAAGGCATAGGAGATTATACATATGGTACAACTACTGTAGATATCCCTAAACCCTGGGAACCTCCATCCCATCTCCTCAGTCCTTTGCCCCTTTGTCTCCTCCTCTCATACTCTGCAACCTAATCAAGTGTCAACGCTGGTACTAATGGTGTCTCATTAACAACTCTACCCAAATAATAAGTCTCATGAGAGAGTACACGCTCATAAATCTCCCCAAATGTCAGGGCATCTTAACTGACCACATAAAATCCAATATCTAGCCTCAGTTCATCTCCAAAATGATACACATCATCAGAATCCTCTCTCACTAAATCTCCGACGAACTACCTCAGATAGCCATATCTATCTATATAGCTCATCGCTGACTCGTTAGTTCCCTGTCTCGGGTTCATGAACTCTTTTCTCAACCTCTTCATCACTACAGGGAGGAAGTACTGCTGATAAAACTTCCTCTTGAAGGCATCCTAATACTCAAACTCTCCCTCGGAAGCTATCGTCACACGCCACCAAACATCGACGTCTTACTGTAGAGTGTATAATGGAATCTCAGCTCGGAGTCTATCCTCAATCCTCAACACTCTATGTAACTTCTTCAAAGACAAAACCCACTTCTTGATCTTCTCAAAGTCTTGCTGACCATCAAAGTAGACTAGCTTCGGTCTGATGAAATCCTTCACCAACTGAACATCTGCCGATGAGCTAGAAGATGAAGGTGTAAAAGATGATGTAAAAACGGTCTCTATGGCTGGAGCTGCTATATCTGGTACAGACTGCACTATCGGCAGTGTTGTCGGTAATGTGGATGTAGTCGTAGTAATAGAGACTTGTGTCTATGTTGGTACAGCAAAACGCGCGGTCATCATAGCGATGAACTCCATTAACTGTTGGCCCTGAGCAGTTACTCGATCAGGTAGCATCTGAAAGTCATCTGCTGATGGTAAAAAAGGTTGGCTGCCACTCGCACCTGCATCCCCGCTATCGCGCGAATTCGCCATCTGTGTCTGCAAGTTGATAGTGATTGCAAATCAGCTACTATGTAGATAATGCATATATTCATATAAAACAAATTAACATATACATATAAGACATCACCAACTCACTTTCACTCACTTCCCAACTAATGATTTTTAGGCAAGGATCATTTAGTTTTCCATAACTAAGATTTCTATTTTTCTAAGTTTAAATTTTTATTTGTTACTTATTAGAAAAGTTGAGTCTTTGGCTACACACTGTAGCTTTGGTATCACCTTGTGGAATGACTATTTTCCACAATCTTAATGTTGATAAACTTAGGTTCTATAACCTAGCTTCTTATAAACATAGGCTCTGATACCAACTGTGACGACCCCTTCTCAAATTAGGGCACCGCCCGGCCTAATCTCATTATTAAGCCCTAGTCTCACCATAGAGGATCTAACAAGGAATTAGTCAGTCTTTTCAACAACCTTATTACTTACCAATTATTTTGTTTTCAAATAGATATAAACATATACCTATCCTATGTAAATTCATAAATCAGAGTTAATTAAAATTTACTAACTTAAAAATTATGTAGCGGAAGTCTTAACTAATTAACTAGCGGAAGCTTATAATATGTAGCCTAACCTTTGTGGAAAACCAGGAATTAAAGATCACATGAATATACATAATGAAACGACGATATATAACATTATGTGTCTGGTCAAGGTACCTATCACTGAGCTCATAATATACAACCCCCAAAAGAATATCATATACATATAAAAGTAATACATCAAAAATCAAACCTATAAAATCTGGTGTAGCAGTGCTCGTCTGGCTCAGAGGTAGTCGTCGATCTTCTCTTTGCCTTGGCCTGCTACTCGATGGATCTGCACCCACCGTCATAAACTAGACGGTGAGTACTTGAAAAATAGAAAGTAATACCGAGAGACATTTGTTCACATTCCTAATTATGCAACAAGTATCAAAAAGCATAATTATAATAGCAACTATGCTGAAAGAATATCATGCAGAGAGATACTTTAGCTAAATAAACAAAATGAAACTGACACTAGGCTAAGTAGTTATGATCTAGGGTCGGGCGGTCGTGATCTTCATTACATAAGTCTTTCCACTATATAAGGATGAAGTTGTGCTCTACATTTTTGTGAAGGTCATACATACACGGTACAATACGCCTTTATAATTATCCCAAAATGTCAGTCACTGGGATGTATACTTGCCAACAACCCCGAGTCTTACAACTCGTAAAGTCACCCAAGTTATGCTTGCTAACAACCCCGAGTCTCTTACCCCGTGTGCTGCGCAAAATAGTGGAGAAATCCCGATCACCCTAGACAGTCTAGTGACCCCGTGTGTCAGACGGATTTCTATCATAAAATAACCCTAGATACAAGAACCACTTTTATATTTGAAGAACAACATGATATTAGAATCCAACAAATACAATTGCATAACTAATGCACAAAGGATATAGATTCACAACACTATATAGAAACTACCTAATAGCATGCTATTTCACTGACCACCAGTAAATACAGTCAATAATGACATAGCAAATGAATTGGAGTCAATGAAATCATTTTATCAACAAACTATGGCATGAAACAACCTCATGTAATGAGAATGAACAAGTCATGGCACATGAAGTACAAAGGCAATTCAGTCCAAATGACTGGAAACGAACATATGAATAGGATTGAAATGTAAAGAAATCTCTCAATCATTTTACTTACATACCACGCAATTTCTTATGCTACTCCGGCCTCCCAACGCCTCGAAACTCATATTTGAATCTCCGAAATACTTCCCTAAGTTCCTAACATCATATCATATGTTTTTTTAAAGTGTTTGGACCTTTACTTAACATATTTGACTTTTGTGTAGTGTTTAAGGACTTCTTGAAACTTGCTGATTATTATGATGTCATAGCATGTAGCGCGCTAATGACCCTGTGTAGTGCGCTAATGACCAACATAACACGCTACCTATCCTGCATAGCACACTATGTGTTGCAGAACCCAGAATTCTGCAATCAGAATTTTGAGTTTTCTCAACACGTAGGCTATGTTGATGTCTTGAAAACCCTCATATACATCTCTAGAGTTCCAAGACACCATTTACAACATAAAACAACAACCCATAGCATCAAATACATGAATTCATGGAATTGAGCTATGTTAATGGAGTCAAGAAGTTACCTAGCTTGATGAGTACTAGCTAACTTGGTCTCTCCTTCACCAATTCCACTGGTTCCTTGTTGTCTTCTTCCTCCTCCAGCGGCTCTTCACTCCTCAACCTTGTTTCACGATGAAGAAATGGAAATGAGAGTGTGCGAGGTGTTTGAGTTGATCACGCTTATATACTTATGAATTGGATATGTTTGAATGATAGCCCTTGATCATTTGTGCACAAGTATCTCGAGACTTAACTAGTGGACCTCCTACTCACACATGTCCCACTAGTTCATGCTTAAGTGACACCAAATAATAACTCAAGTAATGTTGAAGCATGTCAGCTCGTGTCTTGAGACATATCAAGTGACTTATGTTTTAACTTACTAACTTTGGTATTTTAATACCAAACCAACCATAGCCCATTTAATTCACTTATAACACCAACATAAAGCTTACACCAACTTACCTTATCACTCTTACCTCGGTCCCACGTCGGCACGCATATTGAGATGAGTCCCTACTCACGTCTCGACACCTATCACCACATAAGCGCGACTTAGTAGTCTACACATATACAATACACTAGGCACACATCCCCACAAATATAACATTTACCTCAGTCATCTCGCCTCAGTAATGTTACATATCTCACTGCGGTTCCCACGTCACGGGTCATTTGATCATGATTAATGAATTAAACTAAGATTAGTTATTTGGGCTGTGACATTTATGAAAGTAGTTCTTGTATCTAGGACCATGATATGATAGAGACGAGCGCGACACACGGGGTCACCATACTTCCGGGGTTGTCGGGATCTCACTACTAGCTTGTGCAGCACACTGGGTATGGATCTGAGGTTGTCGACAAGTATACTACACATTTAAAAGGCATTTATGAGTATTTATGCAA
Source organism: Stephania cephalantha (assembly GCA_039657325.1). Lineage (NCBI taxonomy): Eukaryota > Viridiplantae > Streptophyta > Magnoliopsida > Ranunculales > Menispermaceae > Stephania > Stephania cephalantha. The sequence goes on from CM077569.1 coordinate 33,918,152, forward strand.
GTGTAATGGGTATTGGTAATGATGTGAAAGCATTTATAAGATAGATTACGCCCTAAATAGTGGAATAAGGCCGATGTGATGTAACTCACAGCCGACAGGTCCTAGGTCATTACTGCTTAGCGTAGTGTCAGTTTCATGTTGTTTAGCTAAAGTATCTTATAACATGATTTTTTTTCAACATAGTTGCTATTTTTATGCTTTCAGATACTTATTGTATATATAGCATGATTTTTTTTCAACATAGTTGTTATTGTTATGCTTTCAGATACTTATTGTATATTTGGAAATGTGGATAAATATCTCTCAGTGTTAATTTCTATTTCATGTACTCAGTATCCTTTTTATGATGGTGGGTGTAGATCCATCGAAAAGTAGACCGAGCAAGGAGAAGATTGACGACTACCTCTGAACCACTAGAGTGCTGCTACCTCTGATTTTGTAGGTTTTGGTTTTGTGGTATGACTTATATATGTCTTTTATATACTTTTAGGATTGTATTTATGGGTTGAGAGATAGTTACCCTACAACACACATGTTGATATATCATCATTGTTGTTTTGTTGTATATATATGGAGCTTTGTTTTCCACGCATACTTTTTTTTTTCAAGAAGCATAGTTATATGATTTCATTAGTCATAAAGATATCGTTTTGGGGATTAACCCATATACAGTTTTTGCGCTTGCACAACGCTGCTTTTGCCAGTACATCCACTTTAACATTAAATTCCCTAGAAATATATAAGAAATCGATGGGGTCCATGTCCTTCATCATCATACGAATGTCAAAGAGAATGGGATCAAGATCGCACCAAGTTGAAGAAGAAGAATTCAATGCTTCTATAACAACCTTTGCATAAGAGAATACTTTTAACCTTTCAGAAAGATCACTGCAATTATGTAACGCCGAAAGGATAGCCATGCACTCCGTAGTTGCCACTGAAGAGGTTAGCCCAACAAAAGACGATCCCGCTTTGACAACTTTATCTGATTGCAAGATGAGGACCCAACAGATTCCACTATCTCTAGTAATATGATATCTGGCTGCATCCACAAAAATAGTTAAGCCCTCAATGTTTTGTCTTTCGAAATGACATTCTTCAATAGGCTGCCACTTATCTCTCATAGAGGTCTTGAAATCTCTGATTAGATCTCTTCCATGCGAATCTCGAGACTTCATCGAAGGCTCTTGATGGAGAGTCACTCAAGTATGTCCGTTTGCTGCGTCGCCTGGTTGCTGTACATCACTTCGTCCACTGTGGAAAGTGTGTCTCGAGGCACATCCTCTGGTAGCTGATCACACTGCATGTAAATACTCTATTTTGCGTAGTTTTTTGCCCCGGATTCAACAGCATACTCCAATAATCTTGAAAATAATGAATAAGAGCAATTAGGCTAATATTTTTGAGACTTAACAATAAAAAATATATAAATAACATATATATAATTACATAATTAACTACTTATCATAGACATCCATAGTTTTATGGGATTCGTAGGCTACTACAAACAATTTGTACAAGATTTTTCCAAGATTGTCGCGCTGACACAATCGATGAAGAAATAAAGTCAGATCTTAGTGGAATGACAGTTGTGAGTAGACTTTCCAGACTTTGAAGGAACGATTGACTACTTCACCAGTACTAGTACTACCAGAGTCAGGGAAGAGTTTTGAGGTGAACATCAATGTTTCTAAGGTCGGTTTGGGCTGTGTTTTGATGTAGGACGATAGATTTATAGCTTACGCATCCCGACAGATGAAGATTCATGAGAAGAATTACCCTACTCACGACTTGGAGTTAGCAGCAGTGGTTTTTGCATTGAAGATTTAACATCATTACCTCTACGAAAAGAGAGAGAGAGATCCTCGTTGTTTACTGACCATAAGAGTTTGAAGTACCTCTTCACTCATAATGAGTTGAATATGAGACAGAGGCATTGGCTAGAGTTCCTCAAGGATTATGATTTCTCTTTGGAGTACCACTAGGGAAAGCTAATGTCGTGGCAGACACATTGAGCCGGAGAGGAGCAGACCCAGAAATAATGACTTGTCACATGACACACGAGTATGGGTTACTCAAGGCACTTGAGTTGATGAATTGAGTTGATATATTGACCACTACCAAAGTGTTGATTTGTAGGTAGATGAGGATTTAGATAATGTCTATATAGAGTGTAATTGAGGGTCGGCAGGCAGATGAACGATACCAAAAGTTTAGCGAGCTAGCTCGAAGTCCTGATCACCCGAAGTGGAGTCACTCGACAAATTCATGCGTGAGATTTAGAGAGAGATTGTGGATTCCATCAGTGGATGAGATTCGCAATGAGATATTTCATAGGCTTATCACTCGTGTCTTACGGTTCATCCGAGTCGGACGAAGATATATGCAGATATGCGTCTTCTATTCTGGTGGTTGGGGATGAAGACCGATGTTAGTGATTACGTTCGAGCGTGTGAGATATCCCAACGAGTTAAGGCTGAGCATCGGAGACCCGGAGGATTATTCCAGCCACTTCCCATTCCTCGGTGGAAGTGGGAGCATATTGCCATGGATTTTATCAGTAGATTACCTTGATCTCAGTGTGGCCATGATATCATATAGGTGATTATGGATAGACTGACTAAGTTCGTGCATTTCTTACCAGTATTGACAGCACACAGGATGGAAAAGTTAGTTGCTTTGTACGAGTGGTATATTGTTAGGTTACACGGAGTTCCATTATTCATCGTGTCAGATAGAGGATCGCAATTCACATCGCAAATTTGGCAGAGCATGTAGCCACCGTTTGGCACCAGATTAGATTTGAGTACGGCTTATCACCCACAGACAAATGGGCAATCAGAGCAGTTGATTCAGGTGGTAAAGGATATGCTTCGTATGTGTGTGTTGGAGTATGGTGGTTCTTGGGAGGAGTATCTTCATCGGTGTAAGTTTGCTTATAATAATAATTATCAAGTCAGTATTTGGATGACACTGTTTGAGGCACTCTATGGCAGGCCATGCAGATCTCCATCGTGTTGGTCAGAGTGATTAGTGATTATTTAGACTTATATATATGTTAGTTTAGTAGTATATTTAATATAAAATCCCTAAATAAGCTCAAATTGATTGTGATTATGGATTTTAGGTAAGAAAGGAAACGAGTGATTTTTTAGAAGAAACGGAGCAAAAACACACCTGAGGAGGTCTGGCGCCGTGGCTACATAGTGTAAGCGATGTAGGACATCAAGGCACAGCATGGGAGATCAATGCATGGCCTGAGAGAGCAAGGAAGTGGAGAAAAGTGATCAGAAAGCTCGGCGCAGTGACGATGCCGTGGAGGTCAAAGGACGGTGCCAGGGAACAAAAAGGATAGCGCCAAGACCACTGAAAAGATAAAATGCACACAGGATGCTCGGTGCTATGGCGGCGCCGTGGGAATGAACACACAACGCCGGGACTTAAGTGATACGCCGAGAAGAGAAAAAATAGAAAATAGAGTTCTATTTCGTGTTAAATTGTTAAGTAGGGTTTCTAATTATTTGAAAATATAATTAGGGAGTATAAATAGATAAGAAAACATGCTAAACATATAACTTACAAGAAATTAGCTACCATTAACATAGTTTAGCATATGTTTACTTTATTTTTGAGTATTAAGATAATTTGTGGAGAGAAGACTTTGAAAACTCACGTGTGGTGATTCGATATTGTATTTATTGATTTGATTGAATTTATTTCATTATATCTCTGATTTCAATGAATACCACTATGTGCATATTTGTTTCAATGATATGTGAATAGTTTATTAATCTTAGGGATCAATAAATTCTATGGTATGAATGTTATGTTATAAACCTGAATAGAGTGTAATAATAAAAAGTGCAATGGTTAGAATTTGTATTGATTCTGAGGCTAATGCTACAAAAATCTTGATCACGTGTTTGTTGATGTTAGGTTCTAGAAAATATCATGGCCATTGAAGATTTTAAACCGGATATGAACGGTACAACCGTAAAATACACAACATCGAGCGATAGTTGTTGATTAGGGAGACATAGATAATAAACTTAATTGGTTGTAAATCTAAAGATTTGGGACATTAAAGCTATGTGGAGCTTACGTTATTCACACTGATAGATGGAGTTCTAGTTTGCATATTAGAATCTTTTTCGCCACGAAAGTGGGTTGAAGTGGATTTGAAGGAAATGTGTCTATTATAATGAGGTATTGCACACACATAATAAAGATGATAAAATGAGTTGAAAAACATAGTATTTCATTACCTAGGTGAAGTTGTGAACTAAGATAGTCTTAATATAAGAATTTAAGTAATTTGCATTGATTTGTTAGTATAGATTAGTTTAGTTTAATTATAAAACAAATTAAAAGTATTTTTTTAGCAATAGAGTAATTGTAGCTAAGTACGTAGTAAGTGCATACACCGTTCCCTAAGGACGATATCCGTAGTCAAGGTAAGGTGGTTACACTATTACTACAAGCGAGATGTTATACTTGCGGCACGCACATCACAAAGCCCGAGGATGTGGTAGTTATTAGGTTAGAGATTGTGGTAGATCACACAAGAGAAGATACGATAGATCATACTACGTCTGAAGGGTGATCAGGAAAGACAGAAGAAATATTACGACAAGTACCATAGTGAGTTAGAGAATGATGAGGGAGCCTATGTGTATTTGAAGGTCTCGCTTCTGAAGGGTCATAAGAGATTTGGAATCAAAGGAAAGCTCGTATCGATATTCATTTGTCCTTTCAAGGTTAAGAGAAGAGTCGGAAAGGTTGCATATGAGTTAGAGTTATCACCTCAGTTAGTCGAGATCCACCCCGTATTTCATATTTCGATGTTTCGGCTTGATAGGTCGAGAGGAGGCATACAACCAATGGTGGGTCCGAGTCAAATAAATTTGAGAGAGGACACCACATACGATGAGCAGCCTATTCAGATATTGGACCGTCAGGTGAAAAGACTAAGAAATAAGGACATCCCGTCAGTCATCGTAAAATGGCAACATCACGGGGACGAGGAATTGACTTAGGAACTAGAGTCCTATATGCGCGAGCACTTTCCATACATGTTTTGATTTTAGTAAGTTTCGTTTAAGCTTATTCAATTTCGAGGACGAAATTCTTAACAGTTGGGAAGACTGTAACGACCCTAAAATTTTAACGCATGCCACGTGGCATTTCAGGACTATGGCCTGAACCTGCCGTGACGTGAACCCTTGGGAATCGACACTGAGGTATTCTATTTTTTGTTGATGCTCTTATTATTTACTTTATACCCAAAATGCTTATGATTTAATTAATTTATTTTAATCGCTGGTTTGCGAGTGAGATAACTTCTCGAGATGCGTGCGTTTATAGGTACGTGACTATAGTTGATCAATAAATCAAAGAGGTGTCAAAGTTTAAAATTGAGTCTAAATGGGTATTTTGACATTTCTTAAAATGGGATGAAAATTTTAATTTAATAAATTTGATGTGTCATGTTGTAGTGGTAGGAAAGAAGATAAATACAAGTTTTATTAAAAAAAAAGAAAAAAAAACATGTGGTGAAGAATGCCTATATGTTTGTTAGGAGGTGAGAGAAATATATGACTCTTTTGGCCATTTGTGTTGGGTGCTTTTGTTGAAGAAAAAAAGATACAAGGGAAGCATGGTGGGTTGAGAAGAAAGATATTCAAAGTGGTTGTTGAAGCCATTAAAATAATAGGTAATGGTTATGATTTTAATAAGTGATGTAGCTTAAATCCTTGGAATCTAGTTATTTTTGTTTATTGATCTACGAGCTTACTTTAAGGAATGATTAAGTAATGTTGGATCATAGGTTTGGAAGTAGAGTTTTCACAACATTAAATGAAACCCTACTAATTAATGATTAAGTTAATGAACAAGATGATTTTGATCTTGATCCATGTAATGAGTGTACATTAATGTGTGTGAAAAACAAGATGTATTGGAAAATCTCTACATTTATGAAGCTCTAATGAAATTAAGCCACATAAATCTTTTGGGGATTATAATGATTGGCTTAAGAGTCACATGACTTAGGTGCTTCCCATGTATCTTTTTTCTTCAAAAATAGAATACCTCAGCATCGACTTCCGAGGGATGGCCGAGTATGCCACATCACGACAGGTTCAGACCACAGTCCTGAAATGCCACGTGGCACGAGTTAAAATGTTAGGGTCATTAGAGAAGTGTAAGTTGTTTTTGTTGTTGTGAAGGATGTGTTGGGTCTCTGGTGGAGGATAACAGGGATCACAGGCGTTAGAGATAATCATTTGGAGGAGAAAACTCAGAAATTCAAGTGCAGAGTTTCTGGGTTTCCTGCGCATAGCGCGCTAGATGTGCTCGCTAGCGTGCTACCTGCAAGTAGTGCGTTAATGAGTATGAATAACACGTTATGAGTCTCTAGCGCGCTAGACACAGTCCCTAGCGCGCTAGGCCTTTTGGGCAACCCTTTTTCTACACTTCCTTAATTAAAACTCAAACACCTTAAACAAGCCTAACACATTAACCAAAGGTCTGAACACACCCTAAAGTATGTGTAATCATACCAGGAGCCTAGGGAAGAGTCTCGGGGGTTCGGGTACTCGTTTTGTGGTGTCGTGAGGCTGGTTAAGCTAAGAAATTTGCGTGATTTGTAAGTAAATTGATTAAGATGTTTCTCTCCATTTCATTTCCTATTATGCTTATTATTTGTATTCATTTAGACTGATATACTTGCCGTACTCTTAATGCCATGAATTTTTGTCATATCTCATATCATGAGTTTGTTTTCATGGCATTATTGGTGTTTGAATGGTTTTTCCAAATCATGTGCTATTTTTTCTTTGTTGTTGAGGAATTTAAATCAAGTGAAATAGCGTGTTATTAGGTAGATGGTTTATGGTATTATGAATCTATTTCATTTGTCTTTACTTAAGCAATTCCATTTTTGGAAGCCTAAATCGATTCAATCTCTTGATTTATGAAAGTAGTTCTTGTATCTAGGACCATTATATGACAGAGATAGGCGACACACTTGGTCAATGGATTTCGGGGTTGTCGCCATCTCACAACTAGCTTATGCGGCACACTGACACTAGTCGCAAGTGTACGGCAATTGTGTAAGTAATAGTAGCACCAACTAGTGTTGGCGTCAGGTTTATCGTATCCACAAGGACGATTTTATGCTAATTTTCAATCTAACTAAGGAATAAAGTTAGGCAACTTTGATTTTGGTTTTGTAAATAAAATTAACAACTAAATTAATCTAACTAATTGCAAGTAATTAAAAGTGGTCTTAAGCTATTGATAGAACGTTTTAGAGAATCTGATTCACCCAAGTTGTATCTTTTGAGTCCAATGTAATTAGAAAGTCTTCCAATTCATGTGATGATAGGTGAATTTTCTAAAATTCACTCCATCCCGAGGTCTCGATGATGGAGATTCTAGCATTTCATTCGGACTCCGCCAATCAACGTGAATAGCGTAAGTGAGACACTGCATTGAGCACCAAATTCATTTGTCTCCCTAGTTAATGACCATCGGTCGATGCGTCAAATATTCTAAGGTTGTGTTTCCCTAAATCCGGGTCCAAAAGCCTTAATGCTCATAGTGACTCCCAAACCCTAAGTTCTATATCTACTTGATCAAGGTAAGTATAGCATAGCACACAAAAATACACAAATCAACACATTGAATTGAAAAATAAACACATTCACATTGAAATCAAAAGGAATCCAACTTAGAGTCCAAAGACCTCTAGAACAAAAGGGATTACCACATAAATGGGTTTAATACAACACAAGTCATTATGGAAATGCAAGAAATTATTAGTTCAATCCTAGAATTAAGAAGGAATCCAATATTCAAAACCCAATCCTCAAGCCTCCACAAGTTTCTCTTCAAGTTCTTCAAAGCAAAAGTTCATTCTAACCTAATTTTCAAGCCTCCACAAGTTTCTCTTCAAGTCCCTAAAAACTCGAAATATAGGTGTCCTGGCTGCACTGGACGCCTACCCTGGCACTGGGGTGCCAGATTCAACGCTCACTGCAATTTTTTCATTGTTTTGGGTGTCGTGGTGCTGGGTTGGGCGCCGCAGCGCCGGGATCAGAATCATGCGCTTATATTTCACTTTGCAACGTGATTTTGGACCATTTAGAGGCCGACTTTGACTACGCTCGTGGTACATGAAAACGTTCACCTCCGAGTCTATTTTCTAACAAAAGAAACAACAAGTCATTTGGACTTGAAATTAGGGAGTTATGGCTAAAAAATTGAAGCTTGGTCAAAATATACTTTATTGAAACTTAGCCATTTTGATGTCGTTCTTTGCCCGAACTTTGCATTCTCATCTCGAAACTTTCAAACATCTTCGAAACACATGAAAACATGGGAAATGTCATCATTTCATCACTCACCCTCTGGTATCGTTTTCCTCCATCTCGTGATTTGAACTAACACGCTTTTTAAGGGAAATAATCTCGGATCTTCAACATAACCTCTAAATGTTCCCACTTTGATTTCCTCACCTTACAACCAACAAAATATATTGAATTAGCAGGAATTCACTTATTAATGGCCTAAATTATCAACAAAATGTTATTTATAAAGGTACTAAAATATGTTACGCGTCAAAAACCCCCAAACTTAAGACTTTGCTCGTCCCGAGCAAAGAGGCATGAAACAAAACGATGCAATTTATTGAATTCTTTGAATTAAACTTCCTAAAATTCATTCAACAAAATCGATCCAAAGTTCAAACACATCGGGTACATACAAGCAAAACTTATTCCAATATGCACCTATTCTTTTTTTTTACTTTAATAACATCTTCCACTCTCAAACTCGGACCAACTATTGACTCATCCCAAGGCCTTTCAATTGCCCAAGTACTCAGCCTTTCAACCCAACATTCACAAGAATCTACTTTCAACAACCCAAATGCAATTTTGAGAGTCTAACCGCCACTACTCGAGAGAGTCCACAAAAAGATTTGAAACCTCAATGATTCTTCATTTAAAGCATCAACTTCCAAGAGATTTCATAAGCTTATTTTTCACTCTACTCTCCACTATTATCAAACTTAAAAGACCAAAAATCTTTAGGTCTTCAATAGGTTGTAGTGAGGTCACGGTTTGGTTTATCAAAAAGCAGATATTTAAGCTCAAATAAAGTTTGATAGATTTCGCAAACCTTTTCCTTACAAACATAGAGCACTTATAAAGAATAAACTCTCAAAAATTCAAACTTTCACATTCACTTTGGAGTTCACTCATAACTCTTCTTTTTCATCACACTAGTTCATATTTTTCTTTTTCTTCAGACTTTATTTGGTGGATTTATTCATTCTCTCTTGACATTACCCTTTTTCTGGTTAATTTCATCTTTCACTCGAATTTTACAAGTTCTTTTCATCATGGATAAGGGTTGCTCATCAATCTAACTTTATGTGGTCTAAGTCTTTTGGCTTGGGACAATGTCTGGTGCCAAAAATTCATGATAAGCAAGGCTCAACGGTATGACTAGTGATCTCATGTGTGGGAATGAAATATATGATATTGGGTAAAACATTCAAACAAGGCATAACTCATCTCCTCAATCATTTAAGTTCAGAATTTATCGCCTCAAGTGGATTTAGAACAAGTTCTAGAATCCCTGAATCCTCATTAAAGCTCGTATACTTTTAGTTTATCCTTTTTTTTGTATTGGCATAGGTCCTTCATTACATCGGGCTCCTACGGAGAATCCTCGATCGAGCTAAGCTAAACACTTAAGCCCTAGGGCGCTTTACTCATCCCCAAGTATCTCGTCTCATTGGTTTTGAAAAAAAAAATGTATCATAGACTGTCAACCACATAGGAAAAGAATAAAAAGAATGTTCTAACTAACATGCAAATGCTTGCATATACCCGATGCTTACACCACCCAACCTTCCAAAAATAAAAATAGGCGTTATGCACTCTCGAACTTAAGATGTTCATTGTCCTCAATGAACCAAATTATGAGAGAAAAAAGGAGGACAAGAACATGCATTAAAATATAGTCATTCATAACAATCACAACATTGGAGAAGTAAAATAAAATAAAAAGTTTTGAAAGCAAATACTCCCCTAATTGGTATTGATGCCTTTTAAGTTTCTCTCAATCGTACCATCCTTCCCTTGGTACTCCCCCAAACTTGGATCTCATCCACATCACTTTGGTCTTTGTGGTTTCTCGCGGTGTCACGGCCCAAATCTCTAACCCCGTTTTAATTCCTTAATCAGGATCACCGACCCTTGACGTGGGACCTACATTGTGATACGTGCACCGACCGAGGCACGTGGTCGAGGTATATCGTATTTTTGTATTGATGTGTGCCTAGTGTTATGTATTGTGTAGACTTACTAAGTCGGTTTGTACAATTGTAGGCGTCGAGACGAGAGCGGGGACACGCCTCGAGTAGCGTGCGAGCCGGGGAACCGGGTAGTTAGCATTTTGGTAAGTCTTATTTAATACTAATATGAAATAAGGAATTACTTATAAGCCTATGGTTGTGTTTGTTAATGTAAATCAAATTAAATGCCTGTAGTTGAGTAAAAATGGAATATGTATTGGGTAGCTAACGACGCGGTGATACGTATATATCACGGTTCGGACGCAAAACCGGGCGTCGAAACGCCCGAAAACACGGGCGAGTGTCTTAGTTGTGTCACAATTAAGTGTCAAGACACCTAACACCATCACACTTGTCCCAACCCAAGCAACACCTGTCCAATTCCCACACCACGTGTCCACCACCCCACTTACACCTACACCACACACGCACACACAGACACAACTGACCGAACAAGGAGAGTCGAGATAGAGAAAGAAGAAGAAAAGGAGAGGAGGAGGAGGAGAAGGGACGCGCCAGGAAGGAGAGAAGAGATCACAAACGCGATGAGTCCTCGTTGTTGTTGTAGGTTCGGTGGTTGGCGGTGGGGTGGCCGAGAGTGGGGTTCGGCCATGGAGGCCGAACCCCATGGCCGACCAAGGTGGAGATGGCAGGGGTGTCTCCCCTGCCATCGGTTCCACCGGGGTTGGGGTGGAGAGCAACCCCAACCCATCAAGGAAAAAAAAATATGTTGCTCCCGATCGAACCAGTCGATCAGGAGGAAAAAAGTGCACGCGCGCGCGCGCTTGCGCGCTTGTGCACCCCCTTACTGGGCCGGGCCCAGAACGGGCCAGGCTCGGCCCGGTCTAGGGCCGGGTCGGGTCCGACCCGTTTGGGTCGATCCGACCCAAACAGAATTAAAAAAATGATGAGAAGAAAAAAACGAGGAAAAAATTTGGAGAAATTCGGGAAAAATTGGGAAAAATTGGGAAAAATTATATTTCGATATTTTGAACCAATTTGAATACACAATAAACACCACTAAATTGAGCTTAAACCTATACTTGAACTAATGAGACACCAAACTCAGGAACCCAGGAAAAGGGTATGAGAGAGCGAATACAAGATTTGGAGTATCGGGAGGCCAGTAAAGCTAGGACTTTACTTTGTTGTTGTGAGTATACCCAATGACAACTTTACTTGGCATTTCATTTCTATTAATTGTTGTCCTTGCATAGTCCTTTTGACTATTTTTCCTTTGTATTCTTATATCATGTGTTCTTTGTGTCTATACTCACTTGATGAGTCTAGTTTGCATGATATCCATTCATTTGATTTGATTCATTGATTCTATCCCATGCTATGTCTATTCTTGTTGTTTCAAATGTGAATTGAATGATAAATAGCATGCTATTAGGCTAGTGAATATCTTATAAATGTTCAAGAGGACTTGTATTCCTTATTTGTTTAGGTGTGTAGATGTGCCTATGCCTTGACAATCCATACTTGGTATTTCTTGAAATTTTAAAAGTAGTTTTTGCATTTAGGTCCCGTACTCGATCGAGGTGTGCGCGACTCACAGGGTTAGAGTCCCTGGGGATGTCGGCACATGTTACTTGACATTGTATGACACTCGGGGTTAGAGTCCCCGAGGTGGTCTACACAGGGGTTAGAGTCCCTGGTAACACTTGGGTTAAAGTCCCTTGTGCTATATGATTATTGAGTCGAGTGACACGTTTCACCGTCGACCAGGACCTAAATCACCACTACTTAGCCTAGTGTCGGTATCACTTGTTTAACTCGGTATTTACTCGCATATGGTTTATTTTTCAGTTTTCCCATTTATATGCTTTTAAATACCATTTGAATATTTGGAAATGCAAATTAAACTTGTCATCGGGGATTACTCTTTTTTTCCTGTACTCACTGTCCTTTTTATGACGGTGGGTGCAGAGCCGTCTACCAGCAGGTCGGGCAAAGAGAAGATCGGCGATTATCCATGAGCCCGCGGCGCGTCGTTGCATCGATTGTAGGTCTTCTTTTGATATTTTGATTGTATATGTTATATACGTCTTTCAGATACTATTCGGGGTTGTATATTGGGTTGAGCGTTAGTTCCCCGACTTGACTTAGACTATTTTACTGTTTTCAATGCATTTTGAGGACTTTATATATGTGATGTCATTTCCTGGTTTTCCACACTTAGGGTTTTATAAATGGCTTCCGCATAAGTTACTAATTGCTTTCTGCATAATCAATAAGACTTCCGCTAATTAATTAATTTAATAAAAAGTTTTAATTAACTCTAAATTTTATAAACTGGTAGGACTAGTGTATTTCTTATCCTAAACACGAGAAAAGAGATGTCAAGGTTGTAAAGGCTGACTAATACGTAGTTAACTCCTGCGTGGGTATGATTAGGGCTTAATTACGGGATTAGGCCGGGCGGTGCCCTAGATTAGGAGAGGGGCCGTCACACGCGGTCTACCAATTCGATGAAAAATCACCCGGCAATTGATATTAGACATGAAATAACATTAAATCAAATATTAACCACATAATCAAACCAATACATTTTCTTTTCTTATTTTTCTTATTTTTATTTTTTATTTAAGCAAATGCCATAAAATAAGAATTATTATATAAACAAAAGAACTTTGGGTTGCCTTCCAACAACGCTAAGTTTTTTGTCCTCAGCCCGACATATACACCACGGCTCTCAAGTGAACACTGTGGTGCACCATGGTTACTCAACGTCGTATCCTCACAGAGTTCCTCAAATCCTCTATTCATTTTCTTGCATGCATTCTATCCTTCATAAACTTCAAATCATTTGACATTCCTTGTCACGCATCGACAAAATGGATCTTCATTGTAATCATTTCAAGTATCTCTACAAAGATCTCAGCTTGATCACCATTCCATTGTTCTTACAAGTCTTGTGGACACGACAATGATGGTAAAACAAAGGAATTATAAAAAAAAATTGATCGTCCCTTGCACAAACTCCAAACTGTGTGATCTCAAGTTTTCATGACATTTTTCACTTTTTATTGCTTCAAACCTTTCTGGATCAACACTACTATCATGCAACTCAATGTCCTCGGTATGAGTCACATCTCTAGCACGCTCAAGTGAATCTTCTTGCTCAACTGAAGCACAAACATTATTGCAATTATCAAGATTAGGCATCTCTACCTCTTTTAATATTTCATAACATGTTTCTTTATTTGGCACCAACTCTTCGACTTTTTCTCATTGGACTCGACCTCAACTTCTTATCTTGAATTTGCGAATATTGCAATTTGCTCTAAATTCTCTTCCAAAGTCAAAATGACTTGATCATCTTCCTATTTCCTTGCATGAAATGATGGTTTAGACATTTCTACTTTTTCAGGTTATGCTTGTTCTGCTCAACTATTTTTCTGAACAATTTCTCTAGTGACTTTAGAGACGATTGTACACTCTTGATCTTGTCGTGGTTGCCAATTGTCATGAGAACTCCATTGTGATTGATAAATATGTTCAATGTGAGGATTGTGAAAACCTTGATGATTATGTCATGACTCATCTCCTTGCATGTAGTTGTAATGCCCTTAACTTCCAACAAATCCTTGAAATTCATACGGGTTATAATGCGGTTGATGATATTCCATCCATGCTACACCATTTGTAATTGGTTAAGCTTGGTATGTTGTATCATTTCGAGCCAATCCTTTTTGATAAGCCAATCTAGAAAATCTAGCAAGGATCTCACTAGTTGCTTCCCCACATTATAGTTCCGCATTTTTTATTTTTTTTCTTCATCCCTGAAACATTAAAGACAAAAGAAAGTAGATCAAGTGCAATAGGGTTATTTGAATTAAATAAAAATAAACTAAAATTATTGAAAACAAAATCATAAACAAAATATCTTAATGAAACTAAAACTAGCTATCGTCCCCAGCAACGGCGCCAAAAACTTGACATAAGCAACAAGTGTACGACAATCGTGTAAGTAATAGCGGCACCAACCAGTGTTGGTGCCAGGTTTATCATATCCACAAGGACGATTTTATGCTAATTTTCAATCTAATTAAGGAATATAGTTAGGCAACTTTGATTTTTGTTTTAAGTTATTGAGAAAACGTTTTAGAGAATATAATGACCCAAGTTGTATCCTTTGAGTCCAATGTAATTAGAAAGTCTTCCAATTCATGTGATGATAGGTGAATTTTTTAAAATTCACTCCATCCCGAGGTCTCGGTGATGGAGATTCTAGCGTCTCACTCGGATTCCGCCAGTCGGTGTGAATAGCGTAAATGAGACACCGCATTAAACACCAAATTCATTTGTCTCCCTAGTCAATGACCATCAGTCGATGCGCCATATGTTCTAAGGTTGTGTTTCCCTAAATTCGGGTCCAAAAGCCCCAATGGTCATAGTGACTCTCAAACCTTAAGTTCTACACCTACTTTATCAAGGTAATAGCATAGCACACAAAAACACACAAATCAACACATTGAATTGAAAAAATAAACACATTCACATTGAAATAAAAAGAAATCCAACCTAGGGTCCAAAGACCCCTAGAACAAAAAGGATTACCCCATAAATGGGTTCAATACAACACAAATCATTATGGAAATGCAATAAATTATTAGTTCAAACCTATAGTTGAGAAGGAATCCAAGATTCAAAACCCAATCTTCAAGCCTCCACAAAATGCTCTTCAAGTTCTCCAAAGTAAAAGTTCATTCTAACCTAATTTTCAAGTCTATTTATACCCTCGGGGGCAATTTCGTCCAAAAAATAGTTTAAAATCCCCAAAAACTCATAATATAGGTGTCATGGCTGCACTGGGCGCCATATTCAGCGTCCACTGCAGTTTTTTCACTGTTTTGGGTGTCGTGGTGCTGGGTTGGGCGTTGCGGCGTCGGGATCAGTATCATGCTTATATACTTCACTTTGCAACGTAATTTTGGACCACTTAGAGGTCGACTTTGACTACGCTCGTGAGG
Source organism: Stephania cephalantha (assembly GCA_039657325.1). Taxonomy (NCBI): domain Eukaryota; kingdom Viridiplantae; phylum Streptophyta; class Magnoliopsida; order Ranunculales; family Menispermaceae; genus Stephania; species Stephania cephalantha. Next base: position 33,933,497 of record CM077569.1, read on the forward strand.
CATTAAAAACCTCAGCTCTGAGTCTACTTTTCAACGGAAGAAACAGCAAGTCATTTGGACTTGAAATAAGGGAGTTATGGGTAAAACACTGAAGCTTGGTCATAATAGACTTTGTTGAAACTTAACCACTTTGATGTTGTTATTTGCCCGAACCTTGCATTCTCATCCCGAAACTTCCAAACATCTTCAAAACACATGAAACCATGTGAAATATCATCATTTCATCACTCGCCTTCTGGTCTCGTTTTCGTCCACCTCGTGATCCGCACTAGCGCACTTTTTAAGGGAAATATTCTCAGATCTTCAACATAACCTCTAAATGCTCTCACTTTGCTTTCCTCAATTAAAAACCAACAAATATATTGAATTATCATGAATTCACTTATTAATTATCTAAATTATCAATAAAATGCTACTTATAAAGGTACTAAAATATGTTGCGCATCACACACGGGTATGGACCTGAGGTTGTCGACAAGTGTATATATGTGTGTATGTATGTGCGTGTGTAACGGGCATTTGTGAGTATATCTAAGCCCTAAATATTGGAATAAGGTTGTTGTGATATAGTTCATAGTCAACCAGCCCTAGATCATTAGTGCTTAGCCGAGTGTCAGTTTCATTTTGTTTAATTGAAGTGTCTTATTGCATGATCTCATTTTGTTTAGCATATTTGCTATTGTTATGCTTTCTGATACTTGTTGTATATTTGAAATGTGGATAAATTTCTTTCATTGTTACTTTCTACATTATTGTATTCACCGTCTTTTTTATGACGGTAGGTGTAGATATTTCGAGTAGCAGACTAGGGAAAGAGAAGATTGACGACTAGTTCTGAGCCATCGGTGAATAGTTCTTGCTACTTTTGTAGGTGATCATTTTTTGTATTTATTAATTATGTCTTTTGTATAACTTTGGGTTGTATATTAGGTTGAGATACTAGACTTCCCAACGATGCATGTGTTAATTTGTTGGTTTCATGTGATCATCTATTTACCTGATTTCCACAATATGTGTTTTTATAATGCTTCCACTAATCTTATTAAGTCTTCCGCTGATGGTATTAAAATGATAGTGAATTTTTAATTAACTTTGAAAACCACAACTAATATAAGTTGAATAATGATTTTCTATAGTTCCTATAACAAGGTGAATGAGACAAAAGACTGACTAATACATTGTTAAGTTTTTGGTGACATGGATTAGGGTTTAATAACGGGATTACGCTGGGAGGTACGCGATTTGGGGAACCGGGTCGTCATAGTTTTATTGCGTGAAGGTTAATGTCTTTGTGTATTCAAATGAATTAACTCAATAAAATTAGAACGTGGCTTTTTCACCGGTATAAGGAGAATAAATGGCTAGTTAAAGGCTATTTACTTATGATTAGAGTTTAATGATCTATGATACTTTATAAAGTATGCTCATAACTATATGGTGGAAGTAACATGTTTGGAATGCAAACGGGTTTATGTTTCATTATTCTGGATGTAGTTTATATATTTATCTATTATTAAATTGAATTTACTTGATTGATCGTGAATTTGGATTGTGTTAGTTAAGAAAATATGGTTAGCTAAGTTTTATTATATTATAGTTAATTATTAGTTAGTTTAATTAATTTTTTAATTAATAAATTAAAGTAAAGTAAAAATAATAAAAACCTTTAAGAGTCCTTCTTCCTAGAGAAGTTTGATAAATCCATATGGAGATGATTCGCACTTATTACTACTACAAATTAATTTAAAGTATAATATAAAGGGGAAATTTATTGTACACGCACGTAATGTGTCAATTTTTGGCGTCGTTGCCAGGGATTTAAACACAATTTCTTAGTAGTTTTAGACGTTGTATGGCCTATCCACTTCGTTGTTATAATTCCACGGGATCTTTACATCTGTTTGATTCTAAGATAGATAGGACATTTAATCGTAATTTAAGACTACAACAACATAGAGAACACTAACCTACCACAATGGAAGTAAATAATAATTTAATATTAATTACAATAATGATAATAGAGAACTTACTTTTAGGCAAGCTAATCAAAACATCACTACTTATGAACCAATGTGCACTGCCTATCCTAAGGGATTTCCTGAATTTAAACTTAGATTTGGATTCATTAGTGCTCTATGTAACTTCTATGGTAAGGACAATGAAGTCCCGCAAAATTTGATAAGGGAATATTAACATAAAATCAATGGGATGAAACCTGAACTGCACGTTAGAACAAGTCAAACTTAAAGCTTTTCGTTTTGTATTGAAAGATCAAGCACAAGATTGATTGTCTTATCTTCCTCAAGATTCGATAACCACATAAGCTCAAATGTTAGAAGCTTTCTTAGATCAATAAATGCCTACAAGAAAAATTAATACTTATAGAAGACAAATCACAGTCGTGAAAACGAAAGACGATGCAAATTTTATTGAATTTTAAAATAGATTTCAAAGATTAATTTCATCTTGTCTACAATATGGATACACCCAAAGAGCTTTAATTAGAATACTCTATGAAGGACTAAATCATTTTGAACAATGAATATTAGACAACGTATGTACATAGTGGATCATTATTCGATATTACACCAACTCTAGCAAAAGAAACTATTAACAAGATGGCCCAACAATCTATATGGGATTCTCACATAGTGTCATCATTAGGCTTATGCCTCATATAATTTCATTTAAGAACTTAGGTGCGGAAATCAATAAACCATCAGCCTCATAGGTTAAATATTTTAGCTTAGGTTAGTTATTATTCATAACGTAGCGTACGTAGGTTAATTTCTCAACTTAGGCTTATGAATTAACTTAAGCCTTTAATTTTTATTTTTTTTGATGAACTAAGTCTTTAAAATTTATGAGTTCAAACAATTTATTAAAATCATCTAAGTACCTAACTAGCCCAAGCCTCGTGGTTACACCTATCTATGCCTTATCCATATCGCGCACGCATCCTTGAACGAACCTTACTCGTAGAAATCTTCGACAAAAGTTGATTAAAATTGTGCACACTAAGTAGATTGGTAATACACACATCAACAAAAAATAATACCTCGGTGTCAACTCTCAAAAGCTGCTCGAATGCGTTTGCGCCCTGCGGAGAGGGACGGACACTTCAATCCCGCCCTGTCTTGCCTCACTTGCAACCCAACCATTGCCCCTGCCAATCAGTCTCTCACTTTGATCTTTTCTTACTTCCTAATCAACAAAAAAAGAAAAAAAAAATCTGGCGTAGATTCATGGCTTGGGCCTAGGGATGCAAATAAAGAGGGTAGTGGATAGGACCCCATCTCCATCCTCATCCCTGCTTAAGAATCCATCCCCATACCCATCACCATGCAGGGATGAATCTTCATCCCCGTCTCTGTACCCGTTCAATCCCCGTGGGAAGCGGAATCCCCGTGAGGAAAATTTTTCCCCATTTAATTATTCATTGGGGATCCCTGCGAAGATTCACCGTGGGGAAATATTTCTCCCGACTTAATTTTTCTCAAAACAAATTATAAAAAGTAAGGTGTCAAAGACACGCACATATGTGTGTGTGTGTGTTGATATTTTTCAATAGTATTTATACACATAAAATACATATGTCTATTGCTAGCATATGCATATAGTTAATGTAATTTGGTAATTTGTACAATAAGGTTTTGCGGTTTTTTTCATTTGATTTTGAATTTGTAAAATATAAATATAGTTGCAAGCAATTCAAAACAAAATATATAATTAATGTAGTTTGGTAATAAAAATATTTTATTTATTTAACTAAATAAGTTAAAATTATAAATCTCATTATAGTTTGTTTGTTTGTTATGTGTGTCAATAGTGTTTTGAGGTAGAAACCATGAAATATATATATGTATGTATTATCATATGTTATATGCATGTATGCATATATATATATATAATTAATAAATAAGGATCCTCGTGGATCTCTTCGAATGGGGTTACAAGCGAGATCCCCAATGAGGATACCCATGTGGATCTCCGCATATATATTTGTTTACCCATCCCCATACTCGTACTCGCATGGGTATGCAATCTTTTTCCCGCCCCCGCCTTCATCCCCATTTAAATTCTCGGTACTCGTCCCCCGTTACATGGATTTTTCGTCCCCCACCAAGATTGATCAACCTTTACGACTCTACCTAAAGCAACACTCAAACTAACGTGGCAGCGTCCAAAAAGACGATTACCCATTCAGAGATCGCGTATATCCAAAAAAAAAAAAGACGCTAAACGGACCTCAGTTTTTACTTAGAGGACCCCACCTCAGTGAAATTACTCAACTATCCCTCCATATAAAATGACTTTTTACTTACCCATACCTTACCCGCCCCACTCACCCATACCCCAATCACCCCTCTCTCAAATCGCATTCTCACCACATATCTGAATAAAAAAAATCCGAGTAAAATCACATCGATTCCACGCCGTTAGTGCATTCCTCATCTCTTTTAGTGTCGATTTCAAAGTTTTTCTGGGTTTTTCTTTTTTTTTTACTTTTTTGAGTTGGTATTGTTTGTGGGATTATTGTTGGGTTTAAGGCTTCGATTTGAGGGTTGAATCATGCATTTTAGGTGCAAAGTTTCATTGGAATCGAAGATATTAAACGATTCCAAGCAAAATCCATTATTTTTTTGGTCATTTTCATGTATTTTTCAGAAGTTTTGAAATTTTTTTGTTCATTCTTGTTGCCCCGCGGGTGTCCAACACACAGAGCCGACACCTCTAAAGAGGTAACGACCAACTCCGACCGAAACTGCAAAAAGAACTAGGTTTTAGTGGGTGACGGAGGAATCCAACCGAGACCTCTTAAGAGGTGTCGGCCTTATGTGTCTAATACCTCTTCAGAGGTGTCGGTTCTGTGTTTCATACGCCTCTTCATATGTGTCGACCTTGTGTCGGACACCTCTTCAAAGAGGGTGTTAAGGTGAGGGTGAGAGTAATGTGATACATCAATGATATTTTTGGAATTTTGAGAAAATAAGGGGTACATTTAGTACAAAGTGGTATGACGAAGTAAAAATCTAAAAAATGGGAACGGGGTTCTCTAAGTAAGAACCAGGGTTCGTTTATAAATAAATAAATAAATAAATAAATGTAGTTACTCTGGAACGTCCTATCTAACGACCTCTCATTGTCCTTTACTACACACGAGATATTTCTCGCAATCTTCGGCTGGCTGGCTCTCCAATAAAACCTCCCAAACTAAGAGAAGCCACAGAGCCAGATCAGACACACAGACACACACAGAGTAGTAGTTGAAAATGGAAGGACTGATCAAGGGCTTGGTCAATGTCGCGCTCGACCACATCAACGGCAACGAGAACGAAGAGTCGTCTGCCTCTCATGACTCTCAGGATGAACGTTCCAGATCCACTTGGGCGCAGGTCCATTGATTGATTCACTCCTACTTAATTAATTAATTAGATCCACTTGCGATTGCTTCTTGTTCTCATGATCTCGATCGCTGATGATGCGATTGCCTGGTTTGCGCAGGTTGTGTCCGCGGGAGACGAACACAATGATGGTGGTAGTGATCGGCGGAACAGGAACAGAAAAGTACGCGCTTGTAATTTACTTTGATTCTAGTTTCTTTTATGTTTTTGAGAAACTGAGGTTTGGTTAATTCAGGCTTTTTTGCTGTGAAATGCTGGTGGTTTATTGTGTAGGAAGCGAGAGAGGATGAACAGAGCACTGAGGAGTGGGAGAATAGCGGGCTTCTGTCGAGGCGACCGGGGAAGGTTGGGCATTCCGATCTCTGATACTGAATTCTTGATTCTTCACTTCTTTCAGGGTAACAATGAGTTGACGAGACGAATGATTGAATTATGATTGCAGTATAGGGTACTAGTACTACCGATCTTTTCACTGGCTCATAATGTGTGTCTAACTAAATCCGATTTAGGCAAACATGGTTTTGGAAATGTTATAAGCTTAGTTTTTTGGTGGTTTAGGGGAAACCAATGGTTATTTTCATTTTTACCACTTCTAAAATGCTGAATGACATCAGCCACTTGATCATGTTTTGAGGCTCAAGAGCGAATAGGTGAATAAGGGGGGTGTATTCAATTTGACATATCCATGGATTTTTTTTAAGTGATGGATTTCCATAGATTTCATGGAATTTGATGGATTTGGAAGGACTTGATCCAAATCCATCCAAATCTCATGGGTATTTGGTTATGTGTATTTTTTGAATAGAGATCCACCAAAATCCATTAAAATCCACCCAAATCCTAATGTAGTTTAAAAATTGAATACACCTAGACTTTTTAGAAATCCATTAAAATCCATCGAAATCCTAATTGAATACCCCTTGACTTTTCAAAAGTCCATTAAAATCTTTTGAAATCCAAATTAAATACACCTCGATTTCAAAATCCTCCAAACTCTTTTAAAGATGCAAAATGGTTTTTAGCTTTGAGATTTGGGATTGAACTTCTATCTTTTAGGTTATTTTCATTTTTATTTTTTTTTTACGTATTTTATCTCATTATTTGTGGTTGTGAGGCTTCAATCTCCTAAAAAAGTGCATCAAACTATAAGGCTCATGCTTGGAAATACATTTTGTCTCAATTATGACTTCCAACATTTACTTCTGGATCAAGAGATTTCAAGGGAAAGATAGCTTCCACTTTTGAAGGAGCATATGTTTTTAGTTGCCATAGTTTATAACCTCTGGCCTGGTAATATAAGTCTGGTGGTTTAGATAGATGGCATATTTTAATTTTTACTGCTTCGAAAATGCTGGTGGTTTGTGTAGGAAGCAAGAGAGGATGAACAGAGAACAGAGGAGTGGGAGACTGGGGGAAGAAGGCCTACTACAAGGCGACTGCATAAGGTTTATTTCAATCTCTGATGCTGAAATCTTGATCCTTCACTTCTTTTGGGGTTATGATTGTGTTGATGAAGCAAATTATTGAGTTGTTGTTGAAATATAGGCTACTGATCTTTTTACTGGCTCACAATGCGTGTCTGATTAATCAGTTTTCGGCAAACATGGTTTTGGTGAATTGAATTGGGTTGTAAGCTTAGTTTTGTTGGTGCTGCTGAAGGCTACTCTTTGAGTAGATATGTGATCTAGGGGTTTTTTTCATTTTTATCACTTAAAAAATGCTGAATTACTTAAGCCATTTGATTGTGTGGTTCTCTTATTTGAAGGAAAATGAGATCCGACATGTGGATACAATTATATATATATATATATATGTTTGTTTATCTACTTCTGTAAATATGCATATTTCTCTATCGTTTAAATATGTTTGTTTCTGTAATTCTGTAATACCATATCGAAGAGGAGAATCAGATGAGTCCTGTGGATACAAGTGTCATTCTGAATCATGTAATTAAATCTCTCTTATGGGTAGGTATTTTTTTTTCCTTTTCCATATTTTACTTCATTATTTTCAGTTGTGAGGCTTCCATCTTCTAAAAGTGCATTGAACTATAAGGATCATGCTTGGAAATAGGTTTTGTCATTATAATGACTTCGAATGTGTACTTTCGGATCAAGAGATCTCAAGGGAAACTGGGAAAGATAGCTTCGACTTTTTAAGGATCATATATGTCTTAAGCTGCGATAGTTTCATAACCTCTTGCCTGGGAAGAAGTTTGGTGGTTTAGATAGATGACATATTAGGATATTGGAGTGAGTTTGATGATTGGGCTTAGGGAGGCAAGATACGGCTCTGCGAATATGTGGGAAAACACTTAATCCATAGTGTGATTTGAGAAAACTATTTTGATGTCATTTATTGTTTCACTCTTTCTTCAAAATGACATTGCTTGATAACATAAAAGAAGAATTGCCTGTCAAGTTCATGAGAAGTTGGAAATCCCCTATATGGGTACCATTTACAGATTTAGTTGGATTGGTTTCAGACAAAGAATTTCTGTATTTTACTACAAAATTTTAATGTATTTATCTTGGAACAGGGAATCTGTTCAACTTTTGTTTTTGATTAATTCATGAAGTTGTTGTAAAGGTGACAAAAACTAATTTATATATCTTCTATAAAAATTCGATTTCTAAAAGGACTTGTGTATAAGCGATGGAGTCTTCTCAGCTATGTTTTTAATCAATGTAACAATTTAGACTCGAAGAAGCAGGCAATCAATTAAAATTTCTTATCCAAACACTTGATTCTTGATAGAGTCATGGTAAGAGGACTTGTAGTAAAGGATCTGAAAGGGTAGAATTACTTGGACTGGATGATAACTAAAGGGAAGATTCAATGTTTTTAATCTTTAAGGGTTAAGGAACATGCTCTCATCAAACAGGATTCCACAAGTTATGCTAATGTAAAATCATAAATGATTTATTAGTTTCATTAATGAAATTCCCACCGAGAATATTAGGGGGAACGTACTCGAAAGAAGTTTTCTTTATGATCTCACAACCATAAGCCCTTAGGTTTAGGTATTTCGTAATGCATTCATATTTATATCATTGATAATGTGATGTAAGATAGCAATTAACTCAAAACCATATTGCCTTGCAGTTGCATTTTTCTTTAGTTTGGGATCAATTTAATTAATTGTCACACATTAGTTGGAGTGGCATATTGGTGTGAAACTCCAAGGTAATATTTAAGGGGGAAGCATATAATGCTTTGTTGCTTGGTGGCAAGTATAGAATGTTCTTCTCAATATGCAAGGAACTAAGGAAGCAGTTTTTACTAGGTAGTCAAACATTTAGCTGGATTGCATTGCATTGGTGCCTTTGTTTTACTTCTTGGAATATCCAAGCCTAATACCTTTCCCTTTTGATAGTAATATCTTTGTCCACATATCGATGAAGAGAGAAAAAATCTGTTCTTTTACATAGTGCCCTTTTCCCACATTGCATATAACTTTTGATGTGCTTCCTAGCTCAAGTTTCATTTGGCAAAACCGAACACAGTGGTTAATGATAAATTTTGTTTTTCATTGCATTCATGGAGAAGTAAAGGTTCTTGTGTATTTTCTTTTCAATGCTTAGAGTCAACCATGTGACTCCATGAAGTAGATTGATGTGCATTTGTGATTTTGTAGGAAGAGGAAGAGGAGAAGAATGAAGGCTGGGAAAATGTCGGCAAAAAGCATTCCAAGCAGCCTGCAATGGTTCCCTCCCCCCTTTCGGTGATCTCCTTTTATTTCAGATATATTTACTGGTTCTAATTCTGCACCGTGCAGAACAAAATCAAGCAACACTGTGTGTTAAATGCATAGCATCATCAAGGTCTTTGTATTGCACAGTAATGTTTAATGCCTTTCATCTATTTAGTTTTCAGATGGTAGAAAAATCTGAAAAACGAAGTATGAAAGGTACTACAACATATTGCCAAATATTGGGAGTTGCAGAGCGCATCTAAAGTAAATAAAATATTGAAATTTAAATGTTCAATGACTTTCATCTTTTTAGTTTCAGATGGAAGAAAACCTTATAAAGAAGAGTATGAAAGAAATTATAACATAGGAGTTTCAGAGAGCATCTAAAGCTTATATTGGTACCATTTGCTGATAAACATGATGCTATCACAGTCATTCATCTCAAGTATTTCTTTTTTCTTTTTTCTTTTCACTTTCTTTATTTATATGTGACGTTCCCACAAAGGCAACCCTTCAAGAAGAAATTCTTGCAAGGATAAATTTGTAAGTTAACTTGTAATATGTTCAAGTATCATGTCTAAGAGGAATCTGGGAGTAGGAGAGGGGGAGGGGTAAAGATTTGTGGCAAGTTGTCAAGGGACTGTGACTGACTACATACATCAATAAACTGACATCCTCAGGGGATGTTTTTGCAAAGCATTTTAAATTTTTAATATCGAGGTTGTAAAAATTTCAAAATTTGAAAACAAATTCAATATACATAAGCTATAAGACTCAGACAAATAATATATCAGTTTGGTTGAAAACGATGGAGATGAATGTGGATAGGAAAGTTTGAACGTACAATATTTCTAAGTAAAATCATCAGTAAGATTTTCAGGGAAAAATGAAATCAGAACTAAAATTCTTGGCTAAAATTTTTTATATGACAATTTTTTTTATTTTTTTATTTTTTGTTTTGTCACAGACGAGGTAGGGGTAGACCAAAGTTAACATGTGATGCATTAATTAGGAGGGATTTGAATGGTTTGGAAAGCTCACCATCAATTGCACTTAATCGAGCACAATGGAAAAGTTTGATCCATTTAGCCGACCCCAACTAATTTGGGACCGAGGCTATGTTGTTGTTGTTGTTTTTTTGTTTTGTTTTGTTTTTTTGTTTTTTTTTTGTTTTTTGTTTTTTTTTTTTTTTATTTGAGGGCTAAGTTGAACATGACACAAGTTATTGCATTTCATAAATTGTTTTTTAGTATTTATTTTGTATTATGTAATTAAAAGAATTGTTTTTGGGAGAACGGTGGTATTTGGGTCCTATATACGTTACTATGGAATGGAGTCAAGAAACTTCTCCCTGTAGTTGGGTTTGATTATGACCAATATGTCATAATCCAATCGTCAATATTGTTATGTATTTAATGCTTTTATGCAATTGTGAGTCTGTGACTCTTATTATGCATTGAAAAAGCAGCATCATTGACCATGACTCTTATCCAATGGTCAAAAATCAATATCAATTGTTTGTTTGAATGTGTTCTTTCTTCCCCAAATCATCAATTTTAGGCTCATTCTATCCTACTGCTTTCTTCTAGGGTTACAAAGTTTTGACGTTTTTAGTTGGGGTACTCCAATCTTTATCTGATGTACTTAATCAATGCAAAACATGAATTAAAACTTTAGAGGGGTGAAAAGCAGATATTCGTTTATCCAGCTGTTTGCACAGAATTAAATTTTGCGAACATTTTGTTCTATAGGGAGTTTAAAACTTCGAATGATTTGAGCTCTTTCCTCATCAGTTAGTTAAGTTGTTGAGTATTGTTAATCAGAACAATGAGTAGATAAATAGAACTTCTATAGATAATTGAAGCTGCACCATTTCACTGGAGCTTCCTTTTAGCTTTACTTTTAATTTACTAATTGATTGTCAGTTAATTAACCCTCTAAAGTTGGTTTTATTTTGGCAATGTACTGGCAGGTATGGAAGAACCATGCTCATGGATACAAAAAGCCCATTAGTGAGCAAGAATATGCTGAAGATGTTTGCTATGGTGTTGCAATAGAACCATCAAAAAGGGAGCTTGATGATCTATCATTAGCTTGTAACAAGCTCTGGGAACTTGATTCAAATCGTTTAGTTCCTGGAAAGGACTATGAGATTGACTGTGGAGAAGGAAAGAAAGTCTACCAAAAGGAAGACATGGCACAAGGAAGCCTATTCAAATGGCTTGAAGAAGATGTATTCAGAAGACCAACTTATTCTCGTTTCTGTTCTCTTCTGGATAATTACAACCCAAATGAAGGTTGTAGGGAAGTAGTCAGTGCCCAAGAAAAACAAGAGCAAGCTGCATTTATAGAGGAGATCAGTAGAACAGCACCCATTAAATATCTTCATAAGTATCTTACATTTAAGGGAATCGTATCTGAAAACTATCAAGAGTTTAAGAAGATGCTGATAGAACTCTGGTTTGATCTTTATGGCCGAGGGGGTACATCAGGTTCTTCGTCAGCTTTTGAGCATGTTTTTGTTGGGGAAATCAAGCAACAAGCAGAGCTCGAAGTGTGCGGATTCCATAACTGGCTACAGGTTTGTATGTGGGATCTAATATATATGGTGTTACCTATGGGATCCTATATGGGCACTGATGCAAATTGCATTTCTTAAAATTAAAGTTACATGGATTGGATATTCTTGAAAAATCCTTGTTCAAGGAAGGCCAATGTTTGCAAAATGGAAAACACCATTAGTCATTGTGGCTATAGTAGTGATGATTGTTTATAGGTAGTTGAAGTCGAAATTCAAATGCTAAAGAGAAAATCATGTTGATAATACAACACCATGTAGCTGATTGTTTCACATGTAAAACCCTCATAATGAAACAGTTCTCTGTGGTTCAAAGAATGGCCTCATCATTGTTGACTAAAAAATTGTTAGGCCAGTACAACTTTCTTCTGTTTGTCCATTTGGCACTCTGGGTTGTGTTTTTATTTTCCCTTGCACTACACATCATTATTGTCATTTGTTTTTTGCCTCTCTCTCTCTCTCTCTCTCTCTCTCTCTCTCTCTCTCTCTCTCTCTCTCTCTCTGGTTTGATATCAACTTTGTTTTACCTCTGGGTTATACATTATGTCTTCTGTCTTAACATAATCCCTTTCTACTTTTCCAATTGAAAATTGGAGAGTTACTTATCTATCTTCTTTTCTCCTTAGTTTTATTTGGAAGAATCAAAAGGAAGAGTTGACTATCAAGGTTATATCTTCCCTCGAAGGCGTGGACAAACTGTAAGTAACTACGATTTTATTCGTGCATAAACTCATAAATACATGATAGCATTCTTATATTTATACATCAGTCATCCTTTCATTATTTTAAAATACTATTCCTTTTCCTTTTGATGTTTGATCGAATGGGATCTCCAATTTCAATGACACTTGCATCTTGTTTCTTTTCTTTGACTTCTTAGAAATTCCACTCTTCCTTCATATATTGTTATCCGTGTGCTCTTTTTCCATGCCTTCTTGAGTACTTACAATGAGCTCTATAAAAATATGGCTAGTCTTTTTGTTGTCATGTAAAATTTCCTTTCAGTAATATTTGAAAGGACTATTCAAATGGTTTTGAAACTGTTAGCTTTGAAAAGCATGCATGCACCATGATTACCTTTCCCCAGCTAAGGAAATCCTTCTTTTATTTTTGTTAAAGAAACAATCTTATGTAGCTTTTGTGGGTCTGTTGGACCCTCTATGCCTTAACCTAGATTTGCATTGCCAATTCTCACTGTCCTAAACTCTGGCACAACCTTAAATTTGAGGAGAGGTGTTGAACCTCAAGGTCCTCAACCCTAAGGTCGGATATTTGTTTCTACCGCCAGCCAATAGTTTTGGTGGTGCATTAGGAAATTGTTCCCTGTTTTGACATTTTCAGGGGATATCAGAAAAAAGCTTCTATCATTTTAAAAAACATACATATATGCATTGTCTACTGAAAAAATACATACATACGTACATACAAACATGCATAAAAAATCAAGTAGCATAAATGCACAGTTACATGCCCACCAACATTAGTTTTCCTCTCGTGACTCTAGGATATATACTCTCATCGGAGGGATTGTGAAGTTCATTTTCTCTTTTAAGAAAGGACAATTTTATTGTTCAAAATGAAGCATCAACTCACGAAAACTAGTTTTCAATTAGAGGCACACATGACACATACAAAGATAGCATCTCCACTAAAGAATACATGAAGAAAAAAACCCCATTCTACCAAGATGCCATATCAGCTAGGTTGAATCTACGCCATGGTGACACTACATCACCACTGACTCAACTAGGCTGACCTTGCAGTGATGAAGTGGGAAAAAAGCTTTATAGCAAGAACAGATGCACATGCATAAACCCTTAAATCATATAGATTCTAAACATTTTAACATCAAATTTCCCTTTTTAATTGGGGTAGAGGCACATTATCTGGATTTGAGTTTTTAATTTCGTCACAAAATGGTTAAATTGGCAAGGTTTAAAAAATCGACAAACTTCGGTAAAGTTCGGGCGAAGTTTGTCGATTTTGAGGTGAGCGAAGCGAAGTACATAGGCAGTAGAAAAATTGCAAAACTTCGACTCAACTTCGGCTAACTTCGACTGAACTTCGAAAACATCGATAAAAGTTAATAAAACATGAAGGAAAATTGTCATGGTTCATGGAAGTTGAGCAAACTTCGACTGAAACTTCGACCGAAACTTCGACTATGCTAGAAATATACTTAAACTTCGGCTAAATTCAAATAAAACATAGTTCTAGCATCTCTATGAAGAAACTTGAGTTTTCTAGCATTTAAAGTGATTCCATAAACTTTCGTACACCGGTGAATTTTTGTCAAACTTCCATCGTCGAAGTTAACTTCCTCGAATTAATTCCAAATTTTAAGTGAGCGAAGTCATAGGCGAAGTCGAAGTTTCAAACCTTGTAAATTGGTTTACAAATGAATATTAAATGGCTATTCATCTACTTTTTCATTAGCTTAGTACTGAATCTATACAAAAAATCAAGTTTTAAGGTGTTTAAAATGTTTACTTGAGTGTCAAGTAGGCCTTTGTGGGTCCGTTGAACCCTCTATGCCTTAAACTAGATCTGCATTAGCAATTCTCACTATGTCCTAAACTATCCGGCACAACATTAAATTTAGGGAGAGGTGTTGAACCCCAATCCTTAGGTTAAGAGATTTGTTTCTACCACTTGGCCAACAGTTTTGGTGGTGCATTAGGAAATTGTTCCCTGTCATGACATTTTCATGGATTAGAAAGCCAAGTGGATGAAATTAGTACTTCTTTATTCTTTCTTATCATCAGTTTTTATTAAAGCTTTGCTCCTGCACCTGTTGTGTTGATTAATTCTTTTTTTTTCAGATGAAGTGTGTGTTGTTAATTCTTGCTACTAAGAGTACTTTTTTTCATTGTTCTTTGATAGATATTGAATATGATTATAAGATTTTTGTTTGGCATCATGTGTTTTCTGAAGTTTCATAGCATTCGACTATGTTGCCTTTGGGAATTATCTTATTTGGGTGTTTTCTTATGCAATATTATGCACAAGAGAGGTAAAGAAACGGAAATAAAAAATCGTTCTTACGACTGATCAAGTTGGATAACTCAAAGTGTTCAAAGCAAAATCCTTAGGGCTTTCTTGATTCCTTGTTTGTCTTCTTTTTATTCACATATCTATATTGCAACCTTAGGTTTTCAAACTCTAATTCCTAGTCTTGAAACGTTAGTTTTCTTAGATTTCTACATTTTCTTACATTATTTGGTATTATAGTCATGGTGAGTTTGATATAAACATTTGAGATTTAAGGGAAGTTCCACCAATGTTATTCTTACACAGTATTCTGGCATATGATGGTAGTCAAGGTTCCACAAACAAGATTCAGGAAAATGAAATCATCATTAAATAGGGATCCATTTAGGTTTTTCCCTGTCGATTCTATCACAAGTATGTGGCTACTGGGATTTGGGACATTACTTTCTCCTTTTCAAAATAGATTGAAGAAAACTAACAATGGGATGCCGCTTAAATGTCATCTATCAAAACTTGTGTCCCTTCCTCTTGTGAAGTTCATAGTCAATAGAAGTGGGTAGCAAGTAGTGACCCTTCATCCCCTCTTTTATGATACTGATTAGAATAGTTCTGAGGTATCTTGTTTACACTTTAACCGCTCAAGGTTTCATTGATTTAATTGATTGTAGAACAACTTGAATTTTTTTAACACCTTCCTATGTTGGACAGAGTCTTGGAATATGTAAGAATTTTCACACTGGCTCACCCAAGCTGTGCGTCAAATTGAATTTTTCTAACCTTTTTAGACTCGTATGCATGTTAGACAGACCACAGCTGACATAAAAAGTTGTCGATTCATTGAAGACTCCATATTATTTTCTTTGCAAGTGTTGCTTAGCTTGATGCATGTTGATTTGGTAGAAGAATTGAAGCATTCATATGATAACTTTTTTCCTTTTTGGCATTTGCAGCCAGACTCAGAAACCCAGCTGCTTACTATTCAGTTTGAATGGAATGGCATTCTTAAGGGCCTCTCAAGCACATTAGTTGGCGTTAGCCCCGAATTTGAAGTTGCCCTGTATACTCTCTGTTTCCTTATTGGCAATGAAGACAACCACGTGGAACTGGGCCCTTACCCTGTGAATATCAAATGCTATAGATTCGGACGTGAAAAAATTGGATCAGTGTTTCCAATAGCTGAAAGCTGATTTGAATTACTATTCAGAAACATCAGAACCTTACATATGTGTACTCCTGGTATTTCCCGAACTTCTTGTAAGATAACATATTTTGAATGTGTTCTGCTAAATTATGCGACTTTTGTTAAAATGATATTATGAATGATAATCATAGGAGTATTGATTTGAACCTGAAGTGATAAAATTGATTTATGATTGACAATACTTTTGAACTTTTGAATTTGTTAAATTTTGGCCATTTATTTATATATAGATTATTTTCGATGAAAAACCTACTTACACCCCCCTCAAACTTGCACAAAGCAAGACTTGGACACCTAACCTTATGTGAATTTGTTAATTTTATTTATTATCATTGCATATAGGTCCGCAGTACTGTAAGTTATGATTCTTCGACATTTTTAAATTTGTTAATTTTATTTATTGTTAAGAACATATAGTTAACTTTCATTACTGCAGTGATTCCTTCTTTGCTCATGATCTCTTTTTGATAACAAGTAATATTATCCTCACTTGATCACCTTGGATGTAAAGAACTGATGGAGAGATTTATACTGACATTTAATATTATATGAATCATAATTTTATTTTAGAAATCTTCTTTATTTGAAGTGAGACCATTATTTTGATTCAAGTATTTCCTATGAATGTAATGGTGGAATAAAGTTTCTTAATGATCACTCATCTATAAATTTCTTATGTTGAGTGAGATGGAAGAGTCTCCTACGTAATTGTCTGCTTCCTTATGGAACCTCAGCATTGCCTGCAACTTCTAATGGATTCCATTTATACCCCTAATCGCGGAGTGTGTAAATAGAGTTTGCCGCAACCCTAGATACTGAAAGGAAAATATATAGGTTAAGATCAGAGTGTTGGAGAATTAGCAGTGATATTAGATATAAGCCAAAAAGAAGAAAACCAGATCTTAGCTAAGTCTTTGTACAGGAAGGAAAAAAGATGAACATGTCTAGAATACTTTGGTTCTGTCATCCTCTTTTGTTGTATTGATTGTTTTTATCACATCAATCCCTTGTCCTAATCAATTCTTCATTCAACAAGAAAGGGATGTCACCCCTGATTCTCTAATCGACAATGGCATTTTGACGTACTTAAGTCAAACGGGTACTTGGTGACGATGTAGTACCGCGTATATAATTACCAGCCTGTGATTGACCTCTTAAACTTTGTAGGCGTCAATTGTTGTCCTTTCCTATTCCCAAGCATAAGCGAAAGCTAAGTGGTTTGCTTGCTTTCTTGTTAAAATTGTTCCTTGCCTGCCGGCAACATCTTTGGTTTCAACTACCTTTTCTGTGACTTCATCCAAAAAAAACTACCTTTTCCGTGACATCCCATGCATTAAATGATTTAAATCCTCTCTCAGAATCTGAAACTGCAAAGACCATGTACACTATTATTTTAAAGTGCATTATTCAGCTTGTATTATACTGTTATACACATGGCATATCATGGAATGAATTAGCTTAAAAACAAGCAAGCTTTACCTTAGTTGTTGCATCTTCGAGAAAGTTTTTTGTTCCTCAAAGATGGCCTCCGTCAATCACCATTTTAACGTCGTCTTCACTGCAAAGCACACTGTCAAGGCTTCCCATGCCTCGGTTCCTCCAAATTACACTCTCCCTCTCTCCAACTTAGACCTTCTAGCTGGGCGAAGCTCGGTTGCAATCTTCTGCGTGTATCAAAAGCCAAAATTCCGAGACTTCTCATCACTGGTTGCCGCTATTCTGGACTCCCTTGCTGAGACTCTGAACCACTATTTCCCATTAGCAGGTCGCTTGGTCACCAACCCAAACACTGACGAACCAGAGATTCTCTGCAACAATGAAGGCGTCGAAGTCGCAGAAGCCCATGCTCACATTGATTTAGGTAGCCTTGACTTCTATGATTTAACTAATTCTCTGCAACAGAACCTAGTCCCGACCTTGCAGGAAATGCCATTGAGAATTCAAGTCACGAGTTTCAACTGTGGAGGCTTCTCCATTGCATGGAGCATTGATCATGCACTGGCAGACGCAACTTCCTTCGTCATGTTCCTTGCATCATGGTCGGAGATTGTGCAGACGAAGGCACTCTCGATGCCCCCAGATCATCGAAGATCAATTATCAGACCAAGATCTCCCCTAAAGTTCAGTCCATTAATTGACAGCACCTTTATTAAGTTCACCATAGAAGATGTCGTCAATATGGTGGCCATGACGGGCTACGATATCTCCCTGAAGCGAATGTTCTTCATACAAGGATCACACCTAAACCGCCTGCAACAGCAAGCAAGCAAAGGAGGACGGAGAGCGACTAAAATAGAAGCATTATCTGCATACATTTGGAAGATCTTGGCCGAGTCGATCAAGGAATCTGACTGCATTCGGAGCTGTAAAATGGGGTGGTTGGTGGAGGGTCGACGTTGGATGGTGTCTCACAATGTCACAAACTTGTTTGGAAATTTGTTATCTATGGCTGTTGGAGAAGCAGACATACAAGAATTGAAGCAAGCGAATATGTCACGTATAGCGAGCATAGCTCATGACGCCATTGCAGAGGCATCGAGCGATGAGCATTTCACCGACTTGATTGATTGGGTGGAGTTTAATAGGCCAGGCATGTTCTTGGCCAAGATATTGGCAGGATTCGAAGGGCCAGCTATTGTGATATCTTCTGCTCTTGGTCTTCCAGTGAAGCAGATGGATTTTGGTTTCGGCTCACCGGTGTTCGGGACGCAGTACACTACCATAGCTAGGCTTGGTGCAGGATACCTTGGCACTCAGCCAACTGGGCTGGGTGACGGTTCATGGCTTGTGTTCACAATATTGTGGCCTGAATTGGTGAAAGCCTTGGAGACAGATCCCAACCATGTTTTCAAGCCCATTGATAAGTTGGTTATTAATTTCCTATGTTTGGATATGACTGTACCATGATTTCATGGTTTGTTTTTACCCATCTGGTGCCTTGTTTTGCAGGGTTTCAATTGAGGAAACAATGGGAATCAAGTTTGCAAGCAGTGAAAGTGAAAAAATGAAGGGTAAAGTAGTAGTTGGAGATGGCAGCGTGGAGAAGAGGAAGCCACGGCTCTAAAATGCTGATGGTGATATCAATGGGGTAGTGTGAGTGATATGTTTTATTTATTTATTTATTTTTCTCAAGGTTTTTACTTTTTATAATTAATTTGGGATTGAAGCTTTGTTGTTGTATTTTATATTTTCTTTAAATTATCACTTGAAACAAGGAAAGTGCTAAACATTTTCAAATTATTTCATAAATCTTATCAAATTTTGAGTATAATCCACAAACTCATAATCGATATCCTAATCGAGTTCAAGCTTAGCGCAACTTAATTCTAGATTATCTCCAACGTCCCTTTAAAACAACGACCACACTAAACTTCAAACCACAGAGAGAACTAGTCACACTCACTCTCTCTATGGCTTGGACCAAGCCTCTTTTCTGTTTTGCACAACTTGACATCTCTACGAATTTTTTTTTCTCTGATCATAAGGAGGCTGAACACCTATGGCATATTCGGTTCACATTTTTCCTTATCCACGAAATCAACTTTTTCTTGAGCATTCTTGATTTCGTTAAGGGTTCTTAACCACTATGTAATCCATTTTTTTTTAAATCAATTTATAAAATGCACTAAGAACATTACTAGTTTTCTGTGTCACTCTATATATTCTCCTAACCAAACAAAAGAAGGAAAGGTTGGAGATTTTAACTGGTTGGTGCTTTCTCACAGGAGGGTAAAATTTCTTTATTTGGAAGGATGCTTGTTGCTAACAAAAGAAGGCCTACGGAAGGTAGTTCTTTCATGGGTGGAATATAAAGGGCGGTGAAGTTACTCCGGCTTTTTCAAGTTTGTTTTCTGTTATTAGGATTAATCAGTAGTGTGTTTAGTTACATGTAATGTAATGTGATGATGTATGCATTGAGATACAGACTGGTTGTGATGATTAAAAGTCAGAAAAAATTACAGATGTATAGCGAAAATTAGTTTAAATGAATAAAATAAGTGAGTATTTTTTTTTTATTCTATAACTAAGGTAAAACGTGTTTTGAAAATGCATCATTAGTGTGCAATGTTGAAAATACACGAATGGCGCATTTTGAGAATGCACCATTCATGTATTCTGAACATCCCACGTGGATTGTTCAATAACATGAATGGCGCATTCTCAAAATGCGCCATTCATGTATTCTGAACATCCCACGTTGCATCCACGTGGTTTGTTCCATAACATGAATGGCGCATTCTCCGAATGCGCCATTCGTGTTATGTGCACTGGTCCATGACATTTGCACGGTTTGCATTGATTGGTTTGCTCACCTCGGAATATGTGCATGACCTTTGCACGGTTTGCATTGATTGCACGAGGTTGTATGAGTTGTCCACATCGAGATACGTGCGTGATGTTTGCATCGATTGCACGAGGTTGCATGAATTGCACACCTTGAGATATGTGCGTGACATTTGCATAAATTGCACGAGGTTGCATGGGTTGGCCACTTCGACATACGAGCGTAGCGTTTGCATGACTTTTCGACCTCGAGATACATGCGTGACGTTTGCATGAATTGTCCACGTCGAGATACGTGCATGTCCTTTACATGAGTTGTTTACCTCGAAATACGTGTGTGACGCGGGCTGTCCACCTCGAGATACGTACGTGCCCTTTACGTGAGTTGTCTACCTCGAGATACGTGTGCGACGTGAGTTGTCCACCTCGAGATACGTACATGACGCGGCTTGTCCATCTCTATACGCACATGTCGTTTGCATGGGTTCTCCACCTCGAGTTGAACAAATAACTCCTTTTGAGGAGTAATTAAAACAGTTTTGTATTTTGTATAGATGACTCATTTTGAAAATGAGACATTCATCTCACCTCATCAAACACACCACGCTATACATCCACATCATCATCAATAGCTCATTTTCAAAAGGAGACATACCTTACTTTTGTAATTTTGAAGTAACCCCCTATTTGTTGAATAAAAAAGTAAGAGGGCCGCTAAGGGCACCCCACCTTTTCATGAAGGCACCCAAATTATTTGTAAAAATTCCAGCAAAACTGGAAAAGACCATTTTGCCCCTGTATATATAATGATTCAAAACCCACAAATCATTTTGACAAAGAAAAAGGGCACCCCACCACCAAGCTTGAACCACAAAGCCACATTGCGTTTGGCGAGCGTTTATCGATTCTTGCGGATTGACATCATCCGACAGCGATGTAACAATGTTTGACAACCATATGATGGTTTCTTAGAACTGTTTAGTTGGGTAAAACTGTGAAAATGATGATTTGTTTGTCAACGTAGGGTTTGATAATTTCCTCAAATCCGAACTTGTTTCCACTATATAATGGAGGATTGTCTTGTTACGGTGCAAGAGGAGGTTGAACTTGAGGTAATTTTGCGAATTTATTGTGTTTTTTATGAGGTTATCCGAAGTTTCTGTCGATGTGCGCGATTGTTTCGGCCTCGCAGGACCGAGATATATTGAAATGTCTCGGTCATAGAGGACCGAGCCTACTCTAACCCTCTCGCCAGTGTACAACCGAGAGTAGGAGAAAATTCTCGGTTGTACACCACCGACGCCACATTACCTATCACTAATTGTAGCTCTCGTCAAGTCTCGGCGAGAGAACTAGAGTACTATCGGCCATGCGTAACCGAGACATCTTTGTGAGACTTTCGGCCTTTGTGGCCAGGAGATCGCGACTTCCCAAAAATGTAGCTTCCTCTCGGCCATGCTTGGCGAGACAAGCTAGCACAATCTGATCTCGGCTGTGTGGCGAGAACCGCGAATTCCCATTTTTTTAACTATTGAACAAACCACCACTGTAAATCACAACTACTCTACCAAATGTAACTTAATTACACTAAATAAGGTGTGTCCGACGAACTTCAACCGAACCCTAACTTGGAGACGAAATCGGCTCACACCACGGC
The DNA here is from genome assembly GCA_039657325.1 of Stephania cephalantha. Classification (NCBI taxonomy): domain Eukaryota; kingdom Viridiplantae; phylum Streptophyta; class Magnoliopsida; order Ranunculales; family Menispermaceae; genus Stephania; species Stephania cephalantha. The sequence goes on from CM077569.1 coordinate 33,955,307, forward strand.
CCTACGAACTGCAAAAAAGCCGTAAACCGAAGGAGAAACACAAGGTGAGACACGATTTCGGAGATTCCTCTCACTGGTCGGTTCAAACCAAATGATTTCTTGGAGTCAAGATCGGTGAAGGTGGTGGAGGGGGTGGTGGGGTGCAGCAGGTTTTTTTCGTGTTTGTGCAGGAGGGGTATTTTCGGGATTTCGTGTGTAATTTTTGGGTGCCCTGTAAATTCGGTTTGTGCCCACATTAAGCGGGTGCCCTCATTAAGCGGTGGGGTTATATATATTGATTCAAACCCTACAAACCATTTTGACAGAAAAAACGGGGCACCCCACCACCAAGCTTGAACCTAAAACGACATTGCGTTTGCCGACCGTTTATCGATTCTTGCGATTGACATCATCCGACAAACGATGTAACAATGTTTGATAACCATATGATGGTTTGAAGGAACCTGTTTTTTGTCAACGTAGGGTTTCTCAAATTTTCGGATGTTTTTTTCACGGACGCGATTGATTCGGCCTCGCGCAGAACCGAGAGTTATGCACACGTCTCGTCACCTTCCACCGAGAATAACGAATCAGACGCAATGGACAACCAAGAGCTATTCTACATTCTCGGTTGGACATCACCAAACAGGACATAAACTATACACTTCGACTTACTCGGTGAAGTGGTGACCGAGACGACAATAAAAGTCTCGGTTATGGACAACCGAGAGCTATTTTACATTCTCGGTCATGCTTGGCGAGATCGTAAACAAAATCTCGGCTTTGTGTGGCCGAGAACCACGAACGCCCAATAAATGAACCATTGAATGCACCGCCACACAAACATAACAACTACTCTATCAAATGCAACTTAATTAGACTACCAACGCACATTCAAATGATCGATTTCAACACTATCGATGTGTGAACGAAAAACTTGAACCGAGCCCTAATTTGGATATGAAATCGACCAAAACTCAGAGTCTTCAAACTCGAAAAACGTCCTACAACAGAGGAGAGAGACATAGAGGAACGAATACAACTTAGATTCGGGATTGCTAGGTGGTTCGTTGACGAGAAATGTAGAAAGTCAAGTAAGAGGACGGTGGTGGGGTGCCTCTGCATTTTTGCGGGAGGGGTTTTTGGTGCCCTGTAAATTGGTTAGAGGGGTATTTTGGGTATTTCAGGTCTAATTTTTTGGTGCCCCAGGTAAATTGGTTAGTGCCCACATTAACTGGGTGCCTCATTAAACGGTGGGGTGCCCTTAGCGGCCCTCAAAATAAACCCACCTTTATTTTTTGAAAAACACCTTAAAAGTCATCCAATGGTTGTACTTCTCTCCTCACTTAATATATAAACGAATATACGAGAAGTCTCAGTACCAATTGAGCTTTTTTTCTCATTCTCTCATTTGCTCTCTCGAGCGTACCATAGCTATGGTTTTATCACGGTATCAGAGCCTCATCGGCCAACGCCAGAGGTGTGATGTTCAGCGATTCTGAGAGGGTGAGTGATACTTCGTGATGATGGTTTGATTGTGTGTGTCTTAGATCTAAGTCTCATGACGGAAATATAAGAAGTGTGAGTTTTGAGAAGATACTGTGATATCTCGCCACAGTTTGGCGAAGGAGTTCAACAATCTACAATCAAATATTGTAGATCTGGTGATTGTCGCTACAGATCTGAAGTTTGGTGAAGTTTTTGGTACTTCGTTGTCAAGTTCTTGTACAAGTTCATATCTACGTTCAAGAAGCGTGGATCTGTAACTTGAGTGTCCAGATTGATACTGGAGAAATCAGGTCTATGTTAATGAAGAGTGGATTTGTGACTGGAGTGTCCAGATCTGATACTGGAGAAGTCAGATTTACGTTCAAGAGGCGTGGATCTATCACAGGAGTGTCCAGATCTGTTACTAGAGATGTCAGATCTAAGTTCAAGAAGTATGGATTTGTGACTGGAGATTCCAGATCTACAGTTCGAAGTTGAAGATCTAAGGTCAAGAAAATCATATTTGTGGTTTGATTTTGGAGATCGTGAACAATGGAAGTTGGATCTTGATCTGGTGATTGTGAGATCGGGATATCATCACCGCACTCTGTGCGCTCGAGTCCTGATCAGGTATCACCTAATAATGCTCAGTTTGGTAATTCTTGGAGTCAGAAAGTTTTTGTTGAGCTAGATACAACAAATTTTCTTATCTAGCAAGCGATCGTAGTCTTGTTTGTTGAGGGACAAGATGTAGATGGATTTATGTTTAGTACGATTGTGTGTCCGAGCAAACTTCTAGTGGATGCTACTACAAACCCAGAATTCAAGAGGCGGTACATTCTTGATCGGAAGTTGAGTAGCTGGTTGGTCAATACATTATCACCAGCTGTAGCAGCTCAGGAGATAAGTCCTCACTATCGCAAGACTTCATTCGAATTATGGACAATAATTTAGAATTATTGTGCTATTAACAACAGGTCTCAAATTCAAGGGTTGAAGAAGAAGATTCACAACATAAGGAAGGGAATGATGTCTGTGATGGAGTATTTGGTTGAGACGAAGAAGTTAACCAATGGTATGTTCATTGCAGGGGCTCCTTTGGATGAGGATGATCTAATCTGTGATGTTTTGTCTGGTTTAGATGTTGAGTATCTACCTATGACAACAGTGTTATAGAGACAGAAGGATCTGAATTGGGAAGAATTTCAAGCTTTCATGCTAAGTTTTGAGAGTTCCTTGTCTCAATTGCAGTGTGTTCAAGGTATTAACTCTATATATGTTCAAAATTTTGTTCATTCTTTGAATTCAACTGAGATGAAAAGCAAGTCAGCTATTGGGAGTCAACATAATCATGTTTAGACATGTGGTCATAGAGGCAATGGTTTTGGTAACAAAAGTCGTGGAGGTGGCAGGACTCGTGGTCGTAAAGGTTTTTAGTTTCAAAAAAAATAGTCGACGGAAATGTTAAATTTGTGGAAAACTTGGACATTCGGTAGCTATGTGTTGTTTTAGAGCTAACATGAAATATATGGGGAGTCAGCAAGGCCAGGTTCTTCCACAACATGTTCAACCAGGCATCTCTACAGAATACATTTTTTGGTGCGACTAAATCAATGTCTGATAGTTCATGGTACATGGACAATGGTGCATCCTCCCTTGTGACGTCTGATCAATCTCAAATGACAAATTGTGCCCCATTACACAGGTAGGTAACCAGTCTCTTATGGTTGGTAATGGTCAGTACTTGAATATCACTCGCACGAGATCTGCACTAATTCAGTCTCTTATGGTTGGTAATGGTCAGTACTTGAATATCACTCGCACGAGATCTGCACTAATTCCTGATAATTGCTCAAAATTATCATTGAATAACACCTTGTTTGTGCCTAGTATTAGGAAAAATCTCCTTAGTGTGTCACAATTAAGTAGGGATAATAATGTGTTGATTAAGTTTCGTCGTGATGTTTGCTTGGTGAAGGATATTTAAACTAATGAAGTTTTCCTTCACGAGTCTCTTCATAAAGGTCTATATTGGTTTTTTGGATCTCCACATGGGTCTATACATTCTCCTTCTACCTTTCTTGTGTCAAATCGCCTATCTGCTTTATGGCATGCTAGACTGGGTCATCCTGCTCAGAAAACTCTTCGGCAGGTTCTAAATAATCATTTACATGTACATTCTGATTGTCCTGTTGAATTTTATGACGATTGTGCTCGTAGTAAAATTCATGTTCTTCCATTTCATTCTTCTAATAAATCTTTTGACCATGTTTTTGATTTAATTCATATTGATCTTTGGGGCCCTTATGTCACTTCTTACAGTGCTTATAACTATTATATTCACTTTATTGATGACTATAGTAGATTTACTTGGTTGTATCATTTGAAGCTGAAATCTAATGCCTTTAATGTTTTTTTTTTTTTTTTTTTTTTTACATTTTAAGACTTAAGTTGAAAATCAATTTCACACAACATTAAACGTGTTCAGTCTCGATTGGGGTGGTGAGTATAGAGTTTTTAAACTGTTCTTGATAAGTTTGGCATTGTTTTTCAACACCGTTGTCCCCACACACATCAACGAATGGTAGAGCTAAAAAGAAACGTAAACACATTATTGAGTTGAGCCTTACTCTTCTTTCGCATGTAAATTACATCTTAAGTTTTGGTGGGATGCTTGTGAAACTCTATAATCATTCTCCTGATTATAGTATTCTTAAGACCTTTAGGTGTGCTTGTTTTCCTTACCTACGACCATTTAATAATCATAAATATCAATTTAGGTCTAAAAAATGTATATTTCTTGGGTACAACTCAGTTCACAAAGGATACAATTGTATGAATGTTGCTGGTCGAATATTCATTACTCCTAATGTGTTGTTTGATGAGCATGAATTTCCTTTTCAGTCTTTCGTTACTGGTAATTCTACTTCTTCTACTATTGAGTTTATTCCTTGTGCTACAATAAATTTTGATTCTCTACTTGGTGTTCCTGTTAATTCTTTTTCTATACCTATTGTTCCTTTTGTGTCTGTTTCTGATAATGTTGTTAGTCCGAGTACTAGTTGTGTACCTACTAAGGAAATTAATTCTAATATTATGGCTAGGGATGCAAGTGGGGCGGAGAATCCTCACTGGGGACGGGAATTCCCCGCAACGGGGATAGGGATAAGGAATTTAAATGGAGATGGAGGTAAGGATGGGGATAAAATCTCATACCCACGCGGGTATGGATATGGAGATGGAAAAAATATATTCACCGAGATCCCCGTGAGGAATTCCCATAGGTAATATCAGTGGGGATCTCGCTGGGATCCATGAGGATCTCTGCGGAGATCCATATATCAAATATATCTATATACATTGTATATATCAATTTTATATAATATTACAAGGCTTTCACCTAAAACACTAGTGATAAACAAACTTTAATGTGATTTATAATTTTAACTTGTTTGATTAATTATATGTTTTTGTTTTGAATTGTTTGCAACTATATTTATATGTTATACTTTATGTGGTTGGGATTTTCAACAATTGTGATCCTATGTATGTGTACCATACTTTTTATAATTTTTGAAAAAAATTAAAATGGGAAAAAATATTTCTCCGTGGTTATTCTTCGCAAATTCCTCGCAAGAATCCCCGTGGAGATTTTCAATGGGGAATAAAATGGGGAAAGATTTTTCTCCATGGGGATTCCCTATCCCCACAGGGATTAGGCAAGAATGAGGATGGGAATAAAAGTTTATCCCCACGTGGAGATGGGTATGGGGATGAGGGATGAATTCTTAAGCGGGGATGGGGATGGAGATGGAGTCCCCATCCCTTACCCTCCCCATTTGCATCCCTAACTATGGTGCCACTTAGTACACATTCAATGATAACTAGAGCTAAAAATGGAATTAGTATGAAAAAGGTCTTTGGTCTCGCTCATCGAGTCATTAACCGATATTCCATCTATTGTTGAAATAGCTCTTATAATTCCTCATTGGAAAGAGGCTATGGATAAGGACTATCAAGTGATCAACAATGGTACTTGGTCACTATTGGGTTTTGGGGTTCATACGAAACGAAAAAAATTCAAAACAATTTAAAAAAACCCTAACAAGATCGAAAATAAGTTCCATTAAACTACAACTACAAAAGTAAACCATACCTTAATTCGTGATTTCCTTCTCTGATTGTTCGATTTTTAAGACGTTCAAGTGCGCGATCTCTATCAGAAACCCACACACGAACGGTGACCACGATTTGGAGAGCTAGTCACAAAAGATATAGAATTTTTTTTTCTTTCTCACCCAAAAATCTATAGAATTCGAAAATAGCAAAAAAAGACAAAAACCTTATTTCGTTTTAAGGTTTCCACCTATATTTATATGTGTAGACAAGCTCACTTAAAAAAAACTATTCGTAATACAACTTTTGTATTTAAGCAATTCAAGCAAATTACAAGAATGCTTCTATTAATAAGTTATCATATAACGAATCGTTATGGCTTTTATGTCATGAATTTTATCAAATAAAATTCATTACTCTGAACCAATTGAAATTGTGCAAAGTCATTTTTTGTGTGCTACCCAATAGGTTCATGCGACGTTGGTAGTGAAACAAAATTATTTTGGTACATAAGTCATAAACGGTCTCTAACAATGCATTACGACTACCCAAGTAGCATGAATATCAAAATCGATAAAACCTAATAAATAACATGCGGCATCCCTTAACCCAATTAGGGCGATACTCGGCCTGAAACCTTAATTAATCTCCGTTAATCCCGCTAGACTTAACTAGAGCCAGCAGCATCTCCTTCTATCTCCTGATAAACACAATTGTATATCGAATATCAATATAAAAACAAATGTCAAACGCAGCGAAAATTAAAAGTTTTTCGATAAATGATATACAAAATAAATTCAAACCGGAATAAATCTCAGTTATGCTAAACACCCCATCCCTTTTGATATTACAAAACTATAATTCAATACAAATATATATAAGACAAGGAGCGATTCATTACATCGAAGAGAAAATTAAGACTCATAAATCTTCTCTATCCAGTAGTCGTCGCACTCATCGGTATTCCTGATATATTATTTGGGGGTGAGCACTCCAACTTGCTTAGTAAGTAAGGATTAAAAAAGCCATCAACATTCCATATCATAGTCAAGAACATTATGCAATAACAATATGCACCAATGTTAACTAACGGGATTGTGAAAAATATATAATTCAATAAATAACATATGCAAGTCCATCTGTCAATGACTATTACACTGTTATTCCCATTTTATTTGTAAAACTATGGTTGATTACCCACTAACACCATTAATGTTATTGCTAGACCAACAAATTGGCCGATGTGATGTCTAGTCAATCTATTAATGTCCAATGGTTCTATCTGAAACCCTCTAATGAGTATGTAATCCACGCAACCTATCGAATTGAGCAAGAGTTATATATAAGTCAGGAAAGTAACCTATCTCCTATAAACTTATTCTCAAAACCAAGAATTACTCTCGTGGGTCACATTAAACACTATTTTCCATTTATTAAAACCATCAAGTTGTACATAATCCCCCCATTCAGTCCATAAAATACATGAACTACATATACTAACATATCCAGGCAACATTGATAAATAAGCGAATCCATCCTTACCTCGATTTAGGTTTCCGTTTCCAAACTTCCTAAGTTTCTGGGTTGCTCACGCTTTCCTTGATTTTCAATACCTATCACAAATCATTTGTGATCAATACAAGTCTAATACCATATGTTTAGAAATCTTAATTCAATCCCTAAGACCTCAAGAAATTTTAAGCAATTAACAACAGAGTTGCAGTTTTCCATGGTGGGAGCGCGTTCCCTCGATTTGATGAAGGGAGCGCGCTCCTCTACTACTGGAGAGCGCTCCTCCTATACTGTCTCGACAGTAAATAGGGCAAAGACAACCACTATTCCATTACCAAATCATTACAACAACATTAAAACCTCCTAAAATTCTTCAAAGAGGACCTCTAGTGAGGTAACAAACCATTTTCAATCATAAACAACAACAATTCAGAGAGAAATCATCATCCACCTATGAATTCAACTTAAAAACTCTGTTATTAATTGCTTAGAATTTTTTAAGGTCTTAGGGATTGACTTAAGAGTTCTAAACATAAGGTATTAGACATGTATTGATCACAAATGGTTTGTGATAGATATTGGAACACAAGAAAAGCGTGAGTGACCCATAAACTTAAGAAGTTTGGAAACGGAAACCTAATCCGAGGTAAGTATGGATTCGCTTATTTATCAATGTTGCTTGTATATGTTAGTATATGTAGTTCATGTACGTAGTTTATGGACTGAATGGAGGGACTATGCACACTATGATGGTTTTAATAAACGTAAAACGATGTTTAATGTGATCTACGAGAGTAACTCCTGATTTTGAGAATAAGTTTATAGGAGATGGGTTATCTTCCCAGTCTATATATCTCTTGCTCAATTCGATATTACATACTCACTAGAGGGTTTTTGATAGAACCATTAGACATTAATGGATTGACAATACAAAACATTAGCCAATTTGTTGGTCTAGCAATATCATTAATGGTGTCAGTGGGTAATCACCATAGTTTTACAAATAAAATGGGAATAATAGAGTAATAGTCATTGACAGACGGACTTGCATATGTTATTTATTGAATTATATGTTTTTCATAATCCTGTTAGTTAACATTGGTGCTTATTGTAACTGCATAACGTTCTTGATTATTATATAGAATGTTGATGGCTTTGTGAATCCTTACTTACTAAGCAAGTTGGAGCGCTAATCCAAATAATATTTCAAGATTACCAACAAGCGCTACGAGTACTAGATATAGAAGATTAAGAAGTCTTGATCTTCTCTTTGATGAAATGAATATCCCCTTGTCTTATATATTTGTATTGAATTACAGTTTTGTAATATCACAAGGGATGGTAGGTTTTGCATAATTGAGATTTATTCTGGTTTGAATTTATTTTGTATATTGTATATAAATATCGAAAGATTTAATTTCTATTGCGTTTAACATTTGTTTTTACATCGATATTCGATATACAATTGTGTTTATCAAGAGATAGAAGGAGAGGTTGTTGGCTCTAGTTAAGTCTAACGGGATTAACGGGGCTTAGTAGGGTTTCAGGCTGAGTATTGCCCTAATTGGGTTAGGGGATGCCACAGCTTGGTATCAGAGCACAAGGTTTATCACTTTTGAATTAAGTGGTAACTCTGATTCAACTTGGTATCAAAACCTAAGGTTTATCACTTTTTAATTAAGTGGTAACTCTGATACAGCTAGGTATCAAAACCTAAGGTTTATCACTTTTGAATTAAGTGATAATTTTGATACAGCTTTGTATCAGAGACTGAGTTTAAGGGCTTTGTTACATTTAATAACTCTGGTACATTTTGGTATCGGAGACTGGTCGAGCCTATTCCAAAGCTTAAGGTAAGTACTTTGATACAGTGTGGTATTAGAGTTTACTTCAGAGAATAACTTTAGTACTTGGAAACAAGTAATCATTCGAATACAATTTTGTATCAAAGTTTAAGGTTATTGATTCTGATATACCTAGGTACCAAACCCAAAGTTTATTAACTCTTAGAGTTGTCTCGAGTTACAAAGAAGTTTAAGACTTAATAAACAAATTTATCGTGATTTTTAGGGGTAACTAAAAGATAAGAGACCGAGATATGTTTTTTGTTGTGTTTTATTATATCTACGCGGTAGATATAAGAGTTATGTCTTTCCAGAATGATGATAAGATAGTTAAAGTCCATCAATTTCTCATGATATAAGAAAACATTGAAAATAAAAGTTCAAGATAACCTTAACCTTGAGGAGTTTGAAAAAGGAAATACATAAGGAAAATTTACAAAGATGAAATTAAACTCTTCTCCTATTAATTGTTGTCAGTGGTCTTTGTTCTCACTGATATTATTAGAAAAATAATAATCAGTGAAGAAGTTTCTATTGGATCTAGACCTTAAGACATGTATTAGGAGAATAAAATTTATGAACCAATGGAATACTGAATAACTTAGGGTGGAACTTAAAGATGGTAGACCACTTTAAGATATGATTTAATACTAGTATTGAGACTAGTTGAGAATTAATGGAAGCTATTCAGTAAATAAATTAGTGGTTATTGATAAAAGCCTATTTGAAGTTACGAAACTACTAATGTAATTATATTTCATAAGTTGTTATGAAGAAGAAAGTCCAGATATGGTATGAATCCATATTGGAATGACAAACAAATTGTCGAATAATGAAAGGTGAAATTGAGAATTTAAAATTGGAAGATAATGTAATGACCTGTTACCTTAAGCTGGTGATTTATGATGACCTTCTTCCTCATCTAGGGCTTGCCTTGGCCTATCCCTAATTAAGTCTAAATCCTAACCACATAGGACTTAACTACGTATTAGTCAGCCTTTCTATCCAAATCTCCTCAACTACTTATATTTAGGATATATAAAATACATGTCACTTTACAATTGAATTTTAGAGTTAATTAAAACTTTTTAAGAGTTATAAAATTTAGCGAAAGTCTTAACAAATTGTGCATAAGCAATTATTAAAAATCTTAAGTGTGTGGAAACCAGGAAAATAATGATCACATGCATATATAATAAAGTGGCGAATATAAACAATGTGATGTCATCATAGGTTAGGGAACTAAATGCTCAACCCAATATACAACCTTAAAATGTATCAAAATAAAATTGTATATTACACCAAATATCAAAACCTACAAAATGTTGATGCAGAGGTACGTCATTGGCTTAGAAGTAATCGCTAATCTTCTCCTTGCCCGGCCTACTCGTCGACATCTCTGCACCCACCATTATAAAAAGGACGGTGAGTACAAAAAGTAATAGTAATCCACGTTGACAAATTCATTCACATTTTCAAAACAAACTAAATGGTATTTAAAAGCATAAGTTCAATAAAGAAAGACTAGTACCACAATTATACTAAGAAATACCACGGTTAAACAAGTGAAACTGACATAAGGCTAAGTAGTTATGATCTAGATCTGGTCGGCTGTGACCTACGTCAGTGAAGCCTTAACCACTAAAGGACGTGCGTGGTGTCGATCAACTCAAAGTGCAATGGACTCTAGATTCTATAACTACTTTATAAATCTAAGAAAATGACTCATTAAGGATTCCAAGAATTGGCTATGCTACAATGCACAAAATTCTCCAAAGAATACAAGTCCATAAAATCAATTATAACTCCACAATTCCTAATAGCATGCTATTTGTACTATATTTACTGTAAAACAACAAGAAATGACATATAGCACATGAATAAATCCAAAAGAATTCGATTTATCAAAATATCATGGAAACCAAGCTCAACAAGTAAGAAATAACATATAAGTCAATGATATGAGAGTACAAAGTTAGACATAGTCAATATAGACTAGAACAAACAAATTAAAATTGGAAATGAAATGTAAATAAACAATCAACGTGTATACTCACATCAAACAATATAAAGTCTTAGCTTTATTGACCTCTCAACACCCCGAATTTCATATTGGAACCCCCGTAACTTTTTCCTAGGTTCCTGATATCACATAACATGTTTTTGGATGTGTTTAGACCTTTATTTAGGGTTTTAGGCTTAGTTATAATGTTTAGGCAAATTTGAAAAATTGCAGATATTTATGCTGTCAGGGCAATTAGCGCCCTCAGTTATTTGATTAGCGCGCTAACTACTGTTTTTGGCGTGCTAACTGTCCTACCTAGCGCGATATGTGCAGGAAAACACAGAATTTTGAAACCAAAATTTTGAGTTTTCTCCACACATTGGCTACGCAAATGCCTTGGGAACCCTCATATACATCTCCAAAGCCCCTAGACATCAACAACATAAAATAGCCATGCATAACATCAAGTTCATGAATCGAATTAAATTAATTAAACTAGTGTATGTATATTACCTAGTTGATGTTCACTTGCTTGATCAACCACTACACCTTCAATTCACCAAAATCAAACTGATTTCTTCTTCCTCAAACTTCTCCAGCAAGTTTTCTTTGCTCCTAAGTTGTTGAAATGAAAACATGTGGTTTGCATTAATTGATCTCTAACTATATATATATGAAATGGATACGGTTGAATGACAACCATTGATCTAATTACACACATGTATTGTAATGGCCCAAATTAATCAAACTAGGATTATCATTAATCTCGAAGATTAACGATCATAATTCGGGCGTTACGTGGACAACTCGGTTGACTCGGACACGAGAACCGAAGAAATATGTTATTTATGGATGGTGGTTGTGTATATGTGGTGTTTAAAATATTATTATATTGCACCGCATGTGTGTATGTTGAATAACAATATCGTGCGATGGTGTGTGATGGGTAGTTGCCTCGAAGTGCATGTCAACACGAGTGTCGGGTATGCGAACTATGGGTATGCTAGGAAACTAGACTAATCCATGTCAAGATGAATAGTAAATAAATTAAATGGGTAATGTGACCCTAGGCTAAGTTAATTCAAATTAAAACAATAGGCTATAGCATGCCTCAAAATGCGTGCCGAGACGCGGGGCACTGAGTGCCAGGTAGTCGAGGGTTAGTAGGACCACAAGTTGATAATTTTTGGTGACTAAAAATACTAACCATAGGTATTATGTGGGCCTTAGCTAAGGTGAATAAATTAAGTAAATCAAGGCCTATAGTTTAGTTAAATTAATTGAGAACTATAGGATTTGTCTAAAGATGTGCACGGAGACATCTAAGAACCAGATGAGTAGGAAATTAGTGTCACATGAGGAGAGTTAGTGGGAGTGATTGGGCCAAATGGCTGGAGGTGGACCATTAGATAATCCTCGAGATACGTAAATGCATGAGAATGAAGGGCTAAAAATTAATCACCAATTTATATATATGATAAGTTTGATCAACACATGCAAATGAACCAAATCAACTACACTTGCTGGGGAAGAAGAATGAGACTGCTGGAATTGGAATTCAACTAACTTGGAGCTCAATTGGAGGATTAAAACATAGGTAATCATCTTCTTCATCATCTCCTCTATCTAATGAACCCATTTTTTAGATTTTTGATGGAAAATCAAATTTAAGGGTTAGAGCCCTGGTTTTTGGTGATATTTTGATGAATTATATCTTTAATGATCATTTCGAATAGGGAATTATCAATAGTTTTGATGGAATTGGATTTTTGGACAATTTGGGAAATTAGTGGATTTTATGAAATTAATTAATTTGATCAAATTGATGTTCTGAGTTGAGGTAAATGATGTTTTGAGATTAATTTGATGTAGAGAATGTGTAAAACCAGTTTAGGTAGCCAAATTGGAGGAGAAAAACATAATTCTCGATTTGAGAATTATGTCTTATAGGGAGGATAGCGTGCTAACCGATCTGGGTTTCCTGCTGTTCTTCAGGATAGTGAACAGTAGCGCGCTACATCATTCATTTAGCACACTACCACTACATAGCGCGCTACACCAAGCCTATAACGCTCTAATTACATATCAAAAATGGAAGTTAAAGGCTATTTTGGTAAATTTTCACCTAATACATGTCTAAACACTAGGGAATGACCTGAAACTATAAAATTGGACTTTAGGAACTTATGGAACCGTAGCTCGGTGTTGAGGAGATGTCGGGTCGGATACGGGAGTCTGGAGAAGTCAGAGCGCGGATTAAGATGCATAAACTCATTAGAATGCCTCACAAAATTCATGGTTTGGTTTATCGATTTCGTATTACATGTGTGATTGTTGGTGGGCACACATGAGGTTTTCACTCATATTTCGGTTTGCGTATATATTGATTATGGCTAAATCGCTTGCACGGGTTACTAGTGATAGTACTCGTGTCGATGGCAGTAGAATATATCTGTGACTGTCGGAAGGGATTAAGGTGGTCCTGATGTGTAACAGCGTCTGGAAGGGACTATGCCGTTTACTGAAGTTTGGGTTTAGTGTAAGCATGTAAGTATATACGTGGTTCCCATTCCATTTATCGATTATTGGCTGGTGTGGGTCAGAGTTTTCTCGTGATTATACGGATGTTTAATGATTTATGCTTTATTTTTGAACTGGCTTAGTTGGTATATGACGTACTGTTGCCAAGTGTTATATTTGTATGTCTCGTAATTTGTAGTTTTATTTCATGAATATTTTGTGGACTTCTCTTCGGATTTTACTCACTGGACTCATCACTGTATTTGTTGGGTGACTGAGTGCAGATCATTCGACGAGCAAGGGTAAGGGCAAGGAGGTTATGGGTGACTACCTCTAAGATATTAGAGCCAGCTCGTGTGTGACTACAATATGTATTTATTTTACTTTTGTTGGGTTTTAGGAACTTTAGAACATTGATTACATGTATATGAATCTTTTGTTTATCTCACCTCGATATATATATGATATCTTTTGCCGGGTTTTCCACTACTTAGGATTGTTAAATACTGCATAACTTACTTGATTTAAGACTTCCGCTGTAAAATTGTAATATAACTAGATAAATTGATTAAATGGCAAATGGAATCGTTAATATTTATATGGAAATTAATTAGCTAAGTTAGGGTTAAATGGAAAAGTGTAAGTAGCCAGGTAGGTCGTGGGACGTCAAGGATAAGCGAGCCATGACGTGGCAAGGCTTGGTGACGTGGGATGCAACGTGGCAGGTAGCAAAGCGATCTGGAATTTGGGGCCACTACACGTATCTCGAGACTTATATAATGGTATATCTCTTAACACATATCCCATTTACCTTCATTAACTTAATGGATTTTCTAGATGTGTTAATACGTGTCTCGATCAAATCACATGGCTATTGTTTTAAATTTCTAACTTAGGTTACATTTAATTAAAAATCAACTATAGACACATTAAAACCAATGTATAAGTTATACTAACTCAAAATAGACTTACCAGAACACTCTCTACCCCGGTCCCACGTCGGCAAGCAACTCAAGACACGTCCCCAGTTACATCTCGACACCTATACACGAGTAGGAGTGACTTAGTAGTCTACACATATACAATACACTAGGCATACACCACAACAAATCTAACATGTACCCCAGCCATCTCACCGTGATCAATGCACATATCACAATCTGGGTCCCACGTCATGGGTCGGTGATCTCGATTACGAATAATAAGCGGGCTTAGAAATTCGGGCTGTGACATGATTAATGTTAAATCCAAATACTAATTAACTCGAGTTATGCTCGTGGTTAAGTTCGACGTACCTTAATTAGCATGTGCGTGTGTTTGTGTGATTGTGTTTAGTATGTTTATGAATTTTATAGGTTGTAGTATAAAGTGGAATTTATATACAAGCCTATAAATGGAAAATAAGTAACTAAACAATAAATAGCAAGTACAACAAGAGGCATGTGAAATAAATGTGCAAACCCGAGAACACTCTAGGCATGTCCGGTGAATTTATTGACGAGAAAATATACGAAGTATATATATATATTTATATATAATTGATATATATATATATATATATATATTAAAACTATAAATTTGTTTTAAATAATATGGATCATTTGATCAGCCTCGAAATGGGCTTAAGTGTTGATGGTGTCAAAATATGCGTCACTTTAAGGAGTGTCATTTTAACATATTAATCAATTGTTCAACCTCGAGATAGTGTTATATTTATTTTGAGGAAAATCCACATATATAAATCCAAAACTATCAAACTTATCCTCATTTCATAAATCGGTCATTCGAGACTGTGAGGGAGAGCAACTGAGGATTTGATATGGAATGGATCAATCTAGGAGCTGATTCAACATGAATTGAGGAGCTTAAACAACTTGAAATTCAGAGATAATCATGTTGGTAAGTTTGGTTTTTGAGTTTTCGAAGTTCAATTCGATGGTAGTGATGATATCTCTGTGAATTATGTTATTTGTTGGTTGGAAATAGTTTTTTACCTCACTAGAGGTCCTCCTTGATGGTTTGTTGGGATAGTATTTGATGATGTGGTGAAGATTTGGTAATGGAACAGTGGTTGTTGCCCTGTTCACTGTCGAGGCAGTGCAGGGTGGAGTGTGTTCCAAATAGCAGAAGAGCGCACTCCCTTCATCAATTGGGACGAACCCAGTTGATAGAGCGCGCCCCACCTAGTTTGGCAGCTTGCTCCCACCCCAGAAAACAACAAATAAGTTGAGTTGTGGTTAGGATTTCTTGAGGATTTAAGGACTGACTTAAGGATTCAAAACACAGGGTATAAGATCTATATTGATCGATGATAGGTTGTGGATCATCGGGAAGAGTGAGTGACTTGGAAAAATTAGGAATTTGATAACGGAAACCTAAACCAAGTTAAGCATGGATTTATATATTTATCAATGTTTTCTGACTATCCTACTATTATATAGTTCATGTAGATTATGGACTGAATGAGGGACTATGTACACTGTGATTGTTTTAATAAATGGAAAATAATGTTTACTATGATTCATGAGACTAAGTTCCTGAGACTAAGACCAGGTTATATAGGAGATGTGTTACCTTCCCGACCTATATGTAACTTCCTACTCAATTAAATAGATTGCGTTGATTACATACTCACTAAAGGGTTTCTGACAAAACCATTGGGCATTATTGGATTGGCTAGACAACACATCAGCCAATGTGTTGGTCTAGCAATCAGATCAATGGCGTCGGTGGGTAATCGACCCTAGTTTTATAAATAAAATGGTAATCACAGTATAATAGTCATTGATGTTTGATTTGCATCGGTTATTTATTGAATTATATGCTTTCCATATTCTTGTTAGTTAACATTGGTGCATATTGCTATTGCATAATATTCTTGATTATTATATAGAATGTTGATGACTATGTGAATCTCTACTTACTGAGCAAGTTGGAGCGCTCACCCCAAATTAACATTTCAAGAATATCGACGAGCGCTACGACTACGAGATAGATAAGATTTAGGAGTCTTGATCTTCTCTTCAATGTAATGAGTTTTCCCTTGTCTTATATATTTGAATTGAATTACAGTTTTGTAATCTTACAAGGGATGGGAGGCTTTCTATAACTGAAGTTTATTCTGGTTTGATTTAGTATTGTATATTGTATTTAATTATCGAAAAAGTTTTAAATTTTTGCTGCATTTATTATTTATTTCACATTGATATTCGATATACAGTGGTGTTATCAGGTGTAGAAAGAGAGGCTGCTGGCTCTAGTTACGTCTAGCGGAACTAACGGGGTTTAATTAGGGTTTCAGACCAAGTATCGCCCTAATCGGGATAGGAGTGCTACTCATAATTTAATCCAGAACATAGGTGTGAGTTGGTAAGACATCATAGTCTGATGTTTTAGATAAAGTCTAAATTGAGGAGAATGAGTTATCAATGAATCTAAGGATTTAAAGAATCCAAAGAATAATGTATGGTAGTGAGAATGAATATTCGTTGCCCAGAATTGACAACTCATTCTGATTATAAGGTGAAATCACTTATTCTCAAAGTTAGTTGAGATCTGGTTGTCACAGTGGTATGATCAGAGTTAAAGATATATTTAAAGATGATTTCAGGCGATTGCTGGATCACTTTAAGTAAATGGTGGAATCCAGTAGAACTTACAAGAACTCATGCTTTGTTCATGAATGAAAGTTGTTAAGTTTTGAAATCCTATTTTAATCAAGTTGTTATTATGTTATCAATAATAACCTTAAATCTTTGAAGACTTAGAAGATGCACGAGCATTACCAAACATAATTGTAAATTATGATGGTAAATTGGTCCAGACCAAATTTTGCAAGTGTCAGTACTAAGTTTCAAAGGTAAATTACTTGTATGAGTGTTGAGTATTAAGAGCAAATCGAGGGATTTGACTGGGAGTGAGACAATATAAGATTGTCATATATTCAATACAAAGGTAAAAGAGAAAAGTAATATTGAAATAATTGAATATTACAAACGATTGGTCCGAGGATCTCTGCAATTGTTGTGTAATTTATTCAGTTAGCTCAAGTATGAGAATTGTATAAGCTAAAATTAGATACAAGGATGCCTTTGAGGAAAGTTGAAGTATAGTTTGACTACAATGTTTGCTTGATAATACCTGAATTATAGAAGAAGTTGAAGGTTCATCTTAAGACTTCTTATTTAGGTAAGATGGCGTTTTGATACAATAAAACAAAATTGTAGCTTATCTTTCGATTTATATATATATATTTCTAGACATTTGAGAAGAACTATGAGAGATTTATAATCTCAAGATAATTAATTTGGTGATTATACCAAATATAAAAAGAATCACTTGTAAATAAGAGGAAATGTTTGTTGAGAGTCTTTTAATTAAAAGATAATCTGGAGGTATAATGACCAGTGGATTGGTATAAGTAGTGAATTTTCAAACTATGGAAATTTGAAAAGTGGAATTGCCAGAGTGATAGAAATAGAAGGTGAGATTGATACCTTGAATTTCCTAAATGTTATGAACTCACTCTGAAACATCACTCATTAAGGTGATTATGTTGACAATGCATTGAATAGAAAAAGGAAAAGGGTCGTAGTTATGATAAAAGTTACTCAGTAATCTCTTAATGAGATATATACGAATGAACAATTGAAGTCCTGTGCAGGCACATCATCAGCTGAATTATCTGGATGTAACTAAAAGTCTATTCTTTAGAGCTAAGATTGAAGCTGAGCTAATAATGATTGATTGAGTGATGAATTATTGAAGAAATTGATTGAGATTATCTAATAGGTCAAGGTTTGACTACTAGTTATTGGTATTTTATATGGATAATCTCATATCAGCAAATTGAACATGTAAAGAAGTTTTTGGAACTTGAATCAAAAAGTGAAGCAAGAATGTTAAGAGAATCTCGTGGATTTCTTTAAAAGACTCATTCAGGCGAAATCCAAAATCATTGTGATAAGAATGAGTTGTTGGTGATTTGGAATGAAAATTGACGATGTCAATTTTATAAGAAAATATGAGATATATCAGCAGGAGGGAGCTGAGTGTTATTAACCTGGTGGGTTAAATTATTTTTGCTCTATATGAATGAAATCTCATGCTAAGAGATTTATGATGGATTAATCTAAGTTCTAATGACAATTGAAGGTTGTTGATGTTGTAATTGTAGATTGATAAAGTCTGTAAATTCCTGACCAGTATTATGATTTAATTCTTGTGAAAAAGTAAGTGAGATATATGTGTGTAAAAAGAGTTGAGAGTTTATGGAGAACCAGGATTATTATTTCGGTGAGGAACTGAAAGTATACTTTCCAGTGGGGAAGAGATGTATTATAGCTGAGATGGACCTTTCTCAATCTTAACACAATATATCTGCAGCTAATCTTAGTTCCAGATAATATAATTTCTGAGCTTGTGACTTGGAAGGTGATAGTTATTGGAAGAAATAATTTGTTGTGTGAGTTCTCTTGTATTGACATTGACATGCTATAAATATTGAGGTGTTTCCCTTAAAAGGTTGTATGTTTAACTTCATCGTTAATTGGTATGGGAAAAGAAGTAAAAATACAAGCAAGTTGAAGTCTGAGTAATTTAGAACTACACAGAAAG
The DNA here is from genome assembly GCA_039657325.1 of Stephania cephalantha. NCBI lineage: Eukaryota > Viridiplantae > Streptophyta > Magnoliopsida > Ranunculales > Menispermaceae > Stephania > Stephania cephalantha. The sequence continues at coordinate 33,974,387 of CM077569.1, forward strand.
GTGTTAATAGACTGTCAGTATACAATTACAACTCAGATAAATAAAACGATATATGAGGAAGTGTAGATGGCTTGGGTTTCTCAAGAACTACGACTTCACTGTAGAGTATCACCTAGGTTAGGCAAATGAGGTTGTAAATGCCTTGAGTAGGAGAAGAACATGCATAAAAAATGTAGCTACTGGAGAGCTTCTCAGTTTAGACTTCTTGAGGAAGTATCTATGATGATTATTCATGTGAGTTTAGCTGACACATCATCAACTGAGAAAGTTAGTTTCAAAGCTACTAATTTATTCTTCTAAGCTTAGATTCAGACTTAATCGGAGATGATTCAGTAGGTAATTGTTTATTAGAAAGCCGATCAGGATTATATAGTGCGTCAAAGATTAGCGGCTAGTGTAGATCATCCTTATTGGTCAGTTTCCGATAATGTTATGTTGTGGTCTAGGGATAAATTGTAGATTCCAGCTCAGGATCAGTTGAGGCAAGAGTTGCAACGGGAATCTTATAGATCTCTTTACTTTATTCATCCAGGTAACGCTAAGATATATCACAATATGAAGCGTTTGTATTGGTGGCCTGGGATGTAAATTGATATTGCGAAATTCGTAAAGAGATATGAGATATGTCAGCAACTTAAGGTCGAGCATAGGAAACCTGGAGGGTTATTGCATTCTCTGGCAATTCTTGAGAGGAAATAGGAAGATATATCGATGGATTTTGTTTCCGGTCTACCTCTGAGTTAGTGTAAGAACTATGTAGTATGGGTTGTAGTTGACAGGTTGACGAAGTCTGTGCATTTTTTGCCAGTTTCCATGCGAGATCCTCTTGATCAATTACGTGAGGTGTTGAGATTCCGTAGAATTCCAGTGTTAGTTGCTTCGATTAGAGATCCGAGATTCACGTCCAGACTGTGGAGTGAATTGTAGAGACAACTGAGAACAATTCTTAACCTTAATATAGTATACCATTCGCAGACTGATGGGGCAACATGAGCGGTTGATCTTGGTGCTAGAGGATATACTTTGATCTTGTGTCTTGGAGTTTGATGGTAACTAGAAGAAATACATTTCTCTGTGTAAGTTGATTCAGAACAACATAGAGAGAATTCAGCAGATTCGCCAGCGTTTGACTACGACACAGCTAAAACAGAAGAGATATGCTGATAAACATCATAAGTTGTTGGAGTTTTCAAGGGACGATTTTATTCTTTTAAAAGTCTCACCTATAAAAGGATTGCATATATTTGAATTGCGAGGTAAGCTAGCTCCAAGGTACATTAGGCTATTTAGAGTGCAGGAAAGGATTGGTCTTGTTGCTTACATGTTAAAGTTACCTCCTCAGCTAACTAGAATTCATAATGTCTTCCATGTGTCAATGCTTTATAAAACAGAGACTCCGTTCACTCCAAATATTGATTGGAATGAATTTGATTTTTTGGAAGACTTATCTTACGACGAGCAGTTGATTTAAATACTTGATCGTAAGATTCAGAGGCTGAGAACTAAGGATATTCCTTTGGTTAAAGTGAAATGGCAGTTTCACGGAGATGAGGAACTGACCTCGGAGCGAGAATCTTATATGAAAGAGTAGTTTTCATTTCTCTTTGAAACTACAAGTAATTTTATGTTTACTTTAATTTCGAGGACTAAATTGCTTTAAATTGGAGAGACTGTAACGACATGTTACCTTAAGCTTGTGATTAGTGTTAATCAAAATCTTAATTAACCCGAGTTAGGCTCGTGGTTAAGTCAGGTGTACCTCGATTAGCGTGTGCGTGGGTTTGTATAATGGTCCGTGTTTGTTGGAAGTGTTTAATGAATTTTATACGTTGTAGTATAAAAGAGAGTTTATATACAAGTCCATAATCGAAAAATATGTAAATAAATAATAAATAGCCGGTACACCAAGTACGATGAGGGGGTCGTGAAATGAATGTGCACACCCGAGAACACTCGTAGGCATGTACAGTAAATTTATTAGCGAGAAAATACACGAAGTATATATATATATATATATATATATTTATATATATTTGATATATAGATATATACCTATATATATTAAAACTATAAGTTTGGTTTGAATTATATGGATTGTATGATCAACCTCGAGATGAACGTAAGTGTAGATAGTGTTAAAATGTGTGTTACTTTAGGGAATGTCATTTTAACACATCAATCACTTGATCAGCCTCGAGATAGCATGATGCGTATCTCGAGAAAAAAACCATATATATCCAAAAATTATCAAACTTATCTTCAATTCATTCGATCACTCGAGATAAAGAGAGAACCAAGCAGCTGAGGGTTTTGATGATTTGATCTTAAAGGAATTGATCGAGAGAGTTGTTTTAGTGTGAATTGATGAGCTTAAATAATTGTTCGATCAGATATCATCATCTTGGTAAGTTTGGCTTTTGAGTTTTTAAGTTGAATTCATAGGTGAATGATGATTTCTCTGATCTAACAGTTCATTAAGCTCCTCAATTCACACTAAAATGGCTCTCTCGATCAATTCCCTCAAGATCAGATCATCAGAACCTTTAGCTACTTGGCTCTCTCTCTCTATCTCGAATGATCAAATAAACTGAAGATAAGTTTGATAATTTTTGGATTTATATATATGGATTTTTCTCGAGATACGCATTGCGCTATCAAGAAGTTGATCAAATGATCTATATAATTCAAATTAAACGTATAGTTTTAATATATTTATATATTAAATATATAAATATATATATATATATACTTCATGTATTTTCTCGTTAATAAATTCACTGGACATGCCTACGAGTTTTCTTGAGTGTGCACATTCATTTCACGACCCCCTCATCGCATATGGTGTACCAGCTATTTATTTTTTATTTACATATCTTTCGATTATAGGCTTATATATAAACTCTCTTTTATACTACAAACTATAAAATTCATTAAACACTCCAAACAAACACAAACTATTATACAAACACATGCACACGCTAATCGAGGAATGCTGGACTTAACTGCGAACCTAACTCGAGTTAATTAAGATTTAGATTAACACTAATCACCAGCTTAAGATAACAGGTTGTTACATAACATATATCATATCCTTTTGTCATGTGATATCCTTTGATTAAACATAAGGCATGGAAATTCACTTTTAATATTCAATCATACTAGTCTCGATCTTTAGGTAGACTTAAAACAACCAAGTGACATTGATCATATCATTTCACTTGGAATTGACCATTTAACAGTCTAACATATCGAGGGATCCACTAATATCTCTCTCTATACGAGATAGACAAATTCTATCTTGATTACGCACCTTCACATATTATTCACATGGTAACCAATAATAATCTTTAAAATCGTCTGGTTAAAGACAACGTTTGATTGTATCAAATTAATATGCTCCTAATAATGAAGTTTATAATAATCTCAAGTCAAATGACTAAATGATATACCTATTACGAGTAACACCTATAACTTAATCCATGTAGTGTTCTCATAGCGGGTCGATACAGTACCTTGTTCCCTAACAAGTACTCATGATCTCGATTCGTATGCTTATACACATGATCATCACATGACCATCAATCAAGATTCACACTAGTTTTAATTCATTATAGTTCACAATATAATGGCCGAATATAGACATTTAGGATATTTCAACAAATACTCATAGATCTTATTATAAGGTAAATATGCAATCACTTATAAATAAAATAGCAACCGAAAACCTCTATTTTATTAACTGATATTATAAGATAAATAATATTTGTAGATTGACCTAGGGCACATGTACTAATCAAAATATTGTGGGTTATAAGTGGATTTTTACTATTAAAAATAACTCTAATGACTCCATTAATCGATAAAAAGCTAGATTAGTGGCTAAGGGCTTTAAACAAGTTCATGGTATTGATTTTGGAGAGATCTATAGTCCAATTGTCAAAACATCCACTGCGAAGGTCATTTTATCTGTTGTTGTGCATTTTGGATGGTCTCTTAGAAAAGTGGATATCAACAATGCTTTTCTAAATGGAATTCTAGATGAAGAGGTATTTACCAATCAACCTATTGGGTTTGTTAACTCTCAATTTCCTAATCATGTGTGCAAATTACATAAAGCATTATATGGTTTAAGACTGGCACCAAGGGCATGATTCGATAAGCTGCGTACTATTCTTATCTCTTGGAGCTTTTATAACTCTCATGATGATAATTCTCTGGTTGTATTTCGTAATTCTTCTCATGTACTGTATATCTTTGTGTATGTTGATGATATCATTGTAATTGGGTCTAGCAATACTCTTATTCAATCATTCATTTCTCGATTGAATAATAGTTTTGCTCCTAAGAATATTGGGGAGTTGAGTCTATTTTTGGGGATGAAAGCTCGCAGAGATAAGGAGGGTTTGTTTTTGACACAATTAGCTTATGTCCATGAACAGCTAAAAAGGGGTGGCATGACTACTGGCAAGTGCATTGGCACTCTTTTTTCAGTAAGCAAACCTCTCTATGCAGATGGTGGTCCTTTTTCTATGACACCACTCTGTATAGAAGTTTACTTAAAGGTTTACAATATTTGGTCAATACTCGATTAAAAATTTTCTTTATTATGAATCGCTTAAGTTAATACCAGCAGTCTCCTATAGCGACTCATTGTCATCTCTTAAAAAGAGTTTTGAGGTATTTGAAAGGCATAGATGATATGGTATATATTTTAAACTCAGTTCACATTTGTTTGTTATTGATTTTTATGATGCTGACTGGGCAGCCTCCCCAGATGATAGGCGGTCTATGGCTGGTTACAATGTATTTTTGGTTCCAAATTTAATTGCGTAGTGGTATAAGAAGCAAACTGTAGTTGCATGGTCTAGTACTGAGTTTGAATACCAGGCTTTGGCCCAGCTCACTACGGAGATTTCTTGGTTACCTTCTTTGTTGCAAGATGGTGATTGCTCCTCTAACCATTTGGTGTGATAATATGAGTGTTACAACGTTAGCTAGAAATCCAGTTTATCATTCTAAGACGAAGCATAATGAGATTGACATACACTTTGTCCAAGACAAAGTGTTATCAGGCCAGCTGAATTTTCATCATGTCCCTTCCGCATATCAGATTGCGGATGTCTTCACGAAGCCATTTACGTTTTCCAGATTTTTGTTTCTTCGAGACAAACTTGGTGTAATTTCTTTTCCCCAACGTTTGAGGGGGGATACTAGTATTAATCATTAGTGTGTTTAGTTACATGTAATTTATCGTGATGATGTATGCATGAAAATACGGACTGGCTGTGATGATGTAAAGCCATCCAATAGTTGTAATTCTCTCATTACTTAATATATCAACAAAGATACGAGAAAACGATGATACGAGAAATCTAAGTACCAACTTAGCTTCTCTTCTCATTCTCTCATTTTCTCTCTCGAGCGTAACCTAGTTAGGGTTTTGTCATCTGTCCTTAAAGAGTTGAAATGGCGACTGGACATAAGATCTCTATTGACTGGGACAGATCTGAGGAGAAAAGGTGGTAGATTTTTTAAGAGGGTATGAGGCTCTGACCTTACCATAAGATGTGTAGAATGTGTGCTCTTCTGTTTCCACTATATACGCTTACCTGACCCCGCCCCATCAATACCATTCCCTCCCTTCTTTTCTCCAAATTCATATATGAACGTCCTATGTACCACACAAACTTAACAAGCTGCAATTAATGGCGGACCACCACCACCACATCAACAACAAAACTCCCCCATCGCCTCTGTGATAAAGCCACATAAGCACAGGCCCACGAAGCAAATTAGAAAGCCCTAGCAAAAATTGCCGCTACCCAACCCAGTCACCTCCAAGGACCATTATCTCCTGCAACGAGTGCAACCTTCCTGAAAACATGCTACTTGATACTTTGCACTTGTATTAGAGAATTTGATAAATAACCTTACAACCAACCAATTTGAGGAAAATATTTGTCGCATATGTCACGAGTTCGTTTTCAATTTGGTGAAATGAATTGAAGGGCCGTCTCATCATTTCCTTATTAGTTGAGGATTGACTAACTAACGATGAGGTTAGGCGCCACTTAGTTTAATCCATAATTTGTGTGATTAACTAATCTGTTGCATTGACTAATCATGTGAATCGGACAACAGGTTACATCTAATCCAATGGATTAGCTAAGAAATCATGCAAATCGAACAAGCCATATACTACATTACATAAAAATGAAGGAAAAAGATCCCCCCTAACATCTTCCATAAGTATGGTGTGCACTCTATTAACGGTAAAGATGGTGATGAAGAGAATATTCTTCAAAAGAAGGAAAATATGGACAAATAGCCTTGCCATGTATGGTGTAATTCAAATTTCAATAAAAAAAAGGCAAGTGTAAGTTAGTAATCATGCCTCATATGGTAATATGAAGTAATTCAACCAATCAAGGCCAAGATGGAAAGTACACAATCAAGATCAATTATGGTTCAGATTCTCATCATTTCTTTTAAGGAAACATTGACCTTATTGAAGAGCAACTATCAAGAATGTTGCCTTTTATATAATTATATGGTGTATATAAATATGTAGCTTGCTATTGTAAAATCATCTCAAGAAATAGATTCAAGCTCAAGTTACGTATTCATTCTAATTTTTATCTTGGTATTAGAGCATCGCTTGTTTTCAGGATCATGAGTACGCTCAATCTATCTCTCAATGTGGGTAATTTCATCACTCTGAAACTTGTTTCTACTAACTACCTTTTTGGCATGAACAGGCTTTAGCGTTGGCTAAAAGTTAAGATTTGGTAGGTTATCTCACAAGTAAATAATCGACTCCTCCCAAATTAGACATTTCAGACTAGAACACATCAGATCCAGAGCAAAGCACATCAAAACTAACTGATGCTTTCATTGCATGGTGAAAATCTGATCGTCAACTCGTGGGTGGCTTATATGGACACTTTCTGAGGAAGCGATTGGACTTATAGTTGGCTCAAAAACTGCGCAATCAGTTTGGGAAACTCTTAAGAATGCCTACGTAAGATTCATAAGAACGAGAGTTCACACTCAAGCAACAACTAACATATCTTTGCAAAGATGAAGATGAATCCATTGGTAATCATATTTTTCTTTTCAAAAGATTACGTGACAGCCTTACAGTCATAGGCACACCAATGTCAGATAAAGAAAATGTATTTTGCCTCCTTACTAGTCTTGGTCCTCAATATGAGACCTTCACAACTACTCTAAGTTGGTATCTCAACTCCAAATTTTAGATCAACGACGTAGTTGGTTCTCTAACAGCACATATGTTGTAACTCACCATATTTCTCTTCAATTGACCTTTTATGGCCAACATCAGATAACACAAAAGTTCTATGTTAACAACCATTTTACTTCCACAGGGTGTGGTTTCAAAGCACAAAAACCAAGACATTTCAATAAGGAAAAATCAAACAACTATCCTATCGACAACAAACAGTGTCAACCTCCACCACCCGGGGAACGTCGAATGACTTTTGCTGAAAGGGACTTATATCGAGAAGAACATTGCCGGTATTATGGAACAAAGGGTCATATTGCAAAAATATGTTGGTGGATTCCAAAGAAACCTACCCAACCAAGTAAAATTCCAACGGCGCTTGCAGCTCTTACCTTGGACAACTCTGTAGTAGATACCGAATGGACATCTGACACTGGTGCATCAAATCATATGATAGGTAATCAAGGTATGTTAACTAATTTGTGCAAATATGGCGAATCTAATTCGATTATTATTGGAGATGGATCATCTATGCCCATCACAGGTATTGGTGATACTTATCTAAATCACAAAGGCACTTCCTTACCACTTCAAAATACACTTTTAGTACCTAATTTAACAAAAAATTTATTATCTATTAGTCAACTTACTACTCAATTTCCTGTAAATTGTGAATTTTCTAACAGTGATTTTTTTTAAGGAATGAACGACGAGACAACCCATTATCACAGGGAAGCATAAGGGTGACCTTTATGTTCTCTCCAATTCACCTAAATTACATTTTTCCTCTCATTTCAAATCTGGTTCAACAGAAGTTTGGCACCAATGTTTAGGACATCCTCAATTATCTACATCACAATTTTTAAAAATAAAGGGAATATTGATGTTATTGGAAGCATTAAGCCTAAACATCTTTGTGATAGTTGTATGTTAGGAAAGATTAGTAAATTTCTTTTTTCTTCTTCTGAAAATCCTAGCACTAGTATATTTGATAAAATTCATTGTGATTTGTGAGGCCCGACACCTATTCAATCGATTTGTAAATTTAAGTATTATAGTAGATGATTTTTCTAAATATACTTGGATTATTCCTTTACAATATAAATCTAACTTTGTTGTTGCATATCTATCATTTGAAAAATATATTGACAGACAATTTAGCAAAAAAATTAAGATTTTTCACTACGATATTGGTGGTGAGTTTCTAAATTCAAGATTATTTTCTCATTTTAGTTTATCTGACAAAATTCATCAAGTCTTTTGTCCACATACTCCTAAACAAACAGGTAGGGTAGAACGACGTCATAGAAATTGGGCATGACAATGTTTTTTCATAGTAGTGTGTTGGGTTTTGGGGTTCATACACAACGAAAAATTCAAAAAAAAATTGAAAAACCCCAACATGATCGAAAATAAGTTCCATTAAATTAGATCTACAAAAGTAAACCATACCTTAATTCGTGATTTTCTTCTCTGATTGTTCGATTTCCAATATGTTCAAGTGCATGTCCTCTATCAGAAACCTACGCACGAATGGTTACCACAATTTGGAGTGCTAGCCCCAAGAGAGATAGAAAATATTTTTCTTTCTCTCCTAAAATCCAGAGAACTCGAAAATAGCAAAAACAAAAATCTTGTTTCGTTTTAGGGTTGCAACCTCCATTTATATGTGTAGATAAGCTTACTTAAAAAATCTATTCGTAATACAACTATCGTATCTAGGCAACTCAAGCAAATTATACATACGCCCATATTACTAAGTTATCATACAACAAATCGTAAGGGCTTTTATGTCATGAATTTTATCATATAAAATTCATTACTCTGGACCAATAAAAATTGCATAAATCCATTCTTTATGTGCGACTCAATATGTTAATGGGACGTTGGCACTGAACCAAAATTATTTTGGTACACAAGTCATAAGCAGTCTCTAGCAAGACATTATAACTACCTAAATAGCATGAATATCGAATCGATACAACCTAATGAATAACATATATCATATCCTTTTGTCGTGTGATATCCTTTGATTAAACATAAGGCATGAAAAGTCACCCTTAATATTCAATTGTACTAGCATGATCTTTCGATATATTGGAAAATTCAAATGACATTGATTATATCAATTCACTTGGACTTAGCCATTTAACAGTCTAACATATCAAGGGATCCACTGATATCTCTCTATATAAGATGGACAAATTCTATCTTGATTAGACACCTTCACATATTATTCGCCTAGTAACCAATCACAATCTTTATAATCACCGGGTTAAAGACAATGTTTGATTGTGTCAAATTAACATGCTCCTAATATTGAATTCTATGGTAATCTCAAGTCGAATGACTAAATGATATATCTATCATGAGTATCACATATGACTTAATCCATGCGTTCTCATAGCAGGTCAGTCCAGTACCTTGTTCCCTAACAAGTACTCATGATCTTGATTCGTATCCCTATACGCATGATCATCACATGACCATCAATCAAGATTTACACTAGTCTTAACTCATTATAGTTCCTAGTATAATGACCGATTAGGGGCATTTAGGATATTTCAATAAATACCCATGGATCTTCTTATGAGGTAAACATGCAATCACTTATAAAAAAACTGCAAACGAAAACCTTTATTTTATTAACTAAAATTATAAGATAAACAATGTTTATAGATTGACCTAGGGCACATGCCCCATCATGGTGCCCCCTTAAGTATTTGGGTTGAAGCTTTTAGTACAGCACTGTATCTTTTGAATCGACTCCCATCTTCAACACTTAATTTTGATACTCCATATTTTATTTTGCATGGAAATCTTCCCATTTAGTCTTTGCTTCGTATTTTTGGTTGCAAATGTTTTCCATACACTTGGGACATACGGCGTCACAAATTTGATTCAAAAACTATTCCATGTGTATTTGTTGGATATAGTAATCATTATAAATGATACAAATGCTTTCATTCACCTAGTAAAAAAACTTTTATTTCTGGGCATGTAGTTTGATGAGTTATTTTTTCCATGTAAAGTTAATTGGTCTACTTGTATTTCTCCTAATACAAATCATGTTATTAACATTTTTTATTCTTGGTTGCCTTATACTAATGATAATACTAATACAGGTGCATTTTTCTCAACTCCATTTTGTTCAAGTCCCTAATTACCATGTCATGTTATAGGTCTGTCACAAATTGAGCCCCAAAACCACTTAGACGTGTCACCCATTCCTAACCCCTCAGCTTTACTCCCAACCCAATTTATAGTGACTGCACAAATTGACATACAATCTGAAAACATGAGTCCAATTCATGTTGATGATTCACCTTCCCCTCCACTTCTAGTTCTGCACCTGTTTTAGATTTTATAGACCTACATACATCTTCTCAGGAAGTTATTTCATCTCATTCTAATGTTCATGATGAAGTCATCCCATCTCACTTTAATGTTCATGAAGTATCACAGGTTCTTGCACAATCTAATCACCCAATGGTTAACAGCTCACAACTTGGTGTGGTTAAACCAAACCCTAAATATGCTATGATTACCACAACTCATAATATCCCTCGTGAACCTCGAAATATTCGAGCGGCGATAAGCCATCCAGGTTGGAAAGCTACCATAATTGATGAACTTACAACTTTGCAACAAAAATTAGACATAGGAACTTGTTCCATGAACATCTAATATGCATGTTATTGGTCAAAATGGGTGTTTAAATTAAAACTCAAAGTTGATGGCTTTCTAAACCGATTCAAGGCCTGTTTAGTTGCCAAAGGTTATAATCAAAATGATGGAGAGGACTATATTGAAACTTTATCTCCGGTCATTAAACCTGAAACCATACGTATGGTTATTATTGTTGCTCTTGCAAAGCAATGGCCCATACATCAATTAGATTTCAAGAATGTTTTCTTACGTGGTATAATCTCAGAAGATATTCATGGAACAACTACCAAGAACGCTTAATCCATTGTATCCCAAACATGTTTGTAAACTCAAATGAGCCTTTTATGGACTAGAACAAGCACCTCATCCTTGGTTCGACCACTTCAGTTCTTTTCTTCTTAATTATGGCTTCTTTTGCAGTTTAGCTGACCCTTTTTATTTATTTTGCATTCTGATTATGGCTCATTAATATTACTCCTTTATGTAGATGATATGCTTCTTACAGGTTCAACAGTTGTTATTGTTAATTTATTTATTCAAACTCTTAGTAATGAGTTTGCAATGAAAGATTTGGGGCATATATATCATTTTCTTAGCATTGAAGTCTTCACAACAAGTGATGGACTTCATTTATCACAATCACATTATGCACTTACTGTATAGGAAAAGTCAAATGGTTGATTGCAAACCTATGAACACCCTTATAGAGTCCAGACTTGATCCCATAAATAATAATACACAGTAAAAGATCAAAGCTATTTTAAAGCATTGTTTGAGCTTTACAATATCTCACCTTTACTCGTCCAGATCTTTCCTATAATGTTAATTATGTTTCTCAATTTATGCATGCTCTAGCTTTAGGTCATTGAAAACTGGTTCGACGTATCCTCCAATACGTCAAATGAACTATTAAATTGGGTTTATATTTCACTTCTAATACTACACTAAATTTGTGTGCTTTTTTAGATGCTAACCGGGCAGGTTGTCCCTCAACTAGACGTTCCACCATTGGATATTGCACTTTTTCTTAGTGTGCGAGGAAACAACAAATAGTCTCACGTTCTAGTACTGAAACAGAATATAGTGTTATGGCTCATACAATTGCAGAATTAACTTGGTTATGTAATTGCCCAAATTAATTAAACTAGGATTTAGCATAAATCTCGGGGATTAACAGTCGTAATTCGGGCATTACGTGGATAACTCGGTTGGCTCAGACACGAGAATCGAGGAAATATGTTATTTATGGATGATAGTTGTGTATATTTGGTGTTTAAAAATATTATTATATATCTAACCACATGTGTGTACGTTGCTATCGAGCGAGTTAGTGTGACGGGTGTTCGCATCGAAAGGCGTGTCAACGCGGGTATTGAATAGGTGAAATACGGGTACACCAGGAAAACTCAACAAACTTACATAAATATGGCTAAGTTATTAAATTGAAATGGGTAATGTAACCATATGCTAATTAAATTAAATTAAATTTGAACAATAGGCTATGATGTACCTCGAAATGCGTGTCGACACGCGAGGCACCAGATACAGGTAGCCGAAGGTTAGTAGGACCATGAGTTGGTTAAATTTGATAAATGAAACACTAACCATATGGTTTTAAATAATGTAATGTGACATCATTTAAATAAGATAAGTCTATAGTTGCATTGAATAAAAGTGACCTTGCGATGGATATCTAGATCATCATATTGAGTTACTCTAGGAAGGGAGTGTGCTATTGGAGTCATCAAGAGGTGTAGGGCAACATGCTTATGAACCACAAGATAATTCTCGAGATACGTATGGACACTTGATCAAGGTAAAACATATATATATATATATATATATAGGAGATAGTGGGATGTTTGATCAAACCACTCATATAACTCATGCGATTTGAGAAATCCAGTGAAGAGAATAGGCTTTGAAGCTGGAGATTCATCACTTTAGATGCCAAATCAGGGGAGCAAACCAAGGAAATCACTTTCCTCATCTTCAACACTTTCCAATAAACCCATTTTTTACATGTTTAGTGAAATTCGAGTTTAATGATGAGATCTCTGATTTGTGGTGTAAATGTGATGAATTGCATGTTGTTAGATCATATATATAGAGAGATGATCACTGGTTTAGCTAGATTTGATGATTTTGATGAAATTGGAAAGTTGTGATAAATGCATGAATTTGGAGAAATTGAAGTAATTTGATGTTTTGGAATGATTTGATTGTTATATTGAAGTTATTTGGATGAGGATAGGGTATAATCTAGGTTATGGTAGCTAATTGAGAGGGTTAGGACATAATTCTCGACTTGAGAATTCTGTCACAGAGGACCGATAACACGCTAATCGTTCTGGGTTTCCTATTGTTCTTCAGGATGAAAGACAATAGCGCGCTACATCATTCATTTAGCGTGCTACCTTTACATAGCGCGCTACACAAAGTTTATAGCGCCCTAACTACAGATCAAAAATGGAAATTAAAGGCTGTTTTGGTATTTTTCCACTTAATATATGTCTGAACACTAGGAAATAACCTAAACTAATAAAATTGGACTTTAGGGATTAGGAGATCCTAGCTCGGTGCCGGGAAGCTTCGCGGGTCGGGTACAAGAGTCCGAGGAGGTCGATAGCGTTTTGAGGTTTGTAAAACCCACATGACCGTCACTTGAGTATTTATTTACTTTCATTATTGTTTTACTCTATTTCCTGGTCCTATTCCTTATTTACTCAGTTATCTATATATGCGTCATTGTCTGGACGGTTGGTTGAGTTTACTCCCACCGAATATTCAGTTGTGTGTCTATGCATTCTAGACCATAACATGTGTATCAAGAGTCCTCGGTGGATAATGACCCGAGCTACTTTGTCGATACATGTGTCAGTGCGTCGTGGGTCTACGCAGGCCACCGAGAGGGATCAGGTGATGGGCTAATTGGGTGCGCCCACTAGTGGGATCCTGGGGAAGGTATCTGAAGTATGGTCTAGTGTGACTGGAATATACACACACATTTGTGCTTTATTGTTAGTTACGCATGCGATGATCCATTTATAATTGCATGTTTACATTCCGCATGTTTATTTAAAAGTATTTCTTGGAATTCCTTTACTTTATCGTATGAATGCTCAGTGAATTTCCTTGGGATTTTACTTATTGGACTCGTCATCTATTTTGTTGTGATGGCTGAGTGTAGATCCTTCTACGATTAAGGGAAAGAGGATCATTGGCAACTATCTCTGAGCTCGCCCTCTGTTCGGCACACTACTCGTAGGTGTTTATTTTGTCATTTTTCTATATATATGTTTTTGGGTTTATGGGAGACTGGTAAGACATGTGTACTTACATATATTCACTTTTGTCGCCTTATGTATACAATGTACTATTCTGGGTTTTCCATTGTAGGAGTTATGCTATATAAAACTTCAGAGTTAATGAAAATACATGTTAATGTTACTTTAAGACTTCCGTTGTAAAATACAAAATTTCTAATCGCAACTCTGTAATACACAAACCACTAGCATGGTTAGGACTTACATAAGCTACAAACAGTTGAACATATGAACCAAGTTAGTAATACATATGTGGACACGATTATCGAGACATTAGATTGATGGGCAGGTGTTGGACACGTGTAGTTGGGCCAGCTAGCAAGGAATACACGGAGACACGTCACCCCGGAGCGGCGGGGCCGCCACAGTTGTCTTTCATCATGAAAGATTTGCAAGTCCCAATTCATTCTCCTCCCATTCTATATTGTGATAATCTCAGCGCTCTACATTTAACCGTGAACCCAGTTCTTCATGCCCGCAATAAACACATCGAATTGGACTACATTAGGTTCGTGAAAGAGTCGCTCTTGGGTTACTTACAACTAACCACATTCCCTTTGCCGAGCAAGTTGCTGATATTTTTACAAAGCTAATATCTAAATATGCTCTTCATTATTTTCAAAACAAACTCTATCTCCTACCCCGATAGAGTTTGCAGGAGGGTATTAACGGTAAAGATCGTGATGAAGAGAATATTATTCAAAAGAAGGAAAGTATAGACAAATAGTCTTGCCTTGTATGGTGCAATTCAAATTTCAATCAAAAGAAAGTATGAGTTAGTAATCACGCCTCATATGGTAATATGGAGTAATTTAATCAATCAAGACCAAGATGGAAAGTACATAATCAAGATCACTTATGGTCTAAATTCTCATCATTTCTTTTAAGGAAATAGTGGCCTTATTGAAGAGCAACAATCAGCATGTTACCTTTTATGTAATTATATGGTGTATATAAATATGTAGCTTGCTATTGTAAAATCATCTCAAGAAATATATTCAAACTCAAGTTCTTTATTCATTCTAATTTTTATCTGACTCCTGCTGGAACCTGATTGATAGTGTGATGTCCAATCATAATTCCTCCCATAGCTAGCCATCAAAAATTTGTTGCTCTACATGTATCCTCCCCATGGATATGTTGAATTCGAACTTCCCAAGGTCCATTAATGAATTGTAAAATAGGAGTTAACAAACTCCAGTGCTTGTTGGTTATCACCTTCCCAATGATTATGCTCTACACCACACCTTGATTGTCAATCTGGAGCACCACTCTTCGGTATCCGTTAAGCAATGCCACCATGTTCAACAACCTACCAAAGCAAAATTTTACTACTCCATTTTATTAATTTCACCATACATTAATTAATTGCAAATTATTAAAGTCACATCTTCATTTATATGAAAATAATTGTTGGGCAGTAAAAGGAAAGTTTTATAGGAAAATTTTACTGCTTCATTTATAAGTTCCAACTAAGTTAAAAAGAAAATTTTATAGGACCGCAATTAGGCCAGCTATGCTATATGGAAGTGAATGTTGTGCAGCAAAGCAACAACAATTACATAAAATGAACATAACAGAAATGAGGATGCTTAGGTGGATGTGTGGTAAAACTCGTAAAGATAGAATAAGAAATATAGAAATTCAAAGACAAGTAGGAGGAGCACCAATTGATACAAAGATTAGAGAAGGGTGGTTGCGGTGGTTTGGTCACCTGCAAAGACGACCTACAAATGCTCCCACTAGAAAACTTGACTCAATAGAAACTGTAAAAATTCGACGAGGTAGGGGTAGACCAAAATTAACATGGGATGCATTAATTAGGAGGGATTTGAATGGTCTGGAAAGCTCACCATCAATTGCACTTAATTGAGTACAATGGAAAAGTTTGATCCATGTAGCCGACCCCAATTAAGTTGGGACGGAGGCGTTGTTGTTGTTGTTGTATATTCTCAAAAAAGTCACATCTTCAAAGCAAACTTTTACTGCTCCATTTTATTAATAGCATACTTGGTCACAATCCACTAATCAGTTCAATACATAATACGGGTGATAACAAAAGAGTCCCTTTCTCACTTGAAATGGAAAACCAACTCCCTAAAATCCAAGACGGGTTGCAGACATGGGCTTAACAATTCGATTTGGATCTGACTCCAGAGCCACGACCAACTCAGGCCACAGTATCGTGAACACCACCCATGACCTATCTCACACTCCACTCAATTGAGGATTCATGTACCCTGCACCTAGCTGTGGCGCCGTGGTGTACACTGACCCAAAAACAGGTCTACCGAACCCGAAGTCCAACTCATTCACCATTAACCGACGGGCATCCGACAACACAATCTTCGGCCCTCCAAGCCCAAGTAGTACCTTAGCTAAAAACATGCCTGGCCTGTGAAACTTTATCCAGTCAAGTAAGTCCAAAAAGTGAGCTTCGTTAGATGCCTCTGCAATAGCATTGTGAAGCATGCTGACCACACTTGAGATCCTCGAGTGATTAACTTCTTGTATGCTCGCCTCCCCAACTGCCATGCTTAACATATTTTCAAACATATTGGGGACCTTGTAGGATGTCATTCTTCAACGTCTGTCCACTAACCACGCCATTTTACAACAACAGTTAGATTTTTCCTTCATTAACCCTGCTAATATCTTCCATAGATTAATGGAGTAGGCTTCAATTTTTGTCGTTATACGTCCGTCTTGGCTGGCTTGCACTTGGAGATGGTCAATGTCTGATGTTTCTACAAAGTAAAATCGCTTCACCGAGATGTCGTAATTACCCTTATTCGAGGGCATGACATTGAGGAGATCTTCCATGATGTACTTGCTAAAGGTGAGATCGAGGGATGGACTGAGCTTGAGAGGTGATCTAGGCTTGAAAACTGATCTATGGTGATCAGGGTACCTTGAGAGCAGCCTCATCCGCGTAATCTCCGACCAATGCGTGGTCAGTGTTCCAAGCTATGAAGAAGCCTTCACAGGTGTAGCTTGTGACTTGCAGTCTTAAGGGCATGTCCTGCAAGGGTGGTACTAGGTTGTTCTGCAGAGACTTAGACGGGTCATAGTAATCAAGGCCGGCTAAATCAATGTAGGCGCGTGCTACAGTGACCTCTGCGCCTTCATTGACGTAGAGGATCTTTGGCTCGCCCGTTAAGGGGTTTGTAAGTAAACGATCAGCGAGCAAAGGATAGTGGTTGAAAGTTTCAGCAAGACAACTTAGGATCTTGGTGAGCACAGATGAGAAGTCACCAACATGTGGCTTTGGATAGGCGTAGAAGACGGTGACGGAGCCGCGACCGCCAAGAAGATCGAAGTCGGAAAGAGGTTGTTGAGTGTGGTGAGGACCTAGGGAGGGTTCCTTAACTACGTGCTTTTGTAGTAAGTATTGTTCTTACTTTGTTCCTGTGTTGTGCATATTGTTTTGTTACTATTTTTCTTTTTACTGTGACTGTTGTAATTGTTTGTGTGAGAGTTATATAACTTGAGCTCACGTGCTTGTGTGACCCAAGTGAGTGTTGAGAGCTTAGACACATACACCACTATATAAGGTGAAACAAGTGTGTCATGTAAATCAATTTTTTGGTGATGAATAAAAAACCTGTTTTGCTTTGATGATTGTTCATGGTATCAGAGCAGTGTGAGCTCGATCCAAACCCTAGGTTTCTTCTTTGTTGTTTTTTGATCTGTGATTCAGATCTACAAATTGTGAGCTCTAATTTGAGCTTATGAGATGTGTGAGGTTTGTGTATCAGATCTGTAGATCTGTGATTCAGATCTGAGAAGCGAACTCAAGATTTTGAGTTTTATGGAGCTGTGTAAGGTGTTTTCCTCACTTTGATCTCGAAGATTTCTGGTTTTCATCTTGTTTGCAGTCTTGACTATGGCGGTCACACATGCAGCTGCAAATCGACAAGTTACTATACCTAATGTTCCGAATACACAGTCTTATAGTGTTGAAGGTTCATTATACTTGTCAAATTCGGATCATCCAGGTATGGTTCTGGTTACTAATCCACTTACGAATCTTAACTATCTTTCATGGAGTCGAGCAATGTGTATTGCTTTGGGAGCTAAAATGAAGCTCGGTTTTGTTGATGGAACTTGTACAAAACCACCTAATGAGGATCATCAAGACTTTGATCGTTGGTGTAAGGTTGATTTCATGGTAATTTCATGGATTCTTAACTCCTCTCCAAGGAGATTGTTGAGGCTTTCTTATACTCTTCGTCCGCACATGCTTTGTGGCTGGATCTT
Organism: Stephania cephalantha; assembly: GCA_039657325.1. NCBI lineage: Eukaryota > Viridiplantae > Streptophyta > Magnoliopsida > Ranunculales > Menispermaceae > Stephania > Stephania cephalantha. The sequence goes on from CM077569.1 coordinate 33,992,888, forward strand.
AAAGAGAGGTATGGAGAGTGCAATGGACCTCTTCTCTATCAGTTGAAATGAGAAATTTGTTCAATAACTCAAGGAGAGTTGTCAATAGCAAAATATTATACAAAATTGAAGAAGTTATGGGATGAACTTGCATGTTTAGCTCCAATTCCTCATTGTGATTGTGGAAATCATACCAAAATAATGGAATTAGAGTCTAATGATCGATTGATACAGTTTCTCATGGGACTAAATGACTGCTTTGATCATGTTCGTAATCAGATCTTGGTCATGGATCCATTGCCGAGTGTTAATAAAGCATATTCTATGATTCAGCGAGTGGAGAAACAAAGACTTATTCATATCAATTTTGGTTTAGAAATGGAGAGTGTGATTATGGTGAAAAATCCTACTCACCGTAGTAGTGGTTCTGGTACTGGTTTCCAGAGTGGTTCTGGTTTTGGTAATCAGTCTACTACCAATTTTGTTGGAAGGAACAACTCACGAAGGTTTGTAAACAAGGATGAACTCTTTTGTGATCAGTGTAAGGCTAAACGCCATACAAAAGAGAATTGTTTCAAGTTACATGGTTATCCGGATTGGTTTAAAAACCAGAGGATCAATGGTGACAAGAAAACAGTTCTTGAAGCTAACAAGAATCTGGTGAATATGTTGGAATCCCCTGTGTATGTCGATGATGCAGTATCTCCTACTTTTGAGGTTAATATGGCTGCAATGATTCAACAAGGAATTGAATGATATATGAAAGGAAAATTTGTTGCTGGTGTTGAAGGCTCATCACAGATTAACATGGCTCACATTTCAGACTTTGCAGGTAGTTTTTTATCACCAAATTCATGTGCTCATGTTTATCTTACGCATGGTTCTTGGATAATCGACACTGGAGCTTCAAATCATATGTGTTCTGATCATTCGTTGTTTACCTCTTCTCACATTCCTTCACAGCCTACACCTGTTTATCTACCATATGGAACTGTAAAATATGTTGAGTCCATTGGTCAAATTTCTCTTACACCTAGATTGACATTGCATAATTGTCTTCATGTTCCTTCTTTCAAATACAACCTTCTTTTTGTCTGTAAACTTACAGCTTCCGCTCATATTAAGTTTGTTTTTCATCTAATGTTTTTTTGATACAGGATATTGAGTCTGCTCAAATCCTATGAGTTGGGAAGGTATTAGGAGGATTATACATTTTAGATCAACAATCATTCAACCAAGAGGTTCTTCAATCTTTTACTTCTGATTTTATTGCGGTTGTTTCTGATTTTGTTTCTTGTAATAATGTTTTTTCTTGGCATCATAGATTGGGTCATCCCTCTCCAGTTGTTGCTCAACATTTACCTTCTTTGTTTCCTATTTCTTCAAATAAAAATGATTTACCTGGTGATGTATGTCATCTTTCTAAACAGTGTCGTTTACCTTTTATGTTGAGTTCTATTAAAAGTTCTGCTCATTTTCAATTGTTACATATGGATTTGTGGGGGCCTTATAAACAGCAATCTATGCAGGGCACACATTATTTTTTGACCATTGTGGATGATTTTAGTAGATTTACGTGGACCTATTTGTTACAATGTAAATCCACTATTGTATCCATTATTACCAGTTTTCTTCGATTTGTTCAAACATATTTTAATAAATTTGTTCAATTTATCAGAACTGATATTGGAACGGAATTTGTTAATCATCAGTGTACTCAATTGTTTTCTCAGTTTGGTATTGTTCACCAACGATCTACTCCTTATACTCCTCAACAAAATTGTGTTGTAGAGAGAAAGCATATGCATTAACTTCAAGTTTCCCGAGCCTTGATGTTTCAATCTGGTTTGCCTAAAAAGTTTTGGGGTGATTCTATTCTCGCTTCTACTTTTTTGATCAATAGGTTGCCTTCTTCTTTGCTTCATCGGAAGTGTCCTTATCAAGTTTTATTTGACAAGACTCCTGATTATAATTTTCTCAAAACCTTTGGTTGCTTGTGTTTTGCTGCAAATACACTTCCATCCAAGGACAAATTTGATGCTAAAATCCTTCAAATCTGTTTTCTTGGGTTACTCTCCTGGACAAAAGGCCTATAAACTCTTCAGTCTTTCCACAAATTCTGTATTTGTTTCTTGAGATGTAGTTTTTTATGAAAGTATTTTTCCTTTTCATTATGTTCCTTCTTCTCCTGTTACACCCGTTTTACCTGTTTCTTCTTTTGATGAATCTGATCATATTTCTTCTTCTTCTCCTGGTGATTCTTCTATTTTCGCTTCTCCTCTAGTTGATTCTGTTTCTGTTTCACCTCGACGAAGTACTAGATTGAAACATCCACCTAGTTGGTTGAATGATTTTGTAACTTGTCATGTTGGTTCTTCTAATATTTTTCCTTCTTCCTCTTTAACCACTATTTCTTCTACCCAACCACCTACTTTTCATTTTCTTATTTCTTCTTTTATGAGTGATCGTTACAAAAAAAAATTTAGCTGATGTTTCTTTTATCAAAGAACTATCATCATTTAAGCATGCTCAACATGATCCTCATTGGATTGATGTCATGACTAATGAGTTGAATGCATTAGAATCCAATGATACTTGGGAGCTCACTTCTTTGCCTCCTGATAAGAAGGCAATTGGCTCCAAATGGGTTTATAAAGTGAAATGTAACCCTGATGGTTCCCTAGATAAATACAAGGCTAGGCTTGTGGCAAAAGGTTACCATTAAATTGAAGGGGTGGACTTTATTGATAGTTTTTCTCCTGTTGCAAAAATTGTTACTTTGAGAATGCTATTGGCCTTAGCTGCTGCTAAGTCCTGGTCTATACATCAGCTTGATGTGAATTGATGTGAATAATGCATTTTTGCATGGTCACATTGATGAGGATTTGTATATGCAGCCCCCTGAGGGGTATACAAAGGCTTTACCCGGTCAAGTATGCAAATTGAAAAGGTCTCTTTATGGCCTGAAGCAAGCTTCCAGACAGTGGAACATTGAGTTTACTTCCAAACTGCATCACTTTGGTTTTACTCAGTCCCCACATGATCCTTGCTTGTTTCTTTTTTCCAAAGGCACTGTTTTTCTTACTTTATTGGTCTATGTTGATGATGTTCTTCTTACTGGATCCTCTCTTAAGGATATGCTTTTGGTGAAGGATTTTTTACATACCCAGTTTACTATTAAAGATCTTGGCCAGGCTCATTATTTCCTTGGTGTGGAACTGGCTAGATCTGATGCTGGTCTTTATCTGAATCAAAGAAAATATGTTTTGGATTTACTTTCTGATACTGGACTTACTGATTGTAAGTTCACTGCTACTCCCCTTCCCATGGATGTTAAGTTTGATCTTGATTCTCCTCTCTTCCGTGATGCTGATCAGTATCGTCGGTTGATTGGACGTTTACTGTATCTGGGTTTTACCAGACCAGACATTTCTTATGCCACTCAACAGCTCAATCAATTTGTTCAAGCACCTACTGAATCACATTGGTCTTTAGCTTTACATGTGTTACGTTACTTAAAAGGTTATCCTTCCAAAGGGCTATTTTATCTTGTTCAGGATGATTATCTTTCTGTTGTTGGTTTTTGTGATGCTGATTGGGCTTCCCGCCCTTTCTCTCGGCGATCTTTGACTGGGTATTGTGTGTTCCTTGGGAATGCTCTCATTTCTTGGAAGACCAAGAAGCAGTCTACTGATCTCTCGTTCCTCTGCCGAAGCCGAGTATCGTAGTCTCTCTACAACTGTTTGTGAACTTTAGTGGATTACTTATCTTTTATCTGATCTTCATGTTTCTGTTAATCTACCTCTTCCTTTGTGGTGTGATAACCAGGTTGCTCTTCATATTACTGCCAATCCTGTCTTTCATGAGCGTACAAAACATCTTGATATAGACTGCCATTTGGTCCGTGAGAAGTTCAAGGCTGGTTTTGTTACTCCACAATATGTTTCCTCGAAGAACCAGTTAGCTGATTTGTTCACCAAGAGTCTTGTTGCTGCTCAGTTTTCTTTTTTGCTCTCCAAGATGAATCTCTGTGATTGGCATCAACTGGCTTCATCTTGAGGGGGGGATGTATTAAGTATTGTTCTTTACTTTGTTCCTGTGTTGTACATATTGTTTTGTTACTGCTTTTCTTTTTACTGTTACTGTTGTAATTGTTTGTGTGTGAGTTAGATAACTTGAGCTCACGTGCTTGTGTGACCCAAGTGAGTGTTGAGAGCTTAGACACATACACCACTATATAAAGTTAAACAAGTGTGTCATGTAAATCAATTTTTTGGTGATGAATAAAAAACCTATTTTGCTTTGATGATTGTTCAGCTTTGTTATGAAATCTACGTTAAAGTCGTTATTCGTAGTAGTGGCCATAGTTGATGAGGAAACTATGAAACATGTATAACTTATATAGATTTCACTTGAAGAAAGCTAAATCTTCATCAATTGTTAATGGTATTTTTGACACACTTAAGTCGCACCAATTTGAAAACTGTCCAATTCATTTTGCTCGATCGAGATTAGTTTGCAAGCTACATTATATCTTGATGAAAATCGCATAAGCGTCAAAAAGATTGTGTTAACAATGCAACTGACGTGTCATCGCTTTTGTATTTTTCAATTCTCTTCTACTAATATAGTTTCCTATCTGCAAGAAAAAAAAAAAATGCAATCGACGTCATGTTACTCCAAATTAAAATGCTGCCGGCACTAATGGAGATGATTGTTTTTTGGTTTATACACTTAATAACTCAGTAGAGATGCTTTTCTAAGATGGGAAAGACCTGCCAATTTTCGTTTTATTTTAGTAATTGTTTATTTTACTATTTCCATTATAAAAGTTTCTTGAATAAATAATTAATTACGTACCAAGCAAGTTGCAAGGAGCCAAATAATGTAGAATAGGATGGCTGACCATATAGGTAGCCAGTGATACTTTTTGGGTAAGAAGAAAATGATCCAAATGAAGATTTAATTATCAACATTTAGACCTTAGGCTCTTTGTTGGGCTTATTTCGAATCATCTTCTTGAACTCTTAGTCTGTTAGCAGGGCCGGCCCATGTAAGTATTAATTAAATTAATGTGTATCATACGTGATCCATGTGGGCCCCACACATAAAAAGTGTCAAGTGTTGACCGTTAATGGACGGTATGGTCCCCAATTCTATTTTCTTGAAAGTCAGACTCCGGAACACCATCTAAGAGAGGATAAGAAGATTTGGAATATCAAGCTTTAGAAATAACAACAGTGGTTGGAGGTAATCCTTATTATTTATTTTCGCATTTTAGATTAGATGATCTTTGTGTTTGTTTACACAAAGGTCATTATGTGTTTTAATGACTTACAATTGGTATCAAAGTATCAATGCCTCTGCCTTGTTGTTTTGCTTGATTTGATTCATGAATTTTCATGATCTATAATGTTCAATTTCGGTTAAATTCTTGTTGAATTTTTGTTCCACTTTCATATGAAAATTTTGATTTCGGTGTTTTCGAAATTTTGATATTTTTCAATTCTCGACAAGTTTATGGTTTTTAATTTCCTACAAGTTAGGCGTTCAATTTGAATATAGCCGGTTGATAAGATTAAAATTGATTGATAAGATTTGTTTGTATATAGCCAGTTACATTAATTCTAAGATTCCATCCATGCTTGTGATAAGTGCACATGCTTCTATATCAACTCACGTTTCTTTTGTAAATTTTAAATTATGGTATTCTCATGAATGCTTGACATGTGTGCTTGAAATGTCATAGGAGAATCACAATTTGATCAATTGTAGGATTCTTATTGCTTGACATGTGTCAAATTGATAATCATTGTTTGGTTAATTGTAGAAGGTGTAAAAGTGACGGAAAATTACTAGATAACGACCACAATACAAACAAGTATAACATTATAATCAACCAAAATGTACAACACAATCACAAAAAACCTAAAAAAGGTTACTCAAGACTTCCGGTCGTACCGATGCACTTGCCTCTATGGCGAGACATTACTATACCGAAACAATCGCGCACCAGACGAAACTTCGGATAACCGCATCGCACTTTAAATTATGGGTTTTTACCATACATAGATTTTATTATTGCCTTAGGGACCCTCATACACATTATAAAATGTCCCTAACACCATACCCAACACAAAACAACAACTAACATCAATTTTTATGAAATCACAAGTGTATAAAGGTCCCTAACACCATACCCAACACAAAACAACAACAACATTATTTTTTACAGTGGAGAAGTTACCTAGCTTGAAGAACTTCTTCTTCTTCACCAAAGCTTCAATGGATTCCTCCTCTCTAAGCACTCCAGAAATCTCTTCTTTCTCCTTCTTTCCTCTCCTACCAATTTCGATGAGATAAGAAATGAGAATTGTTGACTATATGTTCAATTTGACTATAGTGATATGTTTAAACTATAGCCATTGATTATTGCGTGTACACGTATCTCGAGGTTTATCTTATGGACCACCTTGTCCCGTTTGTCCCTCAAGTCACCCTTGAGTGACTCCACATGTTGACACCTTGTCTCATGATGGTTGTATACGTGCCTCGATGCACATCCAACGCTTTTTGTTTTATTTCACAAATTTAGGCACATTAATGTTTATATGAAATGTGACCACATTAGCCACTTACAAAACCAACATAAATTCACATTTAACTCAAATTAATTAAGCTTACCCCATAAGACGCTACCTCGGTCCCACGTCGACACGTGACTCGAGGTACTCCCCGCTCGTCTCGATACCTATAAACTCATATAAATTGACTTAATAGTCTGCACATATACAAGACACTAGGCATACATCACGACAAATATAAAATATACATCGGTCCTTGCCTCGATAAATGAACATATCACGGTGTGGGTCCCACAGTACGGGTCGTTGATTCTGTTTAAGGAATTAAACACGGTTAGCGATTTTGGACCGTTACATTAATATATCTACTTATAATATGAAATCGTGATAATCAGTTAATAGATACAATGTGAGTATGAAACCATGTACGATGTGACATATTATACATATTAATAATTAATATGTATAGATAATTAATAGACAGTTGAGTTTGCATGTAGTATAAAAAAAAATAAAAAATCGTTTTTATCTTACATGATATGCACATTAAGCTATAAATATAATTTGTAAGTGTTGCCTACATTAACATGCAATACATTAAGAAATTTAGTGACTAAAATGTAGGATGATCCATGTATGTGAAATTTCAAATAATGTTGAGTAGCCACAGCATCTACATTATGAGAAATTATTTAATTAATTATAGGATCATTCATGCATTTGTTGTAATTGGTTATATGGTTATGGTAAAATTTATCCCACAGGATATTTTATTATATTCATATAATTAATTAGAATAGAATATCAGATTGTATTTTCTTAATTTACTCATAGGAATTGAGAAAAGGAAAATAATTTGAAAGTTTTATTATATGGTTAATGAATCTTATTGAGTAAACGCATTAGCCCACAGTATGTTTTTACGTCACTTGATTTATTTATTTATTTTATTATGTTTGTATTGGCAAAACATATTCTTTGTAGTCTCTATTTGGTGTTAAACATGAATTTATTTATTTAATATTTGCAGCTACTCATATACCCGTCTTAGGTTCTGAGTTAAAGTTTGAGATCTCGTCTCTTAATGGGGAGAACTACAGGGTATGGAAGGAGAATTCTCTCCTTCATTTGGGAGCAATGGATATGGATTTTGTCATACGTAAGGACGAACCATCGGCAATCACCGAGACTAGCCTTCCTGACGTGGTTGATCTCTATGAAAAATGGGAGAGATCTAACCGCATTTGTGTTATGTTCATCAAAAGAAACATAACAGCTAGTATTCGGGGTACGGTGGAGAAATATGACAAAGTTTGTCCATTGCTTAAAGCCATCGAGGATCAGTTTCAGACATCTGATAAGGCATTGGCTAGTACCCTAATCATGCAATTCTCATCACTCCGGATGACCGGAGTTAAGGGTGTGCGCAAGCACATCATGTGGATGAGGGACATAGCGACCCCGCTCAAAACACTCAATTCAAGGTTGAAATGTCTGAGAGCTTCTTAGTCCACTACATTTTGAACACACGTACTCCCTCCTCAGTATGCACCCTTTAAGATCTCTTATAACACACATGGTGATAAATGGTCGATCAATGAGTTGATGACCATGTGTGTTCAGGAGGAGGGTAGACTGATTATGGAGCAAGGAAAGAGTAGTGTACTGCTGGTGACGGACAAGAAGAAAAACAGGAGAGCTGACTGGAAGGGGAAAACAAAAATGCAATCTCAAGGTGGAATTCTAAAGAAAGAATCCAAGTGTTTCTTCTGAAAAAAAAGGGACACATGAAGAATGATTGCATCAAATTCCAACAGTAGCTTCAAAAGAAAGGTATATCAATTTCATATGTTTGTTTTGAATCTAATATGATTGATACCTTAAGTGACACTTGGTGGATTGACTCTGGTTCTTCAATCCATGTTTCCAATACATTGCATAATATGACAAATTTGCGGAAACCAGCGGGAAGTGAGCTGAGCATTTATTCAGGAAATAAAATAGGCTCACATGTGGAAGCTGTTAGGACATGCATATTAAAGTTGTATAGTGGCTTTATTTTGAATTTGAACAATGTTTTCTATGTACCTGATTTTTCCAGAAACTTGATTTCAATTTCTTAGTTGTTATATTTGAGATTTTGCTTCAACTTTTCTAGAACATCTTTTAATTTAATATTTAAATCAAATGTCGTTGGACATGGTACTTTATTGAATGGTTTATTTTGTTTGAATTTGAAAAATAATGTCACTGTTATGCATGTTACTGATTTGAAAAGAAGTATCATGAATGATTATTCTTCTATATTATGGCACCAGAGATTGAGACACATCTCCAAGGATTGAATCAAAAGATTGGTAAATGATGGAGTACTAAGTGCTCTTGACTTTACCGATTTTGAGATTTGTGTGAACTACACAAGGGAAAGTAGACTAAAGTATCCAAGAAATGTGCTCATATAAATTCTTCATTATTGAAAATCATCCATACTGACATATGTTGTCCGGATATGTACATTAAGACTGGTCCAAAATATTTTATCTCGTTTATTGATGATTTCTCACGTTTCATGTATGTCTACTTGCTTCATCATAAAAATGAAGCATTGGATGCCTTTAAAATTTTCAAGGCTGAAGTAGAGAAACAAAGTGGGAAACAAATTAAGATCGTCAGATCTGACAGAGGAGGAGAATATTATGGTAGATACACTGAGGATGGACAAACATTTGGTCAATTTGCTAAGTTTCTTCAAGAGCAAGGTAAAGTAGTGATATCATGAGAGGCATGGTGTGACCCGGAGAGGTGACAAGCAGACGTGAGATTTGCTATTCAGTCAAAATATTGATCTATGCTATCAGAAAATCATTACACCGTTCATCATCCTTTCTCAAAGATGTGATGAGAGAAATAGTAGAGATACATATACAGACTATTAGATTGATATACTTTCATGTCCTACTATCAATCATCATTCTGCAACTTTTCATTCAATACGATCAAACTTTCTTTACCTGTTTGACACGGATAAGCAAGCCATTGTGATACAAAATTAATTAACTTCATCAAGAGGCGCCACTCACGACAATGATTATGAGCTGAAGATCTCAGGAAGACCCAACCGTTTAAAATACTGGCTGGTCAACCATCCCATGATACTGAAGTACGCAACAACAAAACAAGCTCCATTCAATTGAACTTTGTATGCTGAATCAATACGTAAGAGGAATTTTGGCATCTGTAGGAGTTTAAGTAAACTGGTACCCACGAGCACAGTTATCACACCACCAGCGACTCCAGCCAAGAAGAATTTTTGAATTGCAAGCTTGTTGCTACCCTTGTTCGAGAACAAATAACTTGTTATCCACTCTATGCTGGCAAGATGAAACAATGTCGACAGTCATCAAACAGAAACGCACGAAATAAATAACTGTTGATTATGTAGGAAGTTGAAATTTAAAATATTTTGTCAAAATACCTTGCGCTTTCCTTTACGAGAATTTGATAATGTAAATTTAAAGATTTGTCCATTTAAAATACGTTAGAGCAATGATAACTTCCAAAGATGTACTAAGATCAGTACTATTTGTGTTTACCCTCTAATTTACATCCACAATATCATGTTTATCAATGGAGTGAACAAAAGTAGGAAAAAAAGAAGGAACGAAAGTTTCTTAAGACTTATATTAGCTTATTTGGGGTCAGACAACATTTTTTAATTGATATAATAATAACAATAAAAAGCTATATAGAATGCGAAAAAACTTTTTCAATAGTACAGCCGAATACGAATAATACAATGCCCAGTACGTCCTACCTAATCATATATATACTAAAAAATGTCTTAATTAATCCCAATGACACTAACATCAAATCAAAGATTACTATGCACACTAAATTTAAGAAGTATTGGTCCAGTGCTCTATCCAAACAAGTAAAAATTGTACGTGAAATAATGTTATCAAGGCGCCACTTATTCAACGTTGCAGCTCTACATACATTAAGTACTGGGATCTAAACCAAAAGTAAAAGGAATAACATTATAGAAGTGCTTTGATTTATTGTTTTTAAAAAAAAAAAAAAAAGCGTGCGCGCACACTCACACAGACACGTTATAGAAGTACTATGGTTGGTGATAATTTGGTATTTGTGCTAGTTTATAATGAGTATTTCATGTGTTCCTAATAGTTAAAATCTTCAAATACTTATTGATACTCTTCCTTTTGATATTTTAGGTAAATTACAAGCTTTGGTGTGTTTGGGAAGAGTTTTCGAGGTTTCGAGGCAAAGACGAAAGGTTTGAGCAAAATCGACGTCAAAATGGACAAGTGGTTTAACTTCAGATTTGACAAGCTTCCTTTCCCATTTCTTCAATTCAAGGCCATTAGAAAAGGAAGAAAGCCTGATGAAAAAGAAAACAATCCCCACTGAGAAAGTCCGTAGCTGATAGATATTGATTGAGTGGGGAAATGTTCAGGAACAGAGTGTACAATCTAAGGAATACAGACAACGAACATTCTGGAACTTAAAAATAAATGCAACATGAGAAGGTTTATCGTTTACATCACGCTTCAATAGAATGTTCAGTGTTTCGGCCATATTTCATTCATTTCAAATCCAAATTGGGTGATTCATTTTCGGTTGGAAAGTAGACTTCAAGCTCTACAATTTATGTTTCGCAAGCATTTCCAAATTCAAACGTTTCGAGGCCCAAATCTTTGTCTGAAGTTGAACAATGTGCGGAGGACGAATGCATAAAGCTATCCAAGAAGAGCTTCTGCCACAGACTGCCACACAAGACTGCTATGGCAATCCATCTTGGCAGTCCAGGCCAAAGAGCAACTATAGAATGCACAAGAGAGGTTTTTTGCAGTCGTTCTTGGCGGTTAAGGCGATGGACATGCGAAATTCGTGAAAAACTTCAAATTTTGTGATTTTTAGCAAGTTTTGGGGTGTTTGGACTCCTAGACTATAAATAGAACCTATTTGGGTGTTCAAGAAGACCTTCCTTCCTATTTCTTTCAAGAAACCTTGTGTTTTTGTTCTTTGTTGATTTCAAGACTATTTTGGGAGATTTTTGACTTGCTAGACTTTTCGTTCTAGATCCAAGATACAACTAGTTGTAACTTGTAAGTTGATTTGTTTATGAGATTTGGTTTTAAGTGATTGCATTGTTATTCTCATACTCTTGATTTCATTGTTTGAACTGGCTAATTTCTTGAATCTTAATTCATAAACTTTGATTTTACGTTTGTAGTCGTGAATATGTTTTGCGATTGAAAGGTTTTATCACTAGTTAGGGTCTTGCATCTATAATTGTGTAAGAAACCTAGCATAACTGGTAACTAATAACATTGATTGGTTAGTCCCTTTCAAGAAGTTCTAGGTGATTTCAAGATCTACGTCGAATGAAGCTCCTTTCGAAGTTATTGCTTAGAGTAGGTATTTTCATGAGTCAACGTTCGAGGGGTTATAAGTCAATTAGAACGTGGTTGAGGCGTGACACCCTTCCACCAATATTAGCAAGGCGAGGTTCTCAGAGCTTCGTGAGAACTATAGCCCACTTATGCAATTAATATTTGCAAGTTTTTAGAATCTGTGATCAAACAAACACAATTGCAACTAGTGAAGTTTTCCTAGATCTAGGTTTACATTACATTGATTTATTTGCTTTAATTGCATCCGTTTGCTTTCAAAATAGTTTTCTTTTCAAAAGATCTTCAAAACACCCCTTTTACTTGACCTAAGAAGTAACACAATCCTTTAGGATTTCACCCCACTTGCGACTAATACGAACCATTAGTAGTTTGGTATTTTGGGAATTATTATTGGTGCTTTCGTTTTAAATTCAACTCTTAATTCAAGATTATGATGTGCTACGTATTTGCATACATGTTCCTTAAACATCTCAAGATCACTCATAATTTAAGTAAAAAGTTTAAGCTTTCTTTTAGTTTTTTTTCCAATTTCCCATTGCATAATGTGTGATTATCATTGTTCATTAGCACTGGCAAAGCTTTTAATTTTAAAGTTAAACAATGTCCACATGCCAAACAATGAAAAAAAAAATCCAATTATCCAACCTTTGTAATGTTGCAAAGTGCCAGGGTGTTTATTTTGGTGAATAATAAGCAGTAGCAAGCCATCGCTTGTGACAAGTGTAGAAAGAGTTGAACAAATACTAGTGAGCAAAGCAACAATACAAAAGCGTTCCTGCCAACAACAATCTTCAACCGGATTCTACAGAGGAAGAATGACATCCTAAACAAAGCCAGTTGCACAAGTGTGAGTTGTACACTTGACAAGTGCAAACCCATATGACTTGTTAGGATCAAGACATGCTTTACACTTGTTTCATCAAAAAGATTCAGATACGTTTGTAATTCAAGCCAGGATTTCAAATTCAGCAAAATACCAAAAAAGAACCATATTGGATTTTTTATATGATGGAATCTAGGGTTTAGGGTTTAACATATGCCATGTAAAGTTTTTTGCAATATTAGGTATGGTCCAAGGCGATAGAGAGTGTGGTGTCTCAACATCTCAATTTGTAACTCGCTCAATACTCACTTGAATACCCAATGTGGGACTATTTGTAACACTTCCCCTCAAGTCCAACGAGCGATAGCCAAGTTGAGACTTGAATTAATGGGCAACTAGCCAACTCAGAGAACTAAAACCCAACAGAGCATTGGCTAGCTCTGGGCAACTAGGCAACTTGATGGTAAGGCTCGAAACTTCAACTTCGCCTATGACTTCGTTCACTTAAAACTCGGAATTAATTCGGGGAAGAGTAATTCGATGTGGAGAATTTTGGTAAAACTTAGACATTATAGAGTAGTTTAAATAATTTCAATTAAGCGCTAGAGAATATCCAAGTTTCATCAAAATACATTAAAAAGTATGTTTTCTATAATATTTCATAGTTTTTCTCATTCTATACTTGATCTTAAGTTTTCAAAACCTCAATTTTGACGGGATAGATCAATTTTTTACATTATTTTTTCTTCACTAGACAATATATTGGAATCCATTTCCAATAAGTGAAGTAAAATTGTGGTTTTGTTATCACATATCATGTTGTCATTCTTTAGATTATATTCTAACAAAAGCTGACCCTAACTGCATTTCTCTTTTCTTACAAGTGAGCATTAAAACTTGAAATGTTATCAATTTTTTTTTTTAACTTCAAAAAAAAAAAAAAAAAAATGATTAGGAGGGATTTGAATGGTTTGGAAAGCTCACCATCAATTGCACTTAATCGAGCACAATGGAAAAGTTTGATCCATGTAGCCGACCCCAGTTAATTTGGGACTGAGGCTATGTTGTTGTTGTTGTTGTTGTTGTTGTTGTTGTTGTTGTTGTAACTTCAATAGAAGTTTTGTAAAACTTTATTTACACCTAACTCTTAATTCGGTGCTTCAAAAATCTAATTAATTCGAAGAACTTCGGAGAATTTTCAAACCTTGCTTTGTAGATTAACTTGAACTTAAACTTTGGGCAACCATTAATTTTATTTCTTTGACACCATATTAGGTTTTTGATATGATGGAATGCACAAGTTTATGTAGGAGGGAGAGTGTGCATAAGTGAAGGCTTAAGGTTTGGAGGATTCACCAAAATGTCAAGGCAAGATAGTGTCTCAACATCCCAACTTATAACCCACTCAATACTCACTTGAATACCCTATGTGGGACTACTCTTAACAAACTAGAAAGTCTTTTTACTTATAAATACTACCGATAGACCTTCATGTTAAGCTCCATAGATTTCATCCTAAAGTTTAGCTTGTGTCAGATGTAGAGCTGCAACAACATCCATAGACCAAAGCTAGATACACACATACATGACTCTAACTTCCTTCATGACTAAAAGTAGAGGCACTCAACAAAAATTGAAGTACAACTTTTAAGTCTAATGGATCATATACAAACATATACGACCAATTCTCCATCCGATCTGGTCTCGTTGGATGGCGAAAGGAGAGATCATAGATAATCCAGTTTCCCTATTTCATACTAGAAGGCCCAACCCTCCAAAGATCGGTTAATGACAGTAACATTCCTCTTATCCTAAAAAATTATTTAAAGGAATAGACACAAGAAGTATCCAAAACCCTAAACTGATATGATTTAATAATTTCCAAATTGTTGAAGAGTTCTAGACTGCTAAGGTTATAATTTACTGGTTATTGTTATGAAAAAAATCTATGATGTATTATAAATCTAGAAGTTTAGCTAGTTCTAATTCTTAATGAGTTAAAAGTTTAAATGGTATCAAGAGGTTTTGATGTATTAGAAGTCTAACTAAGCTTAATCTTTGCTAGGAGTTTGTTGAAATTAGTGCTTTAGATCAATCTACCCATTATTTCTAATTTTCGTTATTCAATTCTATTGTGTGTGCCTTCTAATTTCATCCTAGATTTTAGGAATTATTTATCTATGTGCGCATAAACTTGTCAAGTCCTATTTTATAGGAAGTTACTAATTTTTTGTTGTCTAGATTACAATTAGAAGTTTTGTGTTTTAGGACTTCCTTTATTTAAGTTTTTCTATTTCCTATATATTATGTACGTAGAATTAAAAAGAAAATCAAGAGGAATCGAAAATTCAGTTAATATTTTTTGTGTTGCTGATTTTTAGGGAGAATCAAAACAATATTTTTGGACTCCATTCATCATTTCTCTCCTTGCATAATTTTTCAATTGTTCTTCCTATCTTTTCTTGGTCTTCAAAACCAACAATTGGTATCAGAGCTTACATTTTAAGGGATCTGTGGAATGGATTCTGAAAAGAGTTTTGACAAGATTGCGGTGAAGATGGAGAAAACTACCAACTTTGGGCGGTGAAGATGGAGACTTACTTGGAAGCTTTGGATTTGTCGGAAGCAGTAGAAGAAGATTATGAAATCCCTCCATTGCCATACAATCCTACAAAGACTCAAATCAAGAGCCATAAAGAAAGAAAAACCAAGAAGTCAAAGGCAAAGGCTTATTTGTTTGTTGTCGTCTCAACAACCTTATTCACAAGAATTATGTCGAAGACAAAGGCTTATTTGTTGCAAGTTGTGATTTAATCAAAGATTCCAACAAAAGTTGGTTGATTGATAGTGATTGCACAAACCACATGTGTCACGACAAAGACTTTTTTAGAGAGTTGAAGCCAGTTGAAGTCAAGAAAGTCAGAATTGGAAACGGTGGTTACATCCTAGCAAAAGGAAAAGGCACCGTTGCAACCACAACAAGTTCGGTACAAAATTAATTTCGGATGTTCTTTACATACTCGATATTGATCGGAATTTACTTCGTGCGGGTCAATTGATTGAAAATGGATATAAAGTATCCTTTGAAGATTTGCATTGTGCTATTTTTGATGCTATTGGTTATGAGATTTTGAGGGTTAAAATGAGAGGTAGAAGCTTCTCATTCGATCCAATGGAAGTGGAGCGAATGATCGACAATAATGAAGTCACTACCGCAGAATTCGAACACAAAAACTCGATGCTTGTCACCTTCCTAAAATTTTGAATATGAAGAAGAAAGATGTTGCAAGACCTCAAAGAAGGTCATCATTGCATGGAAGAAAGTCATTATTATTTAAGCTCCAACTGAAGATATTTCAGAATGTGAGGTACTTTGTTGATACTCTACTGAAAACAAGAAAGCTTAATCTCAACCAAGGAAATTCTCAATTTTCTCCATGATGTTACCAGTTCTTTTGTACCCAGTGTTCTTACAATACGTGTTAATGGAGTTGGAAAAATTAACACATTGGATGTTCCTTCTAAAAGAAAGATTGGTGGTTCAATTAAAGGAGGAGATATAAGAATTGGTGGTTATCCTAAAGTTCAAGATTCATTGGTACATGCTCCAATAATCAATGTGGAAGGTTCAATGTTATATTCTGATTGGTTGAGACATCCTCCTGATATTACTTCAAGTCAACGAGTTCGAGCTCCTCAATTAGAAGATTGAAGTTTGTAGATCCTAAAGCAAGGAAGAGTATTGAAATTAATGCTTTAGATCAATCTACCCAATTATTTCTAATTTTCGTTATTTAATTCTATTGTGTGTGCCTTCTAATTTCGTCCTAGATTTTAGGAATTATTTATCTATGTGAGCATAAACTTGTCAAGTCCTATTTTATAGGAAGTTATTAATTTTTAGTTGTCTAGATTAGAATTAGAAGTTTGTGTTTTAGGACTTTCTTTATTTAAGTTTTTCTATTTCATATACATTATGTACATAGAATTAAAAAGAAAATCAAGAGGAATCGAAAATTCAGTTCATATTTTTTGTGTGGCTGATTTTTAGGGAGAACCAAAACAATATTTTTGGACTCCATTAATGATTTCTCTCCTTGCATAATTTTTCAATTGTTCTTCCTATCTTTTCTTGGTCTTCAAAACCAACAGAGTCTACAAACCCTAAATTGATATGATTGATGACTCCTGCACCTAAATCAAAGAAGTTTGAACTCAAATATTACAATATTCCTAGCCACCAAAATTAACCTTTGGAGGGGAAAGTGGAGCAAAAGACAAAAGTTGTTATACTAATTCGACCCTACATAAAAAACCAGTGAGCAATAAAATGTAGGTGCCCAATGTTTCAATTCAAGTCATCTACCAAGTAGGTTATCCTTTTCGTCTTGGACAATGCCCCGTTGGACCGTTCCAGTTGGCTAGTTGGCCTGTCCTGTTGGATTTGAGTTGGCCCAGTTGATTAGTTGCCCTTTAACTCAAGTTACAACTTGCTATTGCACATTGGACTTAAGGGGGAGTGTTAAGAATAGTCCCACATCAGGTATCCAAGTAAATAAAGAAAGGATTATAAGTTGGGATTGGAGACACCATTTTGTCTTGGCATTTTGGTTAAGTCTCTGCTCCAGACCTTAAGCCAAGGTTATCTAGACTCAGATACGGGTATCGGGTACGGGTACTTATCTAGATGTCGGACTTGACATATTTCCAATTCGAAGACACGGGGACTCGGTTAAAAGTACCCAAGAACTTAGATATGGGTACTTGGACTCGACAAGAAAAGAATATGTATATAGTATAATATATTATGTACTTCAAAGTTGAAAGTTAAATTAATAATAAAACAAATATAATGCAATTCTATTGTGTATGAAGTGTAGTAAATCATGAAGTTCACTAATAAATGTACGAAAAAAATAAATAAAAAAAAACATAATTGCCACTAAGCCAACAAAAAAAATAATTAAAAACAAATTATTTCATCGGATTTTTTTTTTTTTTTTTTTGATGTTTGAGAAATTTTAGTACTGTTAAAGATTGGTATCTTATTGTTGCGTTAACGTGGCAATTGTGCAGCCAAGTGTTCATTTGATATGTTGTAAAAAAAAAGTAGAACAATAGTGGATGGATGGACATGACATTTGAGTCAGGTATAGCATGTAGGCTTTGTAGGTGGATGACAACTTGCAGCACACTTTTGAATTAGAAAACCAAAAGCACGATGGAGCAATCATTCTTTCTCCTTTATTTACTTTTCTCCTTTCTCTTCTTTTAACTGCAAAACCCTAACAGTCCAACCTGAGGAGGTCAGCTCTGCAATATTTTTTTTTTCTTTAGTCTTCTTTCTCTTTCAAGCTCTCATCTAGGTTCTCTCACTCCATTATCACTGACATCTCTCGTCTCTGAGCTCTCGTATCCGCTCTCTCCTTTTTTTTTTTCTATTTTCACAACAACAAACGTTTGTGCTTTCTCTTTTCTCTTTTCTATTTTCGCAACAGCCGTGTCCAACATACAAGATGGAGAGTCAATACGGATTCCATTGTCCGTGTTCGTGTCGACACGGGTACTCCTAACCAAAGTGATGAGTCCATGTATCACAGCCTTAAGCTCTGACTTGTACACACTTTCTCCTCTATTCACTTAAACTTAGGTATTCCATCGTACAAAAATCTAATATTGTATCAGAGTTGACGGTTCTCTCGGACCTAGGAGAAGACACCTTGGATGGATACATTGAAGATGTGTTGGAGATGAGTTGGCCTAAATATAGTCTCACATCGATTAAATAAGACTTCATAATAAAGTATATAAGTGTGAATTTCTCCTTAATTAGTAAAGAGGCCATTTCATTTAAACCCCTTACCTATGAGTTGAAGGTGGCTAAGTTGGGGATAGTATTGATACTTGCGGAGATCCACGGGCTCGAGTACGCGTGTGCAAGCGGGCCAAACATAAAAATTAATAGAGTCTATCAGAAAATGTCTCCTGACTCTCCTGATTGTCGCGCAATTTGACTGAGACAGGTCGCTCAAGAACAAGGAATGAAAATTCGATAAAATTAGCCGAAGTTTAGGCGAAGTTTATCGAAGTTGAAGGGATCGAAACGAAGTTCACGGGTACATTAAAAATTACAAAACTTCTCCGAAGTTTATGTTCAAAATCGACAGCATTGATATAAATTGATATGGATTGCTAAAAACAAGGAGAAATTGCAAACATTCGGTAAAAAAAATCAAATAAGTGTGTAGGAGACGAAAGGGTTGAGGATAGTAATAGATGGTGGCATTTAGGAGTTATTAAGAATTTGAGAGTGGCTCACTTTTGTACACACATCTCTACACCAATCATGTGATCTCTTGACTTTGCATTAGGATTCAATGTATGCAGAGATTCACTTTTGCACACACATCTCTACAACGCTTTGTAGTTTTTTCAATCGATGCATAATGCCAAAAAGTTGATATTTTCTTCTGCTTTAAATACTGACCCATATAAAAAAAGCATGTTTCATAATTTTAATTTTACTTATGAGAATGTACAATTAATAAATGGTTAGAGAATCAAATTAAGTGTAATTATTATCACTAAAAAGTGATCTACCATACACAGTAAGCATGATTAGTGCCAATAAAATTGACTTGAAACCATTAAATTGTAAGTCTTTTAGGTATAAATGCATAATTGTGCTTGTTTTGACATCCCATAAAATGAGTTTTAGTTTATTGACCATTTAATAAAAATTTCTTAAACTTCTATAAGTTAGCGAATTTTGGCACGTCGAATTAAACTTCTCCGAATTAATTCCGATTATCAAGAGGGCGAATTATAAGGCGAAACAGAAGTTTCGATCCATACTCAAGAAATAAGTCAAGTAAATTCTCTTCATCTTCAATGCATAAAGGACATCAGAAAAAGGGGAACAAGTGAGGTAACTGGTGCTGCAAGATATCTTACAGCTTAGATCTTTTACGAGGAAACAACCAACTAATTTACTAAATCTAAATGGGATAAGTGCTTTCCATAAGGAATAAGAAATGCCAAGCGATGGAAGAGCAAGGAGATCAATAAGATGATTAAACAAGGATTTCCAGGAAAAAATACTCAAAGATTTCATGACCAAGACTCCCATGCAAGGAATAGTGCAAAAACTTTTGGAGCATCTCAAGACCCGTGCAGGGAATAGTGCAAAAACTTGTGGAGAATCTCCTACTTGAGATGCACCCATTGTTCTATCAACAAGGATACAAATAATATCATTAGATCATGAAAGCAAGACAATTTAAAAGAAAACGAGCACAAGAGTAAGATGTTCTTACAGTTTGGAATATCTTGTCATCGTCTCAAAACTGGAAAAACCTTTTGCCTGGCAATTGAAGAGGTTATCAGAATATATATCCACTTTGGCCATGCCTGGTGTATAACGACAATCATATGTTTCATTGACCTACAAATAAGGGGCAAGAAAAAAATATATATACTGCGTAAAGAAAGAAAATTAAGGTTGAATCAATGCAAAACTTCGATTAGGAAGACTCAAGAAACAACCAAAGATAAAAATATTCTTGATTCCATACAATTGAGCCGCATTCTGCAATAAGGCTAGTATTAATATATAAATTAAAGAACATGTTACCAAAAGGTTCCACGATATAAAAGAAATACATATTTTCTTATTAACCTCTATTTCCTAACTTGTTCATCTTATAATGCATCTGCTCACCACTATTTCCCTGTCCATGAGAAATCATTGTAACCAAATTTATTAATGTCAAGAAATATCCCTTCTTTTATTGAACAAACCTTCCATAAATCATCCCAAATATACACAATATGTCCAATAAAAATTTATTGATTTGAAATTCATCATGTTCAATAACAAATAACTTTAAAACCAATTCTATAAGAAAGAAACCAATGGGGCCCGACAGTGCTTGAGCGTGGATTAGACAGTGTGGTTGGGTCCGGACACCACATGGGAAACCTGAAAATAATAATAAAAAAATTCCATAATATGCACCTTAAACTTGTCTTTGGTCAACCATGTTGTGTCAAAACTAGGTCTGCAATCGATTGGAAGTGCTTCCTTTGGGGCTTCTGCTAAGGCACGAAATGTTTGGCCAGAAGAGTGCTCCTTATATTCAACCTGAAGAGAGGAAAAGAAAATTTTATAGCGTTATTAGGTAGGATTAAGCAAGAAAATCACACATAGCGTAGAATAAGAAGACCACTAATGAACAATTACAAAAACGAAGTAATCTAAACAACCTTGCCTAAATAGTACCAGGAATTCAAGCAAGATGAAAAAAAAATAAAAAAAATGCTAGACGCCTACCAAAAAAGAGTGTCCTAGATCTTTCAACTAATGAATTAAGTTGCCCCACAACAACAAAGCATCAGTCCCAAATTAGTTGGGTCCACTACATGGATCAAACTCTTCCATTGCGCTCAGAGAAAGCCTCCAAAACACTCAGCCATACATGTATAAAGCCAACTCATCTCAAATATTTTATTTTCCTTTGTGATAGGAAAAGCCTCACAAAGAGTCGTCGTAGAACGAGGAGGGTGTTAGAGCTTTGAAGGGGATTGTGTTAAGTATTTGTTGTGGTTCGGCATTTATATCAAGAAACTTAACTAGAATCAGTCCCTTCAACAATTCAACTATTAAAATGTTATTCATAGGGACATTGGTTGCCTACTACTTTAAGCCAAGGTTGTTTTTCCCTAACACTCCTACCCAACACCTTGCAATTGCTGAGTAAACACAAAAAGTAGTAAGAATGTTTAAGAAAAGCTGCACTGAAGACCGAAATTTCCAAAGTTTTATAGACCAAACACATGGGACACTATAGATTAACCTTCAAATTGTAATCCCTCAATGTGAAAGTTTGCTTTCCTTAATATGTCTATTTTCTTTTTTTTTTTTTTTTTCTTTTAAGATTTCCACAATAGTCAATTCTTACTAGGGGCAAATCTTTTTTTAAGATCACATCCTTGCGTTTTCACTTTAGGATGATTTTATTTAAGAATAGAGGGGGACTATAAAGGTAGGAAAGCACGAGAGGTGCATGGCGTCATGAAATCACCCAATTACTTGTGTTGGCGAGAAATAGACTACCATGGTCGAATGAGATTAGAAAGTATAAATAGTAATAAAAACATGAGTAGATGCACCTTTAAGGAGTTTGGAAAGATAGCACAATAGTCTCTCTAGGTTTTCTTGTGTTCACTTTGGATTTATTCTTCTCTTTCTGTAAATTTAGAGTTAGTAGTATTCTAGGAATCTGCAATTCTAGTTGCTTGCTTGAATCTAGTCGATTAGATCCATGATCTTATCAAAAATGCAACCTCAAATTTTCACCACAAAAGAATTTATTTCATTTAGAGCCAAGTTCTAGTATTGCGACTCATTATGGTATCCATACACTGGAAAATACAGCTAAATGAGAAGGATGTAGCATTGATTCTCCAAAATGTTCCCTTGTATGTCCTTGCTATACAATCTATATCTCATACTTTTTCACTTGTAAATCTCCAGTTTATCACAGACTCAAAGTCGTTAGTTGGCTAGCAATTTCAAAAAGAATTAATACTAATGCAGTAACTAATGTAGGCTTAATGGTAGAATTATAATATGGTCTATACAAGGGTATATTAGGAAGATATATAGTATTGATGTATTAGGGTTTTTGGTATTTAGTATAAAAGGTTGTAAAGACTCTACACTTGTTAGATTTTATCAAAATGAATCGAATTGAGTGTTGAAACCCTGGATTGGGTGTTTTGTGCTATTTTCTTCATTGTTCAATTCTTCCTACTCAACTCTCTGCATCAGTGGTATCAGAGCTCAGTGTAGCGTCCATTAATGGCAGAGAATGGAAGCGATCGAACCTGCCCCATTGGCAATGACCAGAAGGTGCAGGACCTTACGATCACCGTTACTTTGTTGGAGCGACGTCACGACGATTTCATCCAGGAGATAAGTAGGGCTTTACGCCTTTACCCCTTCTTCAAGCTCCACAGCGACCTCAACCTCAACTATCGACTGCTCAATCCTTCAAACCAAGGCAATTGCAGATCTTCTTCAATGGTTAGATCGAGATGCAGAGCAACAACGTCGTCGCCATGGTTAGTCCCCTATCCCTGCAACATCGCCATCTTCATCACCCATCACGACCCCATCTCCAGTTCCACCCACCATACTTTCTTCATCGTCATCGGCTCATGTTCAACCAGTGCAAGTGTGCCCTTCACCTTCATCCCCACCAACTCAAGAGTGCCCAGAATCAACTCCCCCTTCACCATCTCCTTCACTTCCTAAATCTCCTTCATCACCATCAAGCATTGTTCTCCCATGCCCTGCACCCACTTCTCCACAAACCCATGTCCCTAAGGCCCTTATTCCACCCCTAACCCTACCATGCTCTACACTACCAACTTCATCTCCTCCACATGCTCCCATCGTCTCGGCGTCACCGCCACAACCATCATCGCATAATCGAGGGTTTGATGAAAATGTGGAAGGAACAGTTGTGCAACTCAATTTTTCTTCAGTTCTACATACATCTCTCCGATTCATCGATTCATCTTCACCAATCCGAGCAGGTCCTGCCCCACCACTGCAGCCGTTGCACATCCTAAGCTCTCAACAGCTCAATGAAGGGAAGAAAGAGGCAAACCACCTTACAATCAACATATCTCCCGAATTGCAACTAGTTGTCTCTTCCCAAATCGTTGATGTCTTTGTTGTTGCGGAGCTCTCAAGCTTTCATTCACTTGTTCTTTGCCCTTTGGAAGCTTTCCAATCTCATTTCACCAATTTTGAGCAATGGTGGTTCATCATGAAGGGTAGTCTCTACAAGATCATTCGTCCCATCACTACCACTTTCGATAGAAGAGAATTGAAGATTTTTGAAGGAATGTTGATCCCTTTGATACTTAAATGACCTACAAAGATGTCCAAACATAAGCTTGCAAGAGATGCT
This sequence comes from Stephania cephalantha, assembly GCA_039657325.1. Taxonomy (NCBI): domain Eukaryota; kingdom Viridiplantae; phylum Streptophyta; class Magnoliopsida; order Ranunculales; family Menispermaceae; genus Stephania; species Stephania cephalantha. Next base: position 34,016,691 of record CM077569.1, read on the forward strand.
ACTCTTGTGGGATATGTTTATTGCTCAGAACCTGAACTCATTAAGACTCATGCCTTGTGTTTATCTATGTTGGAATTTGTTTCCATCAAGCTGGTCATGTGCTCTAGGATGATAAGTGATGCTTGCGATATGTTTAAAGAAATTATACTACCACCAATGTTTACATGGGCTACAGTGTTGCGAAATCCTTTTGCATTGACCTCATCACCTCTTCATCTCAGAGTTTAGCTTATTGGAAATGTAAGTGGGTATTTTGGTTGGTTCATTTTTGTTGCCATAGAGGTCGTTCGGCACATGAAAATTACATTTGATCAGCATATTGGTATACAATTTGGATTTGATGGGTCCATGATAAGTTCTAGGCATGCTCAATCTGATTATTTTTTAACTTGTACACAAAATGAGGTCACACCACAAAGCTTGTTTGAAGAAATGTCTGGGAGAGAAGTGCACACTTGGGATTTTGTGTTTGATGGGCATTATCAGCTTGTTTCTTCATCGAAAACTTTCTTGTTGATTCATGATTGGGCTTGCTTGGGAAGCATGTTGCATTTGGATTTTATTCTACTCCATGTTCTTCAATTCAAGGAAATATTTTCCTTTATGATGTTCAAAGTCCAATTATTAGTATGGAGGTGTCTTACTGTAATGCCTAAATTGACTCCTTTCATTAAGGTCGGTGTGTTGCAGACCGCAGTTCATAGTTGAGGTATTTAATGCAATGTGTTGGCTCTTGTCAAAGGCAAACTTCAGTATACTCCTTAGCTTTCATGTTTTCAACCGATGTTTTGTGTTGGTTCACTTGATTTTCTATGTGCCACGTCATGGGTGCTAGTTGTGGTAGTGAACCTTGCATTTGTAGACATTGTGTTTGGAGATGTGCAAGAGACACTTGGAAAGCCCTCATCTTTCAATCAACATCACTAGGATTTTGCATTTGATAGTGTCAATGACTATGTTGTTGTTATGAGTCGACATCTATCTTGGATCCGCGGTAAGAATTTTGTGGTTTATGGGTATGATAAACTTCCTACGAGGAGGTTTAATTGGTGGACCGAATTCTACAACACTTGTATGATTCTCCAAACTTCATTTTGTGCTAGTTCAGAAGCTACCTTTATTGTGTTTGAAGTCTTGGCTGTGCAGGAGACAATACCTGAAAAGCTCTTATCTACATAGTGCCTATTGAATGGGTGGGTTTCTATGCATAGTAGTTCTCATAGGGGCACTAGCTTGATTGATAAAACAATTGGTGACTTCTTCATGAACAATGCCCAATTTGGAGTTGTTAGAGACTGGTTTTCTTGTATGCATGACTTGCTCTTCACCAATGATTGCCAAGTTTCCTTAGGAGTTGTGTGCAGGACTTGTTCTTTTCACTTTCGAGCTATTGAAGACCAGTTGGCTTGTGACTACCAATCTCGTTTATCCTTCAACAATGCTCATCAACATTGCTTGCTCTTTGTTTGCGATTATGCTGCTGTAACATGGTGTTCTTTGGGAGTTTCTGACATTCTATAGGTTATATGCTTGATGATGCTTCAGTACCAGGTTGACCACCAGATCACAGCTCTTTGAAGGCGCGTCTACTTTAATCGGTCGCTCGAGGTCGAGCTCTTTTAAGAAAGGGTGAATGATGTAGTAACTAATGTAGGCTTAATGGTAGAATTATAATATGGTCTATTACAAGGGTACATTTGGAAGATATATGGTATTGATGTATTAGAGTTTTTGGTATTTAGTATAAAAGGTTGTAACGACTCTACACTTGTTAGCTTTTATCAAAATGAATCAAAATTGAGTGTTGAAACCCGGGATTGGGTGTTTTGTGTTATCTTCTTCGTTGTTCAATCCTTACTACTCAACTCTCTGCATCAAATACTAGACACATGAAGCGCAAAAAGGAAATCGTTCCTGTAAACTTCCCCAAGTTGGAGCACAATCACAAATCTTGCGGGGAAAGGTAAATCACATTTTCTTTTACTGCTTTTATAAGAAGTAAATAGAATTGTTCACAAAGATGGTCCTTAATGTTAGACAACCATACACATGGGGAGAATTGTTTGATTGTCAAAGACAACATGGCTTCATGATGGTTCTTCAGTCCAGTAAGGAGTAGAGAAACAATCAAACATGCAACGACTGAGCCTAGAAAGTTAGCTATTCAGGTTCATCATATTTTGAGCCTCCCAAAGATAGCAAGTAGAATACTTCTCTTTTTTTTTATCATAGTAGAATACTTCCTTTTTTTCTCAGGAAAGTAGAATTCTTCTCTTAGTTATACAATTTTAGAGTGGTTAAAACTTAAGAGGGTAGATAGGTTGTAATCAATGGTAGACCTTTTGTTTTTGTGTTGTAGAGCATCTCGGATTTTGTTCTTATAAACCCTTGTTAGATTAATGAGAGGTTGTTGGTTTCATATGTCAAGAAAAGAAAAGGAAAAAAGCACACCAGCATGCAGATGCAAACTAGCTAACCCTTTGTTTTCACTATCTAGGTTCGAGAGCATTTGCAACAATCTCGATAATGTGAAATATAGTGCTCCACATACTCGATGGGTGTGGTGTAGTGGCAACGGTGCAAGCGCTAATACACTAATTGAGGTTTCCCTAGGCTGCGGGGATGGGGCTCCCGTCAACTCCCGTGGGATTGGTCAGACCAAAATTAGGAGAGGCTGAGGCGGATCGAACACCCATGGATATCAAAAAAATAAAAAAATAAAAAAAAATATGTTGCTCCATAACATAAGAGAAAAGGGTTGTCCCACCGCTTAAGAGAGAATAACCTCCATGATCGCTTGTCAAAAAAAATAAAAACACCATGCTAATATGCACATAGATGAAAGAGAGAAGTTCAGAAACCATTCACCAATGCATTACCCTCACTTGTTTGGGGGAGGGGGATGTTCATACACTAGGAACATATGGCAATAATGGCACTACTTCACTAATGGAAGAATTAAATGGCCTGATGGAGCAACGCTACCCTCACTTCCTAGGTTGGGGCAACAGGTAGGGATGGAGAATTTTGGAAAATTGTGTCCTTTGCCACAAGTTGGTCACTTCGGTTGGAAAGGAACAAAAGATTGTTTGAAAACAAAGCGTAGGATTGGTTTAGTACTTGGGAGCAGTTGAGAAACCTAGCTTCTTTTTGGATTGTCCACACAAAATGGGGAAAGGAGATCACACAAAGATGTAAAACACTATTTTTTGTTTTTTAAGGTTGTTCATTGTTGAGCCAAAGATTTGAGGACATCTAGTCCTTAATAGCTTGCTTTCGTAACTAAAATCATTATTAATATTTTACAATTGTATGGAACTTTAATCAATTTAAAATTTGTATCAATTTCTTGTGTAATTAAATCCCGTCATTTTTACTACTAGTTAGCTCTTTGAAGAGAAACTTTCAAGCTTTGAACATGTACGTAATATTTACCGAATAACATGAGTATGAAAAAAAAAAATGTAAACTCAAAATATTATTCCTCCATATTAATCCACACAAACAAAAAATAAGTATGAGCAAGACTCAATCCAAAATTAGTTGGGATCGACTATACAAATCAAACTCTTCCAATCAGCTGATGCAAGGAGATATTATTGAGATGGAGTCAAAGACGTATACAGTGATTAGCCTACATAGGAGGAAGCAGAAAGATGGACCATAGTTTTGGCGTAGTTGAGTTCAAGTTAGATTTAGTTTCAAGGGTTGTTTTTGTTTTATTTATATTTTATTATGTCCAATTATGTGTCATGGATTAGGTGTGTTAGGAGTTACTCTTTATTAGTTATTTTATTAAGTTTAATGTCTTACATAGAGTCCAAGTAGGACTTGGTGGTCACCTATATGGTTATTCTAGAGTAATTAGGATATGTTAATAATTTTGTTGTAGTTGAAATAGGAGTCATAGTATTGTTAGTCGTGAAAAGAAAAGTCTATTTAAAGACTTAGATTCGTTGTTAGCATAGTAGATTATTGATGAATGAAATTTGAGTCTGTGTTTTAGAGACAGAGAGTTCTCTTTGTGTCTTTGGTTTCTAGAGCTTTGTGTGTTCGATCACAAGTTAGAAATGTGTTTCTTCAATTTGGGTATTCGTGGAATCAACGAATTGTAGAAAAATATATCCTTTTCTTTTTAGTGAGCAATTTGTCAACGATGGAGAACTACGAGTTAGAGGTTGATGATTGTCTACAAGACTTCCCAACTGTCGAAATCATATGGTTGGCCTTGCAGATGAGGGTAATGAATGTGTTTTATTTTCTCTTCACAAGTCAGCCATAATAAGCCGCGAAGATAAATTTGTTTCGTTCCACAAGGCACGTGAAGGGACTAAAACTCAAGGACGAGTTTTTTCGAACTAGGGGAGAATTATGCAAGGAGATATTATTGAGATGGAATAAAAAATGATCGATCATAGTTTGATTGGCGTAGTTGAGTTCAAGTTAGATTTAGTTTCATGGGTTGTTTTTGTTTTATTTATATTTTATTATGTTCAATTATGTGTCGTGGACTAGGTGTTACTCTTTATTAGTTACTTTATTAAGTTTAGTGTCTTACATAGAGTCCAAGTAGGACTTGGTGGTCACCTATACATGGTTATTCTAGAGTAATTAGGATATGTTAATAATTTAGTTGTAGTTGAAATAGGAGTTATAGTTTTGTTAGTTGTGAAAAGAAAAGTCTATTTAAAGACTTAGATTCGTTGTTAGCATGGTGGATTATTGATGAATAAAATTTGAGTTTGTGTTTTAGAGACAGAGAGTTATCTTTGTGTGTTTTGGTTTTTAGAACTTTGTGTGTTCGATCACAGGTTAGAAATAGCGTTTCTTTAATTCGAGTATTTGCAGAATCAACAAATTGTAGAAAAATCTATCTTTTTCTTTGTTGTGAGCAATTTGTCAACTCCTTGCTGCATCATTAACTCAAATTTGATGCAGTTGATTATGTGCTTTGATGATCTTTTAAATTCTCCATAGTTAATGCATTCCAAATGATTATAGGTTATCCCTATTTCATCAAATTCCTTCAATTTCTATTGCATCGATTTTTCTAACCAAGGCAAAATACATGAAAACAATACCGGCACTACCTATTTTTGCAAAGAACGTCGATAAAAAAAGTCTCACATTGAGAAAAAAAAAAAAAAAGAAATATCCAAATTCCAAAGCGAGCGGCAGTTAAACAAAGAAAACAGAAACATCATACGTTAAAATAGCTATATGTCTTCATCATGGGATAGTATTTGAATGATTTAGTCTTCCTTAAACCCAATATCCATTTACAAGTTGAGTCAAGATTAAAAAGGAAAAAAAAAAGAGCTAATTCTGAATCTAGCATGCCTCTCGTATTTCAAACATGTATTTAAAAAAGTATGGAGAAGAAATAGGAACAGGGATTAGGAATAAGGATGATCACAACAACTCCTCTTGCCTTAAACACTCATTTGTGTTCTCTAAGTGGTTTTCACCTTAAAATTGCGCACAAGATCTAACACTCTCATTTGCAATGCCTATCATTGATGCGGATTGTGTGGCAAGATCTTATGGACCAAGTGAAACAACAAAAATCCAAGAAGGAAGTCCATAAATCTCAAATAAGAAACTAGTATTTTTCAGCGTTTCTTATTTGAAAGTTACTAATCTATGCTAGTTACTAATTTATGCAAGTTATTAATTTATGTTAATTACTATTTTCATATTGGTAGGATTTCTTTCTTTATTCTATGGTAAGTCTTTTAGTAGCTTCTTATTTATGGAATTAAAATATTTGTCATTAAGAAGTTTCCAATTTTGTAATTTCTTTCTATTCAGGTGTGTTTATGACACCCTATAAATATGTAACCCATTCTATAGTTTCATTATGAATTGAATTATTGAATAACAATTAAGTTTGTCTTCCTTTACTCAAGTTTGAGTGCTAAGTTTCGGTGTAGAAACTTGTTGCTTTTTCTTAAGGCTTAATGAAGTGTTAGCTTTGCTTATTTTTGCATTATTCGTAGCGTTAGTTGGTATCAAATGATGCGGATTGTGTGGCAAGATCTTATAGACCAAGTGAAACAACAAAAATTCAAGAAAAAATTCCATAAATCTCAAATAAGAAACTACTATTTTTCAGTGTTTCTGATTTGAAAGTTACTAATTTATGCTAGTTAATAATTTGTGGAAGTTATTAATTTATCTTAGTTACTATTTTCATATTAGTAGGATTTCTTTCTTTATTCTATGGTAAGTATTTTAGTAGTTTCTTATTTATGGAATTAGAATATTTGTCATTAGAAAGTTTCCAATTTTGTTATTTCTTTCTATTTAAGTGTGTTTATGACACCCTATAAATATGTAACTCATTCTATAGTTTCATTATGAATTGAATTATTGAATAAGAATTAAGTTTGTCTTCCTTTGCTCAAGTTTGAGTGTTAAGTTTCGGCGTAGAAACTTGTAATCTTCTTCTTAAGGCTTAATCAAGTGTTAGCCTTGTTTATTTTCGCTTTATTCGTTGTGTCAATTGGGTTACATATTTATAGGGTGTCATAAACACACCTAAATAGAAAGAAATAACAAAATTGAAAACTTCCTAATGACAAATATTCTAATTCCATAAATAAGAAGCTACTAAAAGACTTACCATTGAATAAAGAAAGAAATCCTACTAATATGAAAATGGTGACTAACAAAAATTAGTGACTAGCATAAATTAGTAACTAGAATAAATAGTAACTTCCAAATAAGAAACACTAAAATTAGGTTGTTTCTTATTTATGATTTATGAGCTTTCTTCTTGGACTTTCGTAATTCACTTGATCCATAAGATTTTGCCACACAATCCGCATCATACCAACTTACGCAACGAATAAAACGAAAATAAACAGGGCTAACACTTGATTAAGCCTTTAGAAGAAGGCTAACACTTGATTAAGCCTTATTTAGTTCAATTCATAATGAAAAGAAGATAACAAGTTTCTAGCAGATTTGTGGCTCCAATTAAGTTAACCTTACATTACGCTTAAACATTGTTATGGTCTTCGATCAAACTTGCAAATCCGGAGACTTTTGTCATTAGACTGAGGCAAGAATTATGCCGCCTAGGAGTTTCGGTTTAGAAAGACAAACTTAATTCTTATTCAATAATTCAATTCATAATGAAACTATAGAATGGGTTACATATTTATAGGGTGTCATAAACGCACCTAAATAGAAAGAAATAACAAAATTGGAAACTTCTTAATGACAAATATTCTAATTCCGTAAATAAATAAGAAGACTTCTACTTGGATTGTTGATTCTGGAGCATCCAAAAAGACTTACCATGGAATAAAGAAAGAAATCCTCCTGGAGCTAATATGAAAATAGTAATTCAATAACTTACATAAATTAGTAACTAGCACGTTTCCACTTTATATTAGTAACTTTCAAATAAGAAATTCCATTTATTGATGATTATGCGATAATGGAGGGGAATACATGTCAAAACTTTCAAAATAAAGGTAATAATCGTGAACAGGCACCACGTGCCTGGTTTGACAAAAATAGTGCAAAACTTCGAAAGGCATAGTTTTACTCTTGATTTATGTTTCTTATTTGAGATTTATGGACTTCATCCTTCTTGGATTTTTGTTGTTTCACTTGGTCCATAAGATCTTCGTTTACATACAAGTGATGCGGATCCGCATCAATCATGATCCGGGTGCATGGTCTATGAATACATGGAGATGGCAGTATGAAATATATGTTGCTTCAGAAAAATAAAACTCCCAATCTCAATATGAAAATAGTAATTCAATAACTTACATAAATTAGTAACTAGCATATATTAGTAACTTTCAAATAAGAAATTCCTATAAAAAACTTTCAAATAAGAAACACTGAAAAATAGTGGTTTCTTATTTGAGATTTATGGACTTCCTTCTTGGATTTTTGTTGTTTCACTTGGTCCATAAGATCTTGCCACACAATCCGCATCAATCATGATCACGGGTGCATGGTCTATGAATACATGGAGATGGCATATAAAGTACCAAATAGCTTCAAAACCATGTGGTGGTAGCCGTAAGCTACCATAGCATAAGGAGTCACAAATTGGGAAGTCGGCCTACACGTCGCTTCATAGGAGATGAAATCAACTCGTGAGATGGGACACTCAGCCGAATCAACAGAGGAAGCAATGCAAATAGGCCTACATCTCCAATCTTGCTTACAAAGTTTTGATCAAGGTTTCGACAAACTTCGCTGAAGTTTGGGCAAAGTTAGCCGAAGTTGATTCGAATTTTTGCGATTTTTCAATTGCCTCTGTACTTTGCTTCGCTCACCTCAACATCGATAAACTTCAAAAACATCGATGGAAGTTAATAAAACATGAAGTAAAATTATTATGTTTCATAGAAGTTGAGCAATCTTCGACTAAAACTTTGACTGAAACTTCGCCTACGCTAGAAATATACTTAAAATTCGGAATATCCTCCGCCGACATAAGTTTTATGCATTATTGTTGTATGATTAAGTGTAGTTCTAGCATCTCTACGAAGAAACTTGAGTTTTCTAGCACTTAAAGTGAAATTCCGTAAACTTTTGTACACCGGTGAATTTTTGCCAAACTTTCATCGTCAAAATTAACTTCCTCAAATTAATTCCGAATTTTAAGTGAACGAAGTTATAGGCGAAATCAAAGTTTCGAACCTTGGTTTTGATCACATAAGATGTTCGCTGGTTGTTCAGGACACAATGAACTAGATATCTTAGCTTTAACTATGCAGGAAATCCAGTGCTGTCACTACTTAACGTAACTATTTGATACCTTATAAAAATGTGATAGGGAACTGTATTGTTTTTTATTCATAAACTATTCCCCCATCCATCATCGCGACAGCCACTAACGAGAGGAAGCAAACGGGGACTGCAGCTTGCTCATAATTTCAAGCTGAAAACCAGTAATATAACATATGCATAAATTTTCTAGACAAGACGAGTTTCAGTTACTGCACAACCAAATGCGAAGATGAAAATCCAATTAGCAAATTAATCAACGATAGGATGTAATGTAATTGCAGTCTCAGCAGCTGCTCACTAAACATTTTTAACACCAACACATTCAAATGAGAACTAAGGTTGATTAATTACCTTAAAGATTGAAGCCCAGTAATAGTCGTAACGACAACGAAACCTCGACTTTTCAAAGGAGAAAACACCTTGTTTGGATCCAGAATTCAGTATCCCTAGCTCACAAACCTTGGCAGACCTAATATCCACCCCTAAAAGAAGTAAAAAAAAGAGCACAAAATCAGTTCATGCAACGAAACAAGAGCTTAAATTTATGACCAAAAAAGGGAGTTGAGTTACCAGTGGAGACGATCTTGCACTCGGCGGGAAGTGAAGTGGGTTTAGAAATGAAGAAGAAGTCGAAGAGAGCAACGACCAAGGCTATGGAGAAGAACAAGTAAAAGAACAAAACGAGGAGGGAGAAAACAACGGCGGCGCAGCAGCGAAGAATTGGGGGTTTTGCGGGAATTTGGGTGGGATTTCTCGGATTGTCATCCAAATCATCGTCCATTCATTCAATTCATCGACCACACTGGACTCCAGAAGAAAAACCCTTTCGCTTAGCTCTTTCTTTCTTTTTTTTTTTTTTTTTTTTTTTTTCAGCAGCTAAAGGACCTCAATTTTTTGAATTATTATTTCGTCGTACCCCACTTTTTACTTAGTGTACCTCGCTTTTTTCTCAAAATCTCAAAAATGCCCTTTTTCTCAAAATCTCAAAAATGCCCTTTGTTGTACCTCATTACCATCACCCTCACCTCAACACCCCTTCTGAAGATGTTTCGGACACAAAGAGTCGACACCTCCGAAGAGGTGTTGGACACACATGACCGAAACCTCTTTAGAAGTGTCGGTCACACAAGACTGACACCTCTTAATAGGTCTCAATTAGATTCTTCCGTCACCCACTGAAACTTAGTTATTTTTGCAGTTTCGATCGAAGTCGACCGATACCTCTTTAGAGGTGTCGGGTCGGTGTGTTCAGGTGTCGGTTCGGTGTGTCCGACACCCACGGGACAACAAGAACAAACACAAAAAAATTTAAAACTCCCAAAAACACATGAAAATGACCAAAAAAAAGTAGGTTTTGCTAAGAATCGTTTAATATCATCAATTCCATCGAAACTTTGCACCTAAAATGCAAGATTCAACTCCCAAATTGAAGCCCTAAACCAAACAACAATCCTACAAAATACCGACTCAAAAAGTAAAAAAAAAAACCTAAAAAACCTTTGAAATCGACACTATAAGAAATGAGGAATGCACCCGCGGCGTCAAATCGATGTGGTTTTACTCGGACTTCGTAGGACTCGGGTTGGCGGTGATATGCGATGGGTGAGTGAGGCGGGTGGGATATGGTTAATAAAAACCCTTTTATATAGAGGGGTAGTTGGGTCATTTCACTAAGGTGGGGTACGTTTAGCAAAAATCAGGGTCCTTTTAGCCACTCATTTTTTTGTTTTGTCAAAGAGTCAAAGAATCACATTTTTTTTCTTTTTTGATTTTTATTACATTTAGAAAATTTTATTAAAATTAATTTCAAACGGAAAAATGGACTATAATGATTTGAGATTTTGAAAGAAAACTTGCATTTTTTTTTTGAGTCGCGCTATATGCACCTCGACTTATGATCTGGGCGCCCTACAATTTCGAATTAAAATTTGATTTCATAAAGAAATATCATATTTGCCCTCCCAACTCAATCAATTCACTCACATGCTTATTCCATTCACATTCCCGCGTGCCCTACCTTGAAACTTCCAATTTTTTTTACCAAGTGAAGTCGTTCCGTCGTCGACCAGACATCACGTTTGTTGATCAAAAAGTGTGCACCAACCTTGTAAGTCTCTGATTTTGCATTTTTATGTGATTTAATCATGTAAGTTCATTATTTTTTAAGGTGACAATAGTGTTGGTTTTATATTATAAGGTTTCTTCGATTCTACGAGTTTAAAACGTTTTTAAGGTCTGATAGCTGGAAAAAACGAGTGGGAGACGGACGTCGAACATGATAAGGTTAGTTTTCATGGTTTTTCTGATTTATTTTTCCATTCGGGCACACAAAACGAGATATGTTGTAGTGTATCGGTTGAAGGTAGTTAAGACTTTGGAATAAGTCTTGGTATAAGGTGGCAAAATTCATGTTTGATCACTTTGGTACCTGTATTGGCTATTGGGTGTCGGGACTTGACGAATGTTGTCAGACATAGTGTACCGATACGGCATGTTGATTATCGGCCTTGTAGTACCGAGACACCTTGTTTTAAGTGTTTTTTCAATTTTTCATTATTAATACTTACAATACACGTTATTTCTTACATGAAAAGCCATCTACATCTAAATTTGAAGACTATACTATTGTTTTTGGTTGGGAAGAACCATTCGAGTCTAGTAAGGAGGTCATCGACTGGGTTCAATAATTTGGCCGTTAAAGGAAGTTTGCCAGTTCGCAAAAGAAGCAAAGGCCAATGGTTGCTGAAATCTATCGAACACGCATGGTTCTAAGAGTGTGTTTAAAGTTGGCTTAACATCTAGCATTCAACCGGATTAGGTTCCACATGTTGAGAAAACTATAAATATGCCTAGCGATGGTCATTGTGGCTTCTGTTGTATTGATGTTGGTCTCGGACTCCGTGATGGAGATGGTTGGAGGACAATCAGAGAACGTCTTCTTCACGAATTGGATGACAATCGATTTTTATGGGGTGAAGTCATTGGTGATGCTTATGGAACCATTAGGAATTGCGTGGATTGCAAGGATGTGAAGGAGGCAAGTGGATGACCCTTCATGATATGGGGCTTTTAATTGCAACCACATTTAATGTCATATTAGTGAACGTGTCCAATGGTAATTGTTTGACCTACTTTCCTTTACGTAATGCCCCACCGCCATCTTTCAAGGAACGGGTTATCATCGGCGTGACAAACGTCAACAAAATTCATTGGGTTAGAGTAAGATTTCTATAGTTTCAATGAAACGTGGCTTCTTTAATTTTCTTTTTTTCTGAATATCGTGTTAACGATAATGACTTATTATATGTTGTATTTGCAATTGATAGGTTGAATTCAAAGTTGATGCACTGCTTCCCTCCCCCATTTTCCCAATATGGAACACCTTCACCGACAACGATGGTAACGGGTGGGATTCGAGATTCTACATCCAAGATCGCATACCAATTCTGTCTTCTCAGCTACCTACGCCTAATGTAATAGACTTAGCGTCACCTTAGCTAAATGCAAAGTTGAAAAATCCTTTTGTACTCTCCTAATAGATTATTGTATACTATGTGTATTATTGCATGGCTTTTGTTTATTCTTGCAAAACTGGAAAATACTTTTGTTTTTTGTTTATTTTTGTGTAAATCACTATGCCTTGGTCCTACACGTCTAGGAAACGGATGAAACTATCGATCCAGCAGGTCTAAAACTTTATAGAATGTTTTGGATAAGCCCTATCGACACCAAATCATGTTTCCTAGTGAACAACACATAGCACATGTGAGTTTCAATGGAGTGCCCTGAGAGCTGTTAGGGTGCCAAGAGAGCAAGTAGGGTGCACTGAGAGAAATCGGGGTGATCCTGTTTTTTATTTTTTAACGGGACCGAGTGTGACGGCCCCATTCTACAACTAAGGGCACCGCCCGGCCTAATCACTTAATTAAGCCATAATCTCCCTATAGGACCTAACAAGGAACTAGTCAGCCTTAGTTCAACACATAAACATCTACATCTACTAATTATGATACCACCGATAGTTAACTAGCTAGTTAATTTTTTTTTTCTAACAAGTTATTCAGCGGAAGTCATCGTTACTAGTGGACCTTCAATCCTACGACCTAACCTATTGTGGAAATACCAGAAAATAGAGATCACATGCATACATAAAATGTGGCGTCCCTCGCCGCCCCGGGGTGACGTGTCTCCGTGTACTCCTTGCCAGCTGGCCCTACTACACGTGTACGGCACCTGCCCGTCCTTTTCCTGTCTCGAGATTTGCATCCACTTGTGTGTACAACATATAAATGACAAATGCAGCGGAAGTTGTACGTAAATGCAAGAAATATTAATTAATTCATCAAATCCTACTGTGGAAAAACCCTGAAAAGTACTGTACTATACCATGTAAAGTAACTATGTACAATGTCATATCACTCCCCAGTTCCCAAAATAATCAAAATATCAAAATAATCACACACGTACAAGTACACCTCAACGATAGGCAGTCAGAGGTGGTCACGTAAGATCCCCTTGCCCTTACTTGTACTAGGATCTGCACTCAATCATCACAGAAGAAAATGGATGACGAGTCCAGTCAGTAAAATCCCAAGGAACTCCTCCGAGCATTCATATAAAAAAATGGAATTCAATAAATACTGTTAAATAAACATGCGTAATGTAAACAGACAACTGTAAGTAGGGCATCGCATGCGTAAATAACAATAAAGTGCAAATGTGTGTGTCTGTTCCAGTCAAACTAAACCATATTTCGGGGTTTCCTTCCAGGATCCCACTAGTGGGCGCACCCAACTAGCTATCACCTGATCCCTCTCGGTGGCTGGCGTAGACCTACGACGCCTTGCGACACATGTAGCGATTCCTCGGGTCGTTATCCACCGAGCACTCCTGATACACATGCTATGATCTAGAATGCATAGACACACAACGGAAAATTCGGTGGGAGTAACTAACCAACCGTGCAAACAACGACAAGATATAGATATAGGAAAAATCACAAGGAAATACTGGAATTGAATGGAATTACAAAGCAAAATAAATACTCGAGAGTTTTTCTATTGGGTTTTACAAACCTCACAACGCGCTCCACTACCCCGTAATCAATCCCCGGGTCCAAGTCTAATGAGTCCTTGATCGCCGATTGATCACCGTGTCAACCTATGTCCATTTATTAATAATTTAGGTTAGCATGCTAATTTACAATAATTTTCTAACATTTTTAGGCCAAATTGCCCATTTCACATTTTTCGAGGCAAAACCCCGCAAAAAGTTGCGTCCGACATTCTCACGTATTTTCTTTTCATATAATTTTATCAATTTCTATTCATTTGATTGAAATATATTTTTTCCGGAATTTTTCCAATTTTTCTGGAATTTTCCCAAATGTTCTTTCATTTTCTTTTCTTTTTCTCTTTTTTTTTTTTTTATTTTCTTTTTTTTTTTCTTGTTTGGGACGGGTCGGGTCGACCCAAACGGGTCGGACCGACCCGCCCTGGCCCATTCTCTGGGCCGGCCCGATAGGGGCGTACACGCGCGCGTGTGCACCATCTTCTTCTTCACGCATCATTTGGTTTGTTCGAACCGCTTTTTTTTTTTTTTCCGTGATGCATCTTCTTCTTCTTCTTTCCCGTGATGGGTTGGGGTGGCTCTCCACCCCAACCCCGTGAGCCGATGGCGGGGAGGCACCCCGCCATCACCACCGCTGCCGACCATGGGGTTCGGCCATGGAGGCCGAACCCACACTCTTGGCCACCCACTACCAACACCCAAACAACAACAACCACGACGACTCACCTCAACCGTGACGTCTCCACTCTCCTTCCGGCGCGTCTTTGCTTCTCCTCCTCCTCTCCTCTTCTTCTTCCTCGCTCTCAGCCTCCCAGTTCTCTGTATGTGTGTGTGAACAGTGTGTGCATGAGTGTGTGTGTGTGATGTAAATGAAAATGGGTGAACAGACACGTGGTGAGGGAAAATGGCCAAATGTTATGTAGCTTTGACAAATGGTGATGTTGTTAGGTGTGTTAACACCTACTTGTGACACATTTAAGACACTCGCCCGTGTTTCCGGGCGTTTCGACGCACGGTTTCGCGTCCGAACCGTGATATCCGCGCACCGCCGCGTCGTTCGTAACCCAATATCTATTCCATATTCATTACGTGGCAAGTTTTTATTTAATTTGTGTGTTTTCGTTTTCCCGACCCAATAGTCGGTCTCGTCGACTACCCGATACCCGTGTCGACACGTATATCGAGGCGAATACAGTTCACACCCTCACGCGTATTATTTTGCAACATACAAACATGCGATGTATTTAAATAAATTACACCGCAAATAAGCAATCAATACACCATAAACATCCATACCTAAGTCCCCGTATGTCGTAGCCTACCGCGGCGTCCACGTGGATCCGAGTTGGCGTCCACGTCTGTAACTGGAAGAGACATTTATAAAATGGGCCATTACAGTTCTTCCCAACTAAATAAAATTTCGTCCCGAAATTTCACTGTAACTAAAGTCTCATACCAAAGAATAGCTGAGGGTATCGTGTCCTCATCGTCGACTCGAGCTCCAAGGTTAGTCCCTCCGTCCTATGATGCTGCCAACGAACTAGGACCTTCGCGAGTTCCCTGTTCCGGAGATTATGTATTCGACGGTCAACGATCTCTATCGGTCTCTCCCTATAAGTCACGTCAGGGTGTATCTCCACCTGTCCAAACTCAATCGTCGGTCTCGGCCCTGACCTAGCGAGTCTCAACATGGAAATGTGAAAGATCGGATGAACTCCAGCTAACTCGGTAGGTAACTCTAACCGATATGCAACAGAGCCTACTCTCTGTGCAATCCGGTACGGCCCAATGTATCTCGGCGCTAGTTTCCCCTTAATGCCAAATCGTTGTTGACCTTTCCAAGGAGAAACTTTCAGATACACCATATCGCCCTCGTCATAGCTCAGACCCTCGCGATAACTATCAGCGTATTTCTTCTGTCTATCTTGTGCAGCTCGCAGCTTTTGACGAATTTGTCGGATTTTCTCTATTTGATCAACAACTATCTCAGGCCATACTTGTGTACCGAGATCGATGTGCATCTTCTAGAATCTCGTCCCGTATCTCCTGATCCGCAGGTATCCACAATCTCCATCGGTATCTCAAACATCGACCTGTGGTTTCTGCCCAATCAGTGCATTCCGGATTCCGTGACAGACCACTGACCCGCTCATAGAGCCCATCAGCCCTCTGACACTCGGCAACCCGTTCAATCGATACGGTCGGTATCCTCAACTGCGACAAAATCCCGAACCACCGGAACGTCTTCAATCCGGACCTCCATTCGAACCTCCGGCTCAACTATCGCCGCAACCGCCTCCATCTCATGCGCTGTAGCTAGTAGGCCTCTCGTGATGGGTAAGTCAGTTGCCGATCCAATAATACGAACTCCGGTATTCCAGGAATATGAAACTCTATCCTCTTGCCGTAACAATCTATCCGTGCATGATAGGATGCTAACAAATCCATCCCGAGCAGTGTGTCAAACTCTAAGTACTCCAATACTCGAAGATCCGCTGGTAGCTGATGTCCATCCACCTCTATCATCACGTCTCGACATATTTGGTTATGGTATATCTTATCCCCAACAGCCGTACTGAGGACAAGATGTGGCTCTAGTGTCTTTGTAACTAATCCTAATAACCCAACAATACGTCCAGCAAGAAACAATAAAGTACTACCAGAATCAAACATAGCATGCATATGGCGACCAAATATAAGTAATGTACCTTCAACGAGTTGCCTAGTTGCCCTGCTATCTGGTTGTGTTAACGCATGTACTCTATCTTTGGCCTGGTCTGACGCTCATCGTGGCAACGGCGGTGTCCGACAGTCAACCCTCAAGTGTCCCCTCTGCCCACACTGGTGGCATTTACGGCTCTCCAGTCTACCCGTCTGTCCGTCTCTAGATCTCGGACCCTGACCCCGGTCTTCCTGACCCCTGTCATGTCCCCTCTGATCTCGACCCTGACGGTACTCCTGTGGATGTGCCCTATGGCGATCCACTAGTGCTGAGGTGATAGCATGAACTGGCTGTGGCTCCTCATATCGGAACTGACCGCCCTGAAAATCGTCCCGGCTGCCTCTTTCCCGTCTATCATCTCTCCAGCCTCTATCCGGACGCTCCATCGGTCTTTTCTGCCTCTGAGTCGACCCATAACTATGCCCCCTGATTGTACCTCCCTGCCAGTCAAACGTATGCCAGCCCTCTGCAGTATATACGTCTCATGAGCCAATGCCCTGTCAAAGATCTCCTGCAATGTCGTGGCTCCGGTCGAGACAACTGCTGACGCAATCCTGTCATCAACCCCTCTGGTGAAATAATAAATCTGCAAGCGCTCTGTACCGACAACATCTAGAGAGAACTTCAACAAATGCCGAAACCTCTCCATGTACTGCATCAAAGTCTGATTTCCCTATCGCAGGGCCAAGAACTCCTCCCTCAGTCTCAACCTAACATCCATCGGTATGTACTGATCGTAGTATAGCTCCCTAAACTTAGCCCATGTCGTCGGTTCCGGATGAGTATCCGTATATGTCGTCCACCAGACTGCCGCATTCCCTCTCAAACAGGTTCCCGAAAATCGTGCATGTACAGTCTCATCATTCCTCATCACCTTATGAAAACGCTGATGAGACACTATCCATCTCCCTGCAGCCTCGGGGTCACCGCCTCCATAAAAGAATCCAGGCTGGAACTTCAAAAACTCCCTCAATAGCTTCGCCTCTGGTGCTAGAACGAATGCCAATGTAGTAGGAGTATCAGCAACTGGGGTGGCAGTAGCCTGGTCCGTCGTCGTGAGTGGTGGTGTAAGAGTCGACGTCTCTAAAGGAACAACAACTGTGGTAGCTGTCTCTGTGGGTGCCTCTACCGCTACCCCCGAATCGGCGGCGTACGGGGTACCACCGAACAACATGTTTGTCCCCGCCGGTATGGTCACAAACAATCGGCTCTCTTCTTGAAGTGAGTGAGTGCGCCGGTGCTACGGTCTGCTCTCGTAGTAGCCGTAATACCTCGGCCATCTGTGTCTCCTGTGCTGAGAGTCTATCCTCCACACTCGTCGTAACCGAGACATCCCTAGTCGCATCGCTCATCTGTCCAGTCTCAAAAGGCGTACCAGACTGTCCGTCCATAATCTTGATCGAGAATGTGCTCCGTATCAATCTCGAAGTATATACGTATATCATATAGTAGCATGAGAATATAACACATATATAAGTTATAACTCTACCCACCTCACATCACTTCCCAACTAAAGTTCTAAGGCACTAACTTCGGGTTTTCCACATCTAAGTTTGTTGATTAAGTTTTATTGTCTTAGGACTTCCTCTTTTATTTGATACCAACTGTGGTGTTGGTGTCACAATATCTTAAGCCAACCTGTGCTCTTATACCAACTGTGGCGTTGGTGTCACAATATCTTAAGCCAACCTGGGCTCTGATACCAACTTTGGCGGCCCTCGCCGCCCCGGGGTGACATGTCTCCGTGTACTCCTTGCCAGCTGGCCCTACTACACGTGTACGGCACCTACCCGTCCTTTTCCTGTCTCGAGATTTGCATCCATTTGTGTGTACAGCGTATAAATGACAAATGCAGCGGAAGTTGTACGTAAATGCAAGAAATATTAATTAATTCATCAAATCCTACTGTGGAAAAACCCTGAAAAGTATTATACTATACCATGGAAAGTAACTATGTACAATGTCATGTCACTCCCCAGTTCCCAAAATAATCAAAATATCAAAATAATCACACACGTACAAGTACACCTCAACGATAGGCAGTCAGAGGTGGTCACGTAAGATCCCCTTGCCCTTACTTGTACTAGGATCTGCACTCAATCATCACAGAAGAAAATGGATGACGAGTCCAGTCAGTAAAATCCCAAGGAACTCCTCCGAGCATTCATATAAATAAATGGAATTCAATAAATACTATTAAATAAACATGCATAATGTAAACAGACAACTGTAAGTAGGGCATCACATGCGTAAATAACAATAAAGTGCAAATGTGTGTGTCTGTTCCAGTCAAACTAAACCATATTTCGGGATTTCCTTCCAGGATCCCACTAGTGGGCGCACCCAACTAGCTATCACGATCCTCTCGGTGGCGGCGTAGACCTACGACGCACCGACACATGTAGCAGTTCCCTCGGGTCGTTATCCACCGAGCACTCCTGATACACATGCTATGATCTAGAATGCACAGACACACAATGGAAAATCCGGTGGGAGTAACTAACCAACCGTGCAAACAACGACAAGATATAGATATAGGAAAAATCACAAGGAAATACTGGAATTGAATGGAATTACAAAGCAAAATAAATACTCGAGAGTTTTTCCATTGGGTTTTACAAACCTCACAACGCGCTCCACTACCCCATAATCAATCCCCGGGTCCAAGTCTACTGAGTCCTTGATCGCCAATTGATCATCGTGTCAACCTATGTCCATTTATTAATAATTTAGGTTAGCATGCTAATTTACAATAACTTTCTAACATTTTTAGGCCAAATTGCCCATTTCACGTTTTTCGAGGCAAAACCCGCAAAAAGTCGCATCCGACATTCTCACGTATTTTCTTTTCATAGAATTTTATCAATTTCTATTCATTTAATTGAAATATATTTTTTCCGGAATTTTCCCAATTTTTCTGGAATTTTCCCAAATGTTCTTTCATTTTTCTTTTCTTTTTCTCTTTTTCTTTTTATTTTATTTTATTGTTTTTACTGGCCCATTCTGGGCCCGACCCAGTAGGGGGTACACGCGCGTGTGCACCATCTTCTTCCTCACATCACTGGTTTGTTCGAACCAGTTTTTTTTTTCCCGTGATACATCTTCTTCTTCTTCTTTCCCGTGATGGGTTGGGGTGGATCTCCACCCCAACCCCGGTGGAGCAGATGGCAGGGGAGGCACCCCTGCCATCACCACCGCGGCGCCGAACCCCCACTCTTGGCCACCCACTGCCAACACCCAAACAACAACAACTACAACGACTCACCTCAACCGTAACGTCTCCACTCTCCTTCCCGGCGCGTCACTGCTTCTCCTCCTCCTCTCCTCTTCTTCTTCCTCGCTCTCGGCCTCCCGGTTCTCTGTATGTGTGTGTGTGAACAGTGTGTGCATGAGTGTGTGTGTGTGATGTAAATGAAAATGGGTGAACAGACACTTGGGGTGTGTTTGATAGCAAATAAAATGAAAAAAATCATAGAAAATTGTCTACTTTTTTTATGTAACCGTTTTTTCCACTGTTTGATAACTTTGTAACTGCACTGAGAAAAAAAACCACATCCCCCTATTTTCCTCATTTATTTTCTCATCTTTTAGCGTGGAAAATTGAAAATCTCTCCATCTCTCTCACGAACTGATCATTTCTTCCACCCAAACAAACTTGGCCTATGCTACTCTTTCGCGGATACACACTCTTTCTTTCTCTCTTCGTCTCCGGCTTCGTCACCAACATCATCGTCGAGCCGCCCGACATCGACGATGATTTAGATGCGCACACGGATTGAACCATAAAAGAAAATTCTTTCTCGTGCAATCAAACAACTATGAGAAAATTTTCTTTATAAAACTCTCTCGAGAAGATTTGCTAAAAAAAAGTTTTTTCTCATTGAAGATTTTTTTTTGCTATCAAACACACCCTTGGCGAGGGAAAATGGCCAAATGTTATGTAGCTTTGACAAACGGTGATGTTGTTAGGTGTGTTGACACCTACTTGTGACACAGTTAAGACACTCGCCCGTGTTTCCGGGCGTTTCGACGATCCGGTTTTTTGCGTCCGAACCGTGATATCCGCGCACCGCTGCGTCGTTCGTAACCCAATATCTATTCCATATTCATTACGTGGCAAATTTTTATTTAATTTGTGTGTTTTCGTTTTCCCGACCCAATAGTCGGTCTCGTCGACTACCCGATACTCGTATCGACACGTATATCGAGGCGAATACAGTTCACACCCTCACGTGTATTATTTTGCAACATACACACATGCGATGTATTTAAATAAATTACACCGCAAATAAGCAACCAATACACCATAAACATCCATACCTAAGTCCCCGTGTGTCCTAGCCTACCGCGGCGTCCACGTGGATCTGAGTTGGCGTCCACGTCTGTAACTGGAAGAGACATTTATAAAATGGGCCGTTACATAAACAAAAATGGTGATATATACAACATGTGTCTAGTCAGATGTTCCTATCACTAAACCCAAAAGTTAAAAGAACATGTACATATAAATGTAATACAAAAGAATACAAAATGTACAAAAATATGTCGTAGCAGTCCTCCACCGGCTCAGAGGTAGTCACCAAGCTTCTGCTTTGCAGTGCCGCTACTCTGGTGATCTGCACCCACCGTCACAAACTAGACGGTGAGTACATGAAATTATTTAAGTAATACTGAGAGATATCGATCCACATTCCCAAATAGGCAACAAGTATCAAATGACATAATTTAAATTGCAACTATGCTGAAAGAAACATCATGCAAAGAGATACTTGAGTTAACCAAATATGAAACTGACTCAAGGTTAAGTAGTAATGGATTAGGGTCGGTCGGCTGTGATCTTCATCACCTCTGTCTTTCCATTACAATGTGAGATCTGCTCCATAGCATTTCATTACAATTTGAGCTCTATATCATAATGTCAAAAGGTCGTACGTACGATTACGCCTTTTCTATTCCAAGTGAATTAGTCGTCACCGGAATGTATACTTGCTAACATACCCGAGTTTTAAAACTTGTCATGTTCACCCAAGTTATTCTTGCGCCAACAAACCCCAGGTCCAAGGTTACCCCGTTCGAGGCACGTTACCCCGTGTGTCATGCAAGGTAGTGGAGAAATTCCCTAACATCTCGGCAAGTCTAGTGACCCCCGTATGAAAGCTGAATTTTTATCATCAAATGACCCTAACCACAAGAACCACTTTCATTTTCAATAATGACACAACATTGGAATCCAAGAGATGTAATAGCATACTAATGCACAAAGGATTTGAGTCAAAATAAATAAATTATCCTAATAGCATGCTATATCACTGAACAATGACAAACACAACAATCAACATGGTAAAGTATAGAAATTTGAATCAATGATATACACAACAGAGTATGCTATGAACAACATCACAAAATGAGAACTGAACAAGTCATAGCATATGGATTTCAAAGGCAATTCAGTTCGAACAACTGAGAATAAATAAATAAAGGGAATGAAATGTAAATAAATGTCTTGTGGTATCAGAGACCGGTTTAGAGATCTCGATGGTTTAAGGCCATATGATACCACCACAGGTGGTATCAGAGACAAGGTTTATTAAGCTTGGCTTACTTATATGGTTTTAGGCTATATGATACCAACACAATTTGTATTAGTGCCATGGTTTTGAGAAAACATGGTTCTAAGATTGTAGAATATGAAGTTTCTACAATATGATACCACAGCTACAATATGTAGTGAATGACCTACCTTGTTCAGCTAGAAACAATTAAAAGATTTTAAAAAAAAATTGTAGAAGTTAGAAAACCGTAGTTAGATGTGGAAAACCAGATGATCCTCGCCTAGAAACTATTAGTTGGGAAGTGAGTGAAAGTGATTTGGGGATTTGATATATCTATATACATGTTAATTTTGTTATGTGTATATATGCGTTATCCACGTAGTAGCTGATTCGCGTTCGTTATCCATTTGCCGTCGGAGATGGCGGATTCACGCGATAGTGGTGATGCCGGTGCGAGTGGCAGCCAGTATTCGATACCATCAGCGGAGGATTTCCAGAGGCTTTCAGATCGAGTAGCTGCTCAGGGGCAGCAGTTGGCGGATTTCATCGCATTGATGACTTCCCGCCTTGCCCCACCAGCATCTCCAGCTCAGACAACAGATCCTACTACGACTGCAGTACCGACCATAGTGCCGGTCGCCGCGACACAAATGATAGCGACCCCAGCAGTGGAGACAGTGTCTACACCATCTTCCACACCCCCATCAGCTAGTTCGACATCAGTAGTTCAGTTGGTGAAAGATTTCATTAGACTGAAACCGGTATACTTCGACGGTCAGGGAGATTTTGAGAAGGTTGAGAAGTGGGTCTTGTCGCCGGAGAAGCTACATAGAGTCTTGCAGATTGATGATAGACTCAGAGCGGAGATCTCGTCGTACACCTTACAGCGAGATGCCGATGTGTGGTGGCGTGCGACGATCGCTACCGGATGAGAGTTTGAGTCTTGGGATGCCTTCAAGACTAAGTTCTATCGGCAGTACTTCGCACCTCCGGTGATGAAGAGGTTGAGGAAGGAATTTATGAATTTGAGACAGGGGAGCGATGAGACGGTAATGAAATACCGAGATAAATACGGCTATCGAGGCGTTTCTTTGGAGATCTTGTGAAGGAGGATGCAGATGACGTGTATCATTTTGGCGATGGACTGAGGCCTGACATTGGGTTTTATGTGGTCAGTTCAGGTGCCAGGACACTGGGGGAGATTTTCGAGCGTGCACTTGCTCATGAGACTTATTATATGAGCCGAGTGGCTGACGGGACACCCTTAGTACCCACGATGACACCTGATCAGATGGCAGAGTATGAGCGGAGGAGACAAAAGGGCAAAGGACCGAGGAGATGGGATAGAGGTGTTCAGGGGGAAATTGTGCCTTATGTAGCATCTCCTACACCTTTGCAGACGATTGTGGGTAGACCTCCCGTACCACCACCAGTCAGACCTGCATTGCCAGCTCCTGCTACGTCTACTTTACCAGCTTTACCAGCACCATCAGCTCCACGTCAGCAGCATGGTGGTAGAGGCAGAGGTAGAGGTAGAGGACGATGACGAGATAGTTCCAGACTAGGGCAGAGACATGCATCTACACAGGCCCAGGATCGGACGCAGGGTCAATCTAGAGCAGTCACTTGTTTTCGATGTGGTCAGGTGGGACATATCAGTCGAGAGTGTCAACAGCCAGCGACAGTGATTCCATCACAGCGTCGAGAGGTCGTACATGTGGTTGCACAGCCTGACGCAGACGCTACACATAAACTCATTGAGGGTATGGTTTCCATTTATGGTAATCACGCTTATGTTTTATTTGATTTAGGTTCGTGAAGGATTTTCGAAGATCGCTTCACCAATGACCAAGTTGACTCAGAAAGACGTTAAGTTTCATTGGTCTGAGGAATGCGAGGAGACATTTGCTCAACTGAAGAACTTGTTGACTACTGCACCAGTGCTGATATTGCCAGAGGCTGGAAAGGGTTTCATGGTGTACACTGATGCTTCTCATATGGGTTTAGGTTGTGTGTTGATGCAAGAGAAAGGCACAGTGGCCTATGGATCAAGACAGTTGAAGATACATGAGAAGAATTATCCAACTCATGACTTAGAGTTGGCGACGGTAGTGTTTGCTCTGAAGATATGGAGACATTATCTGTATGGAGAGAAGTTCACACTCTATGCGACCATAAGAGTTTGAAATATCTCTTCACGAAGAAATTTGAACATGAGACAGCGAGATGGTTAGAGTTTTTGAAAGACTATGACTTTTCACTGGAATATCATCCAGGAAAAGCAAATGTCGTTGCCGATGTGCTGAGTAGAATTTCGACCGGAGATGCTTAGACTATTTGATGTCATATGACGCACGAGTATGGTTTACTCGAGGCGGGGGCGAGGCTGAGTCAGTCAGATATTGCTAATGACACGGAGGTACTGATTTGTGCTCAAGTGAGACTTCAGACAGTGTCGACACAGAGAGTGTCAGAGGATAAAAAAGCTGACATACTGTATCCGAGATTCTGTGAGTTAGCGCAGAGTTCCGAGTGTAATGATTGGACTGAAACAGCTGATCAGTGTCTCAGATTTCGAGGCAGATTATGGATACCGGCAATGGTAGAGTTGAGAGATGAGATTCTTCAGGATTCACATCGTTCCTGGTTCACTGTTTATCCAGGAAGAGCCAAAATGTACAATGATATGAAAAGACATTTTTGGTGGCTTGGGATGAAAGCGGACATATCAGAGTATATCAAGAACTGTGGGATCTGCCAGCAGGTGAAGGCAGAGCATCGTAGACTGGAGGATTATTATGCCACTTCCCATTCCACAATGGAAGTGGGAAGACATAGCCATGGATTTCGTTCAAGGACTGCCGAGGATTGTTCATAGACATGATTCCATCTAGGTGATTGTGGACAGATTGACGAAATCTGCCCATTTCATACCAGTTGCAACTCATTACACATTTGACCAGCTGAGTGTATTGTTCGAGAAAGAGATTATTAGGCTGCATGGAGTACCTTTGACTATTACGTCAGACAGAGATGTTATGTATACGTCCAGGATGTGGCGGAGTATGCAGGAGCAATATGGTACACGCTTACAGTTTAGCACAGCCTTTCACCCTTAGACTGATGGACAGACTGAGAGGTTGATTCAAACTCTCGAAGATATGCTCAGGGCGTGTGTACTTGAGTTTGGCGGATCGTGGGAAGAGTATTTACCGTTGTGTGAATTTGCATACAACAACAGTTATCAGACGAGCATTGAAATGGCGCCATTTAAGGCGTTATATGGCAGACCGTGTCGCTCACCATCTTGTTGGGCTGAGCTAGAAGACCAGAATTTATTAGGGCCTGAAATTGTTGTCGATCACACAGAAAAGGTAAGACAGATTCGCCAGAAGCTTAAAGGAGCCCAAGAGAGGCAAAAGAAGTATGCATAAATGTATCGCAGCGATCTCACGTACGATGAGGGAGCTTTAGTGTATCTAAAGGTTTCTCATCGTAAGGGTCATCATCGATTTGGTTTGAAAGGCAAATTAGCACCGAGATTTATCGGGCCTTTCAAGATCAAGAAACGGGTTGGAAAGGTTACTTATGAGTTAGAGTTACCTCCACAGATGTCAGGAATTCATCCGGTGTTTCATATTTCGATGCTTCGACTAGCTAAGTCAAAGCAGACGAGAGACCGACAGTGGATTTGAGTCAGATTGATTTAAGTGATGATATCTCATATGAAGAGCAACCAGTTCAAATTCTTGACCGAAGGGTACAACGGTTAAGAAGCAAGTCTATCCCGAAGGTGTTAGTCAAGTGGCAGTTTCATGGAGATTCAGAACTCACTTGGGAACGGGAAGACAATATGCGAGACAGATTTTCGTACCTCTTCGAGTCAGGTACATCTTTAAATTCGTTTAGTTTAAGTTCGAGGACGAACTTCCTATTAGTTGGGAAGTATTGTCACGGCCCAAATAATTAATGCGCGTTTAATTCGTTAATTAGGGCAAAATGACCCATGACGTGGGACCCGCAGCGAGATACGTGTCACTACCGAGGCACGGTGGCCGAGGTAAATGTTATATTTGTTGTGTTGTTTACCTAGTGTAATGTATATGTATAGACTACTAAGTCATTTACGGGTATGCAGATACCGAGACGAGCGGGGACGTGCCTCGAGTCGCGTGCCGACGTGGGCCCGAGGCAGTAGCTCGTGGGGTAAATGTAATTGGTTGAATTTCATTTTTTAAAAAAAATGGAAAATGATATAAGTTAGTGGCTTTAATGTGGCCACATCTAAATATTTATTAGTGGGCCTATAGTTTGTAAATAAAACCATAGGAGTTGGATTCGCCTCGAGATACGCATTTCGCGAGTCTCGAAAAAAATGTGGTCAAACATTAAGGCGGTGGAAATAAAATGGATAATGATTGGGATTGCCTCGAGATTCGTGTAGCACGAATATCGAGGACACCAAAAGATCTTATCTTATTTGAGTGGTCGGTGGAAAGAGAGAAAGAAAAAAAAACGCACAGAGAGACGAGAGAAAAAAACGCAGAGACTGAGAGAGAGGAAAGCCCGAGAGGAGGAAGAAGGAGGATATGAGAGAGAAACCGAGAGAGAGATCGAGGAACTCGAAGCAAGGTGAGTTGTTAATTTCCGTTGTTGATTTGGTTGTTTGTTGTTGCGATCGCATTTGTGTGGGTATAGCGGGCATGGAGGTTCGGCCTCCATGGCCGAGTGAGGTATGGGAGAGATGGCAAGGGTATCTCCCTTGCCATCAAAACCTGTTGGGGTTGGGGTTGGGAGCCAACCCCAACGCCTCAAGAAAAAAAAAAAATCAGAACTAGAGCACGAGTGCTCTGGTGAAGATGATGATGTGAGTCGGGTCGGGTCGCCCCAAACCTATATGGGTCGGGTCGGGCCGACCTTGATCCGAGGAGGACCGGGTCAGACCGACCCGGGTCTGCTTGAACCGGGTCAGGTTGACCCGGACCCACCTCAATATATATAATATATATATATATATATTTAATTATATATATATATATATATTTAATTATTTAATTAAATTAAACAGTTTTTAATATATAATAAATTCCTGAAAATAGATAAAATTATGAAAAGAATTCAGGAAAATTCCAGAAAAATAGAGAAAAATATATTTGTTACCCAAATCAATAAAAATTCAATATTTCTATAAAAAGTGAAAAATTCGGGAGTCGGTCGAGGCGTTATACCGGGGTTTTACCTTGAAAAACGCGAAATCGACAAATTGGTCTCGAACTCAATTTTGACCGATGTCGACCAATTTAGGGATTCTAAATCATTAAACTGGAATCTAAATTGATACATTTTCAACTGTTAGGATCATAGAGGAGCTATTACGGGGTATTGGGTGCGTACATCGACGCGACGAAAGCCGGATAGCTTAGGAATTGCTGTGTGTATGTAAGTAAACTGATTGAGACATTTATTTACATTTCATTCCCTTTATTTATTTATTCTCAGTTATTCGAACTGAATTGCCTTTGAAATTCATATGCTATGACTTGTCCAGTGCTCATTTTATGATATTGTTCATAGCATACTCTGTTTTGTATATCATTGATTCCAATTCATATACTTTGTCATGTTGATCGTTGGGTGTGGAAGTTAGTGATATAGCATGCTATTAGGATATGTTGTGTATTTTGACTCAAAACCTTTGTGCATTAGTATGCTATTACATCTATTGGATTTCAATGCTGTGTCATTTTTGAAAATGAAAGTGGTTCTTGTGGTTAGGGTCATTTGATGATAGAAATTCAGCTTTCATACGGGGGTCACTAGACTTGCAGGGATGTTAGGGAATTTCTCCACTACCTTGCATGACACACGGGGTAACGTGCCTCGAATGGGGTAACCGGACCTCGGGGTTTGTTGGCGCAAGAATAACTTGGGTGAACATGACGAGTTTTAAAACTCGGGTATGTTAGCAAGTATACATTCCGGTGACGACTAATTCACTTGGAATAGAAAAGGCGTAATCGTAAGTACGACCTTTTGAAATTATGATATAGAGCTCAATTTGTAATGAAATGCTATAGAGCAGAGCTCAAATTGTAGTGGAAAGGCTGATGCGATGAAGATCACGACCAAACCGACCCTACCTAATCCATTACTACTTAGCCTTGAGTCAGTTTCATATTTGGTTAACTCAAGTATCTCTTTGCATGATGTTTCTTTCAGCATAGTTTCTATTTAAATTATGCCATTTGATACTTGTTGCCTATTTGGGAATGTGGATCGATGTCTCTCAGTTTTACTTAAATAATTTCATGTACTCACCGTCTAGTTTGTGACGGTGGGTGCAGATCAGCCGAGTAGCAGACCAGGCAAAAATAAGCTTGGTGACTACCTCTGAGCCGGTGGAGGACTGCTACGACATATTTTTGTACGTTTTGTATTCTTTTGTATTACATTTATATGTACATGTTCTTTTTACTTTTGGGTTGAGTGATAGGAACATCTGACTAGACACATGTTGTATATATCACCATTTTTGTTTATATATGCATGTGATCTCTATTTCCTAGTTTTTCTTCAATAGGTTAGGCCGTAGGATTTAAGGTCCACTAGTAACGATGACTTCCGCTGAATAACTTGTTAGAAAAAAAAATTTAACTAGCTAGTTAACTGTAGGTGGTATCATAATTAGTAGATGTAGATGTTTAGATGTTGAACTAAGACTGACTAGTTCCTTGTTAGGTCCTATATGGGAGATTAGGGCTTAATTAAGGGATTAGGCCGGGCGGTGCCCTTAGTTGTAGATGGGGCCGTCACACCGAGACCTCAACAAGCTGGTTTGGAAGTACAAGACTGAGACTTTCTAGTACAATATCAAAGTTGTATGCCTGAGAGTAAAATCAACATGCGTGCACAATTGCCAACAGACCTGGGAGTACAGACAATATTTGTCATGTCGGGGAATGGCATGTCCGAGACAGTTCATTACAGCTCCTGACATTTCCGTCTAAGAGCAATCTAAAAAGGGAGAGGCTTAAAGGACCTCGTTTTTTTTTTTTTTTTAAATTAATACATTGCCCCTCCATATAAAATTTGCTTACCATACCCCACTCATCCATGCCCCAGTCACCCCTCTCTCGAATCGGGCTCTCACTTGCTACCCAAATCCGACGATTCGAGCTAAACCACACTAATTCGATACCGTAGGTGTATTTCCCCACTTATTTTCATGTCGATTTCAGGGTTTTCTTAGGTTTTTTAGTGTTTTTTGAGTCGATAGTGGTGTTCGTGATTTTATTGTTAGGTTTAGAGCTTTTGATTCAGAGCTTGAATTTCGCATTTTTGGCACAAAATATTAATGGAATCAAGAATATCTAGTGATTCCGAGTAAAACCCATTAATTTTTTGGTCGGTTGTTTTTTTGGAGTTTTGAAATTTTTTTGTTCGTTCTTATCGCCTGTGGGTTTCGGACACACAGGGCCGAGACCTCTTTGTAAGTCTCGGTCACACAAGTCCGAAACCTCCAAAAGAGGTTTCGATCGGCTCCCACTGAGACCAACACTAAGACCGAGACTTTTGTCTCAGTCTCGATGAGAGTCGGCCGAGAGCTCTAAAGATGTCTCGGTGTAAGCCGATCGAGACCTTTAAAGTGGTCTTGACCATGTGTGACCGAAACCCGCAAGCGACACTTCCTCACTTTTAGGGCATGGGGTAAGCAATGGTATTTCTAGAATTTATGAAAAGAAAAGAGGGGTATGTTTAGTAAAATTAGGGTATGCTTGAGTAGTAGGCTACGTTTAGCAAAAACTAAGGTCCGTTTAGCCGCTCCATTTAAAAATTGCTTCACACTAGACTTCAGATCTGTAGTACCAAAACTATTGGACAACTATCAGACCTGCAGGATTGAAATGTTTGGCTACTGTAGCGAACCTATAAGCCAGAGACCGCGTCTGAAAAACTTAATTCCAAATTTAAAATGAAAAGAACGCAAAATAAAAGAACATTCATATTGCAACGCTACCCCAAGTTGAATCCAGTTCCACATAACATAACAATTTATCATAAACAATACTCAAACAACAACATCACAATGATATAGTCTTCACACATTCACGAGCAAATTATTCAACTCTCATAGACAATACTCAAATACAAACAGTTTAAAACTTAACAACAAAGTATTCAACTCTCACAAACACTCAACTCTTCCTTTTTTTCTGCTTGCGACTCTGGTATATATTGTCGTGCATGCACTTGATCTTGGGAGGCTATAAAGCACTTGGAATGGTCACGTTTTGGGCATTGTCGTACTGGGAATCTCTTGTAGGTGAAGTCGGGGGCGTTGTTGTGGTGTATGTGGCAGTCCTGGTGGTACTCATGCCAAGACCCATACCCGTCAGATAGTCCACAACATCATTCGCCATTTTTCTTGCAGCCTCGATTTTGGCCGCACCCTTCGACGAGTCTATCAATGCCGACATAGTGTTAAGGCTCGTCTATTACGCTATTCAAAACCAAAGACACACAATCAAAAAATAATATGACTTCAATTTCCAATACAACCAACAAATAACCTTACCTCCAACAACTCATAGTCCGCAACAGTATCGCCGACATCTTCGATATACGCTGGGTTCTCAATAGTAGGATATGAAATTTGTAGAAACCAAGGCAGGTATTCTAGTGTAACTATGAACTCGAACCGCGCCTTCTCTCCTTGACCTTTAGAGGAGAGTAAACGGTTACACGACCTTTCCCAATTCTCTAGTTGGAACTCATACTCAATCAAGTGTTTAAGTGCATAAGGGCCTCTGACTGCTTTGAGAGGGTGGTACGAAGGGTTAGGTATCCCTTGAACATGGCTAAGCTGTCGTAGGAACCTTTCCGGATGGTATAGCTCCATAATGCCCATGTACTTCAAGGTGCACTGGCTGAACGTTACCATCGGGTTTGATTTCAACGTATGGATCCCAAGTCACCTACACCAACCAGAGGGGAACAAGTTATAACCAAGGCATAACTGTGATAAATTGCTGACGTAATCAAACAATGCAAGCAACGCATATCACTCGGTTGCGACCTATCTAGGGCCTTGTGAATATAAGCTAGCTTGTCCACGTTCACATCTGTCTCGTGTTTTTATATCCACTTTGAAACACATGGTTAAATGTGGTCGATGTATTTTTGCATTCGGTGTAGTGAGCTAGAGTTTGAAGTGCCCATATACCCATCCCTAAATAAGAAAAAACACAAGTCACGTGAAGTAAGTAGTGGAAATACATAATTAAAACCGCGACATAAAAACAAGTAAAGAATACGAGTTTTTTAATCAAGCAAAGTCAGATATCCATCAATCTGTGATACCTTGACTCTAGTTGCCGACCTTAGGTGATGGTAAAGGTAAGCCAAAGCTGCCGCACCTATGTATAGGTTCCCACCTCATCCAAATTCTCTAAAACCTTGAACAAAGCAATGGAGACTTATGACCCACTTTTATCGGCAAAAAGAGTGCAGGGTAGCAGGTACAACAAGTATGCACATGCGGTGCATTCCACTTTTGGGTAAGTAGACAACCTAGCTTTAGGGCACCATCTGCTCTTTAACTAACACTTCCTCACATTGAGACCTCTAATAATGCTAACCTTTTCCCCAATATCTTCAAAGCAAATCCCGAACAACTTGGAAACTATGTGAATCACCTCCGTGCGAGACTCCTCAGTGTACCTAGCAAAATTCTCTACCGCTACCACTTTGCCAGTCATTAGGATGTTCAATAGAATACTCACATCCTCCAAGGAACTAGTCATTTCACCGAATGGTAAGTGAAATGTATTCGTCTCCACCTGTCGCCTCTCAACAAAAGTGGAGATAAGCCCTTATTGCCTTTCTAGTATGAGCGGTCTATAAGTGGCATCAACCCAGACCTTTGAATGTTCCTCTACAGGCCCTCGGTATCAGAGTGGCAAGATCGCAAGTCCCAGTCAACTAATTGAGCCTCGTGGTTTATGCACTTAAGTAAGGGGCAATGTTACATGGAGAAAACAAATGTCAGAGTACATTTTCACTACTTGTAATGATGTGTAGCATGTATAATTATTTGGAACGAACTGAGTTTGCAAGAAAAAAAATCATAGCTCATTGTTCTTAATAGCCGCCACGATATGATTTTGGAAGTTCATCAACAAGGAGCGGTCGATTGGACTACCAGGGAAAGGAGTGGATGGATCATCTTCAGGCGTCTCTATATTCCCACCGGCTGCACTACTATTACTCCCGCACACACACCGTTGGGTTGTGTTTGTTTCATTTTCTTCTTCTCATGGGGCATCATCATTAAACTTAGATGATTTAGATGTCGCATCCCTACTCTCAGCACGACCAATATGTAGGTCCTGATCATGAACATGTAATACCTTGTCCTATACATCATCTCCCGCAGGGCAGCACGTGTACCTTTTTGCTTAGTAGCCTTTTGTTTCACCTTTCAATAAGAAGTTGTATGTATTTTTTGACCACCACGAGTATCTGAAGTTTTCGCCAATCGTTTTTCTCTCGAAGGTTCACCATAAACTTGTTGCGTGGAAACGGTAGTTTTCTTTCAAGCCATATATGTTCAGGAAAATCAATGTCAGAATAATGCATTGGAATCATGTCAAGAAACCTAAAAACAATGACATAATATTGAGTTTTAGGACTACAGAATTGAGACATGCCAATGTTTATCGGTGACACAACACTGAGACCTTGCAATAACATAACCTCATAGCTTAAATCCCCTAATTAGGCTTCACAGACTAATCATGTGGTGTTACAACATTATAATCAATGTACAACATATTCACTGATATCAGTTGTATACTACTTTGGTTAAGAACTTTCTACTTCTAGAGTTTGATTCCTTAGTAAGATTCTTGTGAAGATATAATATGTTTTATCAAATTTATAGTTTGATATCTTAAGTCTTATCAGAACTCGTTAACCTAAAATTTCTCATTTCCATACTTATGTGAGAATTCTTCACCATTTATTTGCCTATACTTCAACTTCCAATTGACTCCAATGAAACTTCATAGATTTTTTTATTCTTACTATCATCAATTTATTTGATTATTCAAAAATGGTTGTCGTCACACCGGTCTTTTATGCTGTAAATGAATTATGATTATGATACAATGCTACTTAGACTTTTGGTCATGCACAACTACTCCAGTGCCTTTCCTTGACTAAAAGAGTCCATTCGTGTCACTTCCAACAATCACAAGTCATCTCAACGTCTCATTTTATTTTATGAACATAGTCTATTCCGTTTAGTTTTTATCAATTTTAGCTATTGTCACATTGATTTCACTTTTAGTCCTTTTACCGACTTATTACGCCTTCGTTGAAAACTTAGGCCACTTACAACTCCTTAATATTGACTTAGAAAGACAATTTATATCTTTTCTCTTTCAGAAAATTTAGCTAAAGGTAATACGACTTCTTATAATGTTTCTATCAATTGAAGTCTTCCTTAGCTAATTTTTTGTTCGAAACAGATAAATGTTGTGAACTAAACAGTTTTAATGTTTATTATTGCCTTTGTTGTTTCCATTTATCTTAAATATCAAAATATATTACCGACGATTTCATTTGTCCATTGTTATTCAATTGAAGAGATAGAAAAATTAGAATTCCAGAACCTCAATCAACTTTACGACTAATCGAACTCTTAAAGGATGCTATTTCAATCCTTTAAATTATATCAATGGAAATTCTCACTATTTAGGAGTTCAAACCAAATTCCTATTATCACTAACTGATATTCAATCAGTATGTCTACCTTTTTAGTGGTTTTATTTTAGATCATAGTCATAGGCATCAAAATTTTAATTCAGTTAGAAGTGACTATTGGGTACTTTGAATTTTAAAACACAACTATTTGTGTTTAATTTAATAGCTAATCATAGCTATTTTGATATCGTTTTACCCAATCTCAAGTTCTAACACATTGATCTTATCACTAAACCTTTTATTTTCAAGTTAGAAACTTTGTTCATCTTTATTTCGTAAGAACACCGCATCCGGTGTTAGCAAGGTTCACTTCTAACTCAAATGTTTCCCATTCACTTTATTATTAAATTGTATGATTCAAATAACCACTATACTAGAACATTGCTTATAATTAAACAACTTGAGTAATAAACAATAGAAAACAATCAACTAATTGATTGTCTTATCTCGTGGTTTTATTACACATTTCATTTTGTTTCGGAAATGAGACAATACTTTGCTTCAAAGTATTTTATTTTAATAGAAACCGACTTAAACAACTTGAGTGGACTTATCACAATCCTATTGAGATTTTCAAATTAAGATTCAATTTATCTAATCGAGGTTTAATTCGTCTAATCAATATCTATTTCTGAAAACTCATGTCTCATTTTTCTTTCATTGAGACTATTTTCAGAAGCAACTCTCAATTGGTTACGAATTACACCAATATTTCGTAGAATAAGTCTTATCGACTTGCTAATTCAACTGATATTGACCTCAATCTAAAATTCAAGATATTCTATATCTTGTGCTTATCGCAAGTCTTAATTTCATTTATTTTTCATATTTACTGAATGATTTCCAATCGTTTGAGACATAAATTAAGTCTGTTATATATGCCATTTTCCTAAGTGTTTCATAAGTTTATTATTTTTTAATTGTTTGTTCTTAATCTTACTCATCATATCTCGCGAGTTGAGTATCGAACATACACAAAGAATACACTTCATATCGCATATCTAGCGAAAATATAATAATATACAACAAACATAATATAATAACAAAATATCCCCAACTCACAGTCACTTCCCAACTAATCGCGACCTTATTACTGAACTTTATTCCTCAAGACCATCACTTAAGCTCATGTAACTTAATGTAATCCATGAGCCTTAACCCAAACATCCCGATCGAATCAATCAAAAACTCACGTCATTATCATTTCTTACATTTCCTTAATTAACCTTAACCATAGATCTGATACCAAGTTTGTAAAGGGCCGTTTCGCTAAGCCTTGACTTAGCCTAATTCCCCTAATTATGCACCTAATCCATTCGATTAACTTTAACCTAAAATTTTTTTTATTTCAATCCTCAATAATGCTCCAAAACTAAATTTATATCCTCAATGAAACTCAAATCATGATTTGTTTGCTTGGAGCAAATTAATAAATCATACCGATTATTCTCCGTATTTTGTAAAAAATTCGGCAGCACCTCCCTTAAAAGGGGTCTGTCGAAAAACCCACCTAATAGACAATATAATAGGGAGAAGCCTAGAAGGACTCACAGCTCCCCGCAGTTCACAATATATATCAATTTAAAACATTTAAAGTAATTTAAGGTCTCCGATACCTTATTTACAACTTACAATTCTAAAATAAACCAAAATCGAAATATAAACTTCTCAAATTGCTTTAAACTAATTTAGAAAACTCTCATAACCTATTCGAGAGTATTTCACGTCCTACACTCATCCCAAAGCCTAAAACAATATATAAACAATTTACAACAACAAAATATTAACTTTAAATTTAAAACAATCACCAAAATCTTCAAGCTTTGTTCGTTCTTTTATTGTCTTCGCATAAAACCTGACATCATCAAAAATAACTCAAAAATGTCAGGTAAGTAAAGTCCCACATTGCTTCCTACTCTTGCAAATATTAGTCATAATACATGGAGACATGTAATTGCATTTCCAAATAACAATAAATTTATATAACAATGTGAATCCCCCTATTCCTGTTTCCGAACTATACTCGGACGTTGACTTTAAAATATAGTACATAAATGGAACTAAGAGTTCATGAAATGCAAAGGCAATGTGTCGGAGTGGATTTCTGAGCCAAACGTGTCAGCTTAGTCCTCCACATTTACTATTAACTTAGGGAAATGGATGCTAAGCACGACTACTACAAACTTAGGGAAATAGCCGACCACACTTTGACCACATCTCTTTCAATGTGTATGCATGACCAAG
The DNA here is from genome assembly GCA_039657325.1 of Stephania cephalantha. Taxonomy (NCBI): domain Eukaryota; kingdom Viridiplantae; phylum Streptophyta; class Magnoliopsida; order Ranunculales; family Menispermaceae; genus Stephania; species Stephania cephalantha. Next base: position 34,052,808 of record CM077569.1, read on the forward strand.
AATGATGCAAAATCCAATGCAAACTAAACACAAATGTAAGTACAAAGATAAATTCCATAAATAGTAAAGACTACTGTAGGGTTTACTTACAGTCCAACCAACTTAAATTTGGTCACGAAGCCCTACACAATGTTTTCCGGCTTTCATGTACTTTCATGTGTCCTATTAAACCATATAATTCATTATTTTAGATTTACAATTCTATTTGAATACTTAAATTCCATTTTCAATACATAACGAAATAAAAATCGATTTTCAAACTCTAAATAGGTCTCAAACCATTTATTGGATTCCAAATAGGATCTTAACTACCTATTTAGCTTCAGAATGACTTATTAATTACCTATGAACTCTTAAATTCAAATCATAGGCTATGCCTATTCCAAACCTCAATAAGAAAATGTCAATAAGTCTCAATTTGATTTGTTTCAACAACAATATTCACCAATTCGATCTAATCCCATGCCTTGTTAAAATCATTATCAATTACATAACCAATTTCATCAACAATATTGTAATTCATCCCTATTTATCCACAAAGCCCATAAAATCTCATTGATTGTAAGCTAATTTCTCAATTAGCTTACAATTGAAATCAACAAATCACTCCACCTTTTTAACAACATCATAACAACAGTTCATCATCATTAAATGGTGTGCGTGCCGTAAATATAATGGCTCACTTGTAGTAATAGTGCAATTAACTTACGTTGATCAAGGATATCGTCATCAGGAAAAGGTTTTTGCACTAGTTGTATGTTACATACTTAACTTGAATTATTGCTAAGGGATTCACTTTTAATTGGTTTTATACTAATATAAACTAATCTAACAAATTACTTTAAACTTTAGTTGATTTCTTATATTAAGGATATCTTAGTTCACAACTTCACCTAGGTAATTTAATACTATGCTTTGTATTCATGTTTACATCTCAATATGCTTTGTGCAATGCCTAATTAGAATAGACAGATTTTCTTCAAATCCACTTCAACCCACTGTTGTGACAGAGAAGATTAAAATGTGCAAACTAGAACTCCACCTATCGGTGTGAATAACTTAAGTTCCATCTTGCTTTAAGTCTCAAATCATTAAATTCATAACTAACTAAGTTTACTATCTGCGCTTCCCTAATCAACAAGTATCTATTGATGTTGTGTGTTTTACGGTTGTACCATTCATATCTGGATTAAAAGCTTCAATGACCATGATAACTCCTAAAGCCTAAGTTCATTAAACACGTGATCAAGATGTCTAAAGCATTACGGTCATAACCAATACAAATTCTAACCATTGTATTTTTTTCACTTTTTGTTCCTATTCAAAGCATAACATTCATACCATATGATCCATTGATCCCTAAGATATATAGATTACTTGCACATCATTAAGACATACACATCACAATTCAATATAGAAAGCATTGCAAATCAGGAATGAATATAAATATTACCTTGAATTAATCAACGAAACTGAATATTGATTGCAAACGTGGAGTTTTCAATGTTTCTCAAACAAACAAATCCTTAATACTCAAATTCAATGTTAAATTACTCTAATGGAGGCTAATATCCTTTTATGTGGTAGTGTCCTCCTAGTTTACCACGCCTTAATACATATTTATACTCCCTAATAACAATTAGAAACCCTAAATTATAATTTAACCCAAATTAAAGCTTCACTTTCTAATTTCTGCGAGGTTGGCGCTGTCACTTACTGGCCCGGCGTTGTATAAAGCTATGGCGCCGTGACTGCGTCAATGCTTCATGATGTGTTTTTGAGCTCCTGGAGTCTCGACGTCGTTGATAAGTGATTATTTATACGTATATATAAGGTTATTTTAGTATTATATTTAGTATAAACATCCTCAAATGAGTGCTAATTCATGGTATTATTGCATTTTTAGGGAATTAAGGTGTATTGGAATAAATCAAGGAAAAATGAGAAGAAACGGAGCGAAAAGCCACGAAATCAGAGTTGGCGCCATGTGAGCATGTATTGATGTTATTGGAAGACAAAATACGACGTGGGGATGAAAGGCATGACGCAAGAGAGAAGAAGAAAAGAAGAAAACCAACTTTAGAGGTCTGGCACAGTGGTGAGCCGTGGCTAACAAGGGACACAGGGGATGGCGCCGAGGCTCTAGGAGCTAAAAATCACATAATGAAGTTATGGCATAGTAGCGGTGCTATGACTTAACACACACGGTGTCGGGTTTAGTGACAGCGCCAACTTTGCAGAAATTAGAAAATGAAGTTCTAATTTGGGTTGAATTGTAATTTAGGGTTTCTAACTATTATTAGGGAGTATAAATATGTATTACGACATGGTAAACAAGGGAGAGACAACTACATAGAAGAAGATTAGCCTCCATTAGAGTAATTTAGCATTGTGTTTGTGTATTAAGGAGTTTTTATTGGAGAAACTTTGAAGACTCCACATTTACAATCAATATTTGGTTTCGTTGATTAATTCAAGGCAATATTTATACTCATTTTTTTTCAATGAATTCTATATTGAATTATGATGTGTAACGATCCAAATTAATTAAACTATGATTACTGTTAATCTCAGAGATTAATGGTCGTAATTCGAGCGTTACGTGGACAACTCGGTTGACTTGGACATTAGAACCAAGGAAATATGTTATTTTATGGATGGTGGTTGTGTATATGTGGTGTTTAAAAAATTATTATTATTATATTGTATCGCATGTGTGTATGTTGCTATTGGGTGAGTTTGTGTGACGGGTGTTCGCCTCGAAAGGCATGTCAACGCGGGCGTCGGATAGGTGAACTACGGGTACACTGGGAAACTAGACTAATCCATGTCAGGAAGATTAGTTAATCAATTAAAATGGGTAATGTGACTATAGGCCAAGTAAAATTCAATTAAAACAATAGACTATGGCGTACCTCGAATTGCATGCCGAGACGCGGGGCATCGAGTGCCGGGTAGTCGAGGGATAACAAAATTTGTCAATTTGGTGAATAAAAACACTAACCATATATATTATTATGGGCCTAAGTCGTAACGGCCCCAAATCCCGAGGTCGCCACGTGGGGAGGAGGCGCCACCAAGCGGTCCCCGTCGATCCTTGACCCACTGGGTCCCACGCGCCACTGACGCCATTTTCCACAACACGACTCCTCGATACGCGTGTTAACTCCATTCGTTAAATAGTTAGTTCGACAGTTGAATCATTTAAAAACAACAGCGGAAGTCTTAAATTAAAAACAAGTAAACGATTAAATTTATTTTCATATAAACATCATTTAATAGAGCAATTCCTACTGTGGAAAACCCGGGGAAAGTACTATGTATATATACGACAATACTAAACAGTAATATATACAAGTACAACCTCTATTCAGTCTCCCATTTCTCAAAAATAAGCAAAATATCAAAATTCGCACGTACTAGTAGGTCTTTGACCGCAGGCAGTCAGATAAAGTCGTCTAAAATCTCCTTGCCCCTACTAGCAGGTGGTCCGCACTCGCCCATCACAAAAAGGAAGATGGGGAAGATTCCAACAAAGTACACCAAGCATTTATACGAAATATAGACAGATACCAATAAACATGTCAAATAATCATGTGAACTAAACAGCAACTGTGCTAAGATCATTACATGAATAAATAACACGAGATAAAAAAACCGTGTACTCCTCCCGGTCACACTAAACTGTACGTCAAACCCCCAGGATCCTTTCAGTGAGTTCCCCACTTCCTTTCACCTGGTTTCTATACCCCCAGGATCCTTTCAGTGGAAGCCCTCACTTCCTTTCACCTGGTTACCTGCGGACAGCCTAGTGTGCCATAAGTACAACACGAATAGCAAAAGTCTCGACCCCCAACCCAAATGCGTCACGTAAATCAATAATAAGGAATAGGGGGAATAACATCCAACAACCACGAATAGGCAATCAATGATAGAAAAGTAAACCCTCAGTGATTTTCAGATGGAATCTTACGTACCTCAAAAACGCACTCGCTCGCATCTCGATATGCGCACCCGACACATGACTATGGCATCCTAAGTCCCTGGTGTCCATTCGTACATTTAGCTACTAAATCATGCAAATCGCAAATAAAATTAGGTGAAATACACTTCACCTCAATCGCGTCGTCGACATTCGTCGATTCGCATCTTCGATCGATCGAACAACGCCATCGCGTTGATCACGCCGCGCCACCGCGTCATCATAGCATTGCTGGCGTCACGGCTGCGCCAGCCGCTTCTCGCCTAGCGCCGCCGCTGCTGCATTGTTCTCATGGCCATAGCGCTTGCTGTAGCCTGCCGCTGATAGCATGTTGTCTCCTAGTCGTCGTTATCGCTGGTCGGCCTGTTCGCCGCCGTGGCCGCAGCTCTATGCGTTGCCCATCGCCGGCCGCGTTGCCGTTGGCCATCCGCCGCCGCTCTCCTCAATGCGCGCCGTCCGCATTTATGCCATCATCATGTTCGCGTTGTTAGCCGCTAGCCGCATGCTGCATCGCTCATCGCTGATTGATCAGCGAGCTGCTGTGCGCGCGCGTTCCACCGAGCCGCAACACCGCCGGCTCGTCGTCGCCGCCGGAGCTGATCAGCCGTGGTCGTACGGGAGCCGCATGATCGCGTCCCCTCGCGCGCGGCGCTCTCCGCCATCTCTCTTTCTAGCTTTCTCTCTCTTTCTCCTCACCTCCCGATTCTTATCCTCTTTTTTTCTTTATATATATAATATATATATTATATATATATATATATATTTTTTTTTGATTTCAAAATCAAAAGTGTCCTTGAAAACCGAGCAACGCGCGCATCTCGAGGCACCAACCCGCCTCATTTCTCAAATCTCGATACTCGCGCCACTCGCATCACGTGGCGTATCCATTGTATATGATTTTAACGTGACCACATTAAAACCACATAACGCGACTATCTCGGTCTCACGTTGGCACGCGACTCGAGACGCATCCCCATTTATGTTTTCCGCTCCCCGAATTCTCACGTATACCAACTCGTAAAACAACTCAACATTTTGCATTATAATCTCATCGGGCCGTTACATAAGCTAATGTAATTGAATCAAATAAATCAATGCCTATAGTTTGGTTATTTAAATTAGAAACCATGAGATTGTCCTAGAGATACGTGTTGACACATCTAGGAACCATGTGAGTAGCAAATTAGTGTCACTTTGATTAGGTTAGTGGGAGTTAGTGGGATACATGTCAAGGTGTGGATCATTAGATGAGCTTCGAGATAAGTAAATACATGAAGATCAATGGCTAGGAATCAATATTACCTGAATATATAAGATCAACACATGCAAGGAAAAATTTTCATTTTCAACTTATGAATCAAGAGAACTTGCTAGAGAAGAAGGAGGTTGATGGAGAGAAGGAATCCATGGAAGATTGGTGAGAATTTCTCAAGCTAGGTGGTACATCAACTAGGTACACATCTATTTATGTCAGATTGAAATCATTTATGGTTTTCGGCTAATTCCAAAGGTAGATGATTGAATATTTGTAATTGGTTTATATATTTGGATTACTCAATTGAAGCTGATAATCCAGCTATATTGAAGTTCTTAATTTGGATTTGAAATCATAAAGATATGAATTTTTGAAGTCGCAAGACCAAAACTAGAATTCTGCATGTTATATTAGGAATTAGCCTATGCAATTTGGTCATAACTTGCTCATTTTAGATCCAAATCGACCCAAACTGGTGGCATTTGAAAGATTACTCAAAGGGTAACAACTTTAATTACATGAAGTTGTAATTCAATTGTTTTCATATTCAAAAGTGCTCTACAAGTAGGTGCTGGAATTCAGAAGAAAAGTTTTGAAACTAAACTTGTTAAAGGCATAACTCCCTAACTACTTATCCAAATGAGATGATCTTTTAGTATTTTGTATTTGGGTATGTTTGCTGCCTTGTGACCAAAAGTCACCTTTTTTTGGAAATATAAATTGGGAGGAATAAATTTTCTAAGCCCGCTGGTCGAATTACATTCCAAGTAGAGCTATATGTAGTAGAATCATGATATCTCATTCGTTTTCAATCGGAATTTTGCAAACTAAACCATTTTGAAAAGCTAAGATAGAGATTAACGATCTTTTTATTGGTGGAGGATTTTGAGATTTGGACCATTTCATGCCTAAAAATGCGTTGTAGCATAAGACTGAAATTGAGACTTAATTTAGTCTTTAGGGTTGATTTGTGAAGATCAATTTGAAACACATTCAACCAATTTGAATACACAATAAACACACTTAACTAACTTCAAGGACTTAAGGGACCGTAGCTCGGGTATCGGGGAGCTTTTCGGGTCGGATTCGGGTATCCGGGGGAGTCGGAACGCGTGTTATGGTGCGTAAACCCATTGGAATGCCTCACAGAATTCATGATTTGGTTTATCGATTTCGCTTTTCATGTGTAATTGTTGGTGGGCACCCATGAGGTTTTCACTCCTATTTCGGTGTTTGTTTATATTGGTTGTGGCTAAATTGCATGCATGGGTTACTTGTCATAGTGCTCGTGTCGGTGGCAGTAGAATATATCTACGACTGTCGGAGGGATTAGGGTGGTTGTGATGTGTAACAACATCAGGAAGGGACTATGCCGTTTACTGAAGTTGGGGTTTAGCCATTGTAAGCCTGTAAGTATATTGTGTGGACTTCTCTTGGGATTTAACAAGTTATTTTTGCGTATTACAACTAAAGAAGATTAGTATTGCACGTATAGTTGCAAATCTGTTATGTGATATTATGATTATGAGTCTATTTTATAGTTATTGACAACAATGATAGAAGTAATAACTATGATTAATCTATAGAGAATTTCCCGAGTAGATGTTCTAGGTGATTGTGTTCTAAGTTGTTTATTATCTAGCTTCGATAATATTGGCTTAGATTAGACATGATTTTCATTAAGCTTAGTGCTATCATATTTCTATGGTATTACATTTTATCCAATGGTTAGATTTACAATGATAAGAATGTGACATTTCTATTGAATTAAGGAAAATCGGTGGCTGGCTAAAGGCTATCAACCTATTATGAATTAAGATTTAATGATTCCAAGATTCCATGTTATGTTTTAGTGTTTGAAAGTAATCTAAATATATTATGTCGTTTAGTGGGGTTTGTTTAAATTTTTGTTTATTTATATTGAGTTGACTTTAAATATTGTTTAGTTTAGTTTGAATTTGAATTGTTGAGATTAATTTAGTTAGTTTGGTCCTTTAAGTTAGTAATCATAGTAGTTAGTTATTTAATATTTTAATTCTCGTATAATTAGATTAACTAAATTAATAAAAACAAGAAAAAAACTATTTTCCTTTGAGATTTCGAAAATATCTATGGAGACGATATCCCATTTACCACTACTACAAGTTAATAGTAAAATACGAGAAATTATTGTGCATGCTCGACAAGTGTCAATCTTCATACCATCTGCAGGCCGATGCTGAGATTTGGTGGAGATCTCTACATGATGGACATCCTGTATTTGAGACTTGGGCTGACTTTCTCTAGGAGTTCATTGAGCAATACCTTGATGAGAGTTTGATTCTGTAAAAGAAACTAGAGTTTGATCATCTAGTTCAGGGAGATATGTCATTGGCTTAGTAAGATGCCCAGTTTAATTATCTTTTGAGGTTTTCTAGGGAGTCGATAATGACAGAGAAGGAGAATATGCGCAAGTATATGTATAAGTTTCAAGAAGAACTTGGTACCACTATATCGGCGACTAAGCTGAATATTTTGCGAGAGGTTTTGAGATAGAGCCAGAGCCATATGACTACACAAACTTTTCACTGTGAATCACGATGATATTATGGCGCTGTGGAGTCAGGACATAGCTCAGGTTTAGAGGGTAAGAAAATATTTCAAGCAAGATTTGACTTGAGTTTCGAAAAGAAATGAAAAAGTAGAGAACCGCCATTCACACTAACGACACATGTTGTTCCATCATATGTGCATCGTTATTCTTTTCCAAGCACTGCAAGTAGTCCCTCGGAGTTGGTACATATAGGGTCATGACATATACGATCACATTCCTTTAAGCTTTCAACTCGAAGAGGTAAACCTCGGTCTCAGATGAGTGAAGGTAAGGGTCGAGGATCTTAGGGATATGCTATGAGTCAGAGACCGACAACTAGCTAGGAATCTTCTATAGGTAGTAAACCTACAGTTATATGTTTTTAGTGTGGGAAGTAGGGTCACATCAGCTGAGATTGTCCTTAGAATTTGAGTGCGGTTACATGTTTTGGATGTGTAAAGAAAGGACATTATAGAAGTGCGTGTCCACAACTCTTGGGATCATCCTCCAGTGTAGCATCCCCTATCCAAAGGGCGATACCCGACCTAAAACCCTAATTAAGCCATGTTACAACAACCTGACTCAACTAGAACCAACATCCTTACCTTCCAACCTAATATTCACATCATTTATATATTGAAATATCGAATAATAATTAAAACAAAACGTAGTAGAATTAAAACTTTTTCGATTAAACACAAGATATACAAAAAAAAAGAATAAACCTTGGTCATAAAACCATATTCGAACCCTGTTTATTATAAAACAGTAATTCAATACATGATATATATAAAAGAGTACATTACATTGGAGGATATATCTAAACACTTATATCTTCCCTTTTCCTTTCTCTTTAGCACTAAACCGTGTACCTGAAATATTAAGGGGAATAAGCGCTCCATCTTGCTCAGTAAGTGACACTCATTTACTTATCAGCTATCTACTAGTAATCAATGAATAAATGAATAACAACATGAACCAATAATATCTAGTCGGGGCGAAAATGATATAAATAATACATATCAGATGCAAGTTATTCAGTATATCGCAACTATACTGTGACTCTTCTTTCCTTTTATTTTTAAAAATGAGAATCTTCATCTCCTTTATGCGAGAACACAACCTAAGGGGTGCCTAATGTAAAATTCTATAGAGTGCATTAACCTCTAACTAAGATTCCAACCCTAAATGGATAGTGTATGGATAGGGTTTCATAATTAGGATTGGAATTAAATTCCAGATACCCTTATTAGAGGTAGGTACTTATCCGTCTTCTTCTGAGATTGATACTTATCCATCGCTCTCACGTTAGTCATTGAGGGTTGGTACTTATCCGCCAACTTCAATATCTATTTTAAATTTTCATTTTATTAGTGGTAGGTACTGATCCATCTTCCTTTGAGTTTGGTACCTATCCACCAACTCTACTACGTTCAAATCATTGTCACTCTATCAATTACACTTCCAAAGTTTGAGTTATAAAACATTTATACAACATGAGTCACAGTACAATGCCCCAAACCCAGTTGACACTTGTCTCAAGTATAACAGCTCGCTTGTAGTAATAATGTAATCAACTTACGTTGACTACGAATATTATCCTCAGGGAAAGTTTTTTGCACTAATTGAATACCTATTTAACTTTGAACTATTGCTAAGGAAGTCCCTTTTTAATGGTTTTATACTAAACTACTATATCTAACAAAACTATATAAACTGACTTTAACTCTTATATTAAGAATATCTTAGTTCACAACTTTACCTAAGTAATGAAATATTGTGCTTTTCAACCACTTTTACATCTCAATATATTGAGTGCGATGCCTAATTAGAATAAACAGATTTCCTTCAAATCCACTTTAACCCACTGTCATGGCAGAAAAATTCTAATGTGCAAACTAGAACTCCACCTATCGGTGTAAATAACGTAAGCTCCATATTGCGTTAATATCTTAAATCTTTAGATTCATAACCAATTAAGTTTACTATTCGTGCCACCCTAAACAACAACTATCAATTTATTTTGTGTATTTTACAATTGTATTGTTCATGTCCGACTTAAAAGCTTCAATAGCCATGATAACTTCTAAAACCTAATATCAATAAACACGTGATCAAGATGTTTATAGCATTACACTCAAAATAAATACAAATTCTAACCATTGCACTTTTTATATTCACTTTCTAATCATGTTCATAGCATGTCATTCATACCATAGGATCCATTAATCCCTAAAATTAATAGACTACTCACACTTCATTGAAACATACATATTACAAATCATAATTGAAATCATTGAAAACCAGAGATGAATATAAATATATTACAATCAATTAAACCAATGAAACCAAACTTGAATTGCAAAATTGGAGTCTTTAATGTTTTATCCACACAAATCTTTTTAATACTTAAACTCAAAGTAAACCTATGCTACAATACTCTAATGGTGGCTAATGGTTGATATCTTATGAGTTTACCATGTCCTAACATCTATTTATACTTCCTCCTAACAATTAGAAACCCTAATAAAACTCTAATTTTCTAATTTCTTCCAACCTGGTGTTGTCACTTATCCCCAAACGCTTTGTGTGTTATGCCACGGTGCCGCCACTGTGCCGTCTCGTGTGTGCAATTCTTCATCGACTGTGACCTCGACGCCTTGCCTAGAGTACCTGATGTCGTGCTTTACTCTCCATAGTGCCACTATTGTGCCAAGCCTACAACCCTGATTTCTTCACTTTGCCTTCTCTCCCACGCCATGCCTAAGTCCTCCATGTTATGCCTTATGCACCCACATCCCCACCATGTGTAGCCACGACGCCAACCACACTTTCGTAGGTTTTTGCTCCGTTTATTCTCGTATTTGCTCTTTTCCTTCCTTTACACCTTAATTGCTTGAAAATGCATAAACATCGTTAATTAGTGCTCATTTAAGGATATTTACACTAATACACTACTAAACTAAACCTATATATAAGTCTAAATAATAATTTATCAAATACCCCCAAATTTAAGATTTTGCACGTCCCGAGCAAAAGTGTATTTTATTAAGTCTCCTAATAACTAATTCTCGTTCATTTTATATAGTTCATGAAGTATCCTTTAATTCACTAAGTTTCAAGTTAATAATGACAAGTCAATAATTAGACACATTTTATAGTGTAATTTAGGTTGGTTTTATATATAAAGATGATATTACAATATGTATTCTCTTGTTTTTGTAATTTCAAATTTTAAATGAAAGAATAAAGAAATGGAAGAAAAGAGTAAGAAGAGCAAAACACTCAACTAGAAAAGAAGCCCAACGATTAGCCGTCAATTTAGAATAACACTAAGAATCACCATCGGAAGTAAGAAAAGGCCAGCGAATCCATAGCAAATTTGAAAATGAACTAAAAATCGCCAGCTGAATCGGTGGAGCACTGAGAGCTAAACTCAGTGATTTGCTTAGCGATTTGTGTATAAGTTAGGAACCGTTGACAAATCGCTGAGGTCGGTTACGGGTTTTTTAGATTAATATGAAGAATTTGAGTTTATGCAAGATATGAATATGTAAGGAGACCATAAAAAGGCCAGAGAGCTTCGAAATAATGCTCTCCTTTTGCTCTTCCTTTTGCTCTACATTATTTCTATTATCCATGTTTGAAGATACATTAAAGCTTTGATTTATATTAATTAATTTATTCATTATGTTATTTAATTATATTTATGCATTGCTTATTTCCAGTATGAGTGAGTAGTCTATCAATCTAAACAAACCCTAGACATGTAATATATTTTGGATTGCTAGATAGTTATGATTAAGGAATCACGAACTTAATGCTTTAAATCCATTCATACACGTCAATCATAGATTTAACAAGTTGTTTTTGCGTATTACAACTAAAGGAGATTAGTATTGCACGCATAGTTACAAATGTGTTATGTGGTATTTTGATTCTGACTCTATGTCTATAGTTAATCACAACAATTGTAGAAGTAGTAACTATGACTAATCTATAGGGAATTTCCCGAGTGGATGTTCTAGGTGATTGTGGTATAAGTTGTTTATTATGCGGCTTCAATAATATTGGCTTAGATGAGGCATGATTTTCATTGAGTGTAATGCTATTATATTTCTACGATGTTGCTTTTTATCCAATGTGTAGATTTACAATGACAAGAATATGACATTTTCATTGAATTTAGGAAAATCGGTGGCTGGCTAAAGGCTATCAACCTATTATTTATTAAGATTTAATGATTTCAAGATTCCATATGTGTTATAATTATAACTATGATATGAAGCGATGTTATGTTTAGTGTTTAAAAGCAATCCAAGTATATTATATTGTGTAGTGAGGGTTTGTTTAGATATTTGTTTATTTATATTAAATTGATTTTAATATTGTTTAATTTAGTTTGCATTTGGATTGTGTAAATTAGTTTAGTTAATTTGATTATTTAAGTTAATAGTTATAGTATTTAGTTATTTAATATTTTAATTCCCGTCTAATTGGACTAACTAAATTAATAAAAACCAGGAAAAAAAACACTTTCCTTTGAAGTTAGTAAAATCCATGTGGAGACGATATCCCATTTACCACTACTACAAATTAATAGTAAAATACGCGAAATTATTGTGCATGCTCGACACGTGTCAAATAATCCACTCAAGGGTTTTTCATTGCAAAAAACTTATATTTTGTGACATGTAGCTTTAACAACACATAACTTCACTTTCGAAACACCAAAGTAGATTACAACCAAAAACATTACTACTTACAAGTTTGTTTCACCTCGACACTCAAGTGGCAAGTATGCAATTTCACGATTTCTCATTAAGCTCAGGAATTCACAAATAAGCATAGACCACACTCGTCTTTGGTAGACTTTAGCATTTCAAGAGTCTATAGGACTTCATATAGTTGAAACAAAAACTTAACTCAATTAGCTACTCGTACTCGAGCTAAATCTTTTATATGACCAATTTTATTTTACTTCCACATTCTTTTCTTTATTTTTCTTATTCTCTCATTTCTTTTCTTATTCTCCTTTTCATTTTTTTATTTTTATTTGACGGTCCGTGCTCCTTTTCCTATGGACTCCATTTTTCTCACTTTTTCCAACCATCAAGTTATCTGCTCCATTTCCTTATAGAACTTGTGGGATTTTATAATGTTTTATATTTCTAAAAATCTTGTTAGCACTTCTTATTTTCGCTTAATCAAGTAAGGTAACACCAAATTTTCCTTTACAATGCCTATTTCTTCCCATCTTTGCGCTAAGTCTTTATTTGCTTTGTATTATCAAGTACGATTCACACTTATAATAGAATTTTTAGAGATCTAACTTTTTCACAAGAAGTGTTCTAGTTTCGTTTCTTGTTTCAAGTCATGAAATCACACCGTTGTTTGCTACATTTCATTATTTCTTCTTCAAAACTTAAAACACTATCTTGAGTTTCATATCAACAAGACACTTATAATCTACTCATCCTTAATTAAAGGTATGAACATGCAAATGAACTGCTTATTCATTTCATAATACTATATATAACCTAATCTATACTACTTAAACATTCAAATAGTAAATAAAATGAAATATTTATACACTACCATGCTTTCTTCTTTAACTGCTTCAAAATAATATTTAAACGATCATACCTATAGTGTTTTTCCTTATTTCAACTTTCTTACCACTTCTCATAGTGCAGTGTAGTGTCGATGCCCCCAAACTTAAACCAAACCTTGTCCTCGAGGTTTAAAAATAAGTCTGAAACATGAAAATACTAAAACACGAAAACATATATAATAACATAACTATATATATAAACTAAACTAAACATAGAGTTTTAAAAACTAAATAATTAACAAAATATACCAAATTTAAAATTAAATAGTATCAATGTATCTCTCGTCTCCCCGGGTCTAACAAACTTCTAATACACTGACATCAGGACTGCACGTCGCATCATCATCTACATCATCAGCTCCATCATAAGATGGTGTCAAAGGACGCACCACCCTTTTACTCTGCACCAAATCCTGATCTAACACGTAGTCCGGTGCTGCTAGAAAGCCAAATGACCTATTAGTAGGTCTTATCCACCGGCTCTTCTCATATCTAGCTATGTCTCTCAAATGATCAATAAACAAGATGAAGTTATGCTGTCCGTTCCATCGATATTGCTCTCTCCTCTACATATTCTGCTCATGTTGCTGCAAGGCTTTCTGATACTGCGCCCTGTCTTCTTGGTACTGTCTCCTCATCTCAGCTATCCACAACCTCTACTGTAGTTCAGTCAAGTCCTCTAATAGTGGTACTAGTGCCTATGGTGGAAAGACTTCAAGTCCATCCTAGTCCTGCTCTCCAATTTGTAGGTCTACAAACTCATAGCCCCCAGCGAATCCCTGCTGTTGTTGCTCCTCCTCTTGTCCATATCATTCATCTTCTAGCTCTTGGGCTAGCTCCGCCACTGCTGCCTGATCCTCTTGTCATTTGGCTAACAACTCGACCTCAAGTCTAGCTCCCTCGGCTATCTCTTTCCTCGTCGGAGTCTTGATAATCAGGTGGTGATTTTAGTGTGGGCATGAAAGCTTCATCCATGGTTGCTTGGGCCTCAATATCAAATTCTTATTCATTTCTCAATCGCACTCCGGCCTTCAAGCACATCTGAGTGATCAAGATAGGAAACAACAATTTATTCTCTTTTTGACATGATAGACAACCTCAAATTGTTGTAGATAATCTCTTCAATGTTGATCTCCCTATTCTTTATAATCTCATAAAGACAAGTCGTTTTTGGCTTGTTGATCTCACCTTGCTGAAAGTTGGGGTATAATGAAGCAACAAGGAAATGTTGTCATATTTTGTAAACTTTCCTAACATTCTCCTTCTTTATGTTATTCAGCACATTTTCAACTCCCATGACCAATCCTTATTGTCATTGGACAACCAATGCACTCTCTATGGCTCTAAAAGGGTATATGTTATAGGGTCTCTCATATATCTTAGCCAGGAAACTTTATTCGGTTCCATAAAAACTTAAGTGCTCCAATCCATAGATGATATTAATTTCACTTCTATTACAGGGAACAAAAATCCCTCTCACCCTAATTGGCTCATCATTCATAGTGAACTTCACATTAACATAAAATTCATACACAATCTCACTCACTCCTTTAACTTCATTCTTTCTATATTCTTGAGTGAGTTTCTCCCAATTATTTTGTCTAATGAAGTTATTCACTCATTTATCATACCCGGTCAGTAGATTTATTCCTCTCTCATAAAAGAACTCCCTATGTTTGATATCCTCGTATCTATCTTTAGCCTCTCTAGTAATGAAAAATTTGGATTTAAATGGCCTAGGCTCATCTATATGATCTTTTGAGGTAGATATCTTAAAGTCATTTACCCTAGCTTGGCTAAGTTGCTTTCTTGTTCTTGTCGTTTCTTCAAATTTCATACAACACAATAGCAATGCAACTAGCAACTCAGATCTTCAAATCACCTAAAAATCAAAATTTATATCACACGGATCATACATATGCCAAATAATGCAAAAACATAAACTAAGTCTTCATGGGTAACATTAATGTTCAACATTCACATAATCTTGCAAAACCTATCCTACAACCTCAAATCCATGACTTAAACAATTTCATCAAAATCTTCAAAATCCAAAGCATAACTAATGAAATTGTGATTTTTTTCCTAAATGCCGAATTTATTTTCGGTGTAAAACACTGCTTCAAGTCTATGAATCCAAGCTCTCTTAGTTTCTCATAAACTAAAACCTTAGATCTCTTTGCAATCAAAATTCGAAAATCTAGCCCCTAGTTTTTCAACTTGTGCAAATCCATAATGCACTTGCCTCTTTCACTCTCAATCACTAGGAACTCACTTAGAAATTATCAAACTTTGGCTATAGAGGGATGTATTCTTGGTGCTTGTAGTGAGGTTTTGGTTGCAAGTGTAAAGAATGTGGTGAACAAGGGTTTAAAACCTTTATAACAACACTGTCATCGTGCCTTATAGGGCATGATGTCGTGACAGCGCCAACATTGTGTCGAGGACGCAGCTGGTTTTTTGGGTCGTTGCTCTACTGTCGTGCTGGTGTCGTGGCTTATAGCACATGCACCTTACCTTCACCGCTTTGAACTCCTTCCCTCTTTTACGCTTTTTAATGAGTAAGCGAGAAATTTCCATTCCGATGATTCATCACCCAGCAAATGGTCTTTCATGCACATTCGATGCAAATTTTTGAAAGTTAGAACTAAAACATGTTAATTGTACTTATTAAACTAAATAGCTAACTACTTGACTAAAAATTTAAAAACTTAAAATTTTAAAACCCTTGGGTCGTCTCCAGTAGCGCTTAATTTAACGTCATTAGTCTGACGCCTTTTCGCTCGTTTAGTCCAAGTCTAAATTCGAGAAGCTCCATCGCAGATCGAAGATTATGATTTCATTCCCATTCAGATGTACTTCTTCACCATCGACAAAGACAACCGTCTCAGCATCATCACCCTCATCAATACTCGTTGTGATATTCCTATATTTTATGTACAAATTTGCATTGACAGTGTTCAAGAATGGCCGCCCAAGTATCATAGACACTTCATCATCCATATTGTGATAACCCCAAAATCCGCGATGAATGTGAATCTACCCACTTTCACATGCACATTCAAGACTATCCCTAGAGTTGGTATCAAGTTGTCATTTACTACTTGTAAATTCAAGGTATTGGGATAATTGATCTCCAAATTAACGTGCAACATGTCTATTAGAAGCATGACATTGACTAATGCTTCTGTATCACATAAAACATTTCTAAACTGGTATCCTCGATGTTTATCGGTATGCATATCTCTCCAGAATCTCTTCTTTTGATAGGTTGAAGTCTCAGGATGAACTCGGACTTTGGTTCCAGCTTCTTCGAAACCACCTTGGTAACATTTCGTTTTAGGGCTTCTTTAGAAGGTTCTTCGTCTTTTTGCTTGGCCTTCCATTGTTTCTTCCCCCTCTTTCTCTTCAAGGCATTGATTATTTGTTTCTTGAAACCATGAAGTTCATCTTACCTCATTTCCGTTCCGTAAAATATCTTAACTCTTTGAGCATTTACTTTAAATGTCTTACCACTGCCTGTTATTAACTATACCACTTTATAAGGCTAAGTAGCAAATACTTTGAATTGTCCTGACCAACGTGATCTCAATTTGACCAAAAACAATTTCAATCTTGAATTGAATAACAATACTAGTTGTCATAGCTCAAAGGATTGATATTCAATCCTTTTGTTGTGCCATTGTCTTGATTTCTCTTTATACAACTTGGCATTTTTGTACGCATCTAGTATAAACTCATCTAGTCCATCAGTTGAAATAATTTGGCTTTCCCTGCAACTTGAAAATCTATGTTGAGCTTTTTAATCGCCCAATATGCTATATGCTCTAGCTCTACTGGCAAGTGATATGTTTTTCCATAGGACAACCGATACGGAGACGTGCCAATTGGTGTTTTAAAATGGTGTCCCGTATGCCCGCAATGCTTCTTCAAAGTGGAATGCCCAATCTTTTCTCTTGGTGTTTATAGTTTTTTCCAAGATCTGTTTCACTTCTCTGTTACTTACTTCAGCTTATCCATTTGTTTGAGGATGATAAACAAGTGCAGTCTTATACCTGACACCATATTTCCTTAACAACGTTTCTAAGGCTCTGTTGTAGAGATGTGACCCCTCGTCACTGACTAGTGCTCTAAACATTCTGAATCGACAAAAAATGTTTTTCTTTATGAATTCTATGACCACTTTTGCGTCATTGGTTGCGATTGCTACAACTTCTATCCATTTGGAACATAATCCATTACTAAAAGTATATATTGTTTCCCATTTAAAGTTGGGAAAGGTCCCATAAAATCTATTCCTCATACGTCGAAGAGCTCAACTTCCTGAAAAATAGTTTGTGGCTCATGCCTTCTAGAGATATTTCATGATCGTTGGCATTCATTGCAAGTTTTCACAAAAATATATGAATACTTTAATAGATTTGGCCAATAGAATCCACATTGTAACATTTTAGTTGTCATTATTTGTGCTCCAAAGTGCTCCTATATGGTGATAAATGACATCCATCTAGAATGCCAGCAAATTCCTCCTCTGCTAGACATCGTCGAATTAGCCCATCATTGCATCTCTTAAACATATATGGCTCATCCCAAAAGTACAACTTCACATCACTTAGGAATTTCTTTCTTGCTGCATTTGTTAAATCTTGAGGAAACACTCAACATGCGAAACAATTAATGTAGTCTACGAACCATGGTGCCTCTTTTGAACCTCAACCTTTTGCACTTCTCTGATTTCTCTGGCTTCTTGATTGCCAGCGTATTGACCTTTTTCGGCTTGTACATCACTTAATCTTGTCTTGGCTCCTTTGCAGCCGTAGTGCTCATCTCCTTGGGATTGGTGACGGTATTGCTAGGAAACTATCCTTTTTTCTCGAGTTAAAGGCTATCACCTACTGACCTATTTGTCTTTCTAAGTTCTTGATGGATTGTGATCGCTCATCATCCATCATCTTCATGGATTTCTTCACTCTTTCCATCTTTTTCTCGTACTTCTCGAGGTGCTCCCTATTGCTCATGTCCATGACAAGTACTTCTCAATTAACTTCAATGAAGTCATCTCTTCGCTCTGCCCCAACTTCCCCTATTAGGCTTGTTTATCGAAACCTTGAGGTAACCTTAGTGCATTATCAGGATTTCCATAAGAGAAGTTTGGGTTGTTGTTGTTATATCCTTGATAAAACCGTTGAGGAGCCACTCGACTCGGCCTGAAGTTGTTCCCGAAGCCTTGGTTGTTCATGAAGTTGATGTCCTCATACTCCATTCCCTGTTGTATGTCCATTTGGTTAACCACCGTAGCATCGTGATTTTTTGGTTGTTGTGCTACTATTGGCCTTGGCTTCCCATTTGAAGTTTCACAATTTGACTGCTCAGATTTGATAGCTGTGCCATAATTGCAGTTAACGTGTCAATCTCGAACACGCCTGCTGGTTTCCTTAATGTGGAACGAGAAACTGGTTGTAAAATTTTGAGACATAAAATCAAGGAGATACAATGCTCCATCCTCATCTTTAGTAAGTAGAGAGCCACCTGACGCAACATCTATAAGCGTTCTCGTACTGTAGTTCATCCTATAGTAGAGAATCTGAAATTGTGTTTATTTCACATATGTGTGTCCCGGACATCTCCTCAACATTTTCTTTGAATCTTTCCCAAGCCTTGCTAGGAGACTTGATGTCTTCCTACTTGAACTAACTGATCTCTAGTTTCCTTTTGCTAACCTTCACTGGTGGAATAATCTTGTCTAGAAATCTTTCATTTATTTCTATCTATGAGGTCATACTCCCTGCATTAAGCCCTTGGAACCAGGATTTGGCTTTTCCATCCAATGAGAATGGAAAAAGTCTCATCCTTATCACCTCTTTTGTAACTCCGGTGATGTGCACGGTGTCACACTTGTCCAAGAAAATCTCAACATGTGCAACTGGATCTTAATTAGATATCCCATTGAACATGTTATTTTGCGCCATGTTTATTAGAGATGGTCTCAGTTCGGACTCAGTGGTGTTGGCTGAAAGCCTCATCACTTCGTTGTAAGTATCCTAAACTTCTGGCTTGAAGTAGTCACAAAGGCATCTATTTCCTCGCACTTTATCATGCACTACCATATCACCTGCAAGTTGGTTATTTCTTCAGTCGTGTTGTTTGTTTCTTGCTTGCTCCTTAGCCATCTTAATTCCATTCTTTTTCTTTCCTTTATTCATTCTGTCAATCTCAGGGTCGCAAGGCACTAGGTCCTTCTCTCTTTCGCTATGCATGCACTAGCTATCCCTGAAAAGAAAACACAAAAGATCAAGTGCAAAAAGTCGAGCTTGAAACTTAAGTCTTTATTTTCTTTTTTCTATAAACTTGAAAGTAAAGTACTTTAAATAAAACTTAGCAACTTTTCAAACTAACTAAGTAATACTAAGTGGCTACCTATCCCGGGCAACGGCGCCAAAAACTTGACACGTGTCGCAACTATAACGGCTAGCTTGTAGTAATAGTGTAATCAACTTACATTGACTACAGATATCGTCCTCAAGGAAAGGTTTTTGCACTAGTTGAATACCTATTTAACTTTGAACTATTGTTAAGGAAATCCCTTTTAATGGTTTTATACAAAATTATTCTATCTAAGAAAACAATATAAACTTGACTTTAACTCTTATATTTAAAATATCTTAGTTCACAACTTCACCTAGGTAATGAAATACTATACTTTTCAACCACTTTTACATCTCAATAAATTTTGTGCAATGCCTAATTAGAATAGACAGATTTCCTCCAAATCCACTTTAATCCACTATCATGATGGAAAAGATTCTAATGAGCAAACTAGAACTCCACCTATCGGTGTGAATAACGTAAGCTCCACATTACTTTAATGTCTCAAATCTTTAGATTCATAACCAATTAAGTTTACTATCCATGCCTTCTTAATCAACAACTATCTATTGATGTTGTGTATTTTACGGTTGTACCGTTCATAGCCGGCTTAAAAGCTTCAATAGCCATGATAACTTCTAAAACCTAATATCAAAAAACACATGATTGTGACGGCTCGGATCCCCAAATCGGGAAACGCTCGGCTTAATCTCGTCATTAAGCCATAACCCATACCACATAGGATTTAACAATGTATTAGTCAGCCTTTTCACCTTATTCAACTCTTTACTCACGATCAACCAAATTACTATTCATTTCAATATCATTAGAGTTAATTAAGAGATCGTTATCATTACCTTAATTATCAGCAGAAGACTTTATAAAATTAGCAGAAGCATTTATAAAACACTTACTATGGAAACTAGGTAAACAAATGATCATATAAACCAACCAAAATAATACATGAAACATTAGGGAAGTCTAGTCTCTCAACCCAACAAACAACTCAAAGTTATACAAAAAGACATAAGTAATAGATACACAAAATGATCACCTACAAAAGTAGCAAGAACTTTTCGTCGACGGCACATAACTATTTGTCGATCCTTTCCTTCCCTAACCTGCTACTTGAAGTATCTGCACCCACCGTCATAAAAATGATGGTAAGTACAGTAGTATAGAAAGTAACACTAAGAGACATTTATCCACATTTCCAAATATACAACAAGTATCTGAAAGCATAACAATTGCAATTAAAGTTGAACAAGAATCATGGTATAAGATACTTCGGTTAAACAATATGAAACCGACATTCAACTAAGCATTAATGATCTAAAGTTGGTTGACTATGAAATTATAACACATCAACTATGTTCCACTATGTAGAGTGTAATCAGTTTTTTTAGATGCTTTCACATTATTACAATGCCTTTTTAGATATATATGTATATAAATACTTATCAACAACTCCGAGTCCAATACCCCATGTACCGCACAAGATAGTGGTGACATTCTGATATCCCTAGAAATCTAGTGACCTCGTGTTCCACAGCCTATCTCTATAATGGTCATAGATACAAGAACTGCTTTCACAACTCAACAAGTGACATAATAAGGAATCCATAATGGAATAGCTCAAAACGAACACAAAGGAATGTGATTTACAACACCACAAATCATTCACCTAATAGCATGTTTTTCTATTAACACTTTGAACAACCATGAAATGACATAGCACATGATTTAGAGTCAAAGAACACCATTTAAACAACAACCAATGCTATGATAACAAATTCATATAATGTGAGAGGACAACAAAGTCATGGCATCTAGAGTATAATAGCACATCAATCCAAATGATTGTAAACAAGAAGCATAATGGAAAGAAATATAAATAAATGTCTCAATCGGTTTACTTACAAACCATATCAAGCTCCTATGCTAATCCGATCTCTTGACACCTCGAAACACGTACTCGAACCTCCGAGACTCTTCCCTAGGCTCCTGGTACCATTAAACATGTTCTATAATGTGTTTAGACCTTCAGTTAGGGTGTTAAGATTGCTTAATGTGTTTAAGTTCTAGTTAGAAAATTTTAGTTTTTGTGTTGTCAAAGGACCTAGCGCACTAGATAGCATGACTACAGCGCACTACTTAACCTTATTAGCGTGTTTTATGCAGGTAGCACGCTAGCTAGCATGTCTAGCGCGCCATGTGCAAGAAAATCAAGAATTCTACACTTTGAACTCTGAGTTTTTTATACACATGGCCAATTCCAACACCTTAGATCCCTTTTTTAACCCACAAGAGACCAAAGGCACCCACCATAGCAACAACCATAGCATACACTTCATATATATTCATTAAACCATCAAAATATGCTTGCATTTTTTTATAAAACTCAAAAATACATGAAACACTTTGATTGATCATAACTTGGACAATTTAATTTCGAATTCCAAACTTCTTTATAGTAAATTTAATGGTTTTTTGCAATGAATCCAAATATATAAACCAACTTCAAAAACCATTTTATATACCCTATGAAATCACACAAAAACAAAAACTGAACTACACCTCTAATTTTACCAAAACTATGTATAGATTAGCTTACATAGTTGATGATCCTCCCAACTTGATCAACTTCTCAAATCACCATAATTTCTTCATACCTTGCTGATCTTTCTCTCTAGAGCTTTACTTCTTCTTTAAGTTTAGAAATGAAATGGTTTGCATGGTGATCTCTTATTCAATCTTATATATATGATAAGGTTGATTCTTAGCCATTGATCTTAATGTGTATGCGTATCTCGAGACTGATCTAGTGGCTCATATCTTGATACAATTCTACTAACTCCATCTGACTAACGCCAATTGAAACACAATTGGTCTCTTGATGTGTCAACACGTATCTCGAAAAATATCAATGACTTATATTTTAACTTGCTAACTTATGTTACATTTGATGTAAATCAAACTATAGCCACATTGATTTTACTATTTAAGTTACACTAACTTAAATTAACTTACCTACTACATCACTCTCTACCCTGGTCTCACACCAGCACTCATCTTTGACGCGTCCCCACTCACGTTTTGACATCGAGTAACTTAGTAGTCACCACATATACATCACATTAGGCATACATTACTCAAAAAATGATATATTACTCAGTCCTCACACTGAGTATTTGGATCGTGTACCCGCTCTCGGGCCACGTCATGAGTCTGTAACCCTGATTAGGGACTAATTTAATATTAATAAATTTTGTGCCATTACAGTGATCAAGATGTCTATAGCATTACGCTTAGAATCAATACAAATTCTAACCATTGCACTTTTATATTCACTTTCTAATCATGTTTATTGCATATCATTCATACCATAAGATCTATTGATCCCTAAGATTAATAGACTAGTCACACTTCATTAAAACACACATATTACAATTCATAATTGAAATATTTTAAAACTAGAGATCAATATAAATATATTACCTTTAATTAAACTAATGAAATCAAACTTGAATTGCAAAATTGGAGTCTTCAATATTTTCTCCACAGAAATTTATCTTAATACTCAAAATCAAAGTAAATATACGAAAATACTATAATGGTGGCTAATGGTTGATATCTTATGAGTTTATCACGTCCTAGCATCTATTTATACTTCCTCATAACAATTAGAAACCCTACTTTACAGTTTAACTTGAAATTAAACTCTAACTTTTTAATTTCTTCCAACTTGGCATTGTCATTTATCCTCCAGCATCGTGTGTGTTGTACCACGTCATAGCCACTGCATAGTTTCCTATGTGCAATTCTTCATCTCCTGTGACCTCGGCACCCTGCCTAGAATACCCGACTTCGTCCCTTACTATCCACAACGCTGCCACTGCGCCAAGCCTACAACCTTGATTTCTTCACTTTGCCTTCTCTCCCACATCGTGCCTGAGTCCTCCATGCTATGCCTTATGCACCCGCATTGCTACCATGTGTAGCCATGGCGCCAACCACACTTTCGTGGGTTTTTGCTCCGTTTCTTCTCATTTTTGCTCATTTCCTTCATTTTCACCTTAATTATCTGAAAATGCATAAACATCATTAATTAGTGCTCATTTAAGGATATTTATACTAAATATACTACTAAACTAAACCTATATATAAGTCTAAATAATCACTTATCACTAGTCCATCAGCTACATGAGCTAATATAATAATTACGTAGCATAATTGATAAAATAAATGAGTTCCACTTACCGAGTAAGATGGAACGCTCATTCACCCTTAAAATTTGAGGTACACGGTTTAGCACTAAAAAGAGAGGAAAAAGGGAAGATCTAGGTGTTTAGAGATCTATTCCAATGTAATGTACTCTTATATATATCATGTATTGAATTACTGTTTTATAATAAATAGGGTTGGGATATGGTTTACAACCGGTTTATTCTATTTTTTGTATATCTTGTGTTTAGTCAAAAAAGTTTTAATTCCGCTACATTGTGTTTTAATTACTATTTGATATTTCAAGATATATAGGATGTGAATATTAGGTTGGAAAGTAAGGCTGCTAGCTCTAGTTAAGTCAGGCTATTGTAACAGGGCTTAATTAGGGTTTTCAAGCTGGGTATCACCCTAAATGGGATAGGGGATACTATAGTTTTTTTATCAGAGCCAAGTCAGAACCTTAGTAAAGTTGAGATATAACTCTGATACAGTTTGGTATCCGAGTCTGAGTTTAAGGGATTTGTTATATATAATAAATCTGATATAGTTTGCTATTCGAGACAGGTTAAAGCCTTATCAGAATTAAGGAATAAATCTTATACAGTTGGTATTATAAGTTAAAGAATATTGACACTACTATATTTTGGTATCAAGAAATAACTCTGATACAATTGGTATTAGGGTTTAATTTTAAAGTTTTTCATGGCTTTAAATCAAGTTATAACTCTAAT
This sequence comes from Stephania cephalantha, assembly GCA_039657325.1. NCBI lineage: Eukaryota > Viridiplantae > Streptophyta > Magnoliopsida > Ranunculales > Menispermaceae > Stephania > Stephania cephalantha. Next base: position 34,077,555 of record CM077569.1, read on the forward strand.
ACAGTTTAATATTGGAGAATGTAGTGACTCGTGTCTCTAAGTAGGTTATTAACTGTAATCAGAACATTAATTAACCCGAGGTAGGCACATGGTTAAGCCCAACATATTATAATTAATGCGTGGATACATTTGTGTGAATGTATTGTGTTAAGTTGATTTGAAAATAAATAAAAATATTGTAGGATATTGTTGTAAATTAATATAAGCCTCTAGTTGAAAAATAAATAATTAATAAATTGGTGGGCGTTTAGTGACACGCGAGGTCGAGGGTGACATGCGTAGGGTGCACAATAGTGTGCACGCTTGAGGGTGGTTGTTGATGCGCCCGATCGATTTAAAGGTGAGAAAATACATGGGTATATATATATATATATTTGAAATATATAAATATACATATATAATCTATGGTTTAATTTGAATATATTTTTTAAACCATTGGATTGCCTCGAGATATATGTGTGTGGATCTCGAGGAAGTGAATAGTGCAAGGAGGTATATGACGTTGATATATTGATTGAATAGTGATGCCTCGAGATGTGTGTAAACACATCTACCTAAAAATCAAGTGTTGCATACATAAACATGTATGGAAAAATATAAGCTTTAGATATGCCTCGAGATATATTTTATGATCTCTGGATGGATCAAGTGGTCCACGGAGTGAGCTAAGTGGCAAGCATGTATGGGATGAAGTGGCTAATGATGTAGTTTGTTAATAGCTATAAAGATCTACCACAAGATACACAATACATATCTCAAGGAGATCAACATATTTTATCATGAATAAGGCGGTTAAATGTTGATAGGTTTGACTATAGCCATAAAATTTATCATCGAGATACGCAACATGTATCTCAAGGAAGATCAAAACATAAAATGAAATGAGCTGAACTAACAGGTCTGCCTCGAGATCCGTGTGATGCGAATCTCGTGGAAAACGAATATATAAACCAAAAACCTTAACATTTCGCTACTATTTGAACGAAAAGAAAGGAGAAGCGGCTAAGGGTTTCAATATGAGGAAAGAGATCGGGAGAGGATCACCAAGTGAATAAGATGGATCAAGTTACTGTAAATTAGTGATCATCATTGTGGGTAAGTCTAAATTTGATTTTCAAGTTGAATTCATTAATTGGTGATGAATTCGCTGTAATCGTTGTTCTTATTGATTGTCGTTAGTGTAAGACCTCGTTTAAGGCCCTCCCCGATGATTTGGTAAGGTTTTATATGAGTTTTATAAGGGTTTAGGATTGAACAGGAAATGTCGCCCTGTTCTCTATTGGGACGCTCGATAATGGAGCGCGCTCCCTATAGTAGGGAAACGCTATCCCATCAAGAATTGGGAGGAGCTTAGTTTGTGGAGTGCGCCTCACCAAATGAGGGAACTCGCTCGTACCCCAGAAAATAACAAAAATGTTGAATTTCATATAAGTTTTTCTGAAAGCTTAAGGAATGGTTTAGGGGTCCTAAACATATGGTGTTCGACCTGAATTGATATCAACTGGTTTGTTTTAGGTGTTTGACCAAGAGGAAGAGATTTAATGATACCGGGAGTTATATAAGTCGGTAAAAATTGGAAAGCTGATACGGGTAAGTAGGACTCATTTATTTTATCAACTATGCTACGTAATTAGTATATTAGCTCATATAGCTTATGGACTGGGTTTGGGGCATTGTACTATGACTCATGTTGTTTAAATGTTTTATAACTCAAACTTCGAAAGTGTAATGGAGAGAGAGATAATGACTTGAACGTAGTGGAGTTGGTGGATAAGTATCAAACTCAAAGGGAGGTGGATCAGTACCTACCTATAATAAAATGGTAATTTGTAATGGATATTAAAGTTGGCGGATAAGTACCCACCTTCAATGATTAACGTGAGATCGGTGGATAAGTAATAATCTCAGAGGAATGTGGATAAGAGGTGCCTCTAATAAGGGTAATTGGAATTTAATTCCAGTCCTAATTATGATACCTTGTCCATACACTATCCATTTAGGGTTGGAATCTCAGTTAGGCATTAATGCACTCTATGGGATTTTACACTAGGCTGTGTTCTCGCGTAAAGGAGAGGAAGATTCTCATTTTTAAAAATAAATGGAAAAAAGAGTCATAGTACAGTTGCGATATACTGAATAACTTGTATCTCATATGTATTGTTTATATCGTTTCTATTACCCTAAGTAGCTATTATTGGTTCATGTTGTTATTCATTTATTCATTGATTACTAGTAAATAGTTGGTAGGTAAATGAATGTCACTTATCAAGCAAGATGGAGCGCTCATTCCCCTTAATATTTCAGGTACACGGTTTAGCGCTAAAGAGAAAGGAAGAGGGAAGATCTAGGTGTTTAGAGATCTCCTCTAATGTAATGTACTCTGTTATATATATATGTCATGTATTGAATTATTGTTTTATAATAAAGATGGTTAGTATATGGTTTAACGACCGAGGTTTATTCCATTTTTTGTATATCTCGTGTCTAATCGAAAAAGTTTTAATTCCGCAGCGTTTTGTTTTAATTATTATTCGATATTTCAAGATATACAGGATGTGAATATTAGGTTGGAATGGCTGCTAGCTCTAGTTAAGTCAGGTTGTTACAACATGGCTTAATTAGGGTTTCAAGTTGAGTATCGCCCTATTTGGGATAGGGGATGCTATATCTAATGTGTTATAGACTTAACATCAAATTAAGGAACGTATTCAAAGTGGTGAGTGAACCAGGTTCAAATGCAAATTGAAATCTTATTAAAGGTACGATTTCAGTTTGTGGTTAACCTATGCATGTTTTAATTGATTATGCTTATATGATAATTGAGTTAGGATTAACTTTGTTGTGAGATCCTATTTATATTATCTTTAACATAGTAATTGGGGAGGTGTGTCCTTACTTTGTATGTGAAAAATGTATTGTTGAAATCTATAGACACGAGATGGCCACTGGTTTACGTGTGTTGAAGTTTATAGAGTTTGGTGTGTTGTTACGAATGGTATGGCTAACGCCTTATCATGCATATTTGGATTATTTCTATAAGGCGGTGTTTTTTATATTTTGAGTTGTACAATGTTTACTTACAAAGGAACATCATCTGAGTTGCCTCTGATTAGGGCTAGGATAACCACTAATCAAGAAATGGAAATTATTGTTGCAACCATTAGTATTGAGGTTAGACTCGAGATTAAACTAGAGGAAATTTTAGTTTTTTATAAGTTTTCGTTGTCTAAGATGAGATTTTAGGGTTTAGCTGGCTATTATTATAGATTTGTGAAAGATTTTTCTAAGATAGCAGTGTTAATCACTAAATTAACTCAGAAAAATGTTGAGTTTGTATGGTCAAAAGAATGTGATGATACAATTTGGGAGTGGAAGAGGGGATTGACTTGTGAGTATAATTTGCTTGAAAAGGTCATAGCGATGACTTTATTGGAGGTTTCAGCAAGCTGATGTGGAGTATATAAAGTTCAAAGAGTTTGCTCTTAATAGCAATAATCTAGATTGAGTTGAGTATTCAGATCAGAGTTTGAGGTTTAGATGCAAATTTTAGATTCCATTGGTGGCTGAGGTTCAGAATGAAATATTAAAAGTGTCACTTTGGTCTAGATATAACATTAATCCTGGCAAGACCAAAATGTATCATGATATGAAGTGATTGTGTAACGACCTGTTACCTTAAGCTGGTGATTAATACTAATCCAAATTCTAATTAATCCGAGTTAGGCTCACGATTAAGTTCGACGTATGTGTGCGTTTGCATGATGTATGGTATTTGTTTGAATTGTTAAATCAATTTATATATAGGTTTTCATATAATATGGAAATTATACACAAGCCTGTAAAATGAAAAATACCCAATAAATAATGGTTTACCGGGACATTGAGTGTGATGAGAGAGTCGTGGCACGAGTGTGCACGCTCAAGGACACTTGTAGGCATGTCCGGTGAGTTTATAGGTGAATAATATGCGATATATATATATTTATAGGTTTTAAAATATATAAATATATATTGGAAAATAAAAGAATATTGAAAATATATGGATTATCGGATTGTCTCAAACGAAGCGTAAGTGCTTTATGTGTCAATTTCGTGTCACTTTAAGGAGTGTCACTTTAACGCATCAATCACGCGATCGGTCTCGAGATAGCGCGACGTGTATCTCGAGGAAATCCATATATAAAAACAAAACTTAAAGCTTATCCCATTCATTTTGACCAATCGAGGGTTCGGGAGAGTCAGTTTTGATTCGGATCGAAAGGAGATCGTTCCGGAATCTGAATTCAATCAAGTTGAAGAGCTTAAACGGATAAGAAGCTAGTGATCATCACTTTGGTAAGTTTGGTTTTCAAATTTTTTGAAGTTCAATTCGGTGGTGATGATCAAAACTTGTTGAATTGAGGTTGTTGTTGATTATAAACGGTTTATAACCTCATTAGAGGTCCTCCCGGATCATTTGGGAGTGTAATTGTTGAGTTTGGATCGAATTGGATCAGTAGAGGTATGTTGATGTTGCAGTTCTGGTGCGCATAGCGCGCTAGGAATTGGCCATAACGCGCTACGTGTACTGGGGAAGATGATTGACTTATGGATAGCGCGTTATCCATCTCAGGTAGCGTGCTACCAGACCCCTGAAACCAGCAACTGTGCTATGTTTTATGAATAATTTTCAAGGGACTTAGGGACTGGTCTAGATGTTCTAAATGTAGTATAATAAACATATATTGATCCCAAATAATTGGTGATAGGTTAAGGAACACTGAGGAAGAGTGAGATGACCGAAAAGTTAAGGTGTTTGAGAAACAGAGACTTAGACCGGGTAAGTACGGATTCGCTTATTTATTAATATTGTCTGGCTATTTAGTATATATAGCTCATGTAGTTGTTGGATTGAAATGGGGGATTATGTACTCTGTGATGGTTTTTCTAATGAACAAAAAACGGTGTCTAATGTGATCCACGAGAGTAACTCCTCAGGGCTAAAACCAGGTAATATAGTACTTGGGTTTGATCTCCTGATCTATAAGTAACCCCTACTCAGTTTATAGGTTGCGTGTGTTACATATTCGCTAGAGGGTTTATGATAGAACCATTGGGTATTAATCGATTGGCTAAACATCACATATGCGCGGTCTGTTGGTTTAGCACTCGTATTAATGGCGCCAGTGGGTAATCGACCCTAGTTTTATAAATAAAATGGAGATCACAGTGTAACAGTCCAAAGACATTTGCTTTCCATTTGTTTATCTATTGAATTTATATGCTTTCCATATTCTTGTTAGATATTATTGATGCATGTTGTTATTGCATGATATCCTTGAATATTATATGGAATGTTTATGATTAGTGTGAATCCTACAGAGCAAGTTGGAGCGCTCACCCCAATTAACATTACAGGTAAATCCGACATGTGCTACAACTACGGGATGGAGAAGTTATATGAGTCTTGAACTTCTCTTCGATGTAATGACTTCCTCTGGTTTTATATATTGGTGTTGAATTACATTTTTGTAATATCACATGGGATGGGTGATTATATAACCGAGGTTTATTCTGGTTTATGTTTAATACTGTATATCTTATTTTGGTTATCGAAAAAGGTTTTAAATTTTCGTTGCGTATATGATTTATTTTATTTTGATAATCGATATACAGTTGTGCTTATCAGGTGTAGGTGGTAAGGCTATTGGCTCTAATTAAGTCTGGGAAAGATAATCTTGGCTTAATTAGGGTTTCAGGCCAGGTATTGCCCTAATCAGGTTAAGGGATGCTACAGATTGTATTGGTGGTCAGGGGATGAAAAGTGATGTAGGTGACTTTTTGAGGAGAAGTGAGATTTTCCAACAAGTTAAGACTGATAGGTGTAAACATAGGAGCGAGAGGCGTAAATGGGAGAGCATTTTCCAGATCTCTTTTATTCTAGGTAAATTTGGTTTCAATTTTGAATTTCGAGGACAAAATTTTTATTAGTTAAGAAGATTGTGAAATCCCAAAATTTGTAAACGTTAATTATAGCTAATTAGGGATTAATGGAGCTTAATTATGGTTTTGGTCGCGAGTCAGGAGTTAAAGACCGGTGAAATTGAGATTTTTTATTATTTTATTTTTGTGTGATGTGTGTCTAGTGTTTTGTACTATATACTATTTTATTTTGCAAAATTCAAGTCAACCAAGTTAATTTGATATTGCGTGAGGTTTTGTCTCGAGATACGTATTGAAATGAGTGCCGAGAAAATAAAAAAAGGTTGACCTAAATTATCATTTCGGATTTTCGAAAAAATAATTGTATTTAAGTTAAAAATCTGAATTTGTCTATTTAATCAAACTTAACAAGTCGACGTGGGTCCCACACCTCAGTTCGCGTGCAAGACAAGTTATTTATGAATTTTGGAGCACATTGGTAGATTCTCCAATTTTTGATCGAATTGGGGTATTTTCAGGGTTTAATTTGGACAAAGCTTGAAGAGATAAACATGAATTTAAATGGAAAAAGACAAAATTACCTATAAGGGCATTGGTGTTATATAGGGGAGGATAAATATAAAGGGTGGTAATTTGTCTACCTTTTTAATTACAATTGAAATTGATCCAGGGGTGTGTGTTCACTGCTTCACCATCTTCATCTTCTTCGTTTCACCATTTTTCTCTTCTCCCTCACTGTTTTTCATTTTCACTACTCTCTCTCTCTCTCTCTCACGGTTTCGATTAGGATCGAATCGAATAGGGCTATGATTGTTGACTATTGGTGGCATGGAAGGTAATTGTTTAAATTTTGATTATTAAGTTGGAATATGAATTTCAATATTAAGGGACTGTTTTGTCATTTTGAGTTGAGAGAGAGGTAGTTATGAGGGTGTGGTTGTTATTGGCAGTGACGAGAGGATGAGGAGGTTTGATACAAAACAACAACAACAACAACAACAAAAAACACAAAGGCGTTAAGGGAGGGAATGGATCCGTGATTGAAGGAGGAAGAAGGTGGGGTTTGAGTGCGACGATGGTGGTTAGGCTCCTTAACCCAGTTGATTTAGATCCCTAACTTTAAAAAAAATGTAAAACAGAGAGGCAGAACAGTTTCATAAGGAAGAAGATTGAGGGTTTGATCCTTAGACTAGATCAAACAGGGTCCAGTTCAACTGAGCCGGACCAGTCCGGTTCGGGGGTCAAACCTCTCATTTTTTTAAAAAAAATATTGAAATTGAAAATTGAAAAAAATAAATAAAATTCTTGAAAATTAGGGTAATTAGAGAAATGAGATTTTTGGATAAATCAGTGGAAAATGGAGAATTTTATGAAAAATGAGGATTTTGAGATATTCTTGAGGATTTATATAAGGGTTTTGTCTCGTAAGCATGTCTCAACACAAAATACTCGAAATTAAGAAAATTATTTAAAAGCCTAGCTAAGGTTAATTCTCGATGCCGAACCATAATTTGGAGTCAAAATTGAGATTTGAACATTAGAGGACTTGATTTTGGAGTGATTTCAGAGTTTTGGGGTTCAGGCAGGACCAATAAATATATAATAAATTGAAAAATTTGTGGAATTGTTATGGAAACTTATAGGACCTATAAATGAATCGAATGGCATAAATTGTAACCCCGTGTGGACTTGTTTACCAACTCGTAGCACAAGGGAGTTGCGGTATCATGTATTCGTGTCCCAAACATCTCCTCAGCATCTCTTTGAATCTTTCACAATACTCGTCAAAGACTCGGTGTCTTCTTGCTTGTACAGATTAATTTTAAGTCTCCTTTCGCTGACCTTCACTGGGGGAAAGAACTTGTTAAGAAACTTTTCATTGATTTTCGCCTAAGAGGTCATACTCCTTGCATTTAGCCCTTGGAACTAGGATTCAGCTTTTCCAACCAAAGAGAATGGGAAAAATCACATTCTAATCACCTCTTTCGTAACTCCGATGATGTGCACAGTGTCGCACTTCTCCAAGAAGTCCTCAACATGTGCAACTGGATCTTCATTGGATAACCCGCTGAACAGACTATTTTGCACCATGTTTATTAGAGACAATCTCAGCTTGAACTCGGTGGTGTTAGCTGGAAGCCTCATCAGTCCGTTGAATGTCTCATGAACTTCTTGCTTGAAGTAGTTACGAAGGCATCTTTTTCCTTGCACTCTCTCATGCACTACCAGATCACCTGCAGGTTGGTTATTCTCGCAGCCCTGTTGTTGGTTTCTAAGTTGCTCCTCAGCCAACTTGACTCCTTTCTTTTTCTTTCCTTTGTTGGTTCTGTCAATCTCTGGGTCGTAAGGCACTATGTCCTTCTCTCCCTTACTATGTATACACTAAGTATCCCTAAAAAGAAAACATAAAAACATCATATGCAGAAAGTCAAACTGAAACTTAAGCGTTTTTTTATGAATTGAGAATTAAAGTACTAAAAATAAAACTTAACAAGTTTTCAAACTAACTAAGTAAATCTAATGGCTACCTTTCCCCATCAACAGCGCCAAAAACTTGATGTGTGCTACAAGTATAACGACCAGCTTGTATTAAAGTGCAATCAACTGACGCTGATCACGGATATCGTCCTAAGAGAAAGGTTTTTGCATTAGTTGTATATCACCTACTTAACTTGAACTATTGCCAATGGATTCTCTTTTAATTGATTTTATATCTAAACTAAACTATTCTAACAAATCAAATTAACTTTACTTGAACTCTTATATCGATGATATCTTTGTTTACAACTTCACATAGGTAATTTAATACTATGCTTTGTATTCATGTGTACATCTCAGTATGTTTTGTACAATGCCTAATTAGAATAGACAAATTTTCTTCAAATCCACTTCAACCCATTATCATGACGGAGAATATTCTAATGTGCAAACTAGAACTCCACTATCGGTGTGAATAACGTAAGCTCCACATTACTTTAAGTCACAAATCAATGGATTCATAACTAACTAAGTTTACTATGCGTGCCTCCCTAATCAACAACTATCTCTCGATGTTGTGTATTTTACGATTGTACCGTTCATATCCGGATTAAAAGCTTTAATGGTCATGATAACTCCTAAAGCCTATGTTCATTAAACACGTGATCAAGATGTCTAAAATATTACGCTCAGAATCAATACAAATTCTAACCATTGCACTTTTTATTATCACTTTTTATTCATATTTCAAAGCATAACATTCATACCATAGGATCCATTGATCCCTAAGATAAATAGACTACTCACACATCATTGAAACATACACATCATGTGGCGGCCCCAAATTCCAGGCTGCCTTGCTACCCGTCACGTCGCATCCCACGTCACCAAGCCTTGCCATGTCATGGCCCGCTTATCCTTGACGTTCCACGACTTACCTAGCTACTTAAACTTTTCCATTTATTCCTAACTTAGCTAATTAATTTCCATATAATTATTAATGATTTCATTAACCAGTTAATCAATTTATCAAGTTATAATGAGATTTTACAGCGGAAGTCTTAATTTAAGTAAGTTATATAGTATTCAACAATCCTAAGTAGTGGTAAACCCGGCAAAAGATACCATGTATATATCAAGGCGATTTAAGTATAACAAAAGTTCCATATACATGTAATCAGTGTTTTATGGTCCCCAAAACTCAACGAAAGTAAAATAAATACATATTGATATCATACACGAGCTAGCTCTACAATCTCAGAGGTAGTCGCCCAGTACCTCCTTGCCCTTGCCTTTGCTCGTCGAAGGATCTACACTCAGTTACCCAAAAAATACAGTGACGAGTCCAGTGAGTAAAATCCCAAGAGAAGTCCACACAATATTCATGAAATAAAATTGATAAACTACGAGACATGCGAATATAACACCTGGCAATAATATGTCATATTCCCATAAATGTAAGTAGCACACGACAAGCAAAAGCAGTAGCGTGAAATAAATAAACATCATATACCAATTAAACCAGTTCGGAAATAAAGCATTAATCAGTAAACATCCGTATAATCACGAGAAAACTATCTTGCAAATATACCAATAAAACTGATTGACGTGTATGAATAGATTTAAAGCATTAAGCACATGATTCTTTATTTATAACTATCTAGCAATCCAAAATATATAACGTTGTCTAAGGTTTGTTTAGATTGATAGACTACTCACTCATGCTAGAAATAAACAATGCATAAATATAATTAAAAGACATAATGAATAAATAAATACCTTAATATAAATCATAGCTCCAAAGTATCTTCAAACGTAGAAAATAAAACTAATATAGAGCAAAAAGAAAACAAAAAGAAAGAATTAGGAGAGTTAATTCGAAGCTCTCTGGCCTTTTTTTTATAGTTTCCCTACGTATACATATCTTTGATAAACTCAAATTCTTCATACTAATCTAAATAATCCATAACTGACCTCACTGATTTCTCAGTGATTCCTAACTTAAACATAAATGGCTGAGTAAATAACTGAGTTTATCTCTCAGCTGGAGATTTATAGTTCATTCTCCAATTCAATGGTGGAGTCATTGGCGTTCTTCTGCTACCGATTTATGAGGATTCCTAGTATTATTTCAAATCGCTGGCTAATTGCTGATGTATTTTTGCAGTTGATTGTTTTGCTTTTCTTTCTTTTTTTTCCATTTCATTATTTTCCTATTTAAAACCTGAAATCACAAAAACAAGAGAATACCTAGTGTAATATCATAATTTATGGCTAAAATCAACCTAAATTACACTATAAAATGTGTTTAATTATTGACTTGTCAAATACTCCCAGACTTAACAATTTGTTATCCCGAGCAAAGGAATACTCTTAATCATATTCTCATTTTATTCTTATATACTGATTTCAATCTTATTCATCTTAACTTCAAATAAACTTTAAAATACAAGTGATTTTCAAATGAAAATATATAATACCCACTAGTAAATGAAAGTGATGATAGAATATAATGATTTAGTCAACTCAAAACATCTCTTAATGATAACTCAACCTTTTAATGTAACACTCTTTAGAACTTAAAGTTCATTGCCAAGGCTAGTGCAGAATATAGATTTTCTCAATCTCCACTGACAAGTATGAAGCTTATGATAACTAATATAGAATCTCAAAACATAAAAACCACTAGAATAATCTTAACTTTAGAAAAGACTTTATAATAGTACCACAATCAAAATCAATACGGATTTTGCCAAGATATCAATGATGTCTTTTAAAACATATTAGATTAAGAAATACTTTATTCAACTCTAGCTTCAAGTTCTCGAGTTAAGTCTTTTCTTTTGAAGAGTTTAAGAACGTCCGACTTTTTCGTCGCTCATTCTTTTTTCTTTCTACTCCATTCTAATTATTATTTTTAACATAATTCTTTAACTTTTACTTTTACTTTTGAGTCCTTGCTTTGTTTCCTTTGGATATTCTCACTTTTTTTCCCATAATAGATTCCTTGCTCCATTTCCTTTGATATATATATGACTCTTTATATATTTATATTTATAAAATTTTGTTAACACTTCTCACTATCCATTAAAGTTGAAGAGGCATTCTTTCTAACTTATAGAAATTCATCGGTTTCTAACTCATTTCTTATTTCAATTTTGGCATAATAGCTTTATATATATTATAAAAATACTTAATCAATAGCTTTTGTATTATAAGATTCTTAGAAATCTACCATGTTCATCTTACACTATTGTTTCAATCTTCTGCACATTATCATGACTAACACAAGGCATTCAATTAAATGTATAAATCAACTAGTAAAGTTAATAAAAAAAGGTATAAAAATTGATTCCCTCTATTATAAAAGTCACTTGGGTGATAAAATATCACTTCAATTCAAGATCTATTATATATTCATTTTCATTATTTTCCTAACTAAAAATAAAGAAAAATAAAATTCATACTTACTTCATTTCGGAAGAAATTTGAGAAATTTCATCAACTCACTTGAATATCATATTAAAAGTAATTCTGAACTTTTCTTCTACCTTTCTTTCCTTTCATTTCCATCAATGTCATACTTCACCTAAAATACCCTCAATCTCATTCTAAACCTCGCCCTCAAGGTTTAAAAATAAAGTCTAATTTTCAACATAACAAACATACCACGTGAAGTACAAAAAAATTGGTAAAATTATAAATTTGGCAATTAAGAATTAACTTAATGTAAGAGTATAATAAGACAACATAAATAATTTAATGAATAAACATCACCATTATATAACAAGATAATTAATTATCATAATCAAACAACAACAACAACAACAACAACAACAACATAGCCTCAGTCCCATTTTACTTGGGGTCGGCTACATGGATCAGACTTTTTCATTGTGCTCGATTAAGTGCAATTGATGGTAAGCTTTCAAGACCATTCAAATCCCTCATAATTAATGCATCCTACGTTAATTTTGGTCTACCCATACCTCGTCTAATTTTTACAGTTTCTATTGAGTCAAGTTTTCAAGTGGGGGCATTTGTAGGCCGTCTTTGCAGGTGACCAAACCACCGCAACCGCTCTTCTCTAATCTTTATATTAATTGGTGCTACTTCTACTTGTCTTTGAATTTCTATATTTCTTATTCTATCTTTACGAGTTTTACCACACATCCACCAAAACATCCTTATTTTTGCTACATTCATTTTATATAATTGTTGTTACTTTACCGCCCAACATTCACTTCTATAGAGCATAGCTGGCCTAATTGTGGTCCTATAAGATTTTTTTTAACTTAGTAGGAATATTTCTATCACAAGTCACCCCTGCTCCGCCATTTCTTCCATATAGCCTAAATTCTATGAGTGACATCATTCTCGATATTACCATCATTTTGTATAACTGATCTTAGGTATCTAAAGTGGTTCAACTTAGAAACTTCTATTTCCCCTAATTTTACCACCCCATCATCTCGATGTCTAGTGTTTCTAAACTCACAGTGCATGTATTCGGTCTTCGTCCTACTCAACTTAAAGCCTTTAGATTCTAATGTACTCCTCTAGAGTTCTAATTTTCTATTCACTTCATCTTTTGTTTCATCCACTAAGACAATATCATCTACAAATAGCATACACCACGATATATCCTCTTGAATATGCCAAATTAGTTCATCCATAACTAAAGTAAATAAATATGGGCTTAAAGCCGATCCTTGATGTAGTCCTATCGTAATGAAAAATTCTTTTGTAGCTCCTCCAAATGTCTTTATACTCGTTACTACTGCATCGTACATATCCTTAATAGTGTCTATGTATCTAGCATGCACTCCTTTTCTTTTTAGAACCCACCAAAGAACATCTCTAGGAACCCTATCATATGTTTTTTCTAAATCTACGAATACCAAATGAAGATCTTTTTTCTTTTCTCTATATTTTTTCAACGTCTTACAAAGAAAATCGCCTCCATATTTGACCTCCCAGACTTGAAACCAAATCGGTTCTTTGATATTATTTCTCTCCTTAGCTTATTGTCAATTATCCTCTCCCAAAATTTCATAGTGTGACTCATAATTTTAATTCCCCAGTAGTTTGAGCAACTTTGAATGTCTCATTTGTTTTTTAAGATTGGCACAAGTGTGCTTCTTCTCCAATCTATTGACATCCGTTTAGATTTTAGAATTTTGTTGAAAAGTTTTGTTAATCAAGTCAATCCAATTTCTCTTAAGCATTTCCAAACCTCTATGGGTATTTCATCTGGGCCACATGCTTTCCCTATTTTCATTCTTTTCAATGCCTCTTTAACTTCTAGAATTCTAATATTACGTGTATAGTTTACATTTCTTTCTTGGTGTGGGTTTTCATCTACTATAATATCATAACCAAACATTGAATAGAATGAACCACATAGTATATTGCCATAAGCGCAAAGTATCATGAAGAAACACAAAGTATATTACCACTACCGAAATTACATAGAAGAATTCTCACAATATCAATCAAAGACAGAAAATAAAATGGAATAAGATAATCAATATCGACATCCAGAAGTCACGTCTGGGATTGGTAGCTCACAACAGGGTCATAGAGATGGTATTCCTAATTTAGCAATGTCAGAACTTCAAGATTACTGTTAAGTGGTAATCTCATATGTGTGAATGGTAGAGGAACCACTGCGCCTCCTTGATGTCTATTTCTCTTGGACATCGTACGCTCCATTATGTGGATACTCTTTGCTAAAGCTCTCTGGTTCTCAAACACCACTTCTTGATTAGGAAGAGCAGTCATCTAATTGCGCAAAATTGCGCCTTTGAAAGCCAACTTCGATTCTTCCATGTATAATCTGTCATAATCCCTAGCAGGCTGCTCCATGTTCAGATCATTTCTAGCTTATGACATCTATTCCAAGATTCTCCTCGTGTCGTCTCTGATTTTCCTTCTAAGCTCGATTTCTCTTCTGGCTATCTTAGCCCTTTCTCTCTCATCTTATGTGTCTTCATAACCATTCACTTTTCCATATCTATCTATAACCACATTAGTTATAGTTCTCTGGTAAAATATCCATACTAAGACCTGCTATGTTCACTTGGTCCATCATACAAAAGGCCATAATCATCAAGGGGAAAGGAAGTCCATCGTTCTTCTTGGTGGTGATGGCACTCCTATTGGACTCATTAATGATTTTTCCAACATCTAAGTATCTTATTCCAATAACAATGTGGTAAAGTAGGGCGACCTTGTAGTTCACTATCTCATAATACTGCAAGCTCTGCTATAAACTGGGGTTGATGAAATAACACCAAGCTTTAGTGGTTTTCCAAAAAAAAATTGCGGTTATGCGTTTAGGATACCCCTCTATATAAAAAAAAATAAATCCATTTCTATGGATTGCCTCTAAACATCCCCTTATTGTCTCGGTGGAGAAATGATACTTAATACCACACTTGGGTTTGGGGTACTCGTCATTTTGTTTTTGGTGAAAATCTAGTAATCCAAAATATTGATTTAATGTTGCTACGTAATAGTCCATTGTCATTCCCCGAACTCGGGACTCGATCTTACTTTCACTTCCATATGCATTGGTGTAGAATTCTCTCACTAAGGCTTCACAACCCCGTTCACTAGGAACATCCTTTAAGTCTAAGTGGTTGTAATCCCTATTCAGTAAACCACGATTTCTTGCCTCTTTGATATCTAAGATCCTAGGCCTATACTTCAATTTGTTTTTCACATTAAAACCTCTCACCGGGATCAACTTCATATCCTTAATTATATCATTTTTAAATTTTTCGTAGGCCTTTTCACATTGACAACATTTTCTTTCCTCAGTTCATAGTTTTTCTCCCCCATCAGTATCTCTCGTTCAACTTCTTCTACGTCCTCCTCTTCCACATAATCATCATCAGTATTATAACAAAATGAAGAAGATGGACTAGGTTCTCTTTGTGGTCTAATCTTAGGTGTGTTGAAATATATTGATGCGGGTTGGATTTAGTAAACTTTGGATTTTGTTTTTGATTTCTATATTAACTTTCCCTTCCCTTTATCTTCTCGTGTTTCTACCTTTACCACCTTCGGCCATTTGAAATATTGTAAGTAAAAAAATCAACCTGTAAAATCATTTGAAACCAAATCTTTTGGAAAAGGATTTGATGAAATTCGATTTATCTATCGAGAATAAGAAATCATTAGGAAAAACATTATGAAATTGAGAGTTTGAAATGTATATGAAAGTTATTGATCAAATAGCATTGGGGAAAACAAACTTTATATGTAATTCAAATCAATTGATAAATATTCACAAAAAACCCCCAAACTCATTTGAAACTTAGTATCAAATTAGCTTACGCATATGATTCAATCTACTCGCCTTATATGAAAAATAGTTCAAAAACTTGATAGTAATAAATGAATCATCACATCACTCTCATACTATTAGTATAATAGAAATCGTTCAATATCAAAACCATTTAAAATTTAAAATTCAAAATTGAGTTCCTATTCTAATAATCAATCCAAAATCGACTAAAAATAAAAAAATTCTAATTGATAAAAGATTAGGGTTTTTGTTGATTACTTTCTTGAAAGTGATTCTTTCAAATATGGGACTCAAAATTCTTCTCCATGACACTTCTCCAAGCTCCAATCCGAACTCCGTTGCTTATGCCCTAAGTGGCTCTACTATGACGGCCCCAGTTTCCCACGAACTGGGCCCCGCCCGGCCTAAGCCCACGTGGACCCCCGAGCCAGTCTCGCAAGGTCAACGCAGGCCTAGTCAGCCTTTCAATCCACATTATAAGTAAATTCATAATTTTAAGTTGAGTTATTAGTATTTTTCAAGTTTTACAAATTAGCGGAAATAATTAATACATTAAATAACTCAACAATAATTGTAAAAGAGTTGGACAACCTAATTGTGGAACCCTATAAACATGCACATCTCGTGTCAAGTGTTATAACTAAACAAAAATGATATATCAGTCGTGTGTATCTCTCAACCCAAATAAGTGTCCCAAGTGTGATAACAACATATATAAGTAATACAAAAAGCCAAAAAACCTACAAAAGTGTACGAAGGTAGATTTCCAAATGTCGGCGTCTCGCCCTTGTTCGACTGCAGATCGCACTCGGTCAAACACAAAATGTCGAGTCCAGGTAAGTAAAAGCCGTAGGATCTAAACAATAATTCAAAATAAATGAAGCGATCTAAAAGTCATGCGGATAAAAAGAAAGTTGTATGAAATGCATGATAATAAGACTGTAAAAATGAAAGTACAACGAGAAATAAGTGTCAAAGGAAACAATAGAGAGGTTCCCAAGTAGTCTAAGACCACCGAGTGCGGGTGCCACATGGTCGGGGTCATAGAGTCGCGGCAACGCCAAGCAGACTCGGGTCTTAGGACGCGGCATCACCTGCTGTACCTGTGACGGCCCCAGTTTCCCACGAACTGGGCCCCGCTCGGCCTAAGCCCACGTGGACCCCCGAGCCAGTCTCGCAAGGTCAACGCAGGCCTAGTCAGCCTTTCAATCCACATTATAAGTAAATTCATAATTTTAAGTTGAGTTATTAGTATTTTTCAAGTTTTACAAATTAGCGGAAATAATTAATACATTAAATAACTCAACAATAATTGTAAAAGAGTTGGACAACCTAATTGTGGAACCCTATAAACATGCACATCTCGTGTCAAGTGTTATAACTAAACAAAAATGATATATCAGTCGTGTGTATCTCTCAACCCAAATAAGTGTCCCAAGTGTGATAACAACATATATAAGTAATACAAAAAGCCAAAAAACCTACAAAAGTGTACGAAGGTAGATTTCCAAATGTCGGCGTCTTGCCCTTGTTCGACTGCAGATCTGCACTCGGTCAAACACAAGAATGTCGAGTCCAGGTAAGTAAAAGCCAGTAGGATCTAAACAATAATTCAAAATAAATGAAGCAGTCTAAAAGTCATGCGGATAAAAAGAAAGTTGTATGGAATGCATGATAATAAGACTGTAAAAATGAAAGTACAACGAGAAATAAGTGTCAAAGGAAACAATAGAGAGGTGCCCAAGTAGTCTAAGACCACCGAGTGCGGGTGCCACATGGTCGGGGTCATAGAGTCGCGGCAACGCCAAGCAGACTCGGGTCTTAGGACGCGGCATCACCTGCTGTACCTAGACCGTCGCGAATGAGGGATATCAACGGTGCCCCGGATAAAACACATCTCATTCCGACCAAATACTCAAGTGACTCGAGGTCATGGCCCCGGTTGTAAGTCGACAACCACTCCAATCAGAGACACTCGTATGACTCACTTGGCCCTCGGACACTCATAAGTGGGTGGGAATTCCAATGAAGGGACAAAATACAATATCAATAAGATATAAGCTCAAATGAAATATTGTGCGTTTCCTAACTAGTTTTACTTACCTCGAGAAATCGCAAATTGTCCTCAAAACGCCCCGCTCACGCCTCGATATGAGCACCCGACACTCGACTATAGCCTCCTAAGTCCATGGTGTCCATTTATACCAATTAAGTTACTTAAGTCATTCAAATTAATATGTTTGAGATTAAATCAAAATCACTCGATCCCAACACCAAAATATGGTTTAGGACCTCACTATGGCTTTCAATGGAGGTCTCGACTCCAAACTCCCTTCGTCTTCTTCGCGAGCAATCCATCGCGTCGTCGAGCTTCGTCGAAGTCACGACACCTTGTCCACTGTTGTTGTGTCTCATCGGGGATCAATCAGTCCGGCAACGCGCCACCACG
The DNA here is from genome assembly GCA_039657325.1 of Stephania cephalantha. Taxonomy (NCBI): domain Eukaryota; kingdom Viridiplantae; phylum Streptophyta; class Magnoliopsida; order Ranunculales; family Menispermaceae; genus Stephania; species Stephania cephalantha. Next base: position 34,095,719 of record CM077569.1, read on the forward strand.
CCGTTGCCCCAAGCCGTTCACCGCCGCCGCTGCCGCCGTTTCTCCCTCGCGGCGTCACTTCTTCTCGCCGCGCGCATTCGCTGGAGTCGCACCCCGCCGCCATTGTTGGAGCCGCTGCTGCCGCTCGCCGAGAAATCGCCCCCTCTTCGCCGGCGTCTCTCTCGTTGCTCACCGCCGCACCGCCGCTCGTCGTCATCATCCCCCAGCGCCGCGCCACCTCCCGGGCCCGCCGCTGCTGCTGGCCGTCCGCGCCGTCGTGTCATCCGCCGCCGCGATTGCTCGCCTGGCTGGACTCCCATCTCTACTGGAGCCACGCTCTTTCTCTCCGCCATCTCCCTCTCTCATCTTCGCCGTCTCGCTCTCTCTATCTCTCTCTCTCTCTCTCTTTCTCTCATCTCTATCTTTTCTCCTCTTTCTTTCTTTCATTTTCTCTCTCTCTCCTCTCTCATCTCTCTTATTATCCGATCTCTTTTTTTTTCATACTTATTGCCTTGATTTTTGTGTTTGAATTAAACCCCGAAAAATACCCCATTTTCGCCAAAAATTGACTAATATATCATTGCACTCCGAAATACGGGGACACCGTGTCTAAACCTTAACTCGACCCTATTTCGCATCAATTAAAATACAAATCACGACGAGTGGGTCCCACATACGACCTTGAAATGGCACGTGGTACGAGTTAGATTTTCAGGGCCGTTACAGTCTTCCCAACTAATTGGAATTTTGTCCTCGAAGTTAAAGTAATTCACAAAAGAATATAGTGTTTTGTGAAGGCCCAAGGCTCAATAATTAATACACGTTTAATTCGTTAATTATGACACAATGACCTGTGACGTGGGACCCGCAGCGAGATACGTGTCACTCTGAGGCACGGTGGTCGAGGTAAATGTTATATTTGTTGTGTTGTTTGTCTAGTGTAATGTATACGTGTAAACTACTAAGTCGAGGCACGTTATGCGGATATCGAGACGAGCGAGAGGACGCGCCTCGAGTCGCGTGCCGACGTGGGCCCGAGGTAGCAACTCGTGGGGTTAGGGTAATTAGTTAAGTTATATTGCATTAAAAAATGAATGAAAAATGAATGAAAATAAAAATTTATATGTGATTACTGGACCATAAGTGGCCACATCACTTATATATATATATATATATATATATATATATATATATGTTGGTCAATTAACCTTATCTCACTTTGATCTATTTACATACATGTTAAGTTTGTTATGTGTATATATGCGTTATCTACGTAGTAGCTGATTCACATTCGTTATCTATTTGCAGTCAGAGATGGCAGATTCACGCGATAGCGATGATGCCGATGCGAGCGGTAGCCAGCCTTCGATACCATCAGCGGAGGATTTCCAGAGGCTTTCAGATCGAGAAGATGCTCAGGGTCAGCAGTTGGCGGATTTCATTGCATTGATGACTTCCCGATTTGCTCCACCAGCACAGCCAGCTCAGACATCAGGTCCTACTGCGACTACAGTACCGACCGTAGTGTCGGTCGTACCTGCAACACCAATGATAGCAGCTCCAGCAATAGAGACAGTGTCTACGCCATCTTCCACACCCCCGTTAGCTAGTTCCACAGCGGTAGTTCAGCTGGTGAAAGATTTCATCAGACTGAAACCAGTATACTTCGACTGTCAGAGAGATTTTGAGAAGATCGAGAAGTGGGTCCTGTCGCAGGAGAATTTACATAGAGTCTTGCAGATTGAGGATAGACTCAGAGCTGAGATATCATCGTACACATTGCAGCGAGACGCCGATGTGTGGTGGCGTGCGATGATAACTGCTGAGGGCGAGTTTGAGTCTTGGGATGCCTTCAAGACTAAGTTCTATCAGTAGTACTTCCCACCTGCGCTGATGAAACGATTGAGGAAGGAGTTCATGAACTTGAGACAAGGAGCCGATGAGTCGGTGATGAACTATCGAGACAGATACAGCTATTTGAGGCAGTTTGCCGAAGATCTTGTGAAGGAGGATGTTGATGATGTATATCATTTTGGCTATGGACTGAGGCCGGATATTGGTTTTTACGTGGTCAGTTCAGGTTCCAGGACATTGGGAGAGATTTTCGAGCGTGCACTTGCTCACGATACCTATTATATGAGCCGACTGGCTGACGGGACACCCTTAGTACCCGCGATGACACCTCATCAGATGGCGGAGTATGAGCGGAGGAGACAGAAGGGCAAAGGATCGAGGAGATGGGATATAGGTGTTCAGGGGGCAATTGTGCTTTATGTAGCATCTCCTACACCTTTGCAGACGATTGTGGGTAGACCTCCTGTACCACCACCGAAGGAGATCGATTTCATTATTGAGTTGTTGCCCGGTACGAAACCGATATCTATACCACCATGCCACATGGCTCTACGAGAATTGAAAGAATTGAGGAAACAATTGCAAGAATTGAGCGAGAAGGGATTCATCACACCTTCGATATCACCTTGGGGAGCACCGGTCCTGTTTGGGAAGAAGAAGGACGATACTTTGAGACTGTGTATTAATTACAGACAATTGAACAAGGTCACAGTCAAGAACAAGTATCCATTACCGTGTATCGACGATTTCTTCGATCAGCTGAGAGAAGCACAATTTTTCTCCAAGATAGATCTACGATCAGGATATCATCAGCTGAGGATCAGGGAGGATGATAGATACATAACAGCATTTAGTACGAGGTATGGACACTATCAGTTCACAGTCATGTCATTCGGTTTGACTAATGCTCCTGCCATGTTTATGGATTTAATGCACTGAGTGATGAGACCATTTCTTGACCGCTTTGTGATCATATTTATTGATGATATATTGGTGTACTCAAAGACTCGAGAAGATCACGAGCAGCACCTCAGGGAGACATTGCAGACTTTGAGGGAGCATAAACTGTATGCCAAATTCAGTAAGTGTGAATTTTGGTTGTCTGAGGTTAAATTTTTGGGTCATCTTGTTGGAGCAGGAGGTATTGCTGTAGATCTAACAAAGATTCAAGCGATTTTGGATTGGCAAGCGCCGACGTCAGTGACTGAGATTATGAGTCTTCTGGGTTAGTAGGCTATTACCGAAGGTTCGTGAAGGATTTTTCGAAGATCGCTTCACCAATGACCAAGTTGACCCAGAAAGACGTTAAGTTTCATTGGTCTGAGGAATGCGAGTAGGCATTTGCTCAACTGAAGAAATTGTTGACTACCGCACTCATTGATATTGCGGAGGGTGGTTTCATAGTGTACACAGATGTTTCTCATATGGGTTTAGGTTGTGTGTTGATGCAAGAGAAAGGCACAGTGGCCTATGCATCAAGACACTTGAAGATACATGAGAAGAATTATCCAACTCATGACTTAGAGTTGGCGGCGATAATGTTTGCTCTGAAGATATGGAGACATTATCTGTATGGAGAGAAGTTCACACTCTATACTGACCATAAGAGTTTGAAATATCTCTTCACACAGAAAGAACTGAACATGAGACGGCACAGATGGTTAGAATTTTTGAAAGACTATGACTTTTCTCTGGAATATCATCCAGGAAAAGCAAATGTCGTTGTTGATGCACTGAGTAGGATTCCGACTGGAGAAGCTGAGACTATTTGATGTCATATGACGCACGAGTATGGTTTACTCGAGGCGGCGGCGAGGCTGAGTCAGTTAGATATTGCTAATGACACGGAGGTACTGATTTGTGCTCAGGTGAGACTTCAGGCAGTGTCGACTCAGAGAGTGTCAGACGATAAAAAAAATTGACATTCTATATCCGAGATTCAGTAAGTTAGCCTAGAGTCCCGAGTGTACTGACTGGACTAAGACAGCATATCAGTGTCTCAGATTTCGAGGCAGATTGTGGATATCGGCAGTGGCAGAGCTGAGAGATGAGATTTTTTAAGATTCACATCGTTCCCGGTTCACTGTTCATCCAGGAAGGACCAAAATGTACCATGATATGAAGAGACATTTTTGTGGCCTGGAATGAAAGCGAACATATCAGAGTTTATCAGGAACTGTGGGATCTGCCAGTAGGTAAAGGCAGAGGATCGTAGACCTGGAGGATTACTACAGCCGCTTCCCATTCCACGATGGAAGTGGGAAACACAACCATGATTTCATTACCGCCGAGGACCTGTTCATCGACATGATTCTATCTCGGGTGATTGTGGATGATTGATGAAATATTCCCATTTCATATCAGTTGCAGCTCATTACACATTTGACCAGCTGAGTGTATTGTTCGAGAGAGAGATTATCAGGCTGCATGGAGTACCTTTGACAATTACGTCAGACATATATGTTATGTATACGTCCAGGATGTGGCGGAGTATGCAGGAGCAATATGGTACACGCTTAAAGTTTAACACAACCTTTCACCCTCAGACTGATGGGCAGACATAGAGGTTGATTCAAACTCTCGAAGATATGCTCAGGGCGTGTGTACTTGAGTTTGGCGGATCATGGGAATAGTATTACCATTGTGTGAATTCACATACAATAACGGTTATCAAGCGAGCATTGAAATGACGCCATTTGAGATGTTATATGGCAGACCATGTCGCTCACCATCTTGTTGGGCTGAGCCAGAAGACCGGAATTTGTTAGGGCCTAAAATTATTGTCGATCACACAGAAAATGTAAGACAGATTCGCCAGAAGCTTAAAGGAGCCCAGGAGAGGCAAAAGAAGTATGCATACATGTATCGCAGCGATCTCACGTACGAAGAGGGAGCTTTAGTGTATCTAAAGGTTTCTCCTCGTTAGGGTCATCATCGATTTGGTTTGAAAAGCAAATTAGCACCGACATTCATCGGGCCTTTCAAGATCAAGAAACGGGTTGGAAAGGTTGCATATGAGTTAGAGTTACCTCCACAGATGTCGAGAATTCATCCGGTGTTTCATATATCGATACTTCGACTAGCTAAGTCAAAGGAAGGCGAGAGATCGACAGTGGATTTGAGTCAAATTGATTTGAGTGAGGATATCTCATATGAAGAGCAACCAGTTCAGATTCTTGACCGAAGGGTACAAAAGTTAAGAAGCAAGTCTATCCCGAAGGTGTTACTCAAGTGGCAGTTTCATGGAGATTCAAAACTCACTTGGGAACGGGAAGACTATATGAGAGACAGATTTTCGTACCTCTTCGAGTCAGGTATATTTTAAAATTCGTTTAGTATAAGTTCGAGGACAAACTTCCCATTAGTTGGGAAGTACTGTCACGGCCCAATAATTAACACACGTTTAATTCGTTAATTTGGACACAATGACCTGTGACGTGGGACCCGCAGCGAGATACGTGTCACTACCGAGGCACGGTGGCCAAGGTAAATGTTATATTTGTTGTGTTGTTTGCCTAGTGTAATGTATATGTGTAAACTACTAAGTCATTTACGGGTATGCAGATACCGAGACGAGCGGGGATGCGCCTCGAGTAGCGTGCCGACGTGGGCCCGAGGTAGCAGCTCGTGGGGTAAGCGTAACTAGTTAAATTATATTGCATTAAAAAAATGAATGAAAAATGAATGAAAATAAAAATTGATATGTGATTAGTGGACCATAAGTGGCCATATCACTAAATATATATATATATATATATTGGTCAATTAAGCTTATCTCACTTTGAAACCCAGTGAAAAAAAAAATGATGCACATAGGAAAAGAAATCGAGAGGAAGAAGAGGAAGAAGAAGGAGAGAAGAAGAGAGAGAGAGAGATCGGGAGAGGAGAGAGAGAGAGAGAGAGAGAGAGAGAGAGAGAGAGAGAGAGCTTGAAGTGGAACGCAAGGTGCGTTACTTGTTGTTGGTGAATTCGGTTGTTGTTGTGGTTTGTGATTGGTCGGTAATGGTGAGCCGCCATGGCTCGGCTTCTCTGAGGAAGGAAATGACTGTGAGGTCATCTCCCTCCCAAGGGTGGTCTGTGGTTGGGTCGAACCCAACCCCAGCAAACCAAATAAAAAAAATCCAAAACCAGAGCACTTCGTGCTCTAGTGAGGAAGAAGATGGGTAGCCCGGGTCGGGCTACCCTATAAGTGTCGGGACGGGCCGACCCTGGCCTGATGGGGACCGGGTCGGGTTGACCTGGACCCACCCTAAAAAAATAAAATAATAAATAATAAATATATATATATATATATTAATTCAGAAAATGGATGAAAATATGGAAAAATTCAGGAAAATTACATAAAAATTAGGGAAAATTCTGAAAAATTATATTTCGACAAAATAAATAGAAATTGATAAATTTATATGAAAAATACAAGATTTGAAATTTCAGACGCGACTTTACGGGGTTTTTACCTCGAAAAGCGTGAAATTGGCAAATTGGCCTCGAATTCGATTTTGACCAATTTAGAAATTTTAAATAATGAATTGTGAATCTAAATTGATAACTTGTCAAATATTAGGACCGTAAATGAGCTATTACTTGGGTGCGTACATCGACGTGACGAGAAGTCGGATAGCTTAAGACTTGTGTTGTATGTAAGTAAACTGATTGAGACATTTATTTACATTTCATTCCATTTATTTATTTATTTTCAGTTATTCGAACTGAATTGCCTTTGAAATCCATATGCTATGAATTGTTTGTTTCTCATTTTATGATGTTGTTCATAGCATACTCGGTTGTGTATATCTTTGATTCCAATTCCTCTATTTTGTCATGTTGATTGTTGTGTATGAAAGTCAGTGATATAGCATGCTATTAGGTTAGTTTGTTTTGTTTTGACTATAATCCTTTATGCATTAGTATGCAGTTACATTTCTTGGATTCTATTATCGAGTCATTATTGAAAATGAAAGTGGTTTTTGTGGTTATGGTCATTTGATGATAGAAATTCAGCTTTCATACGGGGTCACTAGACTTTTCGGGATGTTAGGGAATTTCTCCCTTACCTTGCATGACACACGGGTTAACGTGCCTCGAACGGGGTAACCAAACCTTGGGGTTTGTTGGCGCAAGAATAACTTGGGTGAACATGACGAGTTTTAAAACTCGGGTATGTTAGTAAGTATACATTCCGGTGACGACTAATTCACTTGGAATAGAAAATGCGTAATCGTAAGTACGACCTTTTCACATTATGATATAGAGCTCAAATTGTAATGAAATGTTATGGAGCAGAGCTCACATTGTAGTGTAAAGGCTGATGTGAGGAAGATCACGTCCGACCGGCCCTAATCCATTACTACTTAGCCTTGAGTCAGTTTCATATTTGGTTAACTCAAGTATCTTTTGCATGATGTTTCTTTTAGCATCGTTGCTATTTAAATTATGTCATTTGATACTTGTTGCCTGTTTGGGTATGTGGATCAATGTCTCTCAGTACTACTTAAATAATTTCATGTACTCACCGTCTAGTTTGTGATGGTGGGTGCAGATCGATCGAGTAGCGAGACGTGCAAAGAGAAGATTAGTGACTACCTTTGAGCCAGTGAAGGATTGCTACGACATATTTTTGTACGTTTTGCACTCTTTTGTATTACATTTTTTATTTACATGATATGTTTACTTTTGGGTTGAGTGATAGGAACATCTGACTAGACACGTGTTATATATATCACCACTTTTGTTTATATATGCATGTGATCACTATTTCCTGGTTTTTCAACAATAGGTTAGGTAGTAGGATTTAAGGTTCACTAGTAACGATGACTTATTTGAATAATTTGTTAGTTTGAACAATTTAGATTAACTCTGATCTATAGACAACCATAGGTTAGTTAGTAGAACTAGCTAGTTAACTGTCGGTGGTATCATAATTGGTAGATGTAGATGTTTAAGTGTTTAACTAAGGCTGACTAGTTCCTTGTTAGGTCATATAGGGGAGATTAGGGCTTAATTAAGGGATTAGGCCGGGCGGTGCCCTTAATTGTAGTTGGGGCCGTCACAACTAACTCTAAAAGCTCACCATGTTTTGGGTTGAATGTGTGAAAAGTGAGGTGGGAATCACTTAAATACACTAAAATTAAGCTTTGGAAGATTGAATCTAGTCGAAAATTAATCTCTTGATCGAATGGTTGCAACGCTTTGTGAGTGTGAAGGGTTTAAATGTGGCGATTTGAGATTTTTATTTTTAAAAAATTGAATTCGTTCCCAGCTAATCAGGGTTTAAGTGGATTCATTAAATAATCGCTAATGAAATCGCTGAAAATGAGCCTTAGTAGCTCAGCGATTTGCCCAACGATTTCTAGTTGTAAACTTGATTCGGCGAGAAATCGCTGACTCAAATTCGTACTGAAAATTTTGCATATTGTTGCCAATTCCCTCAGCGATTTCAAGACAAGCTAGAATCGCTAGGAAATTACTAGCTTAATTTTTACTTTTTTTTCAAATTAAATCAATTTTACCTATTTAATTATCCCATATATATATTCAATAAAGGTTGAAATATTCAAAATTTTAAAAGTTTGACTATGACATGTATTAAATAATCTATTTTATTGTCATAAATAATTAATTAACATAAATTTAATGCATAAAACAATATAGTACAAAAATAAATTGGCTTGATCAACCCCCTTTATATGAAATTATTCCCGAATTGAATTCCTAAAATTTCCTCATTATAAGTATAACTACCTGTTACCTTAAGCTGGTGGTTGGTACTAATCTAAATTCTAATTAACCCGAATTAGGCTCATGGTTAAGTTCGGCGTACCTCGATTAGCGTATGCGTGTGTTTGCATGATGTTTTGTGTTTGTATGAATTGTTAAATCAATTTAATTATAGGTTTTCCTATAATACAAAAATTATACACAAGCTTATGAAACAGAAAATACCCAATAAACTATGGTTTACCGGACACCAAGTGTGACAAGGGAGTTGTGGCACGATTGTGCATGCTCAATGACACTTGTAGGCATGTCCGATGAGTTTATTGGTGAATAATAAGCGATATATATTGGAAATAAAAGAATATTGAAAATATATGGATTATCGGATCGTCTCGAATGAAGCGTAAGTGCTTGATGTGTCAAAATTCGTGTCACTTTAAAGAGTGTCACTTAAACACATCGACCACACGATCGGTCTCGAGATAGTGCGACTCGTATCTCGAGGAAAATCCATATATAAAAATAAAATTCAAAGCTTATCAAATTCAGGAGCTTAATTGATCGCATGGCTCGTGAGCATCACATAGGTATGATTTGATTTAGTGTTTATCAAAGTTGGAATTTTTGGTGATGTTAGGATTATTGTTGTTTGAGCTATTTGTTGATCAATTATATTCCCTCACCTCACTAAAGGTTGTTTTCAATCAGTTTTGATGAGTTTGTGAATGTTTGGGACGATTTGGAGGTGTTTTGGGTTAATTTGGTGTAGCAGAACTGGGCTGCTGTTGCAAGTTTGGTGCACATAGCGCGCTAAGAACTGGTCATAGCACGTTATCCATGTCAGGTAGCGCTCTACCAAACCCCTGAAACCAGCAATGGTGTTGTGTTTTATGAATTATCTCCGGGGGACTATGGGACTGGTCTAGAGGTTCTAAAAGTAGTATAATGAACTTATATTGATCCCAAATGATTGGTGATGGGTTGAGGAACACTGAGGAAACATGAGATGACTGGAAAGTTAGGAAATTTGGACAGAGACTTAATTCGAGGTAAGTACGGATTCGCTTATTTATCAATATTGTCTGGCTATTTAATATATATAACTCATCTAGTTGTTAGAATGGAATGGGGTATTATGTACATTGTGGTGGTTTTCAATAAATGGAAAACGGTGTGTAATGTGACCATGCTATAACTCCTGATTTTGAGAATAGGCTTTTAGGAGATAGGTTCCTTTCCCGGCCTATATATAACTCATGCTCAATTCTATAGGTTGTATGGATTACATACACACTAGGGACTTAGGATAGAACCATTGGGCATTAATGGATGGGCTAGAGAGCACATGAGCGTGATGTGTTGGTCTAGCAATCGCATTAATGGCGCAGATGGGTAATCGGCCCTAGTTTTATAAATAAAAAATGGGGATCACAGTGTACTAATCCAAAACATTTTCTTTGCATCCGTTTATGTATTGATTTATATGATTTCCATATTCTTGTTAGATATCATTGGTCCATGTTGTTATTGCATGATATTCTTGATTATTATATGGAATGTTGATGCTTAGTGTGAATCCCTACTTACTGAGTAAGTTGGAGCGCTCACCCCAATTAACATTACAGGTAGATCCGACGAGCGCTACAACTACGAGATGGAGATTTTATAGGAGTCTTGAACTTCTCTTCGATGTAATGATTTCCTCTGGTGTTATATATTTGTATTGAATTACAAATTTGTAATGTCACATGGGATGGGTGATTTATATAACCGATGTTTATTTCGATTTTGTTTTAATAATGTATTTCATATTTTGATTATTGAAAAGGTTTTAAAATTTCGATGGGTATATTAATTGTTTTATTTCAATAGTCGATATACAATAGTGCTTATTAGGTGAAGTGGTAAGGTTGTTGGCTCTAGTTAAGTCTGGTAAGGGTAATCTGGGCTTAATTAGGGTTTCAGGCTGGGTATTGCCCTAATCAGGTTAGGGGATACTACAACTTGGTATCAGAGCCTAGGTTAGGCTAAGTTAAAGCCTAATATTAGATTGGTTTCATTATTCTAAGATTTATTAGAATCAAGGAATACCTCTGATACAGAATAGGTTCAAAGTATTAGGTTTAAAGCATGTTATAACCTTGATGGTAGGGACAAGTTTTAAGAGCTTTGTTACATTGAATAACTCTGATACAGTGGGGTGCCAGAGTTTATGGTTTATCACTTTTAGAGATATAGTGGTAACACTGATACAGTTGGGTATCGTGGACAATGCTCTGACCATAAATTCACTTGTGGATAGTGTTCGAAGTGAATGTTAGCCTACTTTGAAGTTTAAAGTATTATGATTACCCTAATAACGGAACCTTAGTTTATTGAGTCGGAGAATGGTCTCAAGTTATGAATAAGCTTAGGGTTTGATAAACGGTTTTCATTGTGATTCTGGGGGGTAACCAAAAGATAAAAGACTAAGATATGTTATTTGTTGTGTATACTATATCTACGTGGTAGATTTGATAGTATGTCTTTCCTGAACGGTAATAAGATGGCTGAAGTCCATCATTTTTCTCATGATATGAGAGGGTGTTGGATGTAAGAGCTCTGAAGAGTCTTAACCTTGTGGAGATAAGAAGGAAAGACATAACAAAACTTATAACGATGAAATAAAACTGTTCTCTAAGTAACATCTTCAATGGTCTTTATTCTCACTGATATTATTAGATAAATAATAGTTAGTGAAGAAGTATATATTAGATCAAGACCTTGAGGTGTGTAATAGAAGAATAGAAATTATGAAATCATGAAGTACTGAATGAATTTCAGGATAAAACTAAAAGGTGGCGGACCACTTTGAGATATTATTTAATGCTAGTATTGGGACTAGTATGGAAGTAATGAAAGTTATTCAGTAAACAAATTAGTGATAAATGATATAAGCCTAATGGAAGTTAGGAAACCACTAATGCAGTTACACTTCATAAGTTGTTTTGAAGTTGACATTTCAGTTATGGTGTGAATAATCCATATTGGAATAATAAGTGGTTTATTAGATAATAAAAGAAGGTTAAATTCAGAATATAGCAATGAGTTGGTAAGATATCATAATTTGATCTATTAGACTGGTATAGTTTAAATTGGGGAGAATGAGTGGTCAATCAATCTAAGGATTTGAGGAATCCAAGGATTAATGTGCAATAGTAAGAATGATTATTCATTACTCAGAAATGAAAACTCATTTTGAAAATAAGTGAAATCAGCGGTTCTTTAGAGGTAGTTGAAATCTAGTTTTTCACAGTGAAATGATCAGAGCCAAGGATATATATATATATATATATATATATATATATATATATATATATATTATAAGATGATTATAGGCAGGTGCTGGATCATTTTAAGCGGATGGTGGAAACCACTAGAATTTACTAGAACTCATGCTATTTTCATAAATTAAAGGTGTCAAGTGAAGGAAAACCCTATTGTAATGAAGTTGTTATAGTGTTATCAATAATAACATAGAATCTTTGGAGACTTAAAGAATGCACGAGCAATTACCGTATAGAATTGTAAATTGGTAACGGTAAATTGGTTTAGACCAGATTTTTGCAAATGCAAGTGCTAAGTTTCAAAGGTTAATCAATGGTAAGAGTGTTGAATATTAACAGTAAATCAGGGGATTTGATTGTAATTGAGACAATATGAGGTTGTCTTATATTCAACACAAAGGTAAAAAGGAGTGAACTGGAGCTAACTGAATAAAGTAAAAGGAGAAAGTAAGCTTGAAATAATTGGATATTACCAATGGTTAATACAAGGATCTAGGGTATCGTTGTGTGATTTATTCAATTAACTCAAGTATGTGATGGTTATAAGTTGAAATCGAATACAAGGGTGCCTTGAGAGAAAGTGGAAGTATAGTTGGACTACAATGTCTGCTTGACGAAACTTAAATTTTGAAAGAAGTTAAAGGTTTATCCTAAGCCTTCTGATTTAGGTAAGAAGGTGTGGGTGACATAAGAAAGCAAAATTGTAGCTATTACTTCTACATATATAGTTCCAGAATTGAGAGAAGAACTATTAGAGATTGATAATCTCGAGAAACCTATTTGGTAGTTGTACCAAATACAACAAGGCATCACTTGTAAATTAAAGAGAAGAGGTTGTTGATGATCTTTTAATTATTCTTTGAGGTTAATGAGAATCTGAAAGGAATCATTAAAAGACAACCTAGAAAATATAACACCAATGCATTGGTGTAGGGTCCAAGTAGTGAATTTCAAACTGTAGAAATTTGAAAAGTAGAAAAAGGTCAGAGTGATATAAATAGAAGGTAAGTCAGAGTTTAAAAAAAAAATTCTTGCCAGTATTGTGGTTTAAATTCTCGTGGAAAAGTAAGCGAGATATATATGTGTGGAAGAGTTGAGAGTTGTGGAGAACCAATATCGTTATTTCGGTAAGGAACCAGAAATATGTTTCTTAGGGGGAAGAGATGTATAATAACTGGGAGGGACCTTTCTCAATCTTAACATAATATATTTGAAATTGACCATGGTTTCCAAAGAATATAGTTTCCGAACTTGTGACTTAGAAAATATGAATTTCTGGAAGAAATATTTACTTTATGAGTTCTCTGGTGTGAATTTTAGCAGGCTATATATGAGGTTAAGGTATTTACCTTAAAAAATTATATGTTTTACTTCATTATTAATTTGTAGGACGAGAAGTAATGATACAAATTAGTTAGAGCCTGAGTAATATAGAACTACACAGAAAGGTGTTATCAGACTGTCAATATACAATTATAATTCTGGTATATAGAGAAATATAGCTATTGATAGAGCTTCTCAGTTTAGACTTCATGAAGAAGTGACGATGATAATGATTTGTGTGAGTTTAGCTGACACGTCATCAACTAAGAGAGCTGATTTTGAAGCTACTAATCTGATCTTTTGAGTTCAGATTCAAAGTGAATTAGAGAAAATTCAGTGGTGATTGGTTGTCAAAAAGATAATAAGGATTATATAGAGCGTTAGAGGTTAACAACTAGTGTAGATTATCCTGATTAGTCAATTTCTGATAATGGTGCGTTACGGTTCAGGGATAGATTATGGATTCTAGTTTAGGATTAGGTGAGGCAGGAAATGCTACGGAAATCTTATAAATCTCTTTATCGCATTCATCCTGATAGCAGTAAGGAATATCATGAAATGAGGCGCCTTTATTTATTGTTAATCTGGGATGAAAAAATGATGTTGTGAAGATAATAAAGAGATATGAGATATGTCAGCAAATTAGGGTTGAGCACAGAAACCCGGAGGTTTATTGCATTTGCTGCCTACTCTTGAATGGTAATGGGAACATAGATTGGTGGATTGTGTTTTCAGTTTATCTTTGAGTTCGCGTAACCACTAAACGATAAGAATTGTAGTTCACAGGTTGACGGAGTCTACGCATTTCTTGACAGTTTCTATGTGAAATCCTCTTGACTAATTATATAAAGTATACATACATGAGGTGTTAGATTTCAGGGTGCTTCAGTGTCGACTATTTCGGATAGAGATCCGAGATTCACATCCAGATGATGGAGTAAGTTACTGCGATAGTTGGAGAACTGATCTTAACCTCAGTATGGTATACTACCGGTAGATTGATAAGTAACCAGAGTAATTGATTTAGATACTAGATGATATACTTTGAGCTTGTGTCTTGAAGTTTGATAATAACTGGAAGAGATACATTTCTCAGTGTGAGTTCGTTTGTGAAAATAGCTGTCAAGCTTATATTGGAATGCTCATTTGAAACTTTGTATGGTTAGCCATGTCATTCACCGGAGTGTCTGGACAGGGGTTGAGATGTAAGTTTATTGGAGTCGAAATTAATTTAGAACTACACATAGGAAATGCAGTAGATACGCCAGCATTTAACTACAACATAACAGAAGAGATACGCCGATAAAAATCATAGGTGGTTGGAGTTTTCAAAGGACAAATATGTTTTATTGAAAGTCTCACCTATTAAATGAGTTATATAAATTTGGATTGTGAGGTAAACTAAATTCAAGGTTTATTAAGTCGTTCAAAGTACAGGAACAGATTAATCCTGGTACTTACGGGTTAAAGTTGCCTCCTCAGCTAGTTGGAGTTCAAAACGTCTTCCACATGTCAATGTTATGTAAAAACGGAGACTCGGTTCCTTCCAAGGATTGGTTGTAACAAGGATTGGTTGTAATGAATGTGATCTTCGAGAAGACATATCTTACTAAAAGCAGTCAAGTGGATTACTTGATCGTATGATGAAAAAGCTGAGAACCAAAGAGATTCTTTTGGTTATAGTGAAATGGGTATTTCACAAAGAAGAGGAACTAACCTGAGAGCGGAAGTATGAAAAACAATTTCCATTTCTATTCGAGACTGCAGGTAATTTCAGATTACTTTAATTTCAATGATGAAATTGTTCTAAATTGGGGAGACTATAACGACATGTTACCTTAAGCTGGTGATTAGTACTAACCCAAATCTTAATTAACCCGAGTTAGGCTCGTGGTTAAGTTCGGTGTACCTCGATTGGCGTATGCGTGCGTTTTCATGACGTTTTGTGTTTGTATGAATTGTTAAATCAATTTATATATAGGTTGTCGTATAATACAAAGATTATACACAAGCCTATAAAATAGAAAATACCCAATAAACTATGATTTACCGAGCACCAAGTGTGACGAG
The DNA here is from genome assembly GCA_039657325.1 of Stephania cephalantha. Lineage (NCBI taxonomy): Eukaryota > Viridiplantae > Streptophyta > Magnoliopsida > Ranunculales > Menispermaceae > Stephania > Stephania cephalantha. Next base: position 34,110,988 of record CM077569.1, read on the forward strand.
GGAGTCATGGCACGAGTGTGCACGCTCAATGACACTTGTAGGCATGTCCGGTGAATTTATTGATGAATAATAAGCGATATATATATTTATATGTTTTTAAATATATAAATATATATTGGAAATAAAAGAATATTGAAAATATATGGATTATCGGATCGTTTCGAACGAAGAATAAGTGATTGATGTGTCAAAATTTGTGTCACTTTAAGGAGTGACACTTTAATGCATCGACCACGCAATCAGTCTTGAGATAGCGCGATGCGTATACAAAAACAAAATTTAAAGCTTATCAATTCATCTTGATCGAGAGAAGGTTTGGGATGGTTCGGTCGATTTCGGATCGAAGGGAGGTCGTTCAGGGAGCTGAACTCGATCAAGTTGAGGAGCTTAATTAATCACACGGCTCGTGAGCATTACATAGGTATGATTTGATTTAGTGTTTATCAAAGTTAGAATAGCTGGTGATGCTAGGATTGTTGTTATTTGAGCTGTTTGTTGATCAATTATAATCCCTCACCTCACTAGAGGTTGTTTTCGATCAGTTTTGATAAGTTTGTGAATGTTTGGGATGATTTGGAGGTGTTTTCGATTGATTTGGTGTACCAGAACTGGGCTGCTATTGCAGGTCTGGTGCGCATACCGCGCTAGGCACTGGCCACAGTGCACTATGTGTATTGGGGAGGATGAACTAACATGGGTAGCGCGCTATCCATGTCAGGTAGCCTACCAAACCTTTGAAACCAGTAATGGTGCTGTGTTTTATGAATTATCTCTAGGGGACTTAGGGACTGGTCTAGGGGTTCTAAAAGTAGTATAATGAACCTATATTGATCCCAAATGATTGGTGATATGTTAAGGAACACCGAGGAAACGTGAGATGACCAAAAAGTTAGGAAATTTGGACGGAGACTTAACCCCAGATAAGTACGGATTCGCTTATTTATCAATATTTCCTAGCTATTTAATATATATAACTCATGTAGTTGTTAGAATGGAATGGGGGATTATGTACACTGTGGTGGTTTTCAATAAATGGAAAACGGTGTGTAATGTGACCATGCTATAACTCCTGGTTTTGAGAATAGGTTTATAGGAGATGGGTTCCCTTCCCGGCCTATATATAACTCCAACTCAATTCTATAGGTTATATGGATTACATACACACTAGGGGGCTTAGGATAGAACCATTGGGCATTAATGGATGTGCTAAAGAGCACATGAGCACGATGTGTTGGTCTAGCAATCACATTAATGGCGCTGGTGGGTAATCGGCCCTAATTTTATAAATAAAAAAATGGGGATCACAGTGTACTAATCCATAACATTTGCTTTGCATCCGTTTATGTATTGATTTATATGATTTCCATATTCTTGTTAGATATCATTGGTGCATGTTGTTATTGCATGATATTCATGATTATTATATGGAATGTTGATGCTTAGTGTGAATCCCTACTAACTGAGCAAGTTGGAGCGCTCACCCTAATTAATATTAAAGGTAGATATGGCAAGCGCTACAACTTTGGGATGGAGAAGTTATAGGAGTCTTGAACTTCTCTTCAATGTAATGATTTCCTCTAGTCTTATATATTTGTATTGAATTACAGATTTGTAAAGTTACATGGGATAAGTGATTTATATAACCGAGGTTAATTTCGGTTTTGTTTTAATATTGTATATCATATTTTGATTATTGAAAAGGTTTTAAATTCTTGTTGTGTATATTAATTGTTTTATTTTGATAGTCGATATACAGTAGACCTTATTAGTTGAAAAGGTAAGGCTGTTGGCTCTAGTTAAGTCTGGTAAAGGTAATCTTGGCTTAATTAGGGTTTCAGGCCAGGTATTGCCCTAATCAGGTTAGGGGATGCTACAATAAGAGTCAAAAGTTGAGAGAATATAAAAACAACTAACTAATCCTAATACTTAAACTGAAATTAAAGATAGAGTATGGCCTGCCTCCCATAAAGTACTTTTGTTTATTGTCGTTTGCTTGACTGAGCCACATAGCTCTAGACTAGTTCTATAATCTTAAATTTAGGATTACCCACTCTTGTGCCATTTCTGAAAGTGATTGCTCGAACATGCACTCGAAAAGTAATTGTCTTATTTAGAATATTCATAACAACTTGCTAAGTGGCTAAGAAAGGTCGTCCTAATATTAATGGAGGATCTTTATTGATGAAGTGTGACATAACCAAAAAGTATGTGGGAATAATATGCTTGTCAATTTGAACTGGTTCATTAGTAACTACACCTATCGATTTTACTGAATATCCATTTAGCAGGGCAACTTTTTTGAAAGTAGTACATCCAATTCTAATCGAGCGTGAAAGCAAAAAATGAATTTGCCTGTAGTTTGCTCTAGAACCGTATCACATATAGCTTTAAATTACCAAGCCAATTTGACCTTTATGTTTATATATATATAAATATATATATATATATATACTGGATCATCGAGCTTGACAATTGTTGGATTCTTCTTTTTTCTTCTTCTTATTTTTCGTAGATTTAGGTTTCTCCATGTTATTATTCTAAACATTGTTTAATTGCTTAACCCTCAATTCTTAGGTTATTGTCTGTTGATTAGAAGTATCTTCACCTTACTTGTTCATGGTCCTAGCATTTCCATCTTCCATTGTTAATATATTAATAGCATATATTTCAGCTTCATGATGATTTAATTCTAAAGATTCATTATCCTTATTTTGTTCTCTATCACATTCATTAGAGTTTCCATAGGTATCTTCATCATTAAAGCGAAAAGTGACAATTTTATTTTGAAAACTCCATAGACATTGTTCCTTCAAAGATATCTAGCTTTATTTTAGCTGTTTTAAGGAAAGGTCTTCCTAAAGGTATAGATGGGGACTTAGCTGATATTGAGTCTCCCATTTCCATGAAATAGAAGTCAGCGGGAAATATTAAGTCATTTACTTTGACTAAAACATCTTCTGGTAAATCATAGGGTTTAGTAACGGTATTGTCAGCTAAAGTAAGGTTAATAGGTGTATTAGTCAATGAACCTTTTTTCATTGATTCATATAAATTGAGTGACATAACATTTATTGATGCTCCAAGATCACACATAACAAAATATATTAAAGAAGTTCATATTGTGGTAGGAATTCCAAACATCTCTGGGTTGGGACATTTTTCAAGTAGTATTTTTTAATTAAAGCAAACATTTTTCATCCTAAGTTTTTCTTAAATTCTTCTAAAAATCTTTCTTTTGATTCAAAGAATTCTTTCAAAACTTCTTCATAATTAGAAAATTGTATAATTGATTCCATCAATGGTTTATTGATATCTATTTTCCTAATTCAAGAATGTCTTCATTGATTTCTTTTTCCCTAGCATCAGCTAATCGTTGTGGAACGGTAGAATATGAACACATATCTTCATTCAAATTATCCAAAATCTTATCATTTATATCATTATCAATTAATTAAGACTTTTGTAAAGATTTTTGTATGCTACAACTTTGGCTAAATACAACGGGTAGAACCTTCCTGGAAAAGGTGTATATTTCAATTGTTCAGCCATCCATTCTCTAGTATAAATAACATTACCCATCATTTCTTCTTCTTCTTCTTCAATAGTTTTATGAACCTTCTTTTTATTACTTTGTTTAGGTGTCTTGCTAATTATAGTTTTGTCTTTCTTATCACTGAATATAGTATTAACTTGTGCTTGATTAGTAGGAGCAGCATTGGCTTGAGTAGGTGCTTTAGCTTGACTACTCTGTTGTGTACTCAACCTATTTATTTTTAAATTCATTTAGCTTACCTAGTTTTTCAGTTCATAAATAGTAGTGTCAGTCTTAATTTGATTTAAAAAATCCATGTAAAGTTTTAATGACTTTGACTCATAAAGTTATGCAGTATGTATCTAAATTTGGATTCATAGATTGAGTATTTTGTTAAGGCTGATGATCGGGTGCAGGTTGTATCTGAGCTCTTGGTCTACAAGTGTTATAGTTCTGATTTTAAAGACCATAACTAAGATTTAGATTCGGTCTTCCAGGATAATGAGTATTATTAGTATATTGATTTCTTGGGGGACCAGAAAATTGATTCATCATTGTATTAACCTCTTTAGTATTTTCTTCATGTAGAATAGAACACGCATCTGTAGGATGTGTAACCTCATTACAGAATTTGCAAGCCTTAACTTGATTAGATATATCGTTAACTAACAGCTTAACCATCTTAGATAATTCATCAATTTTATTGTCGGTTGCATTATTTTTTTTACTGGCTACTTCATAGCGTTTCTTTCTTAAGGATTCAACCTTTTTGACATATTGTTTAGATTGTTTTGTCATTTTATTAATTGTTTCTTTCTCTATAGTAGGTGTTGTCTCAAATAAAAATCCACAACATATTATGTCTAATAATTTTTGTTCAAAGTGATTGAGTCCTTCATAAAAATATTCTAATAAAGCTCTTTGAATATATCTATGTTGCGAACAAGAAGAATTAGTCTTTGAAATCTATCCTTAAATTCATTAAAATTTTCATCATCTTTCATCTTAGCGACTGTGATTTGCTTTCTATAGGCACTAATTTTTCTAGCAGGCATATATTCATCTAGGAAAGCTTCAAATATTTGAGTCCATGTAGTTATTAAGTCTTGTGGAAGATAGAACAACCAGTCTTGTACTTGATCTTTCAATGCAAAAGGAAAAGTCTTAAGTTTGACTTATTCTGAAGTTCCTTCTTTCGGTTTAATTACATTAACTTTATGTTGATACTCTTTTATGAATTTATGAGAGTCATCATTGTCTTTACCATAGAAGTTAGGTAATGCACTAATAAATGCATATCTAAGTTAAAATTCAGGAAATCTATAAGGGTATGCTATACACATAGGCTCATATGCTGTAACATTTTGATTTGCTTGTCTAAAAGTGAGTTCTCTAGTATTATTGATAACTCTATTATCATTATTATTATTAATGACATTGTCATTAATATCATTATTATTGTCTTCCATCCTATTAGCTAAATTTTTCCTAAATTGTTGTTGTCTTAAATTCCAATTAAAAGTTATATCTATTTCAGGATCAAACGGATGTAAAGATCCCGTTGAATTAACACGACGAAGTGTGTAGACCATACAATGTATAGAATCCTTTAAAATTATCTAAAAATCCTCGGTAACGACGCCAAAAATTGACACGTGTCGAGTATGCACAATAATTTCTCATATTTTACTATTAACTTGTAGCAGGTAAATGGGATATTGTCTCCATATGGATTTTTGAAATCTCGAAGAAAAGTAATTTTTTTCTTGTTTTTATTAATTTAGTTAATCAAATTAAACGTGAATTAAAATATTAAATAACTAACAACTATGATTACTAACTTAAATGACCAAACTAACTAAATTAATCTAAACAATTTAAATTCAAACTAAACTAAACAATATTCAAATTCAATTCAATATAAATAAACAAATATCTAAACAAACCCCCACCAAACAACATAATATATTTGGATTACTTTAAAATACAAGAACATAATATCACTTCATGCTATAGGTATAATCACAAACATGGAATCTTGGAATCATTAAACCATACTTCATAATAGGTTGATAACCTTTAGCCAGCCACCGATTTTCCTTAATTCAATGAAAATATCACATTCTTATCATCGTAAATCTACCCATTAGATAAAACGCAACACCATAGAAATACGATAGCATTAAGTTCAATGAAAATCATGCCTAATCTAAGCCAATATTACTGAAGCCGCATAATAAAACAACTTGGAACACAATCACATAGAACATCCACTCGGGAAATGCCCTATCGATTAATCCTAGTTACTCTTCTATAATTGTTGTCAATAACTATAGACATAGATTCATAATCATAATATCACATAACACATTTGCAACTATGCATGAAATACTAATTTTTTTTAGTTGTAATACGCAAAAACAACTTGTTAAATTCGTGATTGACGTGTATGAGTAGATTTAAAGCATTCAGCACATGATTCCTTAATTATAACTATCTAGCAATCCAAAATATATTACATTGTCTAGGATTTGTTTAGATTGATAGACTACTCACTCATGCTGGAAATAAACAATGCATAAATATAATTAAAAGACATAATGAATAAATAACTACCTTAATATAAATCAAAGCTCTAAAGTGTCTTCAAACATAGACAATAAAACTAATATAGAGCAAAAGAAAAGCAAAAAGAATGAATTAGGACAGTTATTTCGAAGCTCTCTGGTCTTTTTATAGTCTCTCTACGTATACATATCTTAGATAAACTCAAATTCTTCATACTAATCTAAAAAACCCATAACCGACCTCAGCAATTCCTAACTTATACACAAATCGCTAAGTAAATAACTGAGTTTAAATCTCAGTGCTCCATTAATTCAGTTGGCGATTTATAGTTCATTCTCCAGTTCGCTGTGGAGTCGCTGGCTTTCTTCTGCTACCTATTTAGATGGCGATTCCTAGTGTTATTTCGAATCGCTGGTGCATTTTTCCAGCTGACTATTTTGCTTTTCTCTTTTTTTTCTTCAATTTCTTTATTTTCCTATTTAGATTTTGATATCAAAAAAACAAAATAATACCTAGTGTAATATTATCATTTGTCTAAAATCAACCTAAATTACACTATAAAATGTATCTAATTATTGACTTGTCAAAGATATTGAAGTTCTCAAATTTTCGTTAGTACCCAACATGTTATGAATATGGTCATGATTAATAACCCAAGTCTCCACAGTCCTCAAGTCCATTTCACCATAGATGTACATAGGGTCGTACTTCCTAAAATCTCTCTTGTGCCTTTTCTCTCGAGACATTCCACTAGCAATGGTTGGATAAGCTCAAACCGGAACTACAACAATCGGTTCAACTTTGGGACGAGCTGTGGAGGTAGCCCACTCCTCCTAAATAGCTGGAGTGATAGTAGGAACTTCCTGAGCAATACAAACCATAGGTGCCTAGGCTACCACCTGTATTCATAAGATATTCAACAACTATGACATTTGCCAACCTAACATCTAAAACACATTTGAATCCATACATTTTGGATCCTTATTGTTCTCGCCAGATCCCGACCCAGCTCTTGTTGTCCACTCATAGTATTCTACAACAAAAATTGCAAGAAAAATGGTTCGGCAAAACTATATTTATCAATACCTCGATAATATAAAATACACATAACACATTCATAAAGTTTTTTAACTTTTTAACCGCGTTTTATTGCGTTATTTCCCAACTAATCACTCACTTAACCTTAAACAACAAGATTCCTTTAGATTCCTAGCTCTGATACCAACATTATCAGACCCCATCTGATTAGGGCATTGACCGACCTAGATTATCTTAATCCCTAATAATCTAGCAGCCTTAATATATCCATCAATAAATAAACAATATAAATATCTCATGAGAATCAAATGTAATACTTCATCAACCATAAAGGATTCTAAAGGAAATCTTAAACCTCAAAGTTTATTTAGATTAATTAAATAATCCTCAAAGTTTCGTAAAAATATTTTGACATCAACTCCTCTATTTTTAAGCCTACACCGAAAAAATTGGCATTCAAAAAATCTTCAACAAAACCTGCTCAGCTTGGTGAAAATGCCGAAGGACTTACAATCCACCAATAACAATATATATTGAATTAACTAAATATATATTCATTCTAGCCTGATTTAACAGATTAAAATCCTTAAACTAACATAACATTTGCTTTACAATTATCTCAATCCATTCCCAAAATCGTTACAACCATTCCAAAGGAGATCCTATCACATACAAATCCAAAAACTCATTTATAAAATATATTATATTAAAGAATAATACATACATAGAGAGAAAGTGTTGGGGAATGTGATGTAGGTCAATCTATAAACATTGTTTATCTTATAATTTTAGTTAATAAAATAGAGGTTTTCATTTGCTATTTTATTATAATTGATTGCATGTTTACCTTATGGTAAGATCTATTGGTATTTGTTGAAATATAAAAATGTTCCTAGTTGGTTATTATACTGGGAACTATAATGAATTAAAACTAGTATTAATCTTTATTAATGGCCATGTCATGGTCATTCATGTGATGATCATGTATATAGGGATACAAATCGAGATTATGAGTACTTGTTAAGGGACAAGGTACTGGACCGACCTGCTATAAGAACACCACATGGATTAAGTCATAGGTGTTACTCATGATAGGTATATCATTTAGTCCTTCGACTTGAGATTACCATTAACTTCAATATTAGGAGCATGGTAATTTGGTAATTTGACACAATCAAATGTTGTCTTTAACCAGACAATTATAAAGATTGTGATTGGTTATCATATGAATAATATGTGAAGGTGTGTAATCATGATAGAATTTGTCACTCTCGTATAGAGAGATATTAGTGCATATCATGATATGATAGACTGATAATGGCCAAGTCCATGTGAATTGATATGATCAATTTCACTTGGATGTTATCAATTTACCTAAAGATCGAGACTAGTATGATTGAATATTAAGGGTGAATTTACATGCCTTATGTTTAATCAAAGGATATCGCACGACAAAATGATATGATATATGTTATTCATTAAGTTGTATCGATTTTAATATTCATGCTACTTGGGTATTTATAATGCCTTGCTAGTGACTGCTTATGACTTGTGTACCAAAATGGTTTTGATTCACTGCCAATGTCGCATGAACCTATTAGGTCGCACATAAAGAATGGCTTTGCGCAATTTCAATTGGTCCAGAGTAATGAATTTTTATATGATAAAATTCATGACATAAAAGCCCTTACAATTGTTATATGATAACTTATTAATATGGGCATATGTGTAATTTGCTTAAACTGCCTAAATACAATAGTTGTATTACAAATAGGATTTTAAGTGAGGGCTTATCTACACATATAAATAGAGGTTGAAAGCCTAAAATGAAATGAGATTTTTCGTTTTTGCAATTTTTGAGTTCTCTAGATTTTGGGAGAGAAAAAAAATGTTTTCTATTTTTCTTGGGGTTACGCTCCAAATTGTGGTCACCATTCGTGTGGAGATTTCTGATAACGGCGCTTCAATGACTTGGAGATCGAACAATCAGAGAAAAAAAACACAGATTAAGGTATGGTTTTACTTTTGTAGATCTAGTTTAATGGAACTTATTTTTGATCCTATTGTGATTTTTCAAAATTGTTTTGAATTTTTCGCTGCGTATGACCCCCAAAACGTAACAGAAAGGAACTAAGCAAGTCACGAATAGTTGGAAAGTTTTCCATTTCCCTTGTCGTAGCTAGAACCTGTCATTACCCAATTATAAAAATTCAATAATGTCAGATAAGTAAATATCACACTATCCAGTACACCTGTAATAATCAAATGCATTGTATTCCAAGATATTAAACGAACAATAATACCGCAATGAATCATAAATATTTAAGTATGCAATCTATCCCGTTTCTATTGACCTACCACAATCAGATGACGCCTTCTAAAAATGGTGAGTAAACAGTAATAAAGATTTATGAGTTTGAGAGGAAGTCACTCAAGACGCTACGCACCATTGTCGTCCTTAAACCCCACCTTCTTCCTCCCTCCCTCACGATTTCTCTCCTTCCCACAACGCCTCTGTGTTTTTTGTTGGTTTTTTTTAATCAAACATCATCCTCTCTTGACTGCAAACAACAACACACCTTCATAACTACCTCTCTCTCTTAACTCAAAATGATGGAAAACAATTCCTTAATATCGAGATTTACAGTCCAAATTAAAAAAAAATCAAAATTTAAACAATTACCTTCCACTCCACCTATACTCAACAGTCACATTCCTCTTCAATTTAATCCCAATCGAAAGCGTGACAAGTGAGAAATAGACAGAGAGAGAGACCAGTGAAAATGAAAAATAGAGAGGGAGAAGAGAAAAATGGTGAAACGAAGAAGATGAAGATGGTGAAGAAGTGAACACACACCCCCTGGATCGATTTCAATTGTAAATAAAAAGGGTAGATTAAATTACCAAATTGCCCATTTATATTTATCCTCCCCTATATAATACCAATGCCCTTATAGGTAATTTTGTTCTTTTCTATTTAAATTCATGTTTATCTCTTCATTTTTGTCCAAACTAAACCAAAAAAATACTCAAATTCGATCAAAAATTGGAGAGTCTACCAATTATTTTTTTCAAATCCGAATCAATAATTTAGTTCAACCTTTTAATTTTTTTGGCACTCATTTCGATACATCTGGAGACAAAACCTCATGAAATATCAAATTTACTCAGTCGACTTGAGTTTCGCAAAGTAACATAGTATATGGATGACAACGAAGAAAAGAAGATTGTACTCCATGACATATTACATTACCAGTTCGAATCCGATAAACACCCTAGGATGGTCGTGCTTCCATGCAAGATCAGATACAAGAGGTTCCCTAGGGTCGTATGTGACACGGGGGCTATATTCAACGTAATGTCATCCAAAATCTTCAACCTATCCGGATTATTTACCACAGGTGATGATGAAACCAATCTGATATTTCTAAATAGGATGGTGGAAGAACTCAAAGGGATGGCCAAGAATGTATCCGTTCGCATGGAAGATTACATGTTTGTCACGGACTTCTATCTAGTCAATGGGGGTAATACCCAGTGTGAAACACTTCTGTTGAAGTTACCATTCTTGGCGACAGCTAGAGCATTGATCGACGTATAATTATGATACATTAGCATCCGGATAGGGAAGAGGACGAAGCTTTTTCAGGACAAAAGCGAGATCCTACATGATAAAGAGCGAGTCTTCGTAAGATTCTCCCAACTAGGGGAGGAAAATTCGTCAAGCCAACGGCGTTAAATAAAAGTGCTACTAGGAGGCAGCCCATGATCATTTTTGTAATTAGTAATCGGTTTTGAGCCATTTAAACCTGATTTTCTTGATTACTTATCATTAAACCCCTAACCATTAGCCTTATTTCCTTTTACCTAGTTGGAAAGTTCGATTAACTTTAGCGAAAGTGAGAAAGCAAGTTTTGGAGTGAAATGTACAAAACCTCAAGTTTAGGGGTGTTTTTTGTGAATAAATTCCTACCGACTTTTAAAAAAAGAAATATGAATTAGGCCTTGAATTCAATGAAAAATTTATCATATTAAAACAAAGAATTCAAAAAGAATAAGTCAAATTGAAGAATCAATAGTTGGAAAAAAGGGGGAGGAATACATTCTGAGAGTATTATGTTTATCCATGTAAACTCATTGTGTGTGTTCGCTCTCAATGCTTATAATGAGGTTGATTTCACCTTTTCCAACATTTGCATTTTCTTTGTATCATTTCCTTGACACACAAACCTGGTCCCATTACAACCTACTTAAAGACCTATTAACCCCTAACCGTGTTAAATCTATATTAGTGGAGAGTGTAGTTGCATTTCTCGCCTATGGTACCTTTTTGAGTGCTGGAAAATTTTAATAGAAATTGTAAATTTGCGTGCTTAAGTGTATAGGCCCAGAAAACTTTTGAGTAGTAGACAGTTTTTGTCTTGATTGAGTCTAGTTCTTTGAAGTGTGATTTCTATTGATATTTGGACTCCATTTTTAGATCAATCTTAACTTCAACCTTCTTTAAGGGGATGGTTGATTTAGTTGCATTGGAACCAAAGGAAACTCCACTAAACTTGGAATCAGGTATAGGGTAGGTTAGATGTTATTCAGCTAATAAAGTTATTAGGAGTCTAGTTTCTTAGTAGTAAGTGTATTTTATTCATTCATTTGCTCGAGATGTGTAAAGTCTAAGTTTAGTGGTGTTTGATAAATGTATAATTAAACATCATAATATATAGTGTTTAGTGTAATTTTAAACCATAAGTCTCTATTTAGTGGTAACAATCACTCAGTTGTGTGATTTAGAGGTGTTAGGACTCAAAATGAAGAATTGGTGCGAATAGTAGAAGAATCGGTCATGGTGATCAAGAGAGAAGTTAGAATTCTAGGCTGTGGCCCAAGCCATATTTCTAGGCCGTGGCATGGAATCCAAGCTTCATGGCCTCATTTTCGTGTTTGTTACAAAAAAATAGTGATCCAGGTCATGGCTCGCTCCGTATAATGGCATCGTGGCCCCTATTTCACGAATTTTAGGTCGCGGCCCTATCCGTGGCTCGGAATTGAAGACCCACTTTTTAGTCCGAATTTTTAGAAACTTCATTTTAGAATAGATTTATAGGTTTTATATAAATAGAAACTCAGGAAATCATTGTTCCAAACCTTTGTTTACAAAAGAACATCAAGAATTTGAGGTTTTCCATCAATATATCCAGCTAATCTCATCACTCTAGATCGAAGCGTGGATCAAACAACTCTTTTGGTATCAATCTTATGTGATATCTAATTTAATTCAATTTAATTACTTTTCATTGGTGTTTTATTCTCTTTCTTATTGATTGATTGATTGATTAGGGTTAAACTAAGATTTAAACCTTGATTCTATTGCTAGTAAGTCGTACGCATCTGTCCTTATATAAGAAGACCACACAAGTGGCAATTAAGCATATCGATTGATTCGATCCTTTGGGACCAGTCAATACCTTAAGGATCTAAGCTAAATCGGATGTACTAGTGATCTGGTTGTCTAGGTGTAGTGCCTTCACAAAACATATTGCAATCATCTTGTTAAACCCAATTCGCTTGAGTATAGGGGTTATATGTTTGGCTAGAGAAGTAGTCATTATCGTACCTTCAATACCAAGATTGGGAAGTGCGGGGACCCGTGTAGATTACCAGGTCTACAGCTACTCTATAATACCTTTGAATTGCATGTTTTATATAGATCGACGACCATAGGGTTGAATGTGCCAATCGAGGAAGTTTGAGATAATGAGGGTTTAGGTTGCCTCTCTAATTGATTTCGTTTCAAAGTACTTCCAGTTCCATATCAATTTGAATTCTCCCAACATTCTCTCTCAAACCCCCGTTTTCTCTTTCTTTTAGAACCTTAGAAAGATTATCAATCTCTGTGGGATCGACCATTTGCCAATATCTACAAAATAGTTGGTTTAAGTAATATATTTTATTGAGGTGTTCAGCGCACATCAATTAACATCATAGATCTGGGAGAGAAGCACTATGTTGAAAAGTTTGAGCGTGAAGATGATTTCATCTGAGCCTTAACAAAAGGCTCTTGGATGATAATGGACCATTACATCGTAGTCCGTAAATGGGTTCCCAATTTTGTCTCTGGGGAAATCCCAATCTCAACCATCCCGGTGTGGATCTGGCTCCCAAAACTCCTTTTGGAGTTCTACGATGATGAAATGCTAAAGAGAATAAGGAATGTGCTTAGTTAATTCGTCAAAGCGGACTCTCAAACCACCCATGTAACTTGTGCTTAGCTGACTGGCTGCATCGCTTCCCTGAGGCTATACCGTGCTATGTGCTCGGCTCACTGACTGCATCTCTTCCCTGATGCTCTACTAAGGCACCTCTTAAAGACCCATTCTGATCATTGTCCCCTACTGCTTGATACTCAATGAAAAGCTCCTAGTCCTGCCTTGGATCGCCCCTTTAGAATTTTATTGGCATGGTTTGATCACAATGACTTCGCAGATTTTATAAGGAGTAGCTAGATTCCATATCCAATAGATCTTCATCGATCGACATCCTCTTTTATGATAGAATCTAAGTCCTAGAATACAAATGTTTTTTGAGATGTCTTCAAGCGAAAACAACTAATAAAGGCTTGTTTAAAGGGAATTCAAAACACCAGATACTACATAAGGAGCAGATTATTAAAAAATCTTGAGAAAGTACTGATGTAGGATTCTGATCAAGTGCTGAAATAAGTAGAGATTTTTTAAGCCTAGAAGTTGAGGGTAAGTTGGCTGATAGTGGGGTGACTAGAACACAATTCATGAAGGCACCCAGTTTTTTTTGTCATTCTCCCCTCTAAATTACACTTTGATGTAAATGACTCTATTGCCCCTTCATATATACTCTCTCCAATCTCACAACCCATTTTCAAATCAATTTTGGGGCACCCCACCACATTGGATCTCAAGTGAAACTTAAAGCCACAATTTTGTTTGTCGGGCATATATCGATTCTTGCATCTTCACATCATCCGATAGCGAGGTAACACTGTTTTACAACCATACGAAGCTTTGAACGAACTATTTTTTTTATCTACACAGTGAAATTGATGATTTGGTTTGTCAATGTAGGGTTTGGTAAATTCGACCGATCCGAACTTGTTTCCACTATAAAATGGACGAATGTACTGCAATGGTGCAAGAGGAGGAACAAGAAGAGGTATTTGGTGAAATTTATTGTGTTTTTTTTTTTAGATTTTTCATGTTTTCGAGTCGAAGTTGCACGTGCGCAATTATTTCGGCCTCGCAGGACCGAAACTTATACATAAGTCTCGGTCAAGAGTCACCGAGACTTATGAGTAAGTCACGGTCATGTTGTAACCGAAACAAATGATATAGTCTCGGTTAAAACTACCGAGACTATCACGTAAATCTCGGTTGCCATTGAACAAGAATTGGTTCGGACTCGCGGACCTATACTACCGAAAATTTGTTTTTGTAGGTTTTTTGGTGAATTTGCTGTGCAATTTGGTTGAGTCGTAATGTTACAATGTATGCATTGCAGGTAATGCCGATTTCAACTTTATTTCCAGACTACAAGGATGCGTTTACTCCTTGTAGGTCATTCCCATCTAGAGAATCGGCTATTTCATGGCTTCAAATGATTGGTCGTGAGAACAAGTTTGTGCTAGTAACGAAGCACTCTGATGCCGGAGGGATTAAGTGCAGGGGAAGGGTCAAACTTGCTTGTGAGAGGTCCGGTACATATAGGGGAATGTCACAAAGAGTAGGGAAGGGTAAAGCGGCTAAAATTGCTTTGAAACCAAGAACTAAAGAAGAAGAGGAAACAGGGCGGACTCAAACTGGTACAAAGAAATATGGATGCCCTTTCCTTATTAACATCAAGGAAAATGTTGATTCTTTGTGGTATGTCACTGTCATATGTGGGAGGCACGCCAAAAACGACCACTCATTTGCAGGAAGATTGGATAAGGGTGAGGAGGTGGTTGTGGTGCAGATGACTAAGGGTAATGTGAAGCCAAAAGATATCCTCAATACGTTGAAGCAAATGGATGTTAAAAACGTATCGACAATGCGGACAATATATAATGCACGACAAAAATTCCGAATTAAGGATGCGGGTGGGAGGACTCAAATGCAACAACTATTGCACATATTGGAAAAGAATAAGTGGATGTTGTGGCATAGGAATCATCCCGATACGAATGTCGTCACCGATTTATTTTGGTCACATCCTGATTCAATAAAGTTGCTAAGGTGTTTCTCATTGGTAATTTTAATAGGTATCGAATGCCGTTATTGGAGATTTTTGGCATCACTTCTACGCATTTGATGTTCTCCGTTGGGTTTGCTTTCATATCATCGGAGACTCATGCAAATTATGTTTGGGCACTTGAGAACTTGAGATCCATATTGGATGGGTGGCCTAAACCTGACGTGTTTGTTACGGATCGGGAGTTAGGCCTTATTAGTGCCATCGAATAAGTATTTCCATCATCTTCTCATCTTCTTTGCTCTTGGCACATCAACAAAGTAGTATTGGCCAAGATTAAGAAGATGTTTGGGGATAACGAAGGATTCGCTCGTTTCATGGATAGGTGGGCGAGTGTGTTGTATGCTAAGTCGGAGGCGTTATTAAAACTTAGGATGAATGACTTGCGTTGTGAGTTTGGTCATGTGAAGGGTCTTACTGATTAGTTGGATAACATATGGGTGAAGATGTACAAGGAGAAATTTTTTCCGGCATGGACAAATCGAATTATGCACTTTGGGGGAAACAACGACACAGAGGGTCCCAAGTGACCAAATCAAACATAGACAACCATTATTAGTAACCATACACTAGATGCAACACTAAGATCCGGATTTGGCTAAATATCTCACCTCACTTGGGCGCAACCTATCCAACGTTCTCCTAATGGACCCGACCTTGTCAATATTCATCACGATCTTGTGCTTTTGAATCCATCTACAGACACGAGGTTGCACGTAGTCCATGTATTTTGCATTGGGTGTGGTGAGCCCAAGTTTGAAATGGTCGTACATCCATCCCTGCAAATACATACAACGTTAGTTTGTCCGAAAATGCAAAAATTAATAATAATTATACCCTAAACAATGTAAGTCAATTTTATAATAAACCTCAAGTAATGTGAGGTAGCCGACAATCTGAGAAACTTGTAATCTGGTGGCAAGTGTCGGTACAAGTAGGCCAATGCAGCTGCACCCCATGCGTACTTTCCCACGTCGTCCAAATCTTCTAGAAGCTTCAACAACGCGATAGATACCCGAGATCCACTCTTATTCGCAAACAGGGTGCAAGAAAGTAAATACAACAAGTACGCTCGGTGTGCATTCCACAAGAGGATAAGTTGTGTTCCTCGAACCAGCTTTGGGGCACCATCGACTCTTCAAAAAACATTTTCGCCTTTGTGAGCCTCTTGTTGATGTTCACTTCCTCCTCAGCATCTTCAATGCTAACCCCAAGTAGTTTCGACACCAGCTTAATAGCATCCGAGTTAGATTCCTCCATGTACCTCGCGAAGTTCTCAACTGCCACCACTTTGCCGTCACAGGAATTTTTCAGGAGAATGCTCACATCCTCTAAGGAGATCGACATTTCACCGAATCGTAAGTGAAATGTGTTCGTCTCTGGCTACCACCGTTCCACAAAGGCAGAGATAACCTCCTTGTTAGCCTTGCGGTATGAACAGTCTATCAACGTATTCAACCCAGAACGCTGAATAAACCTCTGAAGGCCCTCGATGTCAGGGTGGCATGACTGTAAGTCCCATTCTTGAATCTGAGCTCCGTGATTGATACACTTGAGTACCGGACGCTCCTGCAACAACAAAAACATCTCATCAGCTTAGTGAAAACCCTAAGTTTTTAAGTACTCCATTCAATGAAACTTTATATACCTCATTGCTCCAAATCGCTAATGCGACATGATCCTTAAAGCTCTTCAACAAAGCACCGTCTAAAGGACCACCGGGGAAAGGAGCACGCATTTCTACAGGCCCTTGTGACTCTCCTTCATTATGGTCACCTCCACCACTAGTACTCCCACCCACATTACGATCAGTTTCCATGGTGTTCACCGCCACTGATGAGTCACTACTACTAGACTCCGATGCATGAGCCTCCTCTTCACCTCGGGCAACAACAAGATCTTTTCGTCACCGCGTGTCGATGTTGGAACCCTCATCGTGCAATTGTAAATTCCTTGCACGATTTCCATCAACCTTAGCCTTTCCCTTAACATCTACATTCTCCTTCTCTTTCTCTTTCCGATAAGATGCAGTTGGGGGTCTCCGGCCGCCTCGCCCACGGTTACCCCTCGACACCTCAACACCAACCTCCTCCCTAGTCACCGGGGTTTTCGAACGAGCCATACCTGAAAATACTACAACATGTAAGCGCATGGAGCAGAAGCAAAAGTACAATTCAAAAAAAATTGAACAAAATCTTCCATTTATATAGTCTCGGTCAACCATGTTAGAGAAAAACCTTAGAATATCGGTGACGCATAACCGAGAAAAGAATAAAAGTCTCGGTAATGGACAACCGAGAGAAATGCTACGTTCTCGCTTGTACATCACCGACAGGACATAAACTATACACTTCGACTTACTCTCGTGATGTGGTGACCGAGAGCAAACACAACGTTACGCTACCTAAAACAATTCGAAAAAAATAAGAACAAAATCTTCCATTTCTATAGTCTCGGTCATGCAGGTTTGAGAAAACCATAAGAATGTCGGTGGCGCATGACCGAGACGACAATAATAGTCTCGGTAATGGGCAACCGAGAGCAATGCTACATTCTCGGTTGTACATCACCGACATGACATAAACTATACACTAATGGTTACTCTCGTGATGTGGTGACCGAGATAACACAATTACTCTCGGCCATTCGTTGCCGAGATTGTATAAACTACTCTGGCCTGTCTGGCCGAGAACCACGAGTTCCCAACAATTTCCCCTCTGTCTCGGCCATGCTTGGCCGAAACTGTAAATAACATCTCTGGCCTGTGTGGCCAAGAACCACGACTTCCCGATAAAGGAACCATTGAATGCACCGCCACACAAACATAACAACTACTCTACCAAATGCAACTTAATTAGACATCAACGTACCTTCAAACGATCGATTTCACGACTTGAGTGTGTGAACAAAAAACTTGAACCGAGCCCTAATGTGGAGACGAAATCGACCAAAACCCATAGCCTTCAAACTCGATATTCCGCCTATAACGAGAGAGAGACGGAGAGACGAAGACAAATGACTCTCGGGAGAGTTCGAACGAAGACAAATGACTCTCAAGGGATTGCTTGCTCTTTCGTTCAGGGGTAAAGAGTATTTTGGTTGCTTAAAGAGGACAAGGTGGTGGGGTGGTGGGGTCAAAATTTTCCACTTAAGTACTCTCCAAAGACAATCTTGCAATCGTTTGAACAAATTGATGGGATCTAGGCACTAATCATATGTCTTTAATTTTCACAAAGTTAATCATGAATCGGATCCGACCCCACTTGGCTAAACTCATTAAGGATTTTTAGCATAGTTTTATCCCAGGGAGAAGCACTATTGATAATGTGGTACTGGTGCAAGAAGTACTTCACACTATGAAGAGGAAGAAAGTGAAAAGGAGCTTAATGGCTATCAAACTGGACTTGGAGGGAATTTTCTTGAGGATACCTTGGTTTATTTTAACTTCCTTTTCAAACTCATTAAATTGATCATGTGGTGTGTAAAATCGCCCTCCTTTTCTATTATTTGGAATGAGGCACCGACTAAGAAGTTTCATGCAAAGAGGGGCCTGAGACAAGGAGATCTGATTTTGCCATATTTGTTTATCTTATGCATTGAGTGTCGATCTCATAGGATCATGAAAACAATAGTCGAGGGGTGCTGATCCAAATAATGCGTGGTGGAGAAGGGGTCTCCCACATTTGTTTCACGGATGACTTGATTCTCTACGCTAAAGCCTCTAAGAAATAGATACGTTCATCTTCCAACTTCTAAATGGCTTCTGCGAGGATTCAGGGGAGAGGATAAAGTTGTCCAAATCTCGCTTATATGTTTCCCCAAATTATCCAAGAAACAAGGCAAGGGAGCTTAGTGGTCTGACACAAATCCAGATTTCCAACAATCTTGGCAAATACCTCGCTATCCCTTTATTTCATTCCCATTTAGTAAGCGCCCATTTCCAACCCTTTTTATGCAAGATGGAGGCTCGGCTTGCAAGCTAGAAGAGAAGCCTCCTGAATATGGCGGGACGGATCACTTTAGCCCAAGCTGGATTAACAGCCATCCCAGTGCATAAAATGCAATGTGTCAAACTGACGGTGAATGTGTGCCAAAAGGTGGACAAGATATTAAGAGATTTCATTTGGGGTTGACGCCTAAGCATCCCAAGATCCATCTAGTGAATAGGGAGGAAGTCCGTCTCAGCAAAAAAATCAGGAGGCCTAGGCATGCGGCAAACGCAAGATTCAAACAAAGTGTTGCTGACAACTTGTTTGGAGGGTTTTAAAAAAGGATTTGGGGAGTTGGGTAAGACTACTGTCAGCCAAATACTTGAAACACCAGTCCCTATTGAATATGAGGCCTAAGCAATCAGACTCAGTTATGTGGAAAGGAACTTTACATGGGGTTAGGGCTTTAAAGTTTAGACTCAAATGAAGGGTTGCGAATGGCATAAAGATAGATCTCTAGAATGACCTATGGTGCCTATATTCCCCACTCAGCAACTTGGTTCCAACTATTCACCCATCTAACGCCAATCTTTGAGTGAGTAAGATTACTTCGAATGGATTTTGGGATCTCTCTCTGTTAAGCACGACTCTCTCAGTCTTAGTTATAGAAGCCATCCAGGGAATTTCTCTCTCCATGAGCCCTGATGAGGACACTTTTTTGGCCAGAGACCCCATCGAGGGCATTCACTTCTCTATCGGCCTATAAACTTCTTTACGTATAGCATTCCCCAACTCGATTAGGGCGATACCCGGCTTGAACCCTAATTAAGCCCCGTTAATCACACTATACTTAACAAAATCCACTAGCCTCTCCTCTTACACCTGATAAACACCACTATATATCGAATATCAATGTGAAACAAATATTAAACATATCAAAAAAATTTAAAAAAAAAAACTTTTTCGATAATTAAAACACGATATATATAGAATCAAATCAAATCGGAATAAACATCGGTTATATAAAACCATCCATCCCTTGTGATATTACAAAACTGTAATTCAATACAAATATATATATAAGATAAAGGAGATTCATTACATCAAACAGAAAATCAAGACTCTTAAATCTTCTCTATCCCACAGCTGTAGTGCTCGTCAGTTTTCCTGAAATATTAATTTGGGCTGAGCGTTCCAACTTGCTCAGTAAGTAAGGATTCACATAGCCATCAACACTCCATATTATAGTCAAGAACATCATGCGATAAAAATATGCACTAATGTTAACTAACAAGAATATGAAAACCATATAATTCAATAAATAACGGATGCAAGTCAAACTGTCAATGACTATTACATTATGATTTCCATTTTATTTATAAAACTAGGGTCGATTACCCACTGACGCCATTAATGTGATTGCTAGACCAACACATTGGCTGATGTGTTGTCTAGCTAATCCATAATACCAAATAGTTCTATCCAAAACCTTCTAGTGAGTATGTAATCCACGCAACCTATCGAATTGAGCAAGAGTTATATATAGGTCGGGATGGTAACCCATCTCCTATAAAACTATTCTCAAAAATATGAGTTACTCTCGTGAGTCACATTACACACCGTTTTCTATATATTGAAAATCATCACAGTGTATGTAGTCCATCATTCAGTCCATAAACTACATGAGCTATGTATACTAAAGTAGCCAGACAATATTGATAAATAAGCGAATCCATACTTACCTCAGTTTAGGTCTTTGTTACCAAATTCTTAACTTTTTGGTTATCTCACGCTTTTCTAGTGTTCCACAACCTATCACAAACCATCTGTGATCAATATAGGTCTAATACCCTATTTTTAGAACCCCTAGTTCAGTCCTTAAGTCATCTAGAAATTATAATCAAAACTCGGCTTATTTGCTGTTTTCTGGGATAGGAGCGCACTCCCTTACTTAGTGGGGCACGCTCCACCAACTAGGTTCATCCCAATTGATGAAGGAAGCGGGCTCCTCTGCTCGATAGAACGCTCCACCTTGCATTGCCTCAGCAGTGAACATGGCAGCAGCTACTGTTCCATTAACACCACAGCCTCAAACGCTCTCCCAAATCATCCGGGAGGACCTCTAGTGAGGTAACAAACAATTTCTAATCAACAACAATAACCATTCACAGATGATGATTTCTGAGCCCTTAGTTGTTTAAGCTCTGCATCTCCACTGGGAAATCACTCTTGATCCACTCTTTTATCGCCTCGAATCCTCAGCTGCTCTCCTCTCTCACTTTTTGAAAGATTGAAATAAAATAGTGAGGATAAACTTAATGATTTTGGATTTATATATATGGATTTCCTCGAGATATGTATTGCGCTATCTCGAGGCTGATCAAGTGGTTAATGTGTTAAAATAACATTCCTTAAAGTGACACGAATTTTAACACCATCAACATTTACGTTCATCTCAAGGCTGATCAAATGATCCTTATAATTCAAACCAAACTTATAGTTTTTAATATATATTTATATATCCATTATATATAAATATATATTCACTTTGCGTATTTTCTCACCAATGAATTTACTGAGCATGCCTACGAGTCTTCTCGGGTGTGCACATTCATTTCACGACCTCCTCGTTGCACTTGGTGTACCGATAATTTATTGTTTATTTATTTATTTTTCGATTATAGGTTTTTTATATAAATTCCCTTTTATACTAAAACCTATAAATTCATTAAACATTCCAAACAAACACAAATCATCATACAAACTCATGCACAAGTTAACTGAAGTGTGCTAAACTTAACCATGAGCCTAACTCGGGTTAATTAAGATTTAGATTAACAATAATAACAAGCTTAAGGTAATAAGTCGTTACGTTACGGGGCAGATGATCGTAGTCCAGTAGAATGGGCTTGGATGTGGTCCCTTCAATGTCCCCAAAAGTTCAAGTTCTTTCTCTATTTACTCTTTTGAAATCGACTCCTTACATAAGAGCTTCAGTGGCTTAGAGGCCTAGCTGAATCGGCACTTCGCCAGAAATGCAAGCAAGGGCATGAAGACATCATTCATCTCCTTCGGGACTATCCAGATTTTATAAAACTATGGGCGAGATGTCTGTGTGTGAACTTTATGTAGACTTTCTTCTCAGACTCTTTGTTGCCGTGGGTGGAGAAGAACAGTCGATCAGTTTCTCATGATTGGAACTTGAAGTTCTTGGCTATGATTTGGTGCATTTGGTCCTTTCGCAACTAGTATGTAATCCAGGGGAGACGTCTTACAGAGTTGGATAAATTCTTTGGCTGGCAAAGGATGCTAATCTCACTCCAAGCTGCGTTCCCAGGGAAGAGGGAGGCACATACCAGACCTACGAGATGGGTAGGTTGGACCAAGCCAGACTAGGGATGGGTTAAACTAAATACAGATGATGCTTCAAAGGGAAATCCAGGGAGAGCATCTTACGTGGGCCTCTTACGCGACTACAATGGATAATGGATTATGTGATACGTAGGGTTTATCGGCTTCGCTTCTAACTGTGTTGTTGAATTATAGGGCATTGGGAGGGTTTAAAGGTGGCCACTGCACTGATTATACCCATGCTCAGCGTGGAATTGGATTCATTGGTAGCAATCACATTGCTTCAACAGAACATTGAGGACACCCAGCCCTTGGCAACTTTGATCAAGGACTGCAAATTTTTGTTGAGCCACAATTGGGTACTTCGTCTCCAACATACACTCAGGGAAGGAAACAATTGTGCTGATCATCCAGCAAATATGGCTGAGAAGAGCAACTTACATTTTGTTCTGTATGATGAACCTCCCCTATCAATGAGCACTTTATTGTTGGGAGATGGAATGGGCTCACTATTTAGTCGTTAATAAAAACATCTCATCTTTTGCACCAAAAAAAAGTTCTGAGAGTACTGTCAAATCTTCATACTTTGTAATTCTACATTCAAAGCTACTAATATTATCGTTTGTCCCATTTTTTGATAAATTAACCATATACAAATCCATACACATAACATTGCAATCAACTTCAGTAATAGAAATTGCAAACCCTTCTAATCAGCTTCAGTAGAAGAATTTTTTTCTTGATCTGATTGATTTGAGACCCTAACTTGAAGATTTCATCGCTCAGTGACATTACAAACTTATGATCAATAACAATTATATGTGGAAGACGAGCATACAAAGCATGAAAACATGGTTGGAGACGAGCTATAACCTTAACAATGCACCTGCATCCATCAACCAAAAAAACATAACTCGTACAGGAGAAACAAAGTTTTTTTTTTAGATTCTTTACAGCATAGAAGGCAAAATGCCCAAAATTTTCAAACTCCTAAAACAGCTCCCATCAAACTCCAAAAGCTACGGAGTCTGCTAGCAAAACAAAAAACCATCTTTATCTATTTCATGCACCTTATAGCCTGTTCGGTTCGCATGACTGCATAACTAATCCGTTGGATTAGATGTAATCCGTTGTTCACTTCGCATGATTAGATAATGCAATCGGATTAGGTAATCATACAAACTTTCTATCCTTTCACTAGCTAATCCATTCTCTCTCAATATATATAAGGATGAGATTGCGCTTCACTTATACCAAACCAAACCACTGATTTGTAAGTCGTTCTTCCTCCTCGTTCGATTTCTTCATGTGAACCCTAGCCGATCCTCATATCCATGCATCTATTTCGACTCTATGATCGACCTCCTCCTCCATCGATTTTGACTCTGTGATCGACCTCGTCCTCCTTCGATTTCACTAAACCAAACCCTAGTCGATCCTCCTCCTCCTTCGATTTCAACTTTGGACGTCTCTCTCACTCATCAGTCCTGAACAATTTTGAATTGGTATGTGATTAGTCTTGGCTGAATTCATTGAATTTGAGTGTTTGGGTTGTGCGTCTTTCATTCGGTAACAGCATTTCCCTGTTTTGTTTTGTGATCTTTATATATTTTAAATCTCCTTATTTTTTTTGGCTGAATTGTTGAGTTGTTGATTTTTATCAACAAGAATACCATCAATTAACACTCTCACTCTATTTTGCTGAGTTGTTGGAATGTTATTTGGTTGATTGACAATGTTGCCTGTGTGTTCTACTACTCGATGTCAAGAAGATGTTGGGTTTCTCCTCCATTAATGGAGTGTGCAGTGTGTGGGTGTCGACAATGGTAGCCAAAACCGAAAAAAAAAAGAGGAAAATGAAGTTCGACATACCCAATTCGTTCTTCTTCTTCCCGAACGCGACCTTCCACCTTGGTAGGGTTCGGATGAAATCGAAAATGATCAAGTCGGTTTCCTCCTCGTTCGGTTTCTCTTGTGAGAACGATGAAGCTCTTTTGGGGATTTTTATATGGGGAGGGGTAAAATGGGCATTTTCATTTAATCACTTAAAACCCTATCATGCCAACCGAATAAGTCTTCAAATTCGAATTACACCTAATCCATAGCAATATAATCAAATGTTTATTAATATAATTCAATGTTTGTTAATTCGTGACAACACAATCTACCCAACCGAATAGGTCATTAAGGTTTTATTCAAAGCTTGATATTTTGAATCATATGAAATAAAAAAAAAAGTTTTAACACCAACTAGATAACTTAAATCACCAAAATTATTTGAAAAAACAAGTAACCCAAATCAGTGATTCTGGCTTCATAGTTCTTTTCCAAGGAAAATATTCACCAGCGAGACAGTGAAGGAAACAAGAGAAGAACGAACAAGATTAGGCGAACAAGTTTGAGTCAATTGAAGAGCAGAAGGGCGAGTGCGACCATATTTGAGAGCATCTTCGAGTCTAGCATCACTGGTTACATTTATTTTTTCGATTTTTTTTCTGTTTTGGGTGTTTCAAACGATCAGGGTAAGTGGAGGGGATGTTGAGGTGGACACTCCATTATATGACGTGGCAAGTTCCGTTTGTGTTAACGGGGGAGAGCGCAATGTTGACAAAAGTGAAGTTGAAGGGTTCAAATCAACCCGACAAAAGTAAAAGGAACAAATCTAAAAAAAAACCCTTAAAATGTATGGTTTGCTAAATGGAACGATTATTTTCGGAATGGAGGCTTGGTTGTTGTTGTGTTTGTTATTTATGCAATTATTGTTGCAATGGATATTAATATCTATTTTCTTTTTCTCATTTGACTGATTATCGAT
Organism: Stephania cephalantha; assembly: GCA_039657325.1. Lineage (NCBI taxonomy): Eukaryota > Viridiplantae > Streptophyta > Magnoliopsida > Ranunculales > Menispermaceae > Stephania > Stephania cephalantha. The sequence goes on from CM077569.1 coordinate 34,136,477, forward strand.
TAAAATAATTATATGATATTTTATTTTTTCAAGTAATTTGAGAATAATTGAATTTCATCATGCTAAATTGTGACTTTCTTCATGTCAATTTCTTTTTGAAGATATCACTTATGAATGAAAGTGTAAAAATAGTTATTTTTTGTAAAATTTGTTGCATTAATGTTCCTAACACCCAAAAGGGTACAAGCAATCTATTACAACGGGATAATAGATATTTACAATCCACTAAACTTGGAACAACATCCTCACAAGGACGGCAACAACCCCACAAGAGGAACAACAACCTCATAAAGGAAGACAACAATCCTAAGTAGGGATACCTAACCCCGAAGGGAACAAGGACACTCTAGATCACTAGTTCGGACAAAAGAAAAAATAACATGACAACCAGATCCCACGCCTCTGTTGCGTGCCACTTGTGACGCCGCTGTCACCTCGTAGGGTTGGTCATCGACGTTCGGCATTGCCAAAGTTGAAAATCCACAACGTCTCCTTACATCTTCTCCTACATTCCATGACCTAGACACAAGAGGGGCCATCGGTTATGCCGGAAACCCACTAGCAATGCGACGAAGTCAGAAGGTGTCAAAAAAAGGGTAGAGAAAAAGAAATGAGAAGACGGAGAAAATGAGAAGAGAAGTGAGGGAGGGTCACTAAGATGAAGAGACAAAGGGAGATAAGGGAGGGGAGGGAAGTGGTGTAAGAGGGTCAGAAATATGGGAGTAGGAGGACACAGGAAAAGAACAGGGGAGTGAGGGGAGAGAAGTGGGGAAGAGAAGATGGAGAAAAAGACCAAATAGCAAGAGAAAAGGAACAAAAAGAAAAGGGCATGGGGGCCATCGGCAACTTCTACGACTGTCGGAGCGGCCGCATTAGCGTCGGCAATCTCATGAAAGGCAGATTTGGAGGGTTTTTTCAAGGTGGCGCTAAAGTTTCTTTGCAACAAAAAGGGTTAGAAAGAGAGGGGGTTCGGTTGACTAGTCGAAGTAGTTGTCCCGAAAATGTAAAGATAGTTTCTAAACAGAAAATAGAAATGAAGAAAGGGAAATGTTTACAAATTTAGAATTTTAGATACTAGAAAAATAATATAGGAAAATCTAAATTAGATGGTGATAAGAATAATGTTGGATTCAAAATTTCTCTTTGTATGTATTTCTACAAAAATATGAAATACATACAAATTATTGTGGTCCGAGAGGTTATATTTCTTAGATGCTCAAATTATTCTAACATTTTTTTGGTCAAATTTATAAACGTTTTAGCTATTTGAATGACAAGGCTAAACCTCTTAAATTTTGAAGAGTTGAAATTAGATTCAAAAAAAAAGGAGGTTTTGGTTCAATTCGGAGTTGCTTTAATTAGGTTCATTATTTGGTCTCCTTTTAGATGAAAATCTTGGTGTAGAATTTTGATCCATTAAATGACTATTGTCTCGTTGAGACAAAGATCTATTAATGATATTTGCTTATTGTTTGTGTAGGATTTGATGGCGGTTTGGACTTGTCGATTCTATGTGTGCTTCAAATGTTTGAGATGTAATTCTTTTTCATCAAATTTTGATTCTTTTGTTTTCCTTGTATGAGAAATTCATTTAGGGTGTGTTTGATAGCAAAGAGAATTTTCAATGAGAAAAAAAAAGTATTTACTTCAGCAAATTTTCTGTAGAGAATCTTTTTAAAAGAATTTTCTCATTGATGTTTGATTGCACGTGAGAATTTTTCTTTTTTCGATTTTCTGTTGTTTGATAACTAATGAATTTTTTTTTCATTTTTCTGCAATACCACGAATTTAGACTAAAATTAAATCAAGTGGACAATTAATCAAGGTTACGCACCGAAATTGAATCGGCAACAACTATCTTCACAACCATTAATGAACTCAAAAAAAGAATCATTCAATAATTAATTGATAAGTAACATAAATGAAAGAAAATAAACAATGTACTAAAAATTCTTAAAAAAAAAAAAAAACTTATGGTTTAACTTCTAAAAGTAATCTAAAATTTCATCTGCAAATATAAAATAACCCAATCTTTCTTCAAGTCTTCATCCAAGTGAAAAAATATATTCGCATCCTTAACTTCACCTCCCAATAAAAGCATGGCACGCATTACGTCTTCTCGACTTAGTTCAAGAATATTATGAAGCTCTTTATGAAGACGTGCACAGTCTGTATGTGCAAATGCATCTGCTAGTCTATTGGCAGCTGCAATTAGACCTTGCTCGGTAGCATCAACGTTACTACTCTTTTTCCTTTTAGTTCTTTATCCATTTGATCCCGTACGAGTTGCACTAGATGACGAGTGATTGACCTCATCTTTTTCTTCTTTAGTTGGGAGTGACTTCTTTGCATTGCCTACAAAAATAATAACATTACTTATAAGACATGGATTATTTCTACTAGAATTTCACAAATTGGGCATGATAGTAACCAGAATTCAAGAGCAGAACAATTGAGTTTCTTATATTGCATTTCTTTCAAATTGGACCTAATTGTTTACATCAAACTCCACAAAAGAATTGATCATTCAAAGTCAATGAAAAATAATGTACAAAAAAAAAATGTGTAAAATTAAATAATCAATTACTTATTCTACAAAATTTACTCACACATTTCTTCCAAAGACGGCAATTCTATGTTTGCCTCGTTACCAGTAATTGCATTCCCTCCAGTAGCTTGATCATCTCCAAATATGACACATAGCTCATCGTAGTACGACACACACTTCCTGCGATATGATTCTTTTTTTGGATGTTTCTGTTACATATAAACATACACACCAACACACAAAGAGATATAGTTAGTTAATATACATCACTAATACAATTGTATATTCCAACAAAACCTAAAATGTACCTGAAGATATTATTTCCATGTCAAAACATCTGCCGTGGCAAGTTGTGTATCTCGGATCCCATCCGAACCCACTTTGAGATATTACCTCCCTTGCAGAGAAGTAATTGGCTTTCAATGTTTTGATTCTAGCCTTCACATTAGCTGGGTGTACTTATTGTTTTAATTGTTTTAGCAACTCTAAGCAAACTCGAGTATACACCTCAGTTTCCATGAATTACCCGAAGCATTGCAAATTCGTACTCTTTCAAAATAATTTCAAGCATGATCTTATCCATGCGGTCATTCCATCTCACTTGCCCATTTGATACTACTTTCACGCTTCCAATTGATTCTTCCATCTCTGTTTTTACATGATACTAAAGTTGTATATATTTTTAACGAAAAAATGGCAAACTATATATTATGATATAACATAAGACTACATATGACAATGCACTAATTAAGAAAAGTTTCAAAGAAATCAAATTTAAAGTGATAAAAAATTCATTTAAACTAGGTACCAATTCATATGCTCAACATTAGGGGACATTTCATCTAAAACTAATCAGTAAGCTTGTCTAGGCTAGTTGTACTCATTCCACATTAACTCGGCCAATGCATCCCGTTTAGCTATCCAAATTGGAGATTGATGTATGGAAATATTACCTTCTTGTGGGCTATCATCATCTTCTTCATTTTCATAAATATCTTCATCATCTTCACATAGATCTTCGAGATCTTCTTCTCTCAAAAAATTGTGTATCGCACAACATGCTAAAATGACATTTGATTGAGTTTTAACGTCATAAAATGGTTCGTGCCATAAAAATGCAAAAAAATGCCATAAATCGTTTCTTTAGAAGTTCTATTGTTCTTTCTACTTTTAACGTTATTCAATTGAGATTTTAATAGATTTTGGTTACTTTTATAAGTGAATGACTTTTATGAAAAGTTGAACAACTCTCTTCCATTTCTAAGGTGTGACGACCAACTTGATCTTTTTAAGTGATACTTTGTATCGCGATAAGGTGCTAAAAATCCAGGAACATTAAGGAACCCAAGACATCAACCAAATAATATTTTCCTACATTAAAATGATATCATAGTAGTTGTAATTAGTTGAAATAATCACAACAACAAAAATAACAATAGTACTTATACAAATGTTACACAAAATGTATCTAACCTGGTGGTATAGTTAGTATATCCACTCGATTTGGCCTAACAGCATCTCTTAATATACGACCATCGTGAGCCGAGCCCTCCCAACCGACAAGTACGTATGTAAATCTCATATCAAATGTACATGCCACTAAGACACTTTGGGAAGTAAAACCTTTTCTATTGCGATAATTTATTTGCTCTTCAATCGGTATCGTGCATGCAGAAATGAGTTCCATCTAATGCTCCGACCGCATCCTAATATTTAATATTTATTTAGTTTATATCCACAAATTATTATAATGTATTATTATGTTATTTACAGGACAAACTTTAAAAATATCTTAAATAAATCCATTACCTCAAAATAGTGATACCAAACATTTGGGTTCGATTCTTTGTCTTGTGGAAAATTGTTTATATTTGCAGGCTTGACTACACCTTTGTACATACTAATTAGAGCACTTGTAACAACGTGGAAGTAGCGGCTAACTGTCTCACCGGAATGAATAAATTCAAAATTTGTTCGTCTATTTTGATTATCGTGTCCAACTATCAGCAAAAACATAGCTACTTGTTCTTTTACTTTTACACTTTGCCGTCAACTAGCCCATGCGTACAAAGAATTCTCGCAAAGCTATTTGAATGGACCTCATTTCAATCGTAACTGTTCCTTACAGTTTTTGTCAGATTCTTTGTAAAAACGCTTTAATATTAGTTTCCTTTCTTCATTTCTATTGACTCGAGGTTATATGTTCAATGAGTTACGACGTTGTACGTAATCGAGCAATAACATCATCATCATTATAGCTGCTGTTTTTTTCTATCTTCTTCGGTAGGCATCTAAGTAAATGCATGTAAACTTAATGAATGAGTGAATTATAGTAAATCAATCCTTAAAATAAACGCTAAATATGAACTCACAAATTTCAGTATATCTCATAAGGAAAAAAAATCATGTTTTGGCTCCTAGAGGCCTCATGGGCCTCCCAAAACTAACTAGTGTAGAAGATAAACACACAAGGAAACAACCCTTAAAACTCTTAACACTATTTGGATAGAATTATATGGATACTTATTTCAATAGTATCATATATGTTTGAGTTGGAGAAGAAAGAAGACAATTAAACAACAAGAAAGTAATGAATGCAAATGAGAAGGCCTATTTATAATTTGTTTACCATATATTAGATAAGCAGAAAACTCTTCTCGCTTTTATAAAACAAATACATACTTAAAAGTTGATAAAAACTGTAAAACTTAAACTACTTATTTGACATGAGAATTGTTTTTTTTATATGTAATGGAGGCAATACTACTCATGTATATTTGTATTGTATATGTAAATGTATAAGCTACAAAAAATATGTGTGTAAAAGTATGTACAAAACACCCAAAAAAAAAAGGTTATAGCCATAGACAACCACCTATGTCTTAGTCAAAAACACACTAAAAGCCATGGCAGTTGATGCTTTTCCCCTTTGCCCTTCAACAAAAATACCCCCGCATTAACCACTTGGCTGGTATTGTGCGAAAATTGAAACAAAAAGGGGGCATTAATGCTTAGAAAGATATTAAGCTACCCCATTATCATTCCAACCACCACGGTCCTATTCCTCAAAACCACCATTGCTCCTTAAATCCCTATTTGATGTGCAACAACATCTTCATATCACTGTGGAGGGAGATGAATCCCCAACTGAGTTTTAATGGTGTCCATCTGAATAGGGTTTAGCACACCCACAAAAGGCCATTCCAAGACATGCACATATCTTGAGTTCTGCTCAATCTTTTGACAAATCCTTCAATACCCACTTAGATTAATCGAAGATCGAGACACCCATTTCTCGGTTTTTCAATTGAGTGCGTAGAAAGATCAATCGAAGGCTCAATTGAATTGGGTGTTTTTTTGGTTGATTGGATATGGAGGATGAGGAATTGAAGGAGTACCTGTTCAAGGTTGTGATTATTGGGGACTCTGCGGTGGGGAAGTCGTATTTCTTGTCAAGGTATGCGAGGAATGAGTTTTATTTGCATTCTAAGGCAACGATTGGTGTAGAGTTTCAGACACAAAGCATGGAAATCGATGGGAAAGAAGTGAAGGCTCAAATTTGAGACACGACAGGGCATGATAGGTTTCGTGCTGTCATTCTGTGTACTACAGAGGTGCTGTTGGTACACTTGTTATGGCGATAGAGCATGGGTTTGGAGTTAATTGTTCTTCTTCTTCCTCCTCAATACCCAGAAAGTTAGGGTAGTCCTTAATTCGAATACATTGGAGATGGTTGAAGCTTCGCAAAAGCTCCCAATAACATGAATAAGGAAACAAAATATGGAAAATGCAATCGAAACAATAAGATCAAATGGAAGAATCATTGAAGCTCAAACAAGAAAGAAAGATTCATACCTGAAGCGTCTGAGCGAATGCGGAGGCGAAGATTGGGAGACGAGAGGAGGAGATCCGCAGAGGCAAAAGTAAGGATTGAGAGGGGATAGTTGGAGTTTATAAAGAAAGAGATTTGAGAGGAGATTGTTATAGCTAGGGTAGAAGAGTTTTTGTATAAGAAGGAGTTTTGGTCAATCACGGATTGGTTACGCACAAAAAATATGGAATTTCCACACCGAAATAAGAGAAAAGAAACGAGGAAAAAAAGGAGGGTGGACTTTTTTTCTATGCGGTTACCAAGTTTATCAAACACCTAATAAAAACGGTTACATTAAAAAAATTACATAATTTTCCACAATTTTTTTCATTTTCTTTGCTATCAAACACACCCTTAGTGTTAGAGTTTCGAAAAGTAGTTGCAGCACTAAAATTGAAGTTCAAAGCTCTAACCGAACCATCAGCCGCAGTTGCATCTATACTCCTAAATTCTGCCCCAAAAGCTCTAAAATCAGTTGTCACTGATAGCAGTTGTAGCATTAAAATTGAAGGCGGGGTTGTGTGAGTTAAGCGCACGACCTCAGTTTTGATTTCTCGGTGTAGCAAGATCGCTTGAGCCACTGGGATACATCCAACCCGATTGCACCAGGGTCTCGTGAGAATAGTCAAGTTCGCCTGGACACCCATGGAAATCATACAAAATCAGTTGTTGTTGTTGCTTTACGTCAATAAGGAGAAGATTGGTGATGTTATTTTGGAAATTTTGGTGGGAGCGTTTGGTGAGTTCAAGAAGTCGTCGATTTGCATTGATTCTCATATTAGTTTTTTCCTTGAGACTGAGACAATTTTAACTTTCAAGTGATTCATTTCCGGTGTTTGGTCTTAATCATGCAAATTTGTAAATTTGTATAGCACCTTCCATGTAAATAAAAACCAACAAACAACAGCCGAAGCTCATTGTCGAACATAGATATATCTATAAGAAAGCTATGTACGTTGTTGCTACATGTCAACTCTATATAGATTTGAAATGTTTTGGTGTATTAATTACTTTGCCTAATTAATAGCCTAAGTACTTTCATTGCCCCAATTAATATGATTATCCTAATTAATAGCCTAGGTACATTGTTTTCAATTTTTGGTTTTTCTTTTTTTTACACAATAATAGTTTTTTTTTGTTTTTTAAAAAATAAAAATATAATAACTATAGATAATTTTGTATGTGTTTTCATTTTTCATATTTTTAATTGAAGATTACAATTTTTAGTTTTATGAGAATTACAATCACATCACTTTTTATATATTTTATATATTTTAGTTTTTAAATAACTTTTATTTATAAAAAAAACAAATGCAAAGTCATAGTAATTTAGTGTATGTATTTTTCATATTTCATATTTTTAATCGAAGATTATGGTTTTAAATTATTATGAGAATTATAATTACATCATTTTTCATATATTTTATATTTTTTGATTTTTAAACAACTTTTATTTATAAGAAAATATATAGATTCATACTATTCGGGAAGATGTGCGAGTTTAAGCCATAGTTGTTAAGTTGAAGCAGGTAGTGATATTTAGACTCATGAGTCCAGACTCAAACACACGACAAAGACTTAAATGCCCTGAATACAAATCCATAACCTTCTTCTTCAATCCACCATCTACCACTTATTACCATCGTCGCCGCTAATGTCGTTGTGACCACCGACCACCGATATTGTCGTCGTTATCATCCACCACCGCCAGCGACCATCCTCCCATTCTTTCCCTCTCTTTGGCATGAAGGAGTGGATGGCCTTCTGGCCACCCTCCTCCCCCTCTCTCCCAGCCAACCTCCCCCTCTCTCCTGGCCAAATTTGGCTGGGATAGAGGATGGTCAGATCTGGTCACCTCTCTCGGCTAGATCTGGCTGGTAGAGAAGGGGATGAGGGTAGCTGAAGGCTGCCCCATCCTCCATGCCAGATAGAGATAGGTCATTGACGACTGTCAGAGATGGCGGTGATTGGGGTAGTGACCGACATCTATGTCGGTGAAAGGGAATGAGATGGTTTCCATGCCAAGGAGAGAAATGGTCGCCGGCGGTGGTGGAGGTCGGCGGCGGTGAGCAACAGCTGTGGCGGTGGAGGTGATGGAGGTAGTGGAGAAGGCGGCGAATGTGTCCATGTGTACTGGTGTTAAAGGTGATGGTAATTGTTTCTTTTTGTTTAGTTATGTATCCTAAATTACTAGTAAAAAGCCCTTTTTGTTTAGTTTATAAAGAAAAGGTTGAGAATGAAAAAAAAGGAGAAAAAGTTTGGATGCTAATTAGTGCTTTAAATCAATTGTTTTTCTCCATCACCTACACCAGAAAAGCTATGATTGGTGTGCAATTTAGGAAAAAGTGAAAGTGATGACTTAGTTGTTTTTTATAAGAAACAACGAAAGTGATGCCTCCTGACTTTCTAAATTTTGAATTACATTAATTTTGGATGAAATTTATGGAGGTTTTTTATTTGAGAAGTGCTAGAATGACAACAACATGTCACACTATTAGGCACATTGGTTCACAAGAGCCATCCATGCGTGTCTCGAGATGCAAGCATACACAAATCTCAATGCATAACACGTGGATCGAGGTCGCATGAAAGGCTCTTGTGAGCCAATGTTTTTCGTGGTAGACATTGTTGTTGTCATTCTAATATTTTCCTTTCTATTTTCCTTTCTTTTGTAGTTATTTTTTTTTTGAAGTTTTATGAGCTACTTATTGTTTATTTTCCCCATATGAGTATACTTCTTAATTTCTTGATTTGCTCATCGTCTCTTGTTAGATTTGGCTTTTGCTTATGTATATATTATATTAGAGTTAAAATGTAGCATCTCATATCCTAATTTGAGGGATACTCGGCTTAAAACCCTAATTAAGCCTCGGTACACTAGTCGAACTCAATTAGAGTTACAATACAGCCATCCTTCATACGTGCTAATTACAATACAATATATCTTACATCGAATAAATAATTAAAAAGTAGCATAATGAAATAAAATTTGATAAAACATAAGATATACAAAAATCGGCATAAACCTCGGTCGTAAAACCATATCCCAACTTTGTTTATTATAAAATAGTAATTCAATGCAATATAAAAATAGTAGGGAAATCAATTCCCCGTAGAGAAGATTATAAACTCATAATCTTCTCTGTTCCTGAGTCGAAGCGCACATCAATAACATGAAATGTTAATAGGGGAATGAGCGCTCCAACTTGCTCACTAAGTGATGCCCGTAAATCGATCAACTATCATCTAATATCAATGATTCAATGAATAGCAATATAAATTCAAAACATATATATTCAGGTATTAAAAATGATATAAACAATAGATAACTGAATGCAAGTTCAAATGTCAACTGCGGCCGTACTCGTGACTTGTAAATTTGAGTTTAAAGACAGAGTCGTATACTCGCCGCACCCATCCTTTCTCTAACACGTGTCAAGGATTTAATCACATTAATACGGGTCTGCCTTTGCAGAGTGTATTGGGTTATCTTGGTAAGGCAAGTTGAGTAACGGTTACTCTATTGTTTGAAATGGTTAGACTTGATAAAGCTATCAAAATGTTTTTCGCTCTAGCACTAGATGAGATAAAATATGCTAAGACATAACACGTCATAATCTCATAAAAAACTATTAAAAGTTATATATGATGTAATTGGTAAAGGTTACCTACCTAAATAACCTAATTCAAAGTGTCATGCCTTAGTTTTCTTGGAATTAGGTGAAACTTGGATTTTAGCCCCTTAAATTAACATATTGGTTTTAGGAAGGTTGTTAATTTAGTGGGAGTATATTCTTCTATACTAAAATGAACGTTTGCGTAATCTTTGTTGTAGATGTATATCTAATTCAAATCACACTAATAACTTGTCACTGCGATCCATTCTTGTGAAAGATAAGTTGTCTGGGACAAGCTTTCTTAGCTGGTTTAGAAACTTGAGAATCTTTCTTAAGCATGAACACAAGTTGTATGTCCTATATTCCTAAGGAACCACTAGCCAATGCTTTAAGAATTATGAATGATGCACATACTAAGCATGTCAACGAGTCAACTGATGTTGCATGCATTATGTTGGCAACCATGATTCATAAACTTTAGAAGGATAATGAACACATGGAAGCTTATGACATGGCTACGATGCTGAAAGAAATGTTCAAGTAGCAGGCTAGACAAGAAAGGTTATATTGACCATCTTGATAGACTTAAATTTTCTATAAGCCAAAAGTTGGCTATGGATTTGATCTTGAATTCATTGTCTGATAGTTATTCACAATTTGTGATGAACTATAACATGAATAATATGGAGAATTCTATCTCAAAGTTGCATTTGATGCTTAAAATTGCTGAGCAAAATGTCATGAAACCCACTGCCAATGTGTTGATGGTTCAGAAAGGAAATACTATAAAGAAGAAGGCCAAAGGCAAGGCTAAAGTTGCCAAGGCTGTTGTGATCATCACAAAGCATGTGGAACAAGTCAAGCCCAAGGCTGCTTCTACTTTATAGTCCCAAAAGGAAAAGGAAAAAGAAGAAAATTGTAATTTTTACCATGCACCTAGGCATTGGTTCAGAAATCGCAAGCTCTATTTTGAAGATCTAAAGAAAAAGAAGAGTAATGCGACTACCGCTTCAGGTATTTACGTTATTATAGTTAACATATCTACTAGTGATTCATGGGTATTGGATACTGGATGTGGATCTCACATTTGTATTAATGTGTAGGGTCTCACCTAAAGTAGAAAGTTAAAGAAAAGAGAAGTCATTATAAGAGTTGGTAATGGAGCAAAGGTTGATGTGTATGCTACAGGATGCTACGAATTAATTTTAACCTAGTGGACTTGTTTTAGTTTTAAATGTTTTAAATAATTGTTATTATGTCCCTGCCTTGAGCAAAAACATCATTTCGGTTTCATGTTTGGATTTCGATGGTTTTAATTTCATTATTGCGAATAATAAATGTTCCATTTCTCATAAAGACATTTTTGTGAAAATGTTGATTTGTCTGATGGTCTTTAAATTCTAAACGTGAAATGGTCCACAGATATTCCTATTCTTATCGTAAATACAAAGAGACTCAAATCAATTGATTTGAGTCAAACCTACCTTTGGCATTGTCGTCTTGGCTAAATAAATGAGGAACGCATTTCAGAACTCCATAAAGATGGACTTTTAGGTTCTTTTGATTTTGAATCATATGAGAAATGTGTATCTTGTTTACTAGGCAAGATGACAAAGAGTCCCTTCACTAGACACAGTGAAAGGGCAAGTGATTTATTGGGTCTAATACATACTGATGTATGCGGTCCTCTAAACACAATGGCTAGATGAGGTTATCAGTACTTCATTATTTTCTCCAATGATTTCAGCAGATATGGTTACGTGTATCTCATGAAACATAAAGGTGAATCTTTTGAGATGTTTCGAACATTTCATAATGAAGTGCAAAATCAACTTGGTAAAACTATTAAAGCATTTCGATCATATCGAGGTGGTGAATATTTGAACTTAGAGTTTGATGATCATCTTAGAAACTATATGATTGTCTCACTGTTAACTCCTCCAACAACTCCACAATGAAATAGTATTTCTGATAGAAGAAATCGGACTTTATTAGATATGGTTCGATCTATGATGAGTCATGCAGATCTTCCTATTTCCTTTTAGGGCTATGCCTTAGAAACTGCTGCGTTTACATTGAATCGTGTTCATTCTAAAACGCTTGATAAAAACACCATATGATATGTGGTTTAAGAAAAGACCAAGTTTGTCTTTCGATAAGATTTAGGGTTGTGGGGCTTTCGTACGACGACAAATCTCAAAAAAATTATCAACCAAATCTATAAAGTGTGTATTTATTAGTTATCCTAATGAAACTAGAGGATACTAGTTTTATAATCTCGCTGAAAACAAATTGTTTGTTGCTCAGAATGGTGTCTTTATGGAAAAAGAGTTTATTTCAAAAGCCAACAATGTGAAAAAAGTAAGTCTTACTGAAGTTCAAGAACGACAAATAAACACTCAATCGTCATTGGGAGATCAACAAAGTTTTGAACTAGTTGAACCTCCACATGTATCACAAGGCCCACGTAGGTGTGATAGGGTAAGACATCAGCCTGAGAGATTTATATTTCTTATTACTAATAGTAGTGAGGTGTTGCTTATAGATCAAAATAAGCCTACTACTTACCCGAAGATGGTAAGACCATAGGAGGGTTTTCAAGAAGAAAGCGACATGGATGGCAATGTGCATACTTATAAAGCACGATTAGTAGCAAAAGGTTTCATAGAGACTCAAGGTGTTGATTATGATGATACTTTTTCTCCTGTAGCCATGCTTAAATCCATTAGAATTCTGATTGCCATAGCTGCAATTAATGACTATGAGATATGGCAAATGGATATCAAAACAGCTTTTCTAAATGAAAAGTTACTTGAGGACTTGTATATTGATACAACTTGAAAGGTTTGTTCATCCTGAGAATTCTAAGAAGGTGTGCAAGCTTCAAAGATCTATTATGAATTAAAGCAAGCTTCTCGGAGTTGGAATCTTCATTTTGATGAAGCAATTAAGGAATTTGGTTTCATTAAAAACGAAGATGAGCCTTATGTATACAAGAAGGTCGGTAGGTGCATGGTTGTTTTCCTGGTATTGTATGTTGATAATATATTATTCATTAAAAATGACATCCCAACCTTACAAAGTGTCAAGTCTTAGTTAAGGAAGTGTTTCTCAATGAAGGACTTAGGAGATGCAGGCTACATCTTTGGGATTAAGATTTATAGGGATAGATTGAAAAGGTTGATCGGTCTAAGTCATAGTACTTATATAGATAAGGTATTGAATAGGTTCAGTATGCAAGACTCTAAAAGAAGGTCCTTGCCAATGTTTCATGGTATAAGTCTCAGTAAGACTCGATGTCCGAAGACTAATGATGAACGAGAGCGCATGAATACGATCACATATGCATCAGCTATTAAATATATCATGTATGTCATGTTATGCACCCAACCTGATGTATCATATGCTTTGAGCGCAACAAGCAGATATCAGTCAGATCCTGGTGAGAGTCACTGGATAGCAGTAAAGAACATTGTTAAGTACTTGAGAAGGACTAAAAAAAATGTTCTTAGTTTATGGAAGTTTGGAAGACGAACTTATTGTAAATGGTTACACAGATGCAAGTTTTTAAACTAATATAGATAAATTCATATCGTAGTCTAGATATGTGTTTACTTTGAAGCAAGAAACTGTGGCAAATTCTACAATAAAAGCTTAGTATATTGCAGTGTTTGATGCAGCAAAGGAGGCCGTTTGGATCAAAAATTTCATCTCTGGACTTGGTGTGGTTCCGAGTATAGCTAACCCCGTTTGTTTGTATTGTGACAAAAATAAGGTGATAGCACATGCCAAGGAACTAATATCACACCACCGATCCAAACATATACTTAGACGTTTTCATCTCATTCGAGAAATCATTGAGAGGGGAGACATAAAGATTTGCAGAGTTCCTACAGAAGACAATGTTGAGATCCTTTGAAGAAAGCTTTTCCACAAGTGAAACATAATGGTCATGTTATGCCATTAAGTATTAGATACATGAATGATTGGTCCTAATGTAAGTGGGAGATGTTGGGGCATGTCCCTAAGGTCAATGTATAAACATTGCTTATCTTATAATTTTAGTTAACAAAATAAAGGTTTTTATTTGCTATTTTATTATAAGTGATTGCATGTTTACCTTATAATAAGATCCATGGGTATTTGTTGAAATATCCTAAATGTATCTAGTCAGTCATTATACTGGGAACTATAATGAGTTAAGACTAGTGTTAATCTTGATTAATGGTCAAGTGATAATCATGCGTATAGGGATACAAATTGATATCATGAGAACTTGTTAGGGAACAAGGTATTGGACCGACCCTAATGAGAACACCACATGGATTAAGTTATGTACTGATGATAGGTATATCATTTAGTCATTCGACTTGAGACAACCATGGACTTCAATATTAGGAGCATGGTAATTTGACACGATCAAACGTTGTCTTAATCGGACAATTATAAAGATTTTGATTAGTTACCATGTAAATAATATGTAAAGGTGTGTAATCAAGATAGAATTTGTCCATCTTGAATAGAGAAAGATATATGTAGATCCCTCAATATGTTACACTGTTAAAAAGTTGTATCCAAGTGAATTGACATGATCAATGTCATTTGGATGTTTTCAATCCACTTAAAGATCGAGACTAGTACGATTGAACATTAAGGTTACTTTCCATGTCTTAAGTTTAATCAAAAGGATATCGTGCGATAAAAGGATATGATATATGTTATTCATTACATTGTATCAATTTTGATATTCATGCTACTTGGGTAGTCATAAGGCCTTACAAGAGAACGATTATGAATTGTGTACCAAAATGGTTTTGATTCACTACCAACGTTGCATGACTCTATTGGGTCAGACACAAACAATAGCTTTCCGCAATTTCAATTGTAGTAATGAATTTTATATGATGAAATTAATGACATAAAAGCTCTTACGATTTTTTATATGATAACTTATTAATATGGGTGTATGTGTAATTTGCTTAAATTTCCTAAATACAATAGTTGTATTACAAATAGCTTTTTTTAAGTGAGCTTATCTACACATATAAATAAAGGTTGTAACCCTAAAACAAAATGTGATTTTCATTTTTACTATTTTTGAATTCTCTGATTTTGGGAGAGAAAGAAAAACATTTTGAATCTCTCTTAAGGCTAGCACTCCAAATTATAGTCATCGTTCATGCGTGGATTTCCGACAAAGGACGCGTGCTTGAACATCTTGGAAATCGATCAATCAGAGAAAGAAATCACGGATTAATGTATGGTTTACTTTTGTAGATCAAGTTTAATGAAACTTATTTTCGATCCTGTAAAGGTTTTTTAAAAATTAGTTTTTGAATTTTCCACAACGTATGAACCCCAAAACCCAACATATACAACTGATATCAGTGAATATGTTGTATATTGGTTCAAATGTAGTGTTACACCAAGTGACTAGTCAGTGGCGAAGTTTAAAGCACTAGGTTATCTTAAATAGGAGTTGATGTAAAATGCATGCATAGATGGTGAAGATATAAATGAAAAGAGACGCACAACTTACAGCCCAGTTAGTCAATATTATCCCTAGTGGTTTGAGTTACTAAATAGAAAACAATATATATGACTTAATATGTTTGAAGAATTGAATATTCTTCTACAGTAAAATTGAGTAGAGTTAAAGATGTGTATTGTGTGGAGGCGAAGAGAGATATCATATTTATAACTTGTATGGAATAAAAGTTAAAATTACACTAAGATAGTATAATTATGGAATATGTCGATATCTCTGTTTAAAATTTTATGTCTACTCAATTTAAGGATAATTGTATTTATTCATGTAATAAGAGAAGTTGGTGAAAAGTAAGTGATTAAGACGTAAAAATATAAAATCTCAGAAATTAGAGAAATAGTGAAAATCAAAGTAGTAATCAAGGCAATCTAAAAGAGTTTGGCAATTAGGTGAATGAAATGAGTTTCTTAGTGAACTTATGAATAGAAAATGATTTGACGAAGTTAGAAAAATCGTGAATTTTCTAACCAGTCAAATATAAAGTTAAGTGAATTGGCTGACTAGTTGGAATTGGTAATTGCTTTCTAGTCCATAAATCTAAATGATATTTTGAGTAGACATTTAGAGAATGAGTGAGAGTTGCACGGTGTGTCAGGTTTCATTTTTTAATCGGATTGAGTTTTGAGATCTCTTGTCATGGGATGATAGATGTAATTAGAGATCTATAGTCATTGGATAACTTGTGTAATTCCAGGTTTCTGCTAAGAAATGCTGGAAAGATGGTGGATCAGATAGACACACAACTCTACTTTAGTATCTAATGTTGTGCTCAAATATTAAATATATATTTCCATCGAGTTCTAATAAGAGATATATATGTCGAGATGACATGATGAATTATCAAAAAGTATCTAAAAATGAAAAATATTTGAGCATACTTGAATGAGATTCAAGGCATGAAAAACATTAGAACAAAATAACGGAGAAAACTTTTCATCAAATCAAGAATTTGAAAATGAAAAACGTTTAAAGTAGTCTAAAATTATATAATTTTATTTTAGTATCACGTGGTGGGACTTACGCGTTATGGACCGGAGATCATAATTTTAAATATTATTTTTGTATGTTGCATGCCTAGTGGATGTAATATACGTTATTTTGTCGCGAAGTCGGGGTGTATTGTGTTATACCCTCAATGTGTTATAATTAGGGTTGTAAATGCATGTTTGAAAGGCACAAGTGAAATAAAAATGATTATTTCTTCGAAAACTAGCAAATCAAGTGTCAAATATCATGTGGGATTTTGCCTCGGTTTACATGCAAATTGGGATCGATGGCAGTGTAAGATGAGAATGAAGTTGGTGCAAGAACTTACCTCGAGTTTTATGTCAGCTACCCGTGGTCGAGGTTGAGGTTGGTCCAAATTAGTGTAAGTTTAACTTACTATGGCAAGAGAATAGGTCCATAAAGGTTTAATATGTCGTAGAGAAAGTTAAGATTTTTGAGGTTTTGGTGTGACCAAAACTAGTGTTATGGGCATTTTATGAAGATAAACTGTTTTGTCATGAGTTTGGTTCAATTTGGTGAAAAATTGGATTGAAAACGAGTGCCGAAAGTAAAAACACGTCAAAATAGGATTTTGAGAATTAATAAATAAAAAGAAATTAAGCTGCTGACAAGCAGCTGAGGGTTTATATATAAATATACATAAAAAATCAAATCAAAATGATTTTTTGATTTCAACACGAACAATTCATTCGTTCCTAAACCTCTCAACACGATCTCTCGCTCTAGTTCTCGGTTTCTTTTCGCAAAATTGTAAAGCATTGCGAGAGGGTTAGTTCGAGCTATGTTTTTACGGTGGAAACAAGGTATTCGGCCCGCAATTTGGTAAATTCTCAATTCATAGCATTTTCTTCAATTCAATTTCAATTCTGGCAATTTCTCGATTTCTTTTGCAGGTTTTATAGAAATTGGTAGGGATTGTTGTGAATTAGTATATTGGATTGATTTACGTCAATTAGGAATAAATAATATTGGTTTGGGTGGATTTTCATGAATTGAACTAATGAGATTCAATTGATAACTATTTCGGAGATGTTTGATAGTTGATATTTACTTACATTGGGTTTCTGGATGAATTGATTATCGATTTTAATCCGATTTGAGTCCACGGGCTGTAGAAATAATTTGATGTTAGTATCGAGTGGTTTCGTGGTGGTTGTTGTCGAGTTTTGAATATTTAATTACGAATATATTGATTTGTATAAGTCTTTCAATTCAAAATAAATAAAGTTTGCCTATTTGATAGGCCATATTGGAAAATTCATAACTTCTTCGTCAGTGATCTGATTTGAGTGTTCATCGAATCTATAAAAAGTAGAACATGAGTACTACAAGTTTCTTTTAGGTCATTATCACAAATATTGAGGTTTTTAAGGTTAAAAATTTACCCCTAATTGGCTAGTTGAAAGCCAGTTGAAATAGTTATACAAATTAATATTTTTGGAAATTGTTCTTAAGTGTACTCTGGTTACAATTTTCATTAGCTTTAATAATTTGGTTTTACTTAAAGTTTGACCCATAATATAATTGGGTATGCAGAGAAGCTATTGTAACAATTTTCTAGGTGATCTGACGTTTCTTGAACCCCAATAATTAAGTTCAAAGCTGGTTGGTTGTAAGTAAACCCTACAATTATCTTTACTATTTATTGAATATCTTTGTACCTGTGACTACATCATCGTCTGCATTGCACTACATTATTCTTGGTCATGCATGAACGGAGAGAGTGAGGGGGATAAGCTTGTTTCCGAGTCTGGTTTGCTAAAAATTAGATTTCAATCCTACCTCAAATGTCGCCTAGTGAGACTAGTTCTGAAGTCAACCGCTGACCAGTTATCTCTGCATTTTAAGATCTCTTAATATTATCTTCATTATACTTTTGGAAGTTGACATCTAATTATAGTTAGGAGATAGAAACAAAGTGGATTAAATGTCATGTTGACTCATATATCTTATTGTTCATTTGGAAATGTAATTACATGTCTCCATGTATCAGACTAACAATTGCAGGAGTACAGATTAATGTAGATGTTTACTTGCTTGACATCTTTGAGTTGTTTTTAATGATGTCATATTCTATATGAAGACAAGGAAACAATGGACAAGTCTCAAATATTGTGGTGATTGTTTTCAGAATTTAAAGTAAATTCTTGTTTTAAACAATTTGTTTAAATTGTTTTGGGATTTTTAGGGTGAGTGTAGGACATGAAGTTTCGTTGAATGGTTATAAGAGTCTCTTAGGTTAGTTTAAATATGTTGAGATGTTTACGCTTCAATTTTGGTCTATTTGGGATTGTAAAGTTATAATTAAGTTAGCGGAGACTCTAAGTTTGTTTATAAATTTGAACTTGATATATATTGTGAACTGCGAGGAGTTGTGAGTCATTCTAGGCCTCTTCTCAATTCTGCTATCTATTAGGTGAAAGTTTTCCGACATGCCACTTTCAGAGGAAATGCTACAAAACTTTTTTACAAAATACAGAGAATAATATGTATGATTTCCTAATTTGCTCCAATTGAAAAAATTGTGAATTGAGTTTCGTTGAGGATATAAATTTAGTTTTGGAACCTTATAAAGGATTTAGATAATTATTATTTTAAGGTCAAAGTTGAAAGAATGGATTAGGCCAACTAGATTATCAGGAGATTAAGATAATTTAGACTGGTTAGTCATCTTAATGACGAGGGGACTGACAGCTTCTCCTCACCGTCTTTAGGTCACCCTCCACCACTAAAAGATGGACAGTGAGCTTGAGAGAGACGGTCTAAGGGAGAGAGGACAATAGAGCTGAGAGGAAGAAAGTGACTAGGCAAATCATCGAGAGGGAAAGCCAAGAAGAAAGGGTTCGAATTCGAGAAAGAGAAAGATATAGGAGGGCAGGGAGTCGAGAGAGAAGACAACGCAAAGAAAAGGCGTGAAAGAAAATAAGATGTTAACAATAAGCAGAAAGGAACACTCAAAGAGGAAAACGAAACTGAATTGGAGAGAGGAAGGTTTCATCGAAAACCCAAACCCCATAATGTTTTATTTGGTTTGCTACCAAATTACAATAACACCCCTTATTACTTATCCTTTTCTTAAGAAAGTTTACTGCCCTTTTAGTCATTTTGCTTTTATCTTTCAATTTTATTTATTTTCTTAAGTTTTAACTCATTTAAAACTCAATTAAAACCCCAAAAATTACCCTAATTTCATCAAAATTGGAAAATAACCCAACGCACTCTGAAACACTCCTAATTCGACTGTGTTTTGCGATGAAATAGTGTATATTATACATACTAAGCACACAACATACAAAAGTAAAATACATCATATAATCTCGGTCTATAACATGTGGGTCCCACCTTGGATACTTAAATCTCAATTTAAATATAAAAATACTTAATTAGTCGTCTGATCAAGTTTAAAAAATTCTTGAATTTCACAATATTATATCATGTATTATCTTTTTTTCTTTTGTAGCAAACTATTATTTTTCATGAGGTAAAGTGTCACACTTACAAAAAGGCATAGTTTGGAGAAGTCGTGAGTTCAACTCCCACTTAAGTAAAAAAACATTCAAAAGTTTTCTCATCAGTGACCCATTGGCAATTCAAAATCCGTTGTTGATCCATCGCAAAACCATGTCACAACTCGACACGAGTCATGCGTCAACCCTTATCTTTTGGCATGGGTCAGCCCTGACATTTTTAGAGCTTATAGCAACATGAGAAATGAAGCCTTTTATATTCTTGTTTTCTATAAAAAATTATTTGACTTAGTCAAGTTATTCTTATATGCCGACACTATTATTAGATTTATATAGTTTTATGAACTGCACATTTTCTTTTTATATGGAGAGTTTTTTTTGAAGAAAAATGATATTTAAAAAAATAAAATTAATAAATAAAAATTACTATATGATAATATGATCAATACGGATAATAGAAAAAGATCAGCAAAAAGTTAATTATCTTTTTACTTAAAAAATCGTTTTGACTTGAGTGGAAGTCAAACTCATGTCATCCACAAATTTTGCTTTTTAGTAAGTGATATCTTTACCATTATATAATGCTAATATTTTTTGGGTAATTAATCATTAAATTTTTAATCAAAAAATCAATTAATTTCTAAAAAAAAGAAAATGCTAGGTTTTTTAATTTATTACAATTAATTGCACAAGTAATCATATTGTTAAGTTTATGCATATTACTAATATTTTTTAATCAAAACGGTAGTTGATTTCTAAAAGGAAAAAAGGTGTCGGTTTTATTAACTTTATTACATATAGAGAGAATAGCAGGGTAATGAGATTTACGGAGAGAGTATATAATTCTTGAGAAAAGATAGATATATATATATATAGAGATTGATATAAGTGGGCCCACATAATCGAATTATAGTATCCATGTATGGCGAGATTCATTTAAATGAGGCCTCCGCAATGCCACATAATTATCGAGCCAACTATGCACACCAAGAGATAAACTTAACAAAACCCATAAATACATATATACTAGTACTACATTAGCAAATTTGGGGGCCTATCCTGTGGGTGGGGGCCTGGGGTAGTCGCCTGCTCTGCCTATGGCAATCCATGCTAACATTTTACTAAGGAAATATCAACAGATTGTTATGTTGGGGCATGTGCCCTACGTCAATCTTATGAATATTGTTTCTATTACTATTTTAGTTAATAAAATAGGCGATTTCATTTAAGGTTCATTATCATAATTAGTTTGCATGTTTACATTATAATACGATCCATAGATATTTACTGAAATATCATAAATGTCCCTAGTCGATCATTATACTGTGAACTATATTGAATTAAGATCAGAGTAAGTCTTGATTAATGATCATGTGAAGATCATGTGTTTAAGGATACGAATCAAGATCACGAATACCTATTAGGGAACAATGTATTGGATTGTCCCGCTATGAGGACACCACATGGATTAAGTCATAGGTGTTACTCATGATAGGTATATCATTTAGTCATCCGACTTTAGATTACCAGAGACTCCAACATTAGAATCATAGCGATTTAACATAATCAAACGTTGCCTCTAATCGGATGATTATAATGGTTGTGATTGGTTATTATGTGAATAATATATGGAGGTGTGTAATCGAGAGGAATTTGTTCCTCTCATTTACAGAGAGATATCAGTGGATCCATCGATATTTCAGACTAATAATGGCCAAGTCCAAGTGGATTGATATGATCAATGTCACTTGGATATTTTCAGTCTACCTAGAGATCGAGACTAGTTCGATTGAAATTAAGGGCGACTTTTATGTGCCTTATGTTTAATCAAAAGATGTCGTATGACAAAAGGATATGATATACACTATTGATTATATTATATCGATTGTGATCTTCGTGCAACTCGGGTAGTCATAATGCCTTGCTAAAGACCCATTATAACTCGTGTACCAAAATAGTTTTGGTTCACTGCCAATGCTGCATGAACCTATTAGGTAGCACACAAAGAATGATTTTATGAAATTTTAAATGACTCGGAACAATGAATTTTATATGATAAAATTCATAAAATAAGTCCTTATGATGTGTCATATTAATACCACTTTTAAGTAGGGGTATTGTAATGGCCCAAATTAATCAAACTAGGATTATAGTTAATTTCAGGGATTAACGGTCATAATTCGAGTGTTACATGTACAATTCGCTTGACTCAGACATAAAAACCGAGGGAATATGTTATTTGTGGATGATGTTTGCTTAGGTGTGATGTTTAAAAAATTAAATTATCGCAACAACGCATGTATGTATGTTGCTATCGGGCGAGTTGTTGTGATGGGTATTCGCTTCGTAAGCGTGTCAATGCGGGTATCGGGTAGGTGAACTACTGGTACACTAGAAAACTCGACTAATTCACTTTAAGATAACTAATTGATCAAATAAAATAGGTGATGTAACCATAGGCTAAAGGCTATGGTGTACCTTGAAATGCGTGCCGAAACGCGGGGCATCGGGTGCCGGGTAGTCGAAGGTTAGTACGATCACAAAATTTGTTAATTTTGGTGAATAAAAACACTAACCATATGTATTATAATGGGCCTAAGCGAATGTAATTAGATCAAATAAGAAAGACCTATAGTTTGGTTAATTAAATTTGAAACCATGAGATTTATCCTAGGGATACATATTGACACATCTAGGAACTATGTAAGTAGAAAATTGTTGTCACTTGGATTGAGTTAGTAGTGAGTTAGTAGAATAAGTGGCAAGAGATAAGCCATTAGATGAATCTCGGAATACGTAAACACATGAAGATCAATGGCTAGGAATTAATCCCACTTTGATTTATATTATTGAATTGATCAACACATGCAACAAAACATACTTCAAATATGGAATTCAGAGAGAAAGAAATGAGATTTGGAGTTGAAATTCAACACTTTGGAGATCAATTTGGAGGATTAAATTAAGGTAATCTTCTTCTCCATCATCTACACTTTCTAACGAGCTTAAATTTGAGTGTTTTATGTAATTCTAATTTGAGGGTTTGGGTCACTAATTTCTTATGTGTATTGATGAATTACAAGTATATTTATATATTCTATAGAGAATTTACACTAGTTTTGATGGAAATTGAATTTGGGAAAAACTAGTAGAAATCATGGATTTGATGATCTTGATCTCATGGATGTTGTTTTAATAGTTTAAATGATATTTTGGAGTTTATATTATGTTGAGAGTGGTTTAGTTTGGCTTAGTTAGCTAATTAGGCTGGTTAGCGTGCAAACCAGTCTGGACCTTCGACTGTTTTTCAAAACAAAGAACAGTAGCACACTTGACAGATACCCTAGCGCGCTAACTCCACCTAGCGTGCTAGGTAGACCCATCAGCATGGTAATGACATATGAAAGTTGAATTTAAGGACCGATTTTGGGATTTTTAACTTAATACAACACTAGTCAACCTGGAATCATGTTAAACTTATAAAATTGGACTTCAAGAACTTAGAGAACCGTAGCTCGGGTATCACAGAGCTAATCGGGTCAGATTTGGGAGTTCGGGGAAGTCGGAGAACGATTTGAGGTTTGTAAAACCTACAGGAACATCACTTGAGTATTTATTACTTTCATTACTATTTTATTCTATCTTGTTCGGTGTATTATTGATTATATTCCTTGTTCTCTTCAGTTATCTATATTTGTGTCACTGTTGAACGGTTGGTTGAGTTTACTCCCGGTTGAGTATTTCGTGGTGTGTCTAGCATGTGTATCAAGAGTCCTCAGTGAATAACTGTAGAGTTTTTGGGGTTCATACGCAGCGAAAAATTCAAAATAAATTTTGAAAAACCCCAACATGATCGAAAATAAGTTCCATTAAACTAAATCTACGAAAGTAAATCATACCTTATTCCGTGATTTCCTTTTCTGATTGTTCGATTTCCAAGACGTTCAAGTGCGCGTCCTCTATCAGAAATCCACACACGAACGGTGACCACAATTTGGAGTGCTAGCCCCAAAAGAGATTGAAAACGATTTTTCTTTCTCTCCCTAAATCCAGAAAACTCGAAAATTGTAATACAAAAATCTTAATTTGTTTTTAGGGTTTCACCCTTTATTTATATGTGTAGGTAAGCCCTCACTTAAATCTTATTCGTAATACAACTATTGTATTTAGGTAGTTTAAGAAAATTACACATACTCCCCTATTAATAAGTTATCATATAACAAATCATAAAGGCTCTTATGTCATGAATTTTATCATATAAAATTCATTACTCTGGACCAATTGAAATTGTGCAAAGTCATTCTTTACGTTTGACCCAATAGGTTCATGCGACGTTGGCAGTGAACCAAAAACCATTTTGGTACACAAGTCATAAGCGGTCTCTAGCAAGGCACTATGACTACCCAAGTATCATGAATATCAACATCGATACAACCTAATTAATAACATATATCATATCCTTTTGTCTTGTGATATCCTTTGATTAAACATAAGGCATGGAAAGTCACCCTTAATGTTCAATCGTACTAGTCTCGATCTTTACGTAAACTGAAAAACGTCCAAGTGTCATTGATCATATCAATTCACATGGACTTGGCCATTATCAGTATATCTTATCGAGGGATCCACTAATATCTCTCTCTATACGAGAGTGATAAATTTTATCTTGATTACACACCTTCACATATTATTCACACGGTAATCAATTACAATCTTTATAATTGTTCAGTTAAAGACAACATTTGATTGTGTCAAATTATCATGCTCCTAATATTGAAGTCTATGGTAATCTCAAGTCGAATGACTAAATGATATACCTATCATGAGTAACACCTATGACTTAATCCATGTGGTATTCTCATAGCGGGTCCATTCAGTACCTTATTCACTAACAAGTACTTATGATCTTGATTCGTATCCCTATACGCATAATCATCATATGACCAACAATCAAGATTTACACTAGTCTTAATTCATTATAGTTCCCAGTATAATGACCGACTAGGGACATTTAAGATATTTCAACAAATACACATGGATCTTACTATAAGGTAAACATGCAATCACTTATAATAAAACAACAAATAAAACCTATATTTTATTAACTAAAATTATAAGATAAACAATGTTTGTAGATTGACCTAGGACACATGCCCTAACAATAACGACCCGAGCAACTTTGTAGATACATGTGTCAGTGCGTCGTGGGTCTACGCCGGCCACCGAGAGGACAAGGTGATGGGGCAGTTGGGTGCGCCCACTAGAGAGATCCTATGAGGGTATCTGAAGTATGGTCTACTCTGCCTGAAATAGGCATACACGTTTGCGATATATTATTATTTTACGCATGCGACGAGCCATTTATAGTTGCATGTTTACATTTCGCATGTTTATTTAACAGTATTTATTAGATTTCCTTTATTTATTCATATGAATGCTCCGTGAATTTCCTTGGGATTTTACTTACTGGACTCGTCATCTGTTTTGTTGTATGGCTTAGTGCAAATCCTTCTACGAGTAAGGTTAAGGAGATTCTTGGCGACTATCTCTGAGCTCGACTACCGTTCGGCACACTACTCCTAGGTGTGAGTTTTTTGTGTATATATTGTGATATTTTGGGTTTATGGGAGAATGATGAGACAGGTGTACTTGTATATATTTACTTTTGTCGCCTTATATATACAATGTACTCTATTCTGGGTTTTCCACTGTAGGACTGATGCTCTATAAAACCTAAGAGTTAACGAAAACACATGTTTATGTAATCTAAGACTTTCACTGTAAAATACTGATTTTCTACTTGCAACTCTGTAAAATACAAACCACTAGCACGACTAAGACTTGAATAATTTATGGACAGTTGAACTTTAGGAAATAAATTAAGATTAATATGAATAATCGGTTAACCAAACTAGTAACATAGATGAGGACACAGTTATCGTGACATGAGATGGACAGACAGGTGCCAGACACGTGTAGTTGGGCCCACTGGGCGAGGCGCGCATGCCAGACGACACCCCGGGGCGACCTCGAGGCACAGGGCCACCACAGGTATAATGGTAATTCACTTACATGGTTTGTGGGTTAGGCGCACAATCTCGAGTTTGATTACCCTTGACAATTAAATGTTGAACCACTGTTGGTATCTTTCCACAATCTCATGGCCATGAGACTAGTCAAACAATTGTATATATATATATATATAATATTTCATATAGTCAATACTTTCCATTACTAATCCAGGCTCATTAATTCTTGTAGTGCATGCTCACTAATCTACGTATGTTCAAGCATTGTCAAGTGATAAAGGTGTCGGGCTAATTCAAAAAAGTAATGACATTTTTTTAATATTCAAAAATAAGGATAGTTTCTTTTAAATTACAAAAATAATGTATTTTGTATTTTAGGAAGGTGTCATTGAGTAGGCTCACATGTATAAATGGCAGCTTTTCAAAAGCTAAAATTGATTTACATGTATGAATGGTGCTTTTGAAAAACCAAAATTGGATTCCACCTTCTCTTGCATGAATTACTCTTTTTGAAAAAAGAGTTATTTGTTCAAAATATAAATCCATGATTAACTCCTTTTGAAAAAGAGTAATTCGTGCAATTGAAAATCCATGCAAACCTTATCCCTAATGTGAAAATACTACAAATACAACAACCCAAGTAACGCTAAAACGTACCTTGTTTTATGTGCCTTAGATCCGAGATCCCAGTGTTTGCATCGAAACTTGTGCACACACATTCTTTAACAGTCACGTAAACTAATTTATGGTTGCATTTCCAAACACTAAACATAGAATCAACAACCAAATGAAACATAAAAATGATCAACGTATGAAAGAAAGTTGATTCCATGAAAAAAAAAAAAACCTAACAATTTGATTCACCAAATATACAAATCCAAAAAAATCAATACGACTTCAAAGAAACTCATACAAAGTATGGTGCAGGTTTATTAACGATGACGCTGATGTTACTACTTCATGATGCAAATTGAACATACTATATTTTGATTTAGATACTTTTGTGTTTGTACGTTCGGTTAAGTTTGTTGAGGTTGTCGATCTTGCCTTGAGTTTTGTTTAGCCGATTGACCTTCTTCCTTTGGTTCACTCGATTCACATTTAGTACCAATGCTATCAAAGAAAGGAGGTTGAGTTGTTCCGACATACTGACTTCTTGTATGTAGTTGGGCGAAAGGAACATGAGGTGGTGGCGTGCCTAACAAGTCCATGAATGAGCCATCTCCACTATATGGCATAATGTAATTATAACATGGTGGAGTAAATGGACTTGACATGTATTAAGGTAATGAACCATATATTGAATTTCTAGGCATTCTAAGGTCTATATATGAAGATGACGACCCAAGTGCATATGGATCGAAATGGTAAGGATAAAGATTCATGCTCAGTGCCCTAGGTATAAATATATGAACTTCAGGTTGCATTAAGGGCGATGAAGGAATGTACCTATAAAAAGAAGGATGTGGTAGGGAGGAACATTGGCTACTCTTACCAACGCTCTATGTCCTTCTTGATTTTTGACAAGATGGACGTGGTGGAGGAGAACGCTTGGTACTCTCAGCAACAGTCTATGTGTTGGAGAGTGCTCTAGGTCAATCTATAAACATTGTTTATCTTATAATTTTAGTTGATAAAATAGAGGTTTTCGTTTGCTATTTTATTATAAGTGATTGCATGTTTACCTTATAATAAGATCTATAAGTATTTGTTGAAATATCAAAAATGTCTAGTCGGTCATTACACTGAGAACTATAATGAGTTAAGACTAGTATGAATCTTGATTGATGGTCATGTGATGATCATGCGTATAGGGATACGAATCGTGATCATGAGTATTTGTTAGGGAACAAGGTACTAGACCAACCCCACTTTGAGAACACCACATGAATTAAGTCATAGGTGTTACTCATGATAGGTATATCATTTAGTCATTCGACTTGAGATTGTTATAGACTTCAATATTAGAAGCATGGTAATTTGACATAAACAAACGTTGTCTTTAACCGGATAATTATAAAGATTGTGATTGGTTACCATCTGAATAATATGTAAAGGTGTGTAATCAAGAGAGATATCAGTGGATTCCTCGATATATTAGACTATTAAATGACCAATTGTAAGTGAATTGATATGATCAATGTTATTTGTATGTTTTCAGTCTACCTAAAAATCGAGATTAGTATGATTGAACATTAACGGTGATTTTTCATGCCTCGTGTTTAATCAAATGATATAGTACGACAAAAGGATATGGTATATGTTATTCATTAGGTTGTATTGATTTTGATATTCATGCTACTTGGGTAGTCATAATGCCTTGCTAGAAACCGCTTATGACTTGTATACCAAAATGGTTTTAATTCACTGCCAACGTTGCAAGAACCTATTGAGTCGTACACAAAGATTGGCTTTATGCAATTTCAGTTGGTTCAGAATAATGAATTTTATATGATAAGATTCATGATATAAAAGTCTTTACGATTTGTTATATGATAACTTATTAATAGGGCATATATGTGATTTGCTTAAACTGCATAAATACAATAGTTGAGATCTACACATTTAAATAGAGGTAGAAACCTTAAAACGACATAAGATTTTTCATTTTTACTATTTTTGAGATCTCTAGATTTTGTGAAAGAAAAGGAAAACATTTTCA
Source organism: Stephania cephalantha (assembly GCA_039657325.1). Lineage (NCBI taxonomy): Eukaryota > Viridiplantae > Streptophyta > Magnoliopsida > Ranunculales > Menispermaceae > Stephania > Stephania cephalantha. The sequence goes on from CM077569.1 coordinate 34,165,227, forward strand.
ATCTCTATTGGTGCTAGCACTCTAAATTGTGGTCACCATTTATGTGTGGATTTTTTATAGAGGGTGTGTGCTTGAACGTCTTGGAGATTGAACAATCAGAGAAAAAAATCACAAATTAAGGTATGGTTTACTTTTATAGATCTAGTTTAATAGAACTTATTTTCGATCCTGTTGCGTATGAACCCCAAAACCCAACAGTGGTTTCAGAACCTTAGACTCGGTTCTATCAAACATTTGCATGTTTTCTCTAATGTATATATGATATATGTGTGAAAATATGATCTTGGTTAATGTATATGTGACGTACATATAGGTTCTATGATAATTATTATCAAGAATTGGTTTTAAAGCATATTGTCATTTTATGTATTTGATACGTACGCATGATTTGATTCAATGATGGAATCCATGTTTAGAATATATTCAATTAACATATGTTTTAATATTGAACAATGCGAGTTTTGTATGTTCATGGTAGAAGTCATATTTAGGTTAATGTGATTCTGGTGTTGAATACATATTATGTTTTTGTTTAATAATTATGCATGTCTTCATGATAGAAATCATGATTAGGTTAATATGATTAATTTAATATGATACTGGTGTTGAATGCGTGATTAATATTTTGTTTCTTGATTCAATTGCTTGTTTTGTATGAATAAGAATCGAAATTAGTTTTGATCATGTATCTCATTGTGGTTATCTGTTAGTATATTCCTATTAGATAGGAGATAAACTTGTAATCGGATAAGAATTACAAATCATATAAGATAGGTGAGATATATAACTAATTCGATAGGATAAGGATTCAAAGTATCTTAAATTCTAATTGGATTAGGATAATATATTAAGTTAGAAGAGGGTCCGAGTTAATTAAAAATGTTCTAATTAATATTTTCGAAATTAAAATAAGGGGGAGTTTTGATAAATCGAATTTACTAAAATAATGAGAAATTTTAAGTGATTTTCAATTTTTGGAGCTGGAATTTGCTGTCTAAAAAAAAGGTGTTGCGCCCTTTACCTCTATCCGCTGACCGGTTAGTTGAACCACCGCCCGCCGCTAACTGTTCACAACCCAAGGAAATTCATATGATAGTCAATATTAGTAATAATTCCTAACTTGTTCAGTGATTGTACATGCATTGTAATATATTATATTTATCTCATTTAAATTATGATCACTAAAACAAATAAAAACTCCCCTTCCAAATTTTAATTCAAGTGTCATACATTCTTAAACACTTGTCAAGGCTTCGATAATATCAATATGGGTCTGGCTCTGTAGAGTGTATTATGTTATCTTAGTAAGGCAAGTTGAGTAACAGTTACTCTATAGTTTGAAATGGATAGACTTGATAAAGATATCAAAACGGTTTTGGGCTTTGGGCACAAGATGAGATAAAACATGCTAAGACATAAGATGTCATAATCTCATAAAAACAATTAAAAGTTACATATGATGTAATTGGTAATTGGTACCTACCTAAATAGCCTAATTCAAAGTGTCATTCCTTAGCTGTCTTGGAATAAGGTGAAACATGGATTTTAGTCCCTTAGATTAACATAGCATTTTTAGGAGGGTTATTAATTTGGTGGGAGTCTATTCCTCTATACTAAAATGAACTTTTACGTTTGTAGATCTATGGCCACTTCAATTCACACTAATCCCTTATCTCTGCGCTCCGTCCTTGAGAAGGATAAGTTGTCGGGGACAAACTTTCTTGACTGGTTCAGAAATTTAAGAATTGTTCTTAAGGATGAACGCAAGTTGTATGTCCTGGATGATCCTATTCATGAGGAACCACCACCCAATGCTTTAAGAGGCATGAAGGATACACATACCAAGCATATCAACGAATCAACTAATGTGGCATGCATTATGTTAGAACCCATGGTTCCTGAACTTCTGAAGGAGAATGAACACATGGAAGCTTACAACATGGCTACGATGCTGAAAGAAATTTTCAAATAGTAGGCTAGACAAAAAAGGTTCGAGATAGTCAAGAACATTCATTCTTACAAAATGGTCGTGTGTGCGTAAGTTAGTCCTCATGTTCTGAAAATGAAGGGCTATATTGACCATTTTGACATACTTGAATTTTTCATAAGCCAAGATTCGGCTAAGGATTTGATCCTGAATTCATTGTTTGATAGTTATTCACAATTTGTGATGAACTATAACATGAATAATATGGAGAAGTCTATCTCAAAGTTGCATTTGATGCTTAAAACTGCTGAGCAGAATGTCAAGAAACTCATTGCTAATATGTTGATGGTTCAAAAAGGAAATGTTATGAAGAAAAAGGCCGAAGGCAAGGCTTAAGTTGCCAAGGCTGTTGTGATTATCACAAAGCCTATGGAACAAGTCAAGCCTAAGGCTGCTTCTAATTCACAGTCTCAAAATGAAAAGAAAAAGGAAGCAAATTGTCATTTCTTCCATGCACCTGGGCATTGGTTCAAAAATTTCAAGCTCTATCTTGAAGATCTAAAGAAAAAAAAGAGTAGTGCGACTACTACTTCAGGTTTTTACGTTATTAAAGTTAACTTGTCTACTAGTGATTCATGTGTATTGGATAATGGATGTGGATCTCACATTTGTATTAATGTGCAGGGTCTCACCAAAAGTAGAAAGCTAAAGAAAAAAGAAGTCATCCTACGAGTTGGAAATGGAGCAAAGGTTGTTGCGTTGGCTGTATGATGCTATGAGTTAATTTTACCTGATAGACATGTTTTAGTTTTAAATAATTATTATTATGTCATTGCCTTGAGCAGAAACATCATTTTAGTTACATGTTTGGATTTGCATGGTTTTAATTTTATTATTGCAAATAATAAATACTTCATTTCTCATAAAGACGTTTTCTATGCAAATGTTGATTTGTGTGATATTCTTTATATTCTAAACATGAAAAGGTCCTCATACTCTTGTTCTAAACATAAATACAAATAGATTCAAGTTAAACGATTTGAATCAAACCCACCTTTGGCATTATCGTCACATAAATGATAAACGCATTTCTAAACTCCATAAAGATTGACTTTTAGATTATTTTGATTTTGAGTCATATGAAACATGTGTATCTCGTTTATTAGACATGATGACAAAGAGTCCCTCTACTGTACATAATGAAAAGGCAAGTGATTTATTGGATCTAATACATACTGATGTATGCGGTCCTATAAACACAATGGTTAAAGGTGGTTATCAGTACTTTATTACTTTCATCGATGATTTCAGCAGATATGGTTACATGTATCTTATGAAACATAAAGGTGATTCTATTGAGCTGTTTCGAACATTTCAAAATGAAATGGAAAATCAACTTGGAAAAACTATTAAAGCACTTCGATTAGATCGAGGTGGTGAGTATTTGAGTCAAGAGTTTGATGATCATATTAGAAACTGTGGGATTGTCTCACTATTAACTCCTCAAGCAACTCCATAATGGAATAGTGTTTCTGAAACGAGAAATCAGACTATATTAGATATGGTTCGATATATGATGAGTCATACAGATCTTCCTATTTTCTTTTGTAGGTATGCCTTAGAAACTGTTGTGTTTACACTGAATCGTGTTCCTTTTAAAGCGCTTGATAAAACACCATATGAAATGTGGTTTAGGAAAAACCAAGTTTATATTTCCTTAATATTTGGAGCTGTGAGGTTTCCGTATCACGACAAATCTCAAAACAATTATCAGCCAAATCAACAAGGGTGTATTTATTGGTTATCTTAGAGAAACTAGAGGATACTACTTTTATTATCCCATTGAGAACAAATTGTTTGTTGCTCTGAATAGTTTTTTGTATGGAAAAAGTGTTTATTTCAAAAACAACAATGAGAATAAAGTAAGTCTTGAAAAAGTTCAACAACCACAAATAAACTCAACCGCCACTGGGAGATCAATAAAGTCTTGTACTAGTTGAACCTCCATAGGTATCACAAGGCCCGCATAAGTCTGATAGGGTAAGACATCAGCCTAAGAGATTTGGATTCCTTATTACTGATAATAGCGAGGTGTTGCTTATGGATGAAAATGAGCCTACTACTTATCAGAAGGTTGTGTCTAGCCCTAAGGTAGATAAATGGCTTAGTGTCATGAATTCTGAGATGCAATCCATGTATGATAACCAAGTTTGGAACATGGTTAATTTACCTGAAGGTGATAAGACCATTGGATGTAAATGGGTACCTAAAGGTGGTAAGACCATTGGATGTAAATGGGTTTTCAAGAAGAAAATGAACATGAATGGCAATGTGCATACTTATAAAGCACTGCTAGTAGCAAAAGGTTTCAGAAAGACTTAAAGTGTTTATTATGATAAGACTTTTTCTCATGTAGTCATGCTTAAATTCGTTATAATTCTTACTGCCATAGTTGCATATTATGACTATGAGATATGGTAAATAGATGTCAAAATAACTTTTTTAAATAGAAAGTTACTTGAGGACGTGTATATGATACAGCCTGAAGGGTTTGTTCATCCTGAGAATTCTAGGAAGGTGTGCAAGCTTCAAATATGTATTTATGGATTAAAGCAAGCTTCACAGAATTGGAAGCTTTGTTTTGATGAAGCAATTACAGAATTTGGTTTCATTAAAAACTAAGATGAGTCTTGTGCATACAAGAATGTCAGTAGGAACGTGGTTGTTTTCCTGGTACTGTATGGTGATGATATATTACCCATTCGAAATAACATCCCAAACTTGTAGAGTGTCAAGTCTTGGTTAGGAAAGTGTTTCTTAATGAAGGACTTAGGAAATGCAGCCTACATCCTTGAGAATAAGATATATTGGGATAGATCTAAAAGGCTGATCGATCTAAGTCAGAGTGCTCATATTGAGAAGGTACTGAATAGATTCAGTATGCGAGACTTTAAAAGGGGGTCGTTGCCAATGTCTCATGGTATAAGTCTCATCAAGACTCAATGTCTGAAGACTAATGATGAGCAAGAGCGCATGAATACGATTCCATATGCATCAGCTATAGGATCTATCATGTATACCATGTTATGCACCCAACTTGATGTATCATATGCTTTGAATGAAATAAGCAGATATCAGTCTGATCCCGATGAGAGTCACTAGATAGCAGTATAGAACATTCTTAAGTACTTAAGAAGGACTAACGAAGTGTTCTTGGTCTATGGAAGTTTAAAAGACGAGCTCGTCGAAAATGGTTATACAGATGCAAGTTTTCAAACTGATATAGATGACTTCATATCGCAGTCTGGATATGTGTTTACATTGAATGGATGCGCACTATGGCAGATTCTACAACAGAAGTTGAGTATATTGCAGCGTTCGATGTAGCTAATGAGGCAGTTTGGTCAAAAAGTTCATCTCTAAACTTGGTGTAGTTCTGAGTATAACTAACCTCATTTGCTTGTATTGTGACAATAACGGGGCGATATCATAGGCCAACAAACCAAGATCATATCACTGATCCAAACATTTACTTAGACGTTTTCATCTCATTCGAGAAATCATTGAGAGGGGAGACGTGAAGATTTGTAGAGTTCTTATAGAAGATAATGTTTCAGATCATTTGACGAAGGCTCTTCCACAAGTGAAACATGATGGTCATGTTAGGTCATTAGGTATTAGATACATGAAACATTAGCCCTACTGCATGTGGGCGATGTTGAGGCATATGCCCTAGCTCAATCTATAAACACTATTTATCTTAAAATTTAAGTTAATAAAATAGAGGTTTTCGTTTGCTATTTTATTATAAGTGATTGCAGTTTTACCTTATAATAAGATCCATGAGTATTTGTTGAAATATCCTAAATGTCCATAGTTGGTCATTACACTGGGAACTATAATGAGTTAAGACTAGTGTGTATATTGATTGATTGTCATGTAATGATAATGCGTATAGAGATACGAATCGAGATCATGAGTACTTGTTAGGGAACAAGGTACTGGACCGACCTACTATGAGAACACAATATGAATTAAGTCATAGGTGTTACTCATGATAGGTATATCATTTAGTCCTTTGACTTGAGATTACCATAGACTTTAATATTAGGAGCATAGTAATTTGACAAATCGAACGTTTTCTTTAATTGGACTATTATAAAGATTGTGATTGGTTACCATCTGAATAATATGTGACAGTATGTAATCAAGATAGAATATGTCCCTCTCGTATAGATAGAGATCAGTGGATCCTTCGATATGTTAGACTATTAAATGGCCAAGTTCAAGTGAATTGATATGATCAATGTCATTTAGATGTTTTCAGTCTAGCTAAAGATCGAGCCTAGTACGATTGAACATTAAGGGTGACTTTTTATGCCGTATGTTTAATCAAATGATATCGCACGACAAAAGGATATGACATATGTTATTAATTAGGTTGTATCGATCTTGATATTCACTCTACCTGGGTAGTCATAATGCCTTGCTAGAGACCACTTATAACTTGTGTACCAAAATGATTTTGGTTCATTGTCAACATCTTCTGAACATATTAGGTCGCACATAAAGAATGGCTTTGTGCAATTTAAATTGGTCCAGAATAATGAATTTTCTATGATAAAATTCATGACATAAAATCCCTTATAATTTGTTATACGATAACTTATTAATAGGGGCGTATGTGTAATTTGTTTAAACTACGTAAATACAATAGTTGTATTACGAATATGTTTTTTAAATGAGCTTATCTACACATATAAATAGAGGTAGAAACCCTAAAATGATATAAAATTTTCGTTTTTACTATTTTTGAGTTCTCTGAATTTTATGAGAAAAAGGAAAAATGTTTTCAATCTCTCTTGAGGCTACAACTCAAAATTATGGTCACCGTTCGTGTGTGTATTTCCTATAGAGGACGTGCGCTTGAACATCTTGGAGATCGTACAATCAAAGAAGGAAATCACGGATTAAGGTATGGTTTACTTTTATAAATCTAGTTTAATGAAACTTATTTTCGATACTGTTGGGGTTTTTCAAAAATTGTTTTGAATTTTCCGCTGCGTATGAACCCCAAAGCCCAATAGTGTCCTTCTTGGTCTTAAACGAGATCGACGTAGTAAAGGAGAACATATGTTGCTCTCACCCATAGTCTATGTCCTTATTGTCCTCTTCTCTTTCCTCTATTTGCTCAACTCTGATCCGCTTTTTCCTTTTCTTGTTGAGAAGTCTCATCATTTATTTTCAGCTCAATGTCATTTCCATCATTCCACATAGTAGTCATATGCCATTCATCTTCAACTAAGATTTTAATGCCTTCATCAATAGCACCAATGTCTTGATCGAACCCATCTCGCCGCAGTTGATGCACCAAGTTAAACTGATATACAAAAAACAAGTGTTAATACCCACAATTTAACATATGACTCGTAAGGACAACAAACTAATAGTTTCAAGCTTACCGAATAATCACGTAGAGCTACATCGTGTCTAATGAATCGTTTGGTGATAGATTGATACCACCTCTTAAACTCTTCTTAATCATGTTCTCCTTCTTGTTCCATTATGACTATGTTATCACTACAATTTTTTCACAACAAGAAAAAATTTGTGTGATACACTGCTCAATTTTCTTGATAGTGTCTTCTCAATTTGATGCGATGCAATCGGGTGTCAAATTCACAGTTAGGTGTCACAACTTGTATCATTCTGAATTTTCATTAACCTTTCTAGTTGATGCCACTCGACTATACGGAAATAAATTAGAGGACATGTCGATAGCCAACTCTCATGACCTTTAGTACAGTATTGCAAAAGGAATTTGATGACATCAGCATATGATTGCCACACCGCGACATCCTCCTTCTGCATGTTGAACGCCTCATGGTAAGTCGGTAAGATGTGTGTCGAAGTCTCAGTAACCAAGAATGCATCTATCCATCTGTATACAAAACAACAAATAATTCATAAAAATGACGTAATAATAATAATAATCACGAAAAAAATCTATATTACCAATGTCTCGGTGGAACGTCATTAGGCATATTTGTTCCATCCATTAATCGAGGTCAGACTCTAGAAACACATAGGCGCATTGGTGCTATAAATGAAGTTTATCCCATGTTCATAGTTGTACAAGAATTAATGCACCATCCTCCCTATGCGCACCTGAGCAAAATCTGCGACACAACTTCATGTACAAATAAGTCAAACATGCACTCCCCTAACTATATTGTCTTGTTGTTTGAAGGTCTTCCAGTAACAGAAGAAACATCAAATGTACAAATCAGTTCGACTTGTCAGTGAACACACAACCACCAATAAGTTGTAGTATGTACGGATGAACATAATATTGCACTGTGTCCTCATCGGTGTCATTCTCTATAGATGGTAAATTTTATTCAAGTCGTGCGACTTGAAGTCTAATCTCAAAAAGTTCCTCTAGTCCAGATCTTCCACCATGTAGCTTCTTACACACCTTGACATAGTCAGTATCGGCGGTTCTTGTCACATGCATACATTCAATAGGTAAGCCGAGCTATACCTCGAATCTTGGAATATAATCGTACACTCGCCACAGCGCATGTGGAACATATGTGTCTCTGGACACCATCTCTCAATAAAGGTGGTGATCAAAGCCCAATCGAGGCTGAAAACCCTACGCGTGAAACCCCGGAGAAGCCACTTGAAACGTAGGTATGGGACCATGCGAGAATGGTAACCCGCCCATCGATCAACAACACCTCGTCCTCATTGCACATGCATTATTTCATTCTCCTTATAATTAAAACCAATTCAGTCAATATATAGGTTTTAATAGTTTGTGCATAAATGACGCATGCATCTTAAATGTATTGTTGGCCCCTCTGGGGTTGTGAGGATCTATATGTAGCTTGGAGATGTTGAAGCAAAGGATCATATGGACCTGGATCCATTTGTATAAGCACTACAACTAGATTACAATAGAAAAATCAGTATAGTTGTTTGAAAAGTCACAACAAATCATTAATATGGGTTAAACGATTAACAAAGACCTAAATATTAAATGACGTAACATTTTAGGATACTTAATGAATATCAATTATGACGGCCCTAAAATATTTTATTTGTGGATGGTGATGTGTACTACCTAGTTATACTCGAGTGAAAACTTAAAAAAAAATCATCGTCAATGTGTGAGTGGGAATTGCCTAGTGATGCGTGCGCGATTCGGATAATTGGATAGATCTGTGAATAGAGGGAACTTAGATCATATTAGTTGTATTTTATTTGTATGACCTAAGTTAATTAAATAAGAGTGTGACCAAGAATTAAATTAAATGTATGTGCCTATGGTATATATTGTAAATATAAAGAACTTTATGGTCAAGAGTTAAGACATAAAGCATAGGTTACATGATAGATTTGCTACTCCATGAAGGTATCTAAGTTAACTTAATCAAATGGGACCTATGGCTTAGTCCCTAAGCTTAGTATAATTTAATTAAATAAGTTGCCTCATATACGAAAAATAATTAATTTGAAAATCAAAACCTAAGTTATAAAGCATAAATGAGAGCTATTGATCCTAACTTAAATGATGGAATATGTAGGAGTCCTAGAATGAATAGTTGTATTATAGTGGGATGTGAGTTGTTCGCAACTAAAATATGGAAGTGCATCAAGATGTACAACATGAGAAGATGTGTGGATGTGATCTAATCTAAAGAGGACTATATAAAATAGAAATCTTGCTCCCATGCACAAACAAATCATTCCTAAAAAAAGGAAAAAAGAGAAAGCTTAAAGTGTGCTAGATTTTTCATCAAAGCAATAGGTGTTAAGGCTATCTTAAGTGGATTTCAGCATATGAGAGTTCAAAAACAAGGAATCAAAGCTCTAGGTATAAAATATCTTCATTTTCTTGTAGTTTCAACTCTAAATGATTTAAAACATTCATGTTTGGGGATGGTAAACAAATTGTACTGCTGATCGTAGTAAAAATGAGCTTTCAAACTCAAATTTTGCAAACAAAATAAAGGATTCAACTCTGGTTTTGCAAAATCATTGAGTGTCGACTATTTTTAGGATTTTCATAAAATACATTGATTTCGGGTTCTTGATTGGTTCAAATCTTAGGTTTAAATTGAGTTATTATTATTAATTTTAGTAAATTGGGAGCTATTGGGATCAAATCATCCTATAATGGGCAAGAATTACTTGTTTTAGGTCAAAATTTGGCATTGAGATTTAGGTCATTTTCATGCATGTTGGGATGTTGGAGAAGATTATGAATACCGTCTATGGCCACAGAGGATGTCAGTGCCCAAAAGGGATGTCTATGTCCACAAGGGACATCTATGACCACAAGGGACATATGTGCTCACAAGAGATGATTGTGCTCACAAAGGAACTCTCTGCCCATAAGGGACGTCTGTGCTTAGAAATGATATTTGTACTCACAAGGGATGTATGTATCCATAAGCGATGTTTGTACTCATGATGACCACAGAGATGTAACAACAAGTTTATTTCAATAATGCAATATAAAGGTCTCTAACACACCAAAATTTACGAAATTAACACCAGGGACTTAGGGATACATAATCAGCTCTTTTTATGTATAGCCCCAACCATCTTGGTAACCTAGCAAATGACGCATCTTAATCTTCGAATGCGTTTGCAATCGCCTTCCATTTGGCATCCCACATTCACTAGTAGTTTAATTCGTTTCTGATTTTAGTTTAAAAATTTGTACTAAGGCCTTGATAGCTATTGCCTACTCTATTTGGAATATTTATAACTCAAAATTAGGCATGTCTCATCCAGTCGAATGATGAGAATATTGGGTTGCAATAGAGTCAGTCACCTCCTAATCGATTTCATTATACACCAGCAATGATTTGTGAACTTCGTCATCATTTGCTACCTCCATGCAAATCTCTTCTTCAATAGCAAATTTCTTATCATCTTATAATTTTTTTGTCCTAGAGGTTCATAGGTTGGGTCGTCTGTGACAACATTGATATATTTTCAATCAATAGACGACACAATATCCTCGAGGCAACATACGTCTTCGTCGGTGTCGTTGTCTTCGCCATTGAGGTCATCATTACTGAGGGTAATAATTTCATCATCAACTAGACTAACAAATCCATCTTGCATATGTAATCTTTTCATCATCCATCTAGTGTCTACATGCTGACATTTTCTTCTACCACCACTTGCGAATGTACTGTAGGATTTTGGAAATGGTCAATTAACTTGAACGTTAAATAAATCTCTACCGTCACTGATAATGGTAGATTCTACAATGTTGACCACAAAAAGTTAAAGTGTGTCGCGTCTTACAACAACTCTTGGACGAAATATTGGACCTTCTTGAAGGATTATCGCGTGACTATACATCATCCTAATGAGAGTCTTCATAGATGAGATATCAAACACTTTATACAGTGATCCATTAACTATTGTCTATTCGTCCCAAATATAAGCATCAATATTGCTGATGGAGTGTGTTGTACTCAATACCATGCAAACCGTTTATGATTTTACCTTATGCATAAAATAGAAATAATATGTTCCTATGTTCCATGACCTACATAATTTAGCGTATTAATAATGTAAAAAGATTATATATATATATATATATGAAGCCAAAAATCGATCAAGATTGGTGGTCGTGAGACACAATGGGACTTTCTAATGTAAAGGATTGCATTAGTCACGAAACCATAAAGCATACTTATTCATCTACCTCGAAGTAGTTGAACAAAAAAGTAAGAATATAAATGGGGTGTTCCTACCTTCCATATCCTACATAATTGCCTAAACTAATGTTAAGAGCATCCCACGGTTACAATAGCAATTTCAAGCCAATAGCTTCTCGTCTATGCCCGCGAGTTGAGACAACAATACTAAAAAGAAATCGGTTGACAAATAAGTTTAATCACTATGAAATATACGCAATAAAGCACATATTAAATCTTTGATTAATTGTTAACAAAACTTTTTTTGATCATATAGATTTGGAAGATTTCAATGAAAATAAGAAAAAATTATCAAAATCTATCAATCCTTCTTCTAAAATTTAAGAAAAATCATATCATTATTATTATTATTATTATTATTATTATTATTATTATTATTATTATTATTATTATTATTATTATTATATAATTTTCAAACGAAGATCTTCTACGAGAATTAATGAGGTGATGATATGTGGCACATTACCAATAAAGATGCGACACGTGGTGCTTACTATTTTTTAATTTTTTAGCATATTCCTAAAGTAATTAGCTAAAGCAAACACTAATTAGAATTCTAATTATCTACAAACACTAATTACATTAATTAGAATTTAATTCTAAACAAAATTATACAATGACAATTCTCAAATTGAACACATCATTTAGAATTTAAATATTTTAAGTTGAGTAGTATTATGTTTTGTGTTATATACTTTGAGCACTCTGATGTAGAATTCTCTATCAAGAGTTCTAAATAAGGAGGTGACACATACCATACACTAAGTGATTTTATTTATTTATTTATTTTCGGTTCTACTTTTTGAAAATCTAAATATATAAGGATGATGTTACAATATTTTTCAATTTATTGGTTACTTTTGTTTTTCAATTTATGTGTTTTTAATTTAGGATAATTTCAGAATATTTTTAGGATCTGCCTATTATGTACGTGTTTGTGATTTATGAGATTTTGGGATATTTTTAGTATTTTGATTTTTTCTTAACTATTTTAGCTACTTTCTTGCAAGTATTTTGATTTCTTATACACGATTAACTACAATATTATCTAGTTTTTTTCGGTGATTTACACATGATAAGTGATTATTTAGACTTATATAACACTAATTAGTGGTATATTTAGTATTAGTGTCCCGAAATGAGCTCTAATTGACGGTATTTATGTATTTTCTTGTATGCAAGGTATAAAGGAGACAATAGAATGATTTCAGGATGAAACGAGGATAAAATGCACAAAACTATGATTGACGCCATGGCAAGGATTCTTGACATCATGGGAGATGACTAGACAACATAGGCAAGGCGTGGAGAACTAAGAAGAGAAGAAAATTGAAACAACAGTGTCGGTGCCGTGAGCACAAAGGGACGGCGCGGGGTGGTCTACACAGGGTGACGAGCATACTGAGTGAGAAAAATGTACACAAAGAGGCCAAAGTTGTGGCGGTGTCGTGGTTTTACATAGACAATGACGGGTCACTTATTGGCAACGACGAGATGTAGAAAATAAAAAGTTTAGAGTTCTATTTCATTTGGAATTGTCTATTAGGGTTTCTAATTGTTTTCTAAAGTACCTTAGGGGTAATAAATAGATATTAGAGTGTGGTAAACATATAAAATACCATATATTAGCATACATTACCACAAATTAACATAGTTCTACTTTGTTCTTGAGTATTAAGAATAGTTTGGAGGAGAAGACATTGAAGACTTACATGTGGTTATTCAATATTGTTTTATTGATTTAATCGAAGTTATTTTATTCTATCTTTGATTGCAATGAATATCATGATGTACATGTTTATTTCAATAATGTGTAAGTAGTTCATTAATCTTAGGGATCAATGGATCATATGGTATGAATGCTATGATAAAGTAGTTATGAATGGATTATAAAGTTAAAAAGTACAATAGTTAGAATTTGTATTGGTTTTAGACGTAATGCTACGAACATCTTGATCACGTGTTTATTGATTATAAGTTGTAGGAGTTACCACAGCCATTAGATCTTTTAAGCCAAATATGGTCGATACTACCATAAAATATATAACATCGATAAATAGTTATTGATTAAGGAGGCACAAATAATAAACTTAATTGGTTATGAATCTAAAGATTTGCAACTTAAAGCAATGTGGAACTTACGTTATTCACACCGATAGGTGGAGTTCTAGTTTGCACGTTAGAATCTTTTCCGTCACGATAGTGGGTTGAAGTAGATTTGAATGAAATTTGTCTATTCTAATTAAGTATTGCACACACATAATGAAGATGAAGAAAGTGAATTGAAAAGCATAGCTATTCATTACCTACGTGAAGTTGTGAACTAAGATCTTCTTAATATAATAGTACAAAGTTATTTACATTGTTTTGTTAGAATAGAATAGTTTAGTTAAAAATCAATTATAAAGAAATTTCCTTAGCAAAATAGTAAATCTGACTAAGTATACCAAGTGCAATACACCTTTTCCTGATGACGATATCCGCAATCAACATTAGTTGATCACATTATTACTACAATCAAGCCGTCATACTTGCGGTAACGATCAACACACACCCCTAGTACTGCATAACCATTTTTTTCTAAAAAAATCATATAACTACATGATGTGAAAATAATAATAACAAATATTGTTCTTAATTTTTTTTTCTATTTTCCTCTTGTATTGCTCTTCATATTAGTGTTCCCTGTAAAAAAGAAATAATCAAAGTTAGTTTGTTATTCAAATTAAAGTCTTCTGAAAAACAAGAAAAAAATTAAAACCTACCCTTGAACAATCGAGCTCAGTGTTGAGCAACCTTCTCTCACAAGCCCTACTGCCACCCTCCCTCTCTGCCAACCCGACACTCCTTATCAGACTCTCACGGACCTAAATGTGCCTTTCTCACATATATAAATTACTTTCTCCCTCCTCTTTTTCTTGACCTAACTCTCTCTCTCTCTATCTCTCTCTCTATTTTTCTCTCTACGGAACCAACTGTGCATTTTCTCTCTGTCGACCCAACTCGCTTCTCCCTCCCACCTTCTCTCTCCTCACGAACCCGACTCTCTTTTTTTCCCTCTCACAACCCCTCTCGGGACCCAATTCTCTCTCTCTCTCAAAGACTCAACTCTACCTCTCCCTCTCACTACACAACTCTCACCCTATGTCTCCTTCTTCTTTTCCTTCCCACGGACCAACTATTCTCTCTCGTGCCCTACTCTTTTAAAACACACTAACTCTTCAACCAACACACTTAATTCCCTAACAACATTCAACAACCCACCCTATTATATAGGGTTTAAAGAGTATTAATGGAGTTTTTGGCAGGGCAGAAAATTTATTCTCTACGATAACGCAGAAAATATAGTTTTTGCTACTGCCATACCATTAAAAGAATGATGCATTCACCGAATGCACCATTTTTAATGCATTATTTTTTTAATGGCCCGAATTACACGAATATCGCATTCGTTGCGCCATTCGTGTAATGAGGTCCACATGGAGATTGTTTATGTTGTATGTAGGGGTGGCAATTTAGTGTCCGAACTCACCGGTCAGGAATAAAAAGAGTTCAGACATTGTCTTAACAAATCTAGGTCGGGTTTAGATAAAGACCACTTGTCCGATTTTAAACTGGTTCGGGGTCTGAACAAGGCCCTGAAACTCCAAACCCAGCCCGGACCCGATTTGAATTTTAAATAGAGGAAAAATATCTTTGATAAAAAGGTATATTGGATACTTAGTACTTATAAAATAGATTAACAAACATCAATATATTCTAATACACATAAAAATCAATGTACTAAAGATATTTTTTTATTTTAAATTTAGTTAAATTTTTGTTTTTTTATACTTAAAACATTTGTTTTTTAACATTAATGTTTAATTACATGAATTATTTGCAGTAATGTTATAATGATTTATAGTTTGCAATATTTGTTAAAACTTTGAAGTTACTTTTTCAAATAACATCATATGAGCTTATAATATATGCATATATTTTAACATTTGAAGAGATTTTAAAAATAATAAGTTAGTTTTCATGATTGCGACAAATCCAGACAATTGAACAACCCGAATTTTAAGCAAAATGGGTATGGATAAACTAATTTTGTTTGGATTTTAAACCAGGCTGGGTCCATATAATGAATATACTTTTATAGTAGGGATTATCAAAACCTTAACCTTCTGGACTCGAATTTTTGCCACCCCTAGTTGTATGGGATATGGCGGTCACGTGTAGTTTTTAGAAATTTAAAAGTAAAACCACAGTATGGCTATAAGAGCATCTCCAATGGTAAATGTGGATTTGGGATGTGGATTGCTGCCACATCAGCACTGAGGAGAGGATTACATATTCAATGCACAAAAACTCCAATGGGTACTGTAGATTGCGTGTATCCTTGATGACGTGGCAACAACAACCCAGCTTCTTCTTTTTTGCATTCTCCATGACATACCTTCTTTACTGCCTCTATTCCTCACTATTGATTCATAAATCATTTCAGTTTGATAGAGATGGAATGAGAAGATGATTATTAATGATTGGGTGATTCAATCAATCTACAGACGGTCTTGCTTGAAAATCTCCAATCTCGTCAATGGAGTGTCTTCATTTTCAATCTAATTTTTTTCAACCTTAATTAGGAGTAATCTTGAAAGTTGGAATCAATGAAATCTTGACACTCAAGTATATATAATGTCTTTGTTAAAGCTTTTCTTTTCTCTTTTCTGATAAATAAGACTCCATAAACTGTAAATTTGAAATACATGATAAATGAAATTATTTAGCTTAAAGTTTTTCTTTTCTCTTTTCTAATTTGTATGCGAGACATTGAACGACGCATCCTGTCCATTTTATTGGGCAATATTTAGCATGAAAGAATTGATACGGATTAGAGCAAGCCTTGTGTTTTTTTGTGGCGTATTTTGGGCTTTTTTGTGTTTTTATTTCACTTTCTGTGCACTATTTTTGTTCTCCCTACGGTTTAGACAACCATCAATATTTGGTTGGCTGCTGTATAGCCTTTTTGTGAATAGGGTTTTGTTTTTTTGTTTTTCAAGGGCTGATGTAAAAAGGGATATACTCCTAATGATTTTCTGCACATCACACATTAGTATAAATGAAACTTATTTTATCAAAAAAAAAGAATTGATACAACTGAATGAAGATATACAACTCAAATAATGATGGTTAAAGAAACAAATCTAACTTTAGAGAAATCAAGATATCAAAACCCATGAACCCTTGTTATCTCATCTTACTCTGTAGCTTATACAATGAACACCACCACATCTTTGCTTCACATTGCCATCCACTACTTCTCCTAAGGGTTCTTACTTGTCAACCATCATCCTGCACGCAATTGCATCTATCAAAATAGCATATTTTTCTCTTCTACTCTAATCGGGTCGTATGGATCCGCTGATATAAACTTTTACAAGAATATTTATGTTAAAATCATAAAAGATCTCCTTGAGGACTAATAGGTTACAAACGACTTCTTTTATAGCATGAATATATATTACTATATGGGTAATGCTACTTATATGGTTTCATTTTGATTGAATATAAATTAAGTTGATACATATGTTTGTGATTGCAGTTGTGACTATAATTCAATCAATATGTCTTCATCGAGTTTTGAGTTCGACTCAAGTGATGATTCAGTTTCGATTATGAAAAAGTTTGATGAGCTTGAAGAAATTGATACCTCAATGTGTAGAAAAGTGGATTTAGTTCAAACTATTGCAACACATGTTTCTATCATAACTTCAACAATGATGGTTGATAGAAAATATCCTCATTGAGGCTCTAAAGTGGGTAGATGTTATATACACCGTGATAGAAAGGAACTTCATGAACTAATTATCAACGACTATTTTAGAGGTTCTCAATTAAAGTATACATTGGAACATTTGCAGCGTCGCTTTCGAATGGATATTGAATTGTTCGAATGCATTTTACAAGCAGTCAAAAATTACGATGATTATTTTACACTAAAAGTAGACGCGACAGGAAAAGACAGATTGACTCCTTTACAAAAAATGATTGCAGCTGTGTGAATGCTTGCATATGGTTGTCCGGCCGATCTTCTTGATGAATATATTCAAATTGGGGAAAACACTGCAATTGAGAGTCTAAAACATTTTTGTGATGCTGTGATTGGAGTTTTTGAAGAACGATACTTAAGAAATCCAACTAAAAACTGACATTGCAATGCTACTTAAAGAAGGAGAGGATCGGGGATTCCCAGGTATGCTTGGAAGTCTTGATTGCATGCACTGGCATTGAAAGAATTGTTCTATGGCTGTGCATGGTACGCATACTAATGGCTTTAAGGGAGTTCCTACTCTTATTTTAGAGATTGTACAATAACAACAATTAACAACAACACAACAACAACAACAACAACAACATTCTAAATTAATTTCTAAATTAATGGATCAAACTTTTCCATTGTGCTCGATTAAGTGCAATTGATGGTGAGCTTTCCAAACCATTCAAATCCTTCCTAATTAATGCATCCCATGTTAACTTTGGTCTACCCCTACCTCGTCGAATTTCTACAGTTTCTATTAACTTAAGTTTTCTAGTGGAGACATTTGTAAGCCGTCTTTGCATGTGACTAAACCACCGCAACCGCCCTTCCCTAATCTTTGTGTCGATTGGTGCTACTCCTACTTGTCTTTGAATTTATATATTTCTTATTCTATCTTTACGAGTTTAACATACATCCACCCAAGCATCCTCATTTCTATATTTCTTATTTTAGAGATCGTGTCGTTAAGAAATTTGTGGATTTGGCATGCATTTTTCGACATGGCGGGCACAAACAATGATATAACTATTTTAGATAGATCTCCACTACTTGATTATCTAATTAATGGTGTGGCACCCCCATGCAATTTCGTAGTAAATGGTCATCACTACAACATAGGTTATTTTCTTGCCGATAGAATTTATCCAAAGTATACGACTATTATTCAGACAATAACCCACACATCTTCTATGAAAGAGAAATTATATGTTGAACACCAAGAAGCTATACGAAAAGATGATGAACGAGCATTCAGTGTCTTGCAAAGTAGATGGCATATTGTCAAAGGTCCAACACGAATGTGGAATTCAAAAGTTCTTGGGAAGATAATGAAGACTTGTATCATCTTGCATAATATGATTATTGAAAGTGAGGAAATTCAAGGAATTAATTCGAAAAGTTGGCAGCCGCATAGAGATGAAATAGTTGAAGATATTCATATAGAACGTGATTGCAATTTTCTCTCAAGAATGATCGATCAAACAAAACGAATTCATGACCAAAGAGTTCACTACGACTTAAGGAATGATCTCATCAATCATTTATGGGACAGATAATATGGTGGTCAACAAGCAATTTGATGATTATATATATAGTTTTGTGTTATGAAAGACTTTTTTTTGTTAAATCATTTACATGTTAATGTTTAGTTTTATGTTAAAAAGTGTATTGAAGTGACCACAATTCAATCACAGAGGCAATTACACTTCAATTAAACCAGCTAGAACAATGCATAGATCTAGCCTATATGACAATATATAATAAAGGAAGAAAGATTTCCATCAATTGCCTCTGCAATTGCAAAGGCAATAACACTTCAATTAAACAAGTGTATTGAAGTGACTACAATGCAATCACATATTGGCTGGTGAATGTGATAACTAGTCAAATAAGAGTACAAAAAACTACTGTGAAGAATGAAAATTCCCAACAAAACTTCCATCAATTGATGTGCTCTTTAGTTTCCTGCCATTCCCTTTCCCTTTGAGGAAGTTAGAGAACTAAAGAGCTGACAATTTAGGCTGCATTCTCAACACCTTGTCCTCGAAGACGACATGAATGAATCCATAGCGAGTCTTGTACTTGCTTAGAAGATATAACACATCTAAGAACGACCATGCCAAGTACCCTCTTACGTTCGATATATTCCTGCAATGTCACAATACATTACATAATGCTAGGATTCATTTGTAGTGAAAGATGGCATTCTTAAGCATAGAGTCTTCTTCATGGCCTCGAGGTAGTCCCCAAACACCAACGAATCCATTTCCCTGCAATTTTTAATGCATCCAATTAGAACGTCAACAATTTTATTAGAATCAAAAAAATGTGATCCTACTTACCACCCTATATAGAAATCCATTGCTTTATTTGTTACTTTTGCATCAGCGATTGAATTGGTCATAGGAGCGTAGAAGCCTGAGCTATGACATAAGATTGCGGTTTCTTTACTATTTCATTTTGGCCCAACTTATTATCTCAAGATATTTTAAAGCTTGATCTACAATATACTAGATAATAATGTGTATGAAGTTTCAATTTTAGAACATACCCAAAGCTTCACACATGCATCAATAACAACCAGAACAAAGCACTCGAACAATGGTTATTGCAGATTGGTCCACCTCTAGCCCATGGTGCTCAACAAGTATTTCTAACAGAGTCATGTAATAAGAGAACTTACTTGTTACTTTTCTCTATAAAGTTTGGCAGCAGAGGCATGAGCTAGCAAAGCATGATGCATTACTTCAAAGTCCAAAAATGCTTATGCTATTAAACCAAGATAGCAAGAAGGTGTTGTACCGTGAACAGGAAGGCATGTCTGCTAAAAAATAGTAATCGAAAATGTTAACATTATATGTCATCCCTAAGAGTGGAATTTCTCCATAAGAATATTTTCAAATATCATTCTAACAATACAACATATAAAAAAAATCCAATTTTCTCTATAGAAATAATTAAAGAGTGTTAAACTGACAACTATAATACTTCTGAACATCTCGTTCTATGAACCAAAGTGTTAACCAAAATATATTTTCTCTTTCCATTCTCTCATAATTTTAGTCTGATACATCTCAAAGTCCTTTTGCAATGGCAAGGGTAGCTTGCTGACATCTGTATTGAGGATGCGTTCTTGTTCTCGTCTTTTTTTAGCATTTTCTTTTAGTTCCAATTCTCTTTTTATGGCATATTCTTTCAATTCATGGTCTTTCTTATTTTTCTCCTTTCTTTGCTCTAGATCTTCTTTAAGATGCGACTCTATAGTACTTTGTAGGTTATGTAATGCATCACCCACACCTTTTTCTTCATTCAATCTCCGTTTTTTTCTTTAACAGCTTTTCTTCCTTCTGGACATTCAATTCCTTGTGAAGTGACACCTCCTTGAATCGTTGGTGAATCTAAGTTAATGCACTCGTCTTTTGGACTAGACGTAAAAGGTGTTGATTGGGGCAGGTTGTCCTTTTCTTTTCCCACCTTCAATTTTTTGCAATCACTTGTCTTGGTTAATTCTTTAGAACACCATTTCGGATTTTGTTTCAACAATTCCCAACAATGCTAAAACTTGAATGAATTTCCATTATTAAGGTTTTCTTTCATACGCATTGCTTCCCTTTTCTACAAAAGTAAAAAAAAAATAATATGATCAACTATATAAAAAGTAGGAACTCATATGAAGAATAAGAAATTACCATATCTTTCGGAGTTGTTCCACTTCTTGGAGTTCTTTGCAACCGTTCATATAGGTTATGGAACTTATTTACAGCAGCCAATATTTTTCCCAACGACATTGCAACCCATTGTTCGTTCTAGCTTCATCGTAGACTCTAAATCTTTCTTTCTAAACTTGCAAAATTCGAGCCCACATTGTTGAATTTTTTTGATTGTTTCCAACGTCAAAGTTGACCGAAACATAGAGCTAAGCCTTTGTCAAAGCTATGTCTTCATCTTTGGACCAATTTTTGTTATTAACGCTACTTTGAGAGATGTCTGACCCATTGGAAAGCTTTCCTTTTTTCGTAGATCCTTTCAAGCTGCTAGGCATTTGTATCTCCAATGGAGCTTTGGAACCATAAAGTAAGTCTTAATACGAGCTATTTTGTCCAAAATGTTGAGGAGTATGTGAAGGATAGGAAACATTCATTGGATTAAAAGTAAAATTGGGTTGGAAAGGAAGGTTGAATGCACCAAGTTGATTAGTTTGAGCTTAAAACAATTGTAGGTTGGCTTGAAAGAAATTAAAGACATGCTGAGAACTAATGGAGTTACTAGCATTCATAGGTTCAAGCTTATTGCTAAGGTGTTGAGAATCCTGAGAATCCATTGCAAGATGTCTGGAAGAATTAAGACTACATTATTAGAAAATAAAAAAATTAGTAAAAGAAATAAGTACGATGAACATAATAATGTGGACAAACAAATAGTGCCTTCTAATTTGATTGTGTCAGTGTATACAAAATTATGGAGATGGAACTAAAAAGTATTACCTATACCCAATTTCAAGACATATATATATCAATTAAAGAAGAAAAAATAAGATTACAACATAAAAACTTCCACCCAATTTGAAAATTTGAAGACACAACACTATGGGTTATATTAATTGATGGTGGTACAAGATATAAATAAATACAAATGAAGGCACCAAACATGAGAAAAAACCAATTCATCCAAAAGAAACATGTAGGCTATATACAAAAAATAGAGTTTTTATTGATGTGTATATATAATAACATGAGAAACAAAAATACCAAGACAGCATAATGTATATATATTGATGTATGTTTATGTATAACATGATTAAAAAATTTGATGACACTCAACGTGATTAACAAAAACACCCGATTTGAAGGCACCCAATATGAGAAAACACCAATTCATCCAAGAGTAGTGTGTAGGCTATAACAGAGTTTTTTAGTGTGTAGTGTATAGGCTATACAACATGAGAGAACACCCAATTTGAAGACACCCAACGTGATTAACAAATTTGGGAAACTAAGCTAGACAAAAACTATTGTGATACTCATATAGTACATATAAGTAAATGATGTTACATATCTACAAGAATTTCTATATACACATTCCACTAAATATCAAAAAATCACAGCCATCCAATAGATGTGGACTGCGAAAATGCGCTACAATTGTTGGACAAAAACTATTTCATGTGCCTTACAAACTGCACCCTTTAATTGATCCATAAGCTCCAAACATTCACAACACCAATGGTAAACACATAAGGCATTAAAACCATGAGTAAAGGCCTCTTTCTATCTTATGGGCTATATGGAAGGAGCGCAATCAACGCATCTTTTCTGATAAAATGGACACTTGGGATGGGGTATGGGATGCTGCAAAGCGAAGAGTTGCGGCGGTCATCTTCGATCATAAAGATTTTAAAACATGGTCATGGTCGAATTTGAATGGCAATTGGAATCTCTTACTGTGATTTAGGCTAAGCTGGAGTGGGAGCATGTGCTCATGGACATCTTTTAATTGTCCAATTAATGATGAGCAAAATTGCTGCAGGTTTGAGCGTTCTCTTTGCATATCACTACTTTCTGTCTGGGAGTGTGTTGAGTGAGGATGTGCAATGTTGGGCCACGGTTTGTGAAGGAGGCAGGGGTGTGTTTCAATGTCTCAAGGTTTATACCGTTGAGGTTGGGGGCCCAACCGCGCATTGCTTTTGTTCAGTTTCGATAAAGATAGTGCTCCCAACCTCACGTCCATATCAAGGACTACCCCTGTTGGTGCTAATGGCAATGTGTAGATATCTGGGAGGCTAGTTTGTGAGGACTGCCAAAACAGCCTTAGCATTATGGTGGTAGGTGACAAGAGGGTGATCATACAACAACACTAATGGTTGGTTTGGGGGAGAGTATAGAAGTTACAAAAACACATTTCTATGATTGGTTGGAGCTCTCGTTTTTATAGTTCTTGTTGGTTTTTGCTGGTATTTTTTGTTATTTTGCTCTTATTTGGGTCGTGGTGAGAATTGATGGGTGTTTCGTGGGAAGCTCCTAGCACTTAGCCCTCACATTAGTGTGAGGTTCGCGAAAGATTGGAGCCATGGGACGAGGTTAGGCGCACTACACTATGAACCCCCCCCCCCCCCAACAACCTTAATGCCCAAGAAAGAGAGAAGTCTTCTCATGTAGGGTTTTACAATAAATCAATCAATTAATCAACCAGTCCACCATAGAGAACCATAACCACAAATCCGACCCAGATTAATACTCAAGACAATTGAAATCGTAGAGAAAACATGAGATTGGAGGATTGCAAGTGAAAAATCAGATATGTTTAGGGTTACTTGTAAGAAGAAGGATGAAGATGCTTTGAAGAGAATACAAAAAATAGTAGCTATGAAATTTTGAGAAGCAAGTGAACAGGGGATAGAAAAGAAAGAAGAAAAACGGGTTAATTTCACAGATGGTCACTCAAGATTATAGTTCGTAACACTTTGGTCACTAAACTCACATTTGTCCAAAATATATCACTCAACTTTACAAAACGTTTCAACAAAATAACTTCGACCACTCTCCGGTCAAAAACCCAGCGGGCCTGCTAACGTGGCGCCACGTGGGATTTCATAGGAGGTCACTTAAGTTTTAAAGTGATGACGTGGCATTTAATACACAACCCACCCACCCCCTTTTAGTTCACCCCACATTTAGGTTTCGATTTCATGGAAATCGAAAGAGGGAGCACCCCACCAGTCACTCATCTTCTTCCTCGCTCTCTCTCACTCGCACCAAGAATCGGCCTCGATTTCATGTGTTAAGCTCTCACTCGTGAACGCGCCAAGGCAAGAATAGGTAGAACACTCTCACTCGCGGTCGCACCAAGCGAAGAACGGAGAGAAATCGATCGGCAGGAGCTTCGATCTTGTGCAGTATGCATTCAGGTACAATGTCGGGCATGCTTAGATTCCTGGTTTCTTCGGGATTTGAATGGTTTAACTGATTTTAGTGTGATTGATGGATTGGTTGTTGTTAAGTGTGATTGAGTCGGTTGGAGTCATTTGATTGGGTTTTTATGGTATTTTGTAGTCGAGATTTCTATGATGATACTGTGATTGATTCCTGTGTATGGTTGAGATTAAGAAAGGAGTTGTAATGGTTTTTTTCGTGTTCAATTGCTCTTTCGTTTCGTTGTTTCATCAATTTGTAAGAGTCTCAAACGAATATTATGGTTTCTTACTTGGATTGGCCTTTTTTTCGCGATTGTTGTGTTCGATTATGTTAATTGATTGGGTTTGTAGGGTCTTTTGTAGTCGAGATTTTTGATAATGGAAGAAGAAGGTGAAGCCATTGAAGTCGAACCCTCACAGACAGTGGAGGAAGAAAGTGAACCCAACAACCTCAAACCATCGCTGATAGTGAAGGAAGGAGAAGGCACTCATTCTGGTTTGGATATTGAAAATGAGATTTCAAGGTAAGAGATTTATTCTTCGTGTAAATGTTAATGGTTCTTGATTGCACTTGTTTTTTTCGATTGAAGATAGATCAAACTGGGAGTTTCATGGGCAAATTTTGTTGCTTAGATATGCATCTTCATCAACAGAGTTTTTACAGTTTTTGTTTTAGTTTCATTGTAAAGTCCTATAGATTGGTGATGTTATGACATGGTTTGAGAATCTAAATTGATTTTTGTTGAGCGATTGAGCGATTAATGTGTATGGTTAAGTGGGATCATTATGGTGTTGTTGTAACTTATTGTTTCTGCTTGATTAGGATTTGTTATGTCGGCTCTTTAATGGAAAGAGCTTGGCCAAGCTATACTGATGGAGTTCATTATTTCTCTATCTTAATCACAAGAATTAGAATTCTTCTATTGCACATAAATACCATCTTAATTTATTTTGTCTGGTTTTTTTTTATTTTACATGGTTTTTTGGGGTCATGTTTGTCAGCTTAGGGGTGTGACCTTTTGAATATATTTAACTGTTGTTTTTTATGGTTTTGTTCATGTAAGGGACATTTTTAACATCCTTATCATTGCAGGATTCATTTTCACAGTGGAGATGATGGTCAAGAAGAAGTGGAGCCTGACTTAGAACAAAAATATTTTGGGTCGCCAGATATTAGAGAGCAAGAATTAATGGACTTAGAGGTTAGTCATCAAGAAAAAGTGGAACCTCCAGAAGAACAAGAAAATGGAACAATTCAACATGAAGAACTAGAAGCAGATTAAGGTAATGATTTTTTCGAGAGTGACAATGATGTTGAGGACGATGATGACTATCAAGAAGTTGTTGACGAACAACTGCACAGTAGAAAAAGAGGAAGGCCTAAGGTTATTGCTCCACCTTGTAGTAGTGCACTTGCGATTGTTGAAGTGCATGACCAAGACTCAGACTATGCAGCATCAGATGAGCTCCACACAGATGATGATTCTGATGGATCTGAGAAGATGAGGTATCTAGAGTTTGACAAGTTCAAAGACATGGCAGACCCACATCTCGAATTAGGCATGAAATTCTCTTCTTTCAAGACATTTAAGCTGGCATGCAAAAATTGGGGTATTCGAAATAAGCGACAAATACGCTTTACTACGAATGATAAAAAAATGTGCATATGTAAATGCCAGCGCTTCAAGTCTAGCAATTGTGAGTTTCGAATTTTTGCTTCTCACATGGGTAAAGATGACTCGACTGTTCAAATCAAGTCAATCAACTTGACCCACTCATGTACCAAAGTGAACAAGAATTATCACGTGACTTCTGACTGGCTTGCAGAAAAGTATATTGAACAATTTCGAGTGGACCCAAATTGGTCAGTATCGGGTATTATACAAAGAGTCAATGATGACTTGGAGTTCGAAATCAGTCGAATGAAAGCTTGGAGAGCAAAGAAGAAAGCTATGGAGATGATGAATGGAGACGAGGAGAGCCAATACCTCAAACTTAATTCGTATGCACTTGAGCTGCAAAAAATAAATCCGGGTACAACAGTCAAAATGATGTAGCATCAAAGGGTATTTCAAGGCATATATATATGCCTTGCTCCATTGAAAAATGCTTTCAAATCAGGATGTAGGCCTTTGATTTCTCTTGATGGTTGTTGGTTAAAAGGTCAATATAAGGGACAATTACTTGCTGCAGTAGGGATAGACCCCAAATGATTGTATATTTCCCATAGCTTATGCAGTGGTTCAAGTTGAGAGTAAAGGCACATGGCAATGGTTTTTAGAATTACTTAAGGATGACTTAAACATTGTCAACAGCTATAGCATTGCTTTCATGTCAGATAGGCAAAAGGTACATTTTATTTTCATGTTTGTTTATCATAATGCACGTTTGATTTCATTATTTAATCCTTGAAGTTTACTCTCTCTGCAGGGACTTGTTAGTGCTATCAAATCTATTTTCCCCAATTCAGAACATAGACATTGTGTGAGGCACTTGTACACAAATTTCAGAACAAGGTTTAAGGGAATGGAACTTAAGCAAATGTTGTGGAGTGCAGCTAGGGCCACATATCGCGAGAGAATGATCTTTTGGTTAGACGAGTTGGATAAGGTTAATAGAGATGCAAGATTGTGGTTGAATGAGGTTCCCATCGAATCAGTGAAGGGTGGCTTTAGTGGATAGAGGGAGGCTTCTGCCGATGAAAGTTTTTTTGTGGAGCAAACAGATGAAGGCGTCTCGGTGAGCTAACAATATGGACAAATTAAGTGTATTATGGAACGTGTTCCGCAAATTTTTTTGTGGCAGTTTAATGGCAATCTATTTTTTGTGAGAATCAGTAGTTTCTGTATCAATATTCGCACTTATCATAATGCCATTATGTGGCAGTTTAATGGCAATCTATTTTTTGTGAGAATCAGTTTGTTTTGCCAAATGACCGCATGCATATCCTGACATTTATTTCATCCCTCCCTATACGAAAGGTAATTTTTTGTTGTTTTATTTGCTTTGTTTGTGAATTTTCAAATTTAATCAACTGATTGTTGTGAATTTTCAGACAAGTCGCCCAAACTTCATTTTCCGCACTCACCATCCAATATGGATCAATCGTCAATTATAAAAAAAAAAAAAACCAATCTTTTGATCAATACATCTCCATCTATTTAGAGCATAACATTGTATTGTGTTGTATGATGCTATTGCTTCTAGCACTTCTTTGCGCTACTTATGACATCAATAACCAAAAGGGATTCACAGTTGATCAAAATAAGGATCTCTTCAAAATGGGGAAAGGGAGCATGTTAGTGAGACTTCCGTATTGCTATTTGTGTGCCTACCACTCTAATCTTCAGCTCGAATTATTGCCATTTTACACAAAATGAATTCAACACATAGTTTTTTTTTTCATTCATAAGCTAAATAACCATAATACAAGGTTTGGCTTAAGTTTTACACAAAATGAGACTACAACAACTTTTGCCTTCGATTCCAACCGAAGATGACTATTTCGGTTCTCCTCCAACCGTAGTGTTTACTTGTATACAATGAAACCAAATAGCAATACAATGACCACCAAGCATAACTAACATGTAACTGAACAACCGTTGAGATTCCTTCGCCCGTTAAACTCATCTTGCAACCTCTTCTCGCTTTCCATTCGGTCTAACTTCCTCAACAACCCATTTATAACAATCGTTGCGCGGTCAGTCATTTCAGGATCAAGCCAGTTAAAGTATTCGCATCCACATCTATGCTGCAGAACAACAAAAATTTTCATTTAATTCCCTTTATATGAATAATTTTACAAATTCATACAATAGTCAAATTTTCGTACAAACTGTTTATTTCATGCATCTATAAAATCGTCGTCCTGGATTTGTAGCAGTCCACGAGGTGAACACCACTGCTAGCATACCGCAATAACAATAATCGTGTCCTTTGACGAACTCCATGATTTTTGGCCAACATACAAATATAACAATGTAGCTACAAACAAACAAACTCTTGTCAATAAAACTACATTCATGATATCAAGAAAAACAACAAAAAAAGCTTCAACTCAGACATTAACTGGGTCGGTGACATAGGTCAAGCTCTTCTACTCCCCTTGATTTAATGCATTTGGTGGTGCACTAATTTATTCAAAGGTTCGCAATCCTTTGTGACCTTAATTAGTACATCTCAAGTTCTCTTACTTCTACTCCTATATTTCCAATCTTTTTAAATTTCTACCATGTCGAGTTTTCTAATTAAGGCATTTGCATTTTGTCGTTGAATGTGTTCAAACCTCCTCAACCACTGGTCTCGAATTTTTTTTGTCGATTAGTACTACTCCCACTTAATTAATTCTTTTGACTCAGGTTACTACAACACTTTAAATCGTAGCACAGTGCAAGCTAATGCAATGAAATACATCTACCTCAATTCAGGTATCAAAAACATAGCCAGTCTTGCCATTTTCCTCGTTGAATGCCTCATCAATATAGTAACATTAACCATTTCTTAAAAAAAAAAAAACTTAACCAAAAACATCACTAATTTCCCATTGCAACCACTTCGTCTTCAGTGAATACAAATCTAAACTATCACTTATAGTCTTACAGACCTAATGTAAACAAATATTTGGATGGATGATGAACAAGTACAAAATCAAAATTTTTGTCTGAGATTCTTAGAAACATGAAAAAACTCCAGTTGAGTACCAATCAAAGAAAGGAAATAACATACAAATGCAAGACGTTTGCTATTTTGGAGAACATCAATGTTTCAACGTATATGTACGTATATACATGATACATCAGCATTGCTATGATATCTACGGACAACAAACAATTGCTGAAGAAAAACTACCACAACAACGCATCACAAGCGCAAAACCCGGAATCTCAACAACTGGATACAAGGATCATGAAGTAACAAATCATCAGGTCGATCAATCCAAGATAAACACATAAATTTAAGGTTAACCCAATCAATTAACATAATCGAACACAGCAATCGCAAAAAAAAGGCCAATCCAAGTAAGAAACCATAATATTCGTCTGAGACTCTTACAAATTGATGAAACAACGAAACGAAAGAGCAATTGAACACGAAAAAAAAACCATTACAACTCCTTTCTTCATCTCAACCATACACAGGAATCAATCACAGTAACATCACAGAAATCTCGACAACAAAATACCATAAAAACCCAATCAAATGACTCCAACTGACTCAATCACACTTAACAACAGCCAATCCATCAATCACAGTAGAATCAGTTAAACCATTCAAATCCCGAAGAAACCAGGAATCTAAGCATGCCCGACATTGTACCTGAATGCTTGCTGCACAAGATCGAAGCTCGTGCCGATCGATTTCTCTCCGTTCTTCGCTTGGTGCGACCACGAGTGAGAGTGTTCTACATATTCCTGCCTTGGCGCGTTCACGAGTGAGAGCTTAACACATGAAATCGAGGCCGGTTCTTGGCGCGAGTGAGAGAGAGTGGGGAAGAAGATGAGTGACTGGTGGGGTGCTCCCTGTTGAGTCGTTAATTATGTAATATTATATATAGGTTATCTATATATTTTTATTGTATAGTCTCCAAAATACTAGTATAATTGCATTTATTTATTATTTTCAGGGTTATTGGAGTGCGCGGTTAAATTCGGAGCGAAAAATTACGCAAAATCGAGTATTCGTATGCCTGGATATATTTTACACCGAAAGTCGCGTTAGCACGTATCTCGAGGTAAATTTGGCGGGCCCACACGCGAGGCACAAGAGTGATGATGTGGCGGACAGTTAGGCACATGCGTACGTGCTTGGTTGCATGATTCAAGGAGAGAAGTTAGCAAGTTTTTATTTTTAGTTTTGTTAGGAAATACTTTAATACATAATATATTATTATAGATACATATAGATAGATATAGATATTGAAGAGATATAGAAAGATAGCAACAGAGAGATACGGAAGAAAAGGGAGGAAAGAAATTGAAACAGAGACGAATTGTTTTGGGAGAGAAGACAACGCACAGGGGGGACGGCTATTCTTCTTCTCGGCTCTCTGGCCGAACTCCTTCACTTCCCCATTCTTTTCTATTTTATTTTTCTTTATTGTTTGTGTTCTTCAACTATGCGAGGCTAAAACCTCTAGCCTAGGCAAGACTGCGATGGAGGTTCGACTGCGCATATCAATGGATTTGTGAGATTTATTTATTTTAATTTCAGTCTTTTCATTATTATTTTATTTTCTTGGGTATTGTTTTAACAATTAAGGTTAAACACTAGTTTAAATCTTGATTTATTTCGATGAGTCGTAAGCACCGTGTTTGTGCAATAAGACCACACTAGTGACAATTGACCCTACCAATTGATTAGTCTCTTTTGGGACCGGTTGAATACCTTAGAAATCTAGGCTAAATCGGACACACTAGTGATCCGGTTGTCTAGGTGTAGTGCCTTCACAAAGCCCATTGCGGTCAACGCATTAAACCCAATTCACTTGAATTGTGGTTATGTGTTTGATTAGGGAAGTAGTCACCGTCGTACCTTGGCTATCGAGATTTGGAAGTGCGAGGAACCGCGTACGTTACCGGTTCTATAGCTACACTAGGATATTTTGATTTGCATACTTTACATAAATCGACGACCAAATCCAATCTTTTACCGAACCGAACTTGTATGTCTTGACCTAGGTATTTTTATTAATTATTTTATATTCAATTTTATCTCCTTTGCTTTATTTATTTTGTTGATATTTAGATTAGCTTTATTATTCACTCTCTTAAACCTCGATTTCCCTTTTTGTTATTTTTGACCTTAGAAAGATTACCAGTCTCTGTGGGATCGACCATTTGCCACTATTCTACAAAATAGTTGGTTTAGGTAAAATTTATTTTATTGACGCGTTCGGCGCGCGTCAATTTTTGGCGCCGTTGCCGGGGATTGGTTTTTTTCTTTCTTTGGTTTTTATTTTTTTATTTTTTATTTTTATTTTTCTTTGGATTTTTTTATTATTTTGTATCTAGTTCCTTGTTTCTAACATTTTTGCAGGCAATTCCATAATGGCCTCCTACACCCATAATTATGGTCGATTCGAAGACTCATACTATCATGCTGTGAATGGGGTAGGTATGTCAAATAATGAACATCAATTTTCTAACTCGCAATCTTTTGTGCAACAGGTCAGGGTTTGTGGAAATTGTGGGGAGTGCTTTAATCCCACGTATGCTTGTCCTTATTCGAAGTATAAGAATCATCATGGTTCCACTTATGCATCACCACAACCCAACTTCTATGTCTAAGCGAAGTCCACAGATTCCTCAACATGAAAAGAGGCCTATACGAGACATGATGAATGACTTGATCTTCAGAGAACCAACTTTTCAACAAAGTCATCAACATGAACGGAGAACCATTGCAGACATTGAGAGAAATATGATCTCCGATTGGCTTTCTCAAAGCACCACTCAGCAACCCCTTGCAGGAGGATATGCGGTATATGAAATCAAAGTTGCAAAATTCGAAACTCAAGTTACCGCTATACTTGAGCATTTAATGGATGAGGAAGAGTTGTCTTTGCAACCGTTTTTGACTCGATGATGAGGCTGTGAATGCCGATACATCTAAAAGTGTTGAGTTTGATAAGTTCTCAATTGTGGACGAGCATTTGAGCGAACCAGAGAGGAAACACTAGACGTTTCTTCACATGAGCCGGACATTACTATTGCACAATATGACGATGATGAAGGCGAGAAAGAAATTGAAGTCATTTCAAAGAGGTCGGAGGAGCCCCGAAAGAGAACAAGGAAGACCAACCTCGGTGTTGGTGAAACCACCCACCCTCCCATGCATATTTGTTAGACCTTGCAAGGGGGTGGACGTAAATGAGCGTTCGCAGATTTTCTACACCGCCGACACCTTTGTGTTGGATGACCATGACTCGACGATTCTTTTGTGTTAGAGGTCCCGAATGAGCTCCCATTCGAAGGAGGCGTGCATGATGCATTGCCCAAATATGTTGATGCGCCATTTGTTGTTGATATCTCGAAAGGAGAGGGCATCACGTGATAAATCAAAGCAAGTCTAGCCAAAGACTTAAAAGAAGGCGCTCGTTGGGAGGCAGCCCAGCTTTGTTTTTATTTTTATTGCATTTATTTCAATTTTAATTTAGTTTTAGTTTTTTATGTTTAATAAAGCCCTAACTTGGTCTCTTGAATTTTTGCAGGTATAATGAATGTTTGATGAGCGTTGATGGCACTAGACCACCCCTGAGTTTTGATAGGTTTGACTATGGATTACATTGTTTTTGGAGTAATTTGAGCATAATTTTTTTAGGAATTAACACATTATTAGAGTTTTAGGTGTTTTGAGACTTGGTTGAACATATCCAACTTAAGTCGCCACATTAGTGGCGGGTCTTTAAGTAGACCCAAAACTACTAAACCTCATTCCATCATCTTGTTGACTTCACCCGTAGTTGAAAGACTCGGGCTCGCAAGATTTGATAGGAATCATTTGAATTAACTCCTATGCTTATTAGTTCTTGCTCTTATTATGATAATTTTATTTCATAGTTTCCTTAGTCACCTAGACATGCGAGATTTGAGCATTCACTAGTTTTTGGAGACTTTTGTTATGCGTGCACTTGTATCATCTTCTTATTTTATCCATATTCTTTTTCACCACTATTCTTTGTCTTTTTGTTGCATGGATTCATTGACTTGTTTTGAACCTTGAGGACAAGGTTCAGAATAAGTTTGGGGGTACTTTAGGATTTGTGGATTGAGTAGGATGGATTGCTTTGCAAAAGACCGCAGGTGAGATCGTTTAAATTTTTTTCAATTATATGCGACTATATGTGGTTGTTAGACGGTATTGGTGGTGTTTGATATCTCTTATTCATTCATTTCTTCCATTTCTTTTCCTCCATACTCATCTATCTCACTTCGTTAGGAGTTGATACACTTTCATGCATGTATTTAGTATAATTTTCATTATTATATTGTTTAGAGTCATCCGAAACTTTGTTTCATGCCTTTGGTTGTGGATGAGTACATTATGCTTGCCTTTTTGACTTGAAACTTAGGAAAAAGTAGGAGAAATACTCACTCGAGTCCGTAGCTCAACATTTTTATGATTTCATAATTAGGGACTTAGTATGATGGTTAAGCCTTGTGCTAGATACCAAAATGGGTAGACGGTTGAAATTGTGCAAGTGATGAGACTTTAACCCACATTGAGGAATTTGCTTAATTATAGTGAAAGTGAGAAGGGCTAACAGGAGTTTTCAAAATATAGAGTGTCCCACAAGTTTCCACAGGAAACGGAGCAGGGAAACTTGTGGTGGGAAAAAGTGAGAAAATCGGTCCATAGGAAATGGAGCAGGGACCGTATTATTTGAAGAAAAAATAAATAAATTTGGAGAAGAAAAAAATAGAGAGTTTACATATAAAATGGATAAAGGCGGAAGTGTATGAAAACTCCTCAAATAAAAAGATTTAGTTCGAGTGCTTATAGCTAGATTAAGTAAAATTGTAAACTTGCATGATTGAATGTATAGACCAAGAAAACCCGTAAGTAGTTGATAGCGTTTGTCTTGACCATATCTTTGTCTTGAAAGTGTGATCTTAATTGTGTTTGGGTTGCGGTTCTTGACATATCTTAACTCTGAAATTTCTTAAGTGGCTTGTTATCTTGGCGACTATGTAAACTAAAGGAACTCCATGAATTCTGAATCGGGTATAGGATTAGTTAAGTCTGTACATATCTATATTATGAGTCTAGTTTATTTGTGTGTTTGTCATTTACACCTTTGTTCGGGACGTGCAAAGTCCTAAGTTTGGGGGTATTTGTTGAGTCGTTAATTATGTAATATTATATATAGGTTATCTATATATTTTTATTGTAAAGTCTCCAAAATACTAGTCTAATTGCATTTATTTATTATTTTCAGGGTTATTGGAGTGCGCGGTTAAATTCGGAGCGAAAAATTACGCAAAATCGAGTATTCGTATGCCTGGATATATTTTACACCGAAAGTCGCGTTAGCATGTATCTCGAGGCAAATTTGGCGGGCCCACACGCGAGGCACAAGAGTGATGATGTGGCGGACAGTTAGGCACATGCGTACGTGCTTGGTTGCATGATTCAAGGAGAGAAGTTAGCAAGTTTTTATTTTTAGTTTTGTTAGGAAATACTTTAATATATAATATATTATTATAGATACATATAGATAGATATAGATATTGAAGAGATATAGAAAGATAGCAACAGAGAGATACGGAAGAAAAGGGAGGAAAGAAATTGAAACAGAGACGAATTGTTTTGGGAGAGAAGACAACGCACAGGGGGGACGGCTATTCTTCTTCTCGGCTCTCTGGCCGAACTCCTTCACTTCCCCATTCTTTTCTATTTTATTTTTCTTTATTGTTTGTGTTCTTCAACTATGCGAGGCTAAAACCTCTAGCCTAGGCAAGACTGCGATGGAGGTTCGACTGCGCATATCAATGGATTTGTGAGATTTATTTATTTTAATTTCAGTCTTTTCATTATTATTTTATTTTCTTGGGTATTGTTTTAACAATTAAGGTTAAACACTAGTTTAAATCTTGATTTATTTGTCAGTGAGTCGTAAGCACCCGTGTTTGTGCAATAAGACCACACTAGTGACAATTGACCCTACCAATTGATTAGTCTCTTTTGGGGCCAGGTTGAATACCTTAGAAATCTAGGCTAAATCGGACACACTAGTGATCCGGTTGTCTAGGTGTAGTGCCTTCACAAAGCCCATTGCGGTCAACGCATTAAACCCAATTCACTTGAATTGTGGTTATGTGTTTGATTAGGGAAGTAGTCACCGTCGTACCTTGGCTATCGAGATTTGGAAGGAGGAACCGCGTACGTTACCGGTTCTATAGCTACACTAGGATATTTTGATTTGCATACTTTACATAAATCGACGACCAAATCCAATCTTTTACCAAACCGAACTTGTATGTCTTGACCTTGGTATTTTTATTAATTATTTTATATTCAATTTTATCTCCTTTGCTTTATTTATTTTGTTGATATTTAGATTAGCTTTATTATTCACTCTCTTAAACCTCGATTTCCCTTTTTGTTATTTTTGACCTTAGAAAGATTACCAGTCTCTGTGGGATCGACCATTTGCCACTATTCTACAAAATAGTTGGTTTAGGTAAAATTTATTTTATTGACGCGTTCGGCGCGCGTCACTCCCTCTTTCGATTTCCATGAAATCGAAACCAAAATGTGGGGTGAACTAAAAGGGGGTGGGTGGGTTGTGTATTAAGTGCCACGTCATCACTTTAAAACTTAAGTGACCTCCCATAAAATCCCACGTGGCGTCACGTCAGCAGGTCCGCCGGGTTTTTGATGGAAGAGAGGTCGGAGTTATTTTGTTGAAACGTTTTGTAAAGTTGTGTGATATATTTTGGACAAATGTGAGTTTAGTGACCAAAGTGTTACGAACTATAATCTTGAGTGACCATCTGTGAAATTAACCCAAGAAAAACATGAAGATAGAAAAGAAGTGTCGTGGTTTTTTTTTTTGGTAAATAAGTGACGCGGTTTGCTTTTTTTGTGTTGTCGCTAATTTTTTCGTCAATTCCTGGCTTTTGTTGGTTATGCTATTTAGATTATTAAATGATGTGGCATCGTGAACACTGTCTACCACACCCTCTATTTTTATAGGGTGTGATAGACAGTGTCTATGTCATGTCATCCACATTTCCATTAAAGACGTTTTTTAACTCAATATCAATCTTATCCTAGGTGGCACACATCTTGCTCCGATCCACAGTCTCATTGAAGATGCTCTAATTGTTCCAATGGTAGGTCATCCCAACTGAATTTGCTTCATTTTCAATACCGAAAATCAATAAGTTTTCTTGAAATGGACTCAACTGAAGCGGTGGAAGCTTCTCCGCCCTGGAACGGATGGAGCATATCTATTATCTATGGATCCTTTGGTGGCAAATAATCGTAAGAAACCGATTTGAAAAGGGGGAGCGAAACATCATCATCATCATATCTTCTGAGAGAACAATATTGCGCCCATCCTTTGGCTAAAGACATTCTTAATAAAAACTATGAAATCCAAACTTTAAAAGTGATATAATTGTTGTAAACTAAGTTGTAAGCCAACTAGAACTTAAGTTGGACTTGCTAGAGACTTAAGCACAGAAGGCATAAACTAAGAACTACTAGAACAAGTAAAGAATATGAGACAAGAGAGAAGAGAGCTAGAGTTGAGAAATGTAGAGATTTTCATTCCAACATTGGTGTGTGAATTACAATGGGGTTGGCACCCTTTATATAGGTCATTTGGTGATGATGATAATTGTACTTATACAATGTGTACAAGTTATACATACACCACAAGTCATACAACACATCACAAGCAACATAGACAATACATGGAAGAGTTGGTGTACATTGGAGAGGATTACAAGTTACATGAAGTGTGAGAGTCATGTTTGATGTTACAATTCAATGTGAGAACCATGCTTCACAATGTGGTCACATACATGCACAAGTGTCCATCCATTTCATAACACTCCCCCTTGGATGACACTTGTTGAAAGAATGTGTCTCGTTAAACTTCTACTAGAAAAAACCCTGTGGAAAAAAATCTTGTACAGGAAAAATAGTATAATATTTGTAACGACTCGTAAAGTATACGTGTCACGTGTCATGTGGTCCACATGGGTTTAGGCCGGGCTGGGCCAAGTGTCGTAAGGAACTGGGGTCGTCACAATGTTGCTTTGGAGTATAATATTTGTTGATTGCCTCATTAAAAACCTTGCTAGGAAAACCCAGTAGGACAAAACCATAGCTAAGGAAAAAGTGCAACACATCGATATACTTAGAGATAATATAAATGTCTCATTAAAACCTCTACTAGAAAAACCTCGTGGGAAAAATCTAGTATAGGAGAAAGAGTACATTAATTGCTCTCATAATTTATTTGTTTATTTATTTTTATATGAAGTATAATAATGTTATGATTGCTTCATTAAAAACCTTGCTAGGAAAACTCAGTGGGATAAAACCATATCGAAAGGAAAAGGAGTGCAATACACTAATCAATCTAGATATAGAGTTTTAATATTGTTAAAATTGTCTCATTAAAAACCTTTGCAAAGAAAACCAAGTGGGATAAAACCATAGCAAAGAAAAAAAAGTGCAATACACTAACCAATAACTCATTTTGATTCTCTCCTCATGTCACATGGGTGAGACATCTTGTGCATTTTGTTGCACATGGACATCGTTTTCTATATGAACCATTTAATGTTGAAGCATATGATTGTCACTCTTTTGTATATAGTATTTGCATCAAGTAATTTATTCATAACTTGTTGCTACTGAATGATCCTTTGAACTTCGAGTTCATATTAATTTATACATGGATCATAATACAACAAATTTAATGCAATTTGATGTGTTTCAAGCAATTTCACATCATTCCTTTTGAATTGGCTTATATCTCCCTCTAATGGTGGGAAAACTGCTTCATCAAAGTGACGATTAGCAAAACTTGCTATAAATAAATTCCCTATTAGAGATCCAATGCATTTTATAATATGATTAATGGAGAGTTAAATCAATATAAGTCTCTTATTGATTTGCCTTGAGATAATCTTCAACTGATAAAAAATCAAGTTCGATAAAGGATGTTCGTGCGAATTTACGATATTTTTCGCATTATTGATGATTATGGATAATCAAATAGATATTTCCACATTATGAATGTCATTTGATTTATGACGACATTCATTTTAATGTGCCTTATATATTCCAGAAGTTAAAGCCGGGAATATTATACTCCAGATTAAATCATATTCATATAGATAAGTTTTCTATTATTCTGAGTAGACTTTCTTCGAACAAGACATTAACAATAAAATTGTTGTACCAGATATTGACTGAACATTAGCCTCCGCTAAGTTCGAATTCGAGAAATATTCACTTTTATATTATAATGTACATGCAAGTAGCACGATACACAAGACATAAACTCATCGCCCATATTTAGGTCACGATTTAAACACTTATCGATGTGTCTGTTTTATCGAGTCATTTTCAATGATAAAATTCATAATATTTTACCTTTGATTTTGAAGGCATGGTAAAGGTCACAAAAATATTCGGGTATATATATGACAATATTTAGGCAAAATAGCCTTTCATATATGACAAAAAATATCACAATTATGAGCGCTCATTGTCAATAATTATTTGCCCTTTGTAGTGGTGCACCACTTTTGTTCCAATTTTTGGTGGAATTGTCAATATGACATTTACCTTATATTTTCACATTTTCCACGTCTATAAGTTTATTATCGCGATCATGATCATTATATGCAACATGTGCTTCTTAATTTGAAGCTGAACTAATGGGACGGGAGCGATATTATATTTATAATATCTCATTATTTTACTCAGCTACCATGAGACAAGAAATCAATCCTTAATATTTATTGGATCGACGTGCGCACTCGATATTTGTTGCAGCAATAAATCGAGGTGGGCCACGTGACCTTATTTTTATTGTCTCATCAGTCATATTTCCACGTACCCTCAACATAGAGGTAATTAACATTGCGGAATTATAATTAATATTTGACTGATTAGATTTTGTAGCTTGAGACTCAACCGCTCATTTTGAGCTTTTGGAGCAGTACCTTTTTTAGTATTTATATATTTATAACTTCATTGGGTGAAAAGATATATAAAGTGAAATATTCACTTTTCAAATCTCTAAAGAGATATTGGCAAATGATTTAAATTTTGTATAACAAAACATAGTCTTGCATAAATGTTTTATTCACAAATTATAGTATCTAATTGTCGTGACAAGTAATTCTTGTCGGTAATATAATAAGGCAACAAGTTCAACTATGGTTAAATAATATTTTGAAAATAAATTTAATATAAAATAGTTTTCCCCTTTTTATGTAAAAACATAACATATGATTAAATATATGTTCACAACTTGATTCATTAATAAACAAAATGTACTATTCGTATGAGTTGGTGGGACAACCTCCAGGTTGGGTGGCGAGACATAGTTTACTTAATATCATGTCTCCTCAAACGGGATAACTCGTCTCCCTTTTAATGTTTAGCTTTACAGGGGACAAGGCTTACCCACTATCAACTCAAATTTATAGCATTATTTGTATTATAAAATCAAGAATAGAACAATAACTAATCGTTTGTAGTTTTAAGAGAAAAACTATATGTCACACATTGACTTTTGATTTCTGATGTAGAAGATCGTACAAGACGCAGCTACGGAGCATACTTTCGTAGTCGGTGACGTTACTATGCATAATGTATGAATAAAGTACATTTACATAATTAAATATGCATGTAACAAAAAAGAAATTAACCATGACAACATGGAAATAAATTGAACTTATTTAAATTAATAAAAATTATACCTTCTTAACTTTATATCTTTGAAAAGCTTCTTGATCTTCAAGACCTCCTCTTGTAGAGCAACTTCGTGCTGATAACGTGTTGTAAACTAAGTTGTAAGCCAACTAGAACTTAAGTTGGATTTGCTAGAGACTTAAGCACAGAAGGCATAAACTAAGAACTACTAGAACAAGTAGAGAAGATGAGACAAGA
This sequence comes from Stephania cephalantha, assembly GCA_039657325.1. Lineage (NCBI taxonomy): Eukaryota > Viridiplantae > Streptophyta > Magnoliopsida > Ranunculales > Menispermaceae > Stephania > Stephania cephalantha. The sequence goes on from CM077569.1 coordinate 34,205,261, forward strand.
GAGAAGAGAGCTAGAGTTGAGAAATGTAGAGATTTTCATTCCAACATTGTGTGTGAATTACAATGGGATTGACACCCTTTATATAGGCCATTTGGTGATGGTGATAATTGTACTTATACAATGTGTACAAGTTATACATACACCACAAGTCATACAACAAATCACAAGCAACATAGACAATACATGGAAAGAGTTGGTGTACATTGGAGAGGATTACAAGTTACATGAAGTGTGAGTGTTTGAGAGTCATGCTTGATGTTACAATTTAATGAGAACCATGCTCATAAATGTGCCACACATCACATACATGCAGCAAGTGTCATCAACATTTCATAACAATAATGAAATTCAACTTGAGCAAGTCTGTTCTCTAAGCCACGCGGAGTATCGAGGGCTGCCGAAACATCATTTTCCACTACTAAAATATCCAGTGACCCGTGAAAATCCAACGGACAAGCACCAATCCACATTTCAATATAGGGAAGACGTTTCCCAGTTGATAAAGTACTAGATTATTACCAATATCTCCAAGACAAAACGTGGAGAGACACCTATGTGGCTCTCATTTGGCGTCCCATTTTGTGTCTCCGAAGTGCGCCACTTCCTCTCTGCCCGCTCGTCGTCTTCGTTTCTTACTCATTGAAACAACTCATAAAACGAAACACCATCTTAAGGGCTACCTTCTTAAGCTTCAATTAGGACATAGGACACCTTAATTTCACACCATGAGGTCTTCTCAAGCCGTGATTGGGAAGCAGTGTGGGTGCTACTGCTCTCTCATCACAAACTGTAAACTCGACAAATGTGGGGAAAACATGGGTGGCTTCGGGAAGTCAAATCTCAGGTTCCCAATTTCAATACACACCACTAATACTAGTCACCGCTCCAAATTGTTTCCCATGTTATCCTCTGTTTCGATGATTACATCAAGCGTGGATTCTAAAAGAGGGTCTCTTCATTCATCCAGTAAATTGGAGGTTTGGGAAGAAACCATTGAGAAGGTGATGATCAGAAAATAATTGCTTTAGTCCATTTTGTGATGATGAATAATCGAGTATTGATGGAGTAATGTTTTAATAGGTTATCTATCGATGCCGCTTCTTCACGATTCTCGGAGTGTTCGGATCGTTGGTGGGATCCATACTGTGTTTTCTCAAGGTACAATCATAATTAAACCCAACTCAGTGTAGTTTTTTTTAAAAAAAAAAAAAAAAAAAAAATTACAAAGCAGATGGCATCCGAGCCACCCCTCTGCTAACACTCTACTAATGGTGGACCAAACTAATCACTTGAATGTCATTAGTTGACCCAAGTCAGTGTAGAGTTTTCTTTTTTATTTTTTTATTTTTTTTGGAAGGAGAAGGCATCCGAGCCGCCGCTGCTAATTGTGGACTCGACTAATAACTTGGGGGTCATTAGTTGCCTCATTAGAGAGCTCAAGAAATAAATTGAATGAAGAAGGAAGTGGTTAGATTTCGAACTTAACACGTCTGCCTTGGTCATCGTGGTAGAGAATAAAGCTTCCCACTCGACCGATGCCCCTAGGGTTAAGTTAGTGTAGGGTTGATTTACTAAGTCTTGTTTTACTGGAGATTAGTTAGCTTTTTCCTCTGTATATTGGTCACAGGGTTGCGTCATTGTTGCGTATACTTTCAAGGAGTACTTCACTACTAGTGCGAAGGTGATTCTGCTGCTGGTCGAGGCGATTGGTAAGTGATGTTGATTCTGTATGTATATGGATGGAGATTTGTGGCATTAATGAAGCAAAGTGGGAAAGTGTTTTATTTAAAAATTTCGCTCGATATATCAATGGCTTTGAGCAGTGAGCACCCTTTTATATAGCTATACTTTGTATCAAGGTTCGAAACTTCGACTTCACCTATGACTTCGTTCACTTCAAATTTGGAATTAATTTGAAAAAGTTAACTTCGACGATCGAAGTTTGACAAAAATTCGCTGGTGTACGCAAGTTTACGAAATTTCACTAATTAAAAAACTCAAGTTTCTTCGTAGAGATGTTAGAACTATACTTAATCATACAACAGTAATGTATAATACTCATGTCAGCAAAGGATATTCTAAATTTTAAATATATTTCTAGCATATGCGAAGTTTCAGTGAAGTTTTAGTCGAAGTTTGTTCAACTTCCACGAAACATGACAATTTTACTTCATGTTTTATCAACTTTCATCAATGTTTTCGAAGTTCAGTCAAAGTTAGCTGAAGTTGAATCGATTTTTTGCTATTTTTCAACTGCCTCTAAACTTCGCTTCGCTCACCTCAGCATCGATAAACTTCGCCTCGATTTTTTAAACCTGGCTTTGTATTCAATGCACTTTTTTTCTTGCCCTTTGAGGACTTTTGTCGTGAAGTGACAAGAAACTTGTTCTTTCACCTGGTTAGTTGCTAGTAGTTAGCTTGGAATTGAATTAGGCGCCGCGTGGCTCCTACAATTTAGACACGTAAGACACAAAATGGGGATCACATTCTAATAAAAAGTAGAACTCAGAACATAAAATTAGTGTTTGAGTAGCATGTTTGTACATCTATTGAGACTAGTTAGGCCACAATGATTTGTATGTATTATATGATTTTGTTTTTAATTTTATTGTTTAGAAAGCATTTTTCTACGAAAAAGGTAATTTATTTTTTAATAATTAAAAATCAAGACTTTGATAAAATCAAACTAAATTTATAATTTTGTGTCAAGCTTTTATAATTTGATCATGAACTTTAAGTACATCTCTTTTTCTAATTTTAATAAGATTTTAGAAGTTATAAGATTGATTAATAATTCATTTACTTATGGACTGGTTATTTGTCAAAAATAATACAATACAATTAAAAAAATGTTTCCACACAATGCATATTTTTTTTGGAGAAAATATATAGCATATTGTAGTTAATTAATATATAAAATTTTGTTTGATTTAGTTCTTGAAACATTTTAATATTGTAATTATTAACTTCACTTAATCATTTATAAACCAAACCAAATATCATATATTCTATGACAAAAAGAAAAGCAAATATCATATACATTTGTCAACCAAAGAGATTAAAACAATGTTTTATGGATAAAAGATACTAAAGCAATGTTTTATACGGAAAATTAATAGGTTACATGGATAAATTTGCTATCCATATACATTTGTTACAACTTACAACATTGTTGTAGTCCCTAAAATTTTGTATCATGATCAATACGTGTGCATCTCAATGTTATTAAAGAATCCTAATTGACATTGTTTAGCAGACGTGTGTATCAAAGTATGTCACCATAATTATCATTGTCTATTAATCATATTCCATATAATAATATGTAAAAGCATTTATATATATATATATATATATATATATATGTAAAAACAAAAATGGGGGCAGAATTGGCATTGCACTGGACAATAAACTATGTCAAAACTCATAAATGAAGGGCGGAATTGGCGTTGCACTGTATAATCAACAGCGTCAAAACTCATCTTTATAATATAGTAGAGATGTTTGTCACTCTCACACTTATCTTGATTTGTATCCGGTATGCTTCAATGAGTTGTCTGTTTTTTAGTGGTATTTGCTGTTTCTTTGTCAACATCCTGTTACATAGTGTTATAAATCTCTCTTTATTTCAGAAGCTATTGATGATTTAATTGAAAATATAGTATAAAATTACACAATTATCTAAAAGATATATTGGTATAGCGGAGAATGTTAGGCAATTGCTTAACCAACTAATTGGAGCAGCCTACATTTTCAGAGTTGAGTGTACGCCAAAGCAAGGGCTTAAGCATGGTTTTAGTCGAGAAAGTATATAGAATTAGGGTTCAAATTAACATTATGGGAATGCCACTTGCGATTCTTTACATTCCTCTCTTTCTTTCTTTTCTTTCTATTTGACTACTGGCTTGAAGGCAGCTATTCCCTTGGGAAGTTAATTTGTCTTAGTGTCTTTTAGAAAAATCTTGTTTGGCCTTCTTTAGGCCTTAAGAGTAGGAAAAATACTTTGATATGGTGTTGGTCCAATTTCTTTGGCATGATGCTCAATCATTTTCTGTCGTACGCCCTACGTATAGGATCATTCGTGAAGTGATAGCCCTTTTTGTAGGTGAGTGGAATCAATATGATGGTGATTTTACCTGCTCACACAACATCTTTGTGTTTTATAATTCTTGGAAGAAGGCAGGTTCCACTGTCTACCCTTTCAATCTAGCTTCATTTTTTAAAAAAAAAAAAAAATAGCTATTATTCTCCTTTTTTGGGAAAAAATGAAGAAGAAAGTTAGGTTTACTTTATTATTCTTTTGAATTCCTTGATTCGAAGAAAGTCGTTTCATTTACATTTTGTTCATTATGGTTTTAAGTTACTTCAGAGATTCTTTGAAAACTATGCACACTCTTATTTTTTCACTTTGTTAATACTTGCTTGCTTCTCACTCTTCTTGCAATTCAGATGCACTATATTTCTTCATGTTTACTAGTTGTTCTCCTTTACGCTGAAAGGCTATCAGAAAAACGGTGTTTTCCTGATGGTGTTTTAACTTTACAGTGCTCGCCATCTATATTGGTCATTGGGTATTTGTTTCGAGGGCCGCTAAGGGCACCCCACCATTTAATGAGGGCACCCAGTTAATGTGGGCACAAATCGATTTACCTGGGGCACCCAAAAATTAAACCCAAAATACCGAAAATGCCCCTCGTGCAAAAAACCCTCTCACCCACCCTCGTGCAAACCCCTGGGCACCCCACCACCCCCCACCACCACCACCACCCTCGTTCACCGAATTCCTGGTGGAAGAATTCATTTGTTTTGAACCACCGGTGAGAGGAAACCCCGAAATCGTGTTCTCCGTCCCTCGCCGTGTGTTTCTCCTTCGTTGTTCTAGGTTTCTGCATTTTGTAGGGTCCGGTGTGTGAGCCGATTTCGTCTCCAAATTAGGGCTCGGTTGAAGATCGACGAATTAAGTTACATTTGGTAGAGTAGATGTAATGTGTGTGTGGCGGTTTTTTAAAATGTAAAAAAATTGGGAAATCGTGGTTCTCGCCACACAAAGCCGAGAGACGAGTTAATCGCGTATCGGTTGTCCACTTCCGATAGGGTCTCGTGAGGCTCGGTCGTCATAGGACGAGAGTCAGGCGAATTGAAATGGTCAATCCATCTCGGTGGTGTACAACCGAGAAATTGAAATAGGACTCGGTTATACAAGAACGATATATTGGTATACTTGTCGGTCATTGGTGACCGAAAATATGGGTTGTTTCACGAACTCGCTTGACCGCGATATCGGGAATGGATGAATTTGAACATTACGGTTTCAAAAAATCTCCGTAGTCGTCAAACTAACAATGCAAGATTGAAAATCCAAAGACACGACAATTTGCACCGAACCTTAATTAATTATAAATCTCGTAACATTCAAACCGACTCTAAAAAGAGTCCATCCATAAGTAAACAACAATTAAAACACAACACAACATTTGCATATACATAGAACATTCGGACGAATTGGCAAAATTTCTAAATGTTTAGCCGTCTAGGTACAAGCTTTAACCTACGGTGTATCTAAATCTACAACTGTGGTATGGTGGCTTCATGATCGCAGTTGCAATGGGCGCGATGTCTCGAAAAACGAATCCATCTCGCCAACCTTTGGCGCAGATCCTCAACGTACCGATCCCACGATGGATATAAGGATGGCAGCGGTGCATTCACACGCAACTGCACCTGTCAAAGTGAACAGTAGAACATAGAAGATATTGTCACAAACCCGATTAAGGGGGAAACAAACCAATTCACAAAAAAATCATAGAACTTACCCTAACCCAATGGATATTCCTTTCATTCGCTATTGCAATGATAAGTCTGTTGTGCAATGACGACGTTGGAGTGCTACGTAGAGGTAGGAATGTGGAGGCACTCCCATGCGAGAGGTTGACGAGAATGACATTGAACGCGGTGGATACTAACAATCCCATGTCGGAAGTGTCAACCATTCTTTGAAAGATGCCCCCTCTTGCTTCTCGGGCAATGCACCGCATTCTTGACGGAGCTCGAAACTCGAGCCAAGCACTTCCCGCCATAGGTATTCATACCCGATAATCTCATCGTACATCCGTCTACGCACAATCCTCCACCCGTCTACGTCGGCAAGTCCAAGCCCAGAGGCTATACACTATATCCACAATTCCCATCGGAAACCACATCGATAATGGCATCAACATGTGGCAACCAATCCGGTTCTAAGCAATGACTATAAGCCATGTTAGATCCACTTTGCGTGCGTCGACCGGCACGACGCATTTGTGGAACCTTGCATTTCTTCTCGCCTAGAAGCTTTTGTGGAGTGGGAGGACTCAAATCCGATTGGAGATCGGGGTGCCTCCGACACTTGGGGTGCCTCCGGTTGGAGACCCCGGTGTCCTCACACCCGCATCCTCAACTTCATGCTCGCACTCCACAAAAGACGAAGGTGGACTAATCTCCCGAGCCGCTCACTTTCGGCTCCCCTCCCCCGCATCCTCAACTTCCTCCTCCCCCTTATCCAATCTTCTGCGGTGTCGTGATTGTGCCTCCCACAAATCACGGTGACATACCATAAGGAGTCGCATTCTCCTTGACGTTAATTTGGAAAGGGCATCCACATTTCTTCGTACTAGTGTGAGTCCTCGCCTTTTCATCATTCCTTGATTTCTTTAAAATTTTTGCCGCTTTTCCCTTCCCAACTCTCTCGAGCCGGTCCCCTATATGTCCTGGACTGTCACGAGGCAATTTTCACCCTTCCCCTTCGCTTAATGCCCCCGCATCCGAGCGCTTCGTTACTAACACAAAGCGGTTCTCGCCACCAATCGTTGAAGCCATGAAATTGCCGCTTCTCGAGAGGGGAATGGCTTAGAAGGTGTAAAAGTGTCCTTGTAGTACGGAAAATTACAAGATAACGGCATTACACGCAATACAAACAGTGTAACATTATAATCAACCAAAATGTACAGCACAATCACAAAAAAACCCAAAAAAATAGGTTCTCGGTTGTACAGGTACGAAACTTTCTTCAGAGTCTCGCTCATGTACGACCGAGAGTTACTCATTACGCTCGGTCGTTCCAGACCGTGACCTATTTGAATTCTCTCGGTCCTCTATGACCGAGACGTTACAATACATCTCGGTCCTGCGAGGCCGAAACGATCGCGCACCCAGACAGAAACTTCGGATAACCGCAAAAAAAACACAAAAAATTTGCAAAATTACCTCAAGGACGACCTCTCTTGGCACCGAAGCATTACGATCCTCCATTATACAGTTGAAGCAACTTCGGATTTGAAGAAATTACCAAACCCTACGTTGACAAACAAATCATCATTTTCACTGTTATACGCAACTAAACAGTTCAAAAAAACCCGAAAATGGTTGTCAAACATTGTTACCTCGCTGTCGGACGAGCAAGAATCGATCAGCTCTTCGCCAAACGCAATGTGGCTGTGGCTTTGTGGTTGACGCTTCTTTGGTGGGGTGCCCTAACTCCTTGTCGAAATGGTTTGTGGGGTTTGAACCATTATATATATACAGGGGCAAAATGGTCTTTTCCATTTTTGCTGGAATTTTTACAAATAAGCTGGGTGCCCTCATTAAATAGTGGGGTGCCCTTAGCGGCCCTCTTTGTTTCCAACGCACAATGTTCATGTAATAGCTTGTTAGATTAAATTAGTTTGCAAACATCAAGTTCCTAAGGTAAACCACTTTAGATACCTAAGATCAATCGTACAAAATGATAGTAACATTGAGAATGATATCACACATAGAATTCAAGCTGGATGGAAGAAATGGCGGAGTGCAACAGGGGTGATTTGTGATCGAAATGTTCCTACTAAGTTAAAAGGAAAATTTTATAGGACCGCAATTAGGCCAGCTATGCTCTATGGAAGTGAATGTTGGGCGGTAAAGCAACAACAATTACATAAAATTAACGTAGCAGAAATGAGGATGCTTAGGTGGATGTGTGGTAAAACTCGTAAAGATAGAATAAGAAATATAGAAATTCAAAGACAAGTAGGAGTAGCACCAATTGATACAAAGATTAGGGAATGGCAGTTGCGGTGGTTTGGTCACCTGCACGGCCTACAAATGCCCCAACTAGAAAACCCGATTCAATAGAAACTGTAGAAATTCGACGAGGGGCAGACCAAAGTTAACATGGGATGCATTAATTAGGAGGGATTTGAATGGTTTGAAAAGCTCACCATCAATTGCACTTAATCGATCACAATGGAAAAGTTTGATCTATGTAGCCGACCCCAGTTAATTTGGGAGTGAGGCTATGTTGTTGTTGTTGTTGCAAACATCATTAGTTGAAGTTTCTTTTTCCATGTTATTGTTGCTAATTATTCCAGATTTTACCAAATTGATAAGTTGTTGTATATTCTAATCTATATTAGTTTAAGATTTCTTTAGATAGGATAAGTCGATAGATACCTCAATTAGAAAATGAAGGAAGGAGAAGGACATTGTATTGATCAAACACGTATAGGGAGAACAATCTAATTTAAAAAATCCAAATGTTTATATTTATTATGCACCTTTCCACACGTATATTGCTTTATAATGTTATTTAGATAAAGGATGGCAATTTTCTGCTCTTAGTTCTTGGCACTCCTTTGATGTCAAAGCCGTCCACTTTTCTTCTCTAATTTTTCCTGTTTTTATAGCAAACCTGTTTTTAAGAGTAAGCAAAGAGAAAGGACTAACAAAAAGTTATAAAAAAAAAAAAAAAAAAAAAAAAAAAGCGAAAGCACTTGCATCCGAAGGAAAGCTCTGGGGGTCTCCAAAACCTCATAAAAGAATATTGGCGAAATGACCTAGAGATGATGTATCTCAATGCCTATAGCGTTCAGCCACTCTAAGGGCCTAAACTTTGAGGAAACGTCAATATAATTCACATTATAATATTGATACTCAGATTATTCCATTCTTCCATTCTATCATCTCTTGGTGATGAATCACTTGTTTTTCCCTTGGAACAATATCTTTCAAGATTTATTGGCATTTTCTCTAATTTTTTGGTGGAAAACTAGCCTCAATAGAAATTGAAAAAATTCGACGATCTAAGGTAGACCAAAGTTAACTTAAAATACACTAATTAAGAAGGATTTAAAGGATTTGGAAAGCACACCATTAATTGTACTAAATTGAGCGCAATGGAAGAGTTGATCCATGAAGCCGACCCCAACTAACTTGAGATTGAGGCTTTGTTGGTGTCCGACGATCTAAGGGTAGACCAAAATTAACTTAAGATATACTAATTAAGGAGGATTTAAAGGATTTAGAAAACACGCCATCAACTGTACTAAATTTAGCGCAATGGAAGAGTTTGATCTATGTAGCTGACCCCAACTAATTTGGGATTGAGACTTGTTGTTGTTGTTGTTGTTGTTGTTGTTATTGAAATATGAAATTTAAAGACCCCAAATTTCCAGACGAATTTTCCCTATGCAGAAGTAGAAATACCAATTTATTGAAGGATGATATTTAAAGACCATCTTAGCCACTGTAGCGACCCTTGTCCTAATTAAGGAATCATTCAGCCTGAAACACAGATTAAGCCTCAGTAAATCAGTCAGATTTAACCCATTCCAGAAGCCTAACCTTCTATACCTAATAAACACAACCTGTATATCTCGAGAAAGTCGATGTAAATAAAAGTAAACAGCAACGGAAGACTTAAACATTAAGGTTTTCCAAAATATCGTTTACAAAACACAATAAAACAAAAGAGATACACGATCTCATCCCTGTGATAATAGTTATAGTGTTGTATCAAAACCTCAAACAATGTGTAAACAACGGGAGTCTCACCACATACAATGAAAGTACAGCTACACTCCTAAGCTTTGCCCTTTCCCTTGTGATGGGCGAGTTGCCTGAGATTGTTGAAAAGGGGGGTGAGCATTCAATAGGCTCAGTTAATGGAATTCCACTTATACCATCCATTATCCACTATTACCTCATTTGCAATATAACTAGATGAACAATAATAGCTACAAAAGGTAATAACGGAGGTGATATAAACAATAGATAGAACGTGATGCATATTAGCAGTTAAATTAGCTATTGTACTGACAATCATTTGAAAAGAAGTTGGAAAACAAGGATCGGAAACTTACACAAGAATACCAAACTTGACCCACACAGTGGTCGCTATATGGTCTGATAATGTATTACAGCGTAAGTTAACTCTCCAACATCCCTAGTGATATCTCAATCATTTTGTGAGCCCTTGCAAAAGCGGGCCTACACTGGATCGCCAATCTACAACCGAACAAATTCTTAAACGAATGCGGGTTTATGCTAGATTGTGTATCCACAACTGAACTCTTTGCGAGAGTTTCGTCACATACTTATCTTGCAGATTCACTTTTACATGTTTGTAAAACATAGATTCACCCAGTCCATAAGCTATATGAAACTAAATATAACTATAGACTTGGCATAAAAATAAAAGTGAATCGTCTCGATTTGTTTCCCTAGATTAAGGACCAAAAACCAACCAATTGGTATCAATAACAAGTCCATTTATATATGTTTAAGAACCCCTAAATCTCCCTTAGACTCTCGGTTAAAATCCCAGAAAAAATCAGCAACAACGCTGAAAATTGTTGGGCTTATGCTGCTGTAGGGCTGCTGTTTTAGGACAGTGACGCTCGTAGAACGCGTCGATAAAATAATTTACCTAAACCAACTATTTAGTAGATAGTGCAAAGGGTCGATCCCACATGGATTAATATTCTTTCTAAGGTGAAAAACAACAAAATAGGAAATCGGGGGTTTTAGATATAATAAATAATATAACTAATCTAAATATCAATAAAATAAATAAAGCAATGAAAAAAATTTGAAAAAAATTAATAAAAAACACCTAGGTCAAGACATACAATATGTAAATCAAAAATATCCTAGTGTAGCTATAGACCCGGTAACGTACGCGGTTCCTCGCACTTCCTAATCTCGATAGCCAAAGTACGACAGTGACTATTTCTCTAGTTAAACACACAACCCTAGACTCAAACGAATTGGGTTTAATGCGTTGACCGCAATGGGCTTCGTGAAGGCACTACACCTAGGCAACCGGATCACTAGTGTGTTCGATTTAGCCTAGATACCTACGGTATTCAACCGGTCCAAAAAGAGGTCAATCAATTGGTATGGTCAATTGTCACTAGTGTAGTCTTATTGCATAAGGACGGATGCTTACGACTCGCTGACGATTAAATTAAAGTTAAAATATGAATTTAACTCTAATTATTCAAACAATACCAAAAGAAATAAAATAACAATGAAAGCAATGAAATTAAAATACATAAATCTCACAAATCCATGAATAAGTGCAGTCGAACCTCCCTCGCAATCTTTTGCCTAGGCCATGAGTTTAGTCTCTCATGGAAGAACAAAAAAAGAATACAAAAGAAGTTGAATTGAGGGAGAAAGAGAGAATAGAGAATGAATCATAGCCGAGAGGTAAGAGTCTTTTTAATAGAAATATATAAATATATAATTACATAATTAACGACTCATTAGAGAGCAGCCCTTGCACCAATCCAAAGGCCACCAAATCCATTCCCACTGTGGAGAACACCCTAAAAAGTGTATAACAAATGTATAAAGCATCCAACTATAATTTGGATTATTAAAACATGATATATTAAGTCAAGAAACCACCTCATTTTTATCCAAAACATGCATAACATGAACTCAATTATGTGACAGCAGTGATGGACTGTTTACTCTCTTGATTTATCATCACAAATAGATTCAAATGAACCTAAGAACACTACTCAATGATCAATCAGGGCTGTTTTCCATCACTTTTAGTCTCATTTCATGCTCTAAAACGCACAAAGTGTGACAGCAGTTATAGACAACTTGTATACATGATTTCTCATCATAGATGCGTTCATTATCTTCATCACCCAACTGATCAGAACTCCTGACCTCAGCTGTACCAATTAAAACCCTATTTAAACCCATTGAAGAGCTAGAAAGAAAAGTGAAGAAAGAGAGAGAGAGAAACTCACCTCAAATGGAAGATGATGAACTGAAGCTCCAACTCTAACTCTCTCTCTCTCTCTCTCTCTCTCTCTCTCTCTCTCTCTCCCTCCCTCCTTGAGTTCTTCTTCGTTGGGTTTCAATTAGGTCTCTTCTTGATGAGTTCTTCGTTTGGTTTCAATTAGGCCTCTCCTTGATGGGTGTTTCAATTAGGCGGGAAGAATAAGCTAATCCCTTGTTTTCTTAGTTTTTAAGTTTTAATCGTTTAAGGCCATGTTTGATTGGATGGAAAAGAAAAATATTCCAAAGAAAATGACAAATTTCATGGGAAAATGACATTTTAATGCTTTTGATAGCCAAAATTTTCTCGCAGAACATTTTCTCACAATTGCCAATTTTCCATATTAAGACCCATATATTTTCTCACTTATTATGGTGGACAAATTGAGTTTTCTATTGAGAACATTTGAGTTTATATTAAGACACATTAAACTTATATTTTGAATATGAGAATTAATATATTTAATATATATGATAAGTTTTCATATTTATTTCAAAACTTGTTGTTGGTGAGTTTTGAGGGAAAAAATTCTTATATGTGCAATCAAACACATATAGAAAAATTTTCTTTTGAACATTTACCAGGGAAAACTTTCTTAAGAAAATGTTCTTTTCATAGGGAACATTTTCTTTGTAATCAAACAGGGCCTTAGTGTGACACCACCTCCTTTAATGAGTTGCCACCGCATGCTTCCATGTACACCACCTCCTTCACTCATGCAATCATCCGATCATCATATAGATTTACATGCACGTATCTCGAGGTAAATCTTGTGTGCAGGAGTTTAAAATGACACCAACACTAGTGTGACACTCATTATTAACACACACGAATCACATGACCTATCTAGTGGTTTAATTTTCATTTGATTCAACCTTACATAACTTTGATTTATAGTTGTTACAGCCACTGTTATGAAACTTGTTGAATTGTCTTTTTCCTGTTAGAGGAGAGGTGTTTGGTTTCAGAAATGTTTTGGGTGTGATAATACTAACTCACATTCATATCTCCAATGTGCATTCATTATTGGTAAGATATTTCAAAGACCCGCTCTTTTCTTCTTTTGTCTCTTCTAATCTATAAATTTCTTTTTTTCTCGAGAACAATTCAACTCAGAGTTGCTGTACTATTCAGATCTCTCTTACATCTCTTTATTTGTCTATATTGTTTCATATTCACTAAGGCCATTCCGATTTAGTTCCATTCATATGTACAAATAGTATATCTCATAATCCCTTTCTAAAATCTTAATACAAAATGTTTACGTTCTACCTGTTGTCAGCAAAATTCACCAGAACTTATTTCCATGAAATTATATTTGCAGATGTTTATCTACTTGGAACTGTAATGCTGGTCTTTGGAATGGGTCTTTATGAGCTGTTTGTCAGCAATTTCGACATTGCAAAGCTGCTTCCACAGTCTGCAGCTCCCTCTAGATCAAATCTCTTCGGCTTGTTCACTCTCAAGGTAAGTCACATTACGGTCTGAACTTAAATTTGAGATCTTGGCTTTCCTCAATTCCACAATCTCTCTTGTAGGATGATCTTAATCCCTGATTTATGTTACTTTGATTGCTTAAGGCTGAATTATAATTCAAATCGATCGAGATCAGTGACAGATCAGCAAGAAAAAAGTTTAGACTGCATTTTATCGCATACTTAATAAGTTGCTATTGTTGTTTTGTAGGAACGACCGAAGTGGTTAGAGATAAAATCGGTGAACGAGTTAAAGACCAAGCTTGGGCACGTCATAGTAATGGTTCTTCTGATTGGGTTGTTTGACAAGACTAAGCGAGTAGAGATTAACACATCTACGGACTTGCTTTGCTTTGCAGCTTCTGTTCTTCTTTCATCAGGATGTTTGTATCTGCTGTCCAGGCTCAACAATGCCAAAGAAAGCACCGCCTGATGAAATTTGTTAATTCTCTCTAGTGTTATTGTTTTCATATCATCTTGTAAAAATGGTATTTTGTGTCTCACATACTGATAACCAACATAAAATTGTCTGTAAATAGAGGTTTAGCTATTACTGAGCCAATGCAATGTAAATTCAAATAAAGGTTGACCTTCAGCGCTCTCACCAGCCTATTTGTGTGTTGGAAAACTTTTGGGCATTTTCTGTGCATGTTAGTGTTGGAACAAGTTTTGTTCTAGTTTGTTTTCCAACATTGGAAAACCAAAAATCACTTTCTCACTGTATATGAGAGCAACCCAACCAACTTTGTTTTAACGTAAAAGGTTGGAGTGGGTGACCTAATATGGTGCACATGTGCAATAGAGTGACCCATATACATTTTAAGTCAAAGATAGGCCTTGGGGCTTTGGCTTGGTTGGCTATAAAGCATAATTTTATTTTTACTACTTAGTTTTTCAATTTTGGGATTAATTAAGCAGTAATTAATTTTTCGATTTAATTAACCGTGACAGTTATTACAATTGGAGTATGTTAACAGTTGTAATTGTTGAACCGCAACAAAATTATTTAATTTCGAAATTAAAGGGGTGTGTTGTTTGAAGACATCTTTTTAACATCTACTTATGTCTTACTCAAATACATATTATTCACTCAATTTTATTTTCGAAATATAATCATTGTGAGAGAGAGAAGAAGAGTATTGTTTGACAGACTTCCAAAGTTGGTGATTTTAGAATTTGGAAGAGCACTCTAGTTGAATTTTGAGGACAAATTTTTGAAGAGGTTTCATCACCAAATCATTCTGTGACATTGCGAAATTCTAAAGCCTCCTGTTAGAATTTTTACAATACTCAGAAAACAACAAGATAAATGCATGCTCTGGAGGAGTTGAAAGAACACCCAACAAGAGAGACATTATAATTTATAACTCTCTTCCCAAACCCCCAATTGGTTGTAGGATGGAATACCAAAGTCCAAGGCAACATAAGAGGGATGGTGTTTTTGAACGTAGGCTTAAGATTTGGATCAACGGGGGGCTTCACCAAAATGCCAAAGGCAAGCAAGATGGTGTCTATCCAAACTTATAACTCTTCATTTAGTTTACTTAATACCATGTGGGACTATTCTTAAGAAATGTTGTTCTCTAGCTCTCGATATTTATGTATTCTCTTCCCAAGCTCTCCAACACAACACAATTCACACGAGCACTTGTTCCTGCCCAAACTGAGCCCACACTAGGAGTGCTGCTGCTGTGGTCTCACTTCCCCACTTTGGGGTGTTAGCATGAGCCGAGTCTTATCACTATTGTGGTAATATCCTCGATCCCAGTGGGAATTCCTATTTGAAAAGGTGAGTTCCAAGCTCTATACTATGAGGATTGAGGGTTGAGGACCAAAGTGATTCACTCAGTTAATTTGTATAAAAATCCGAACACAAAAACCAAATTTAACTTTTTTTTTTTTTGAAATATAGTTCCCAAAAAAAACCAATTCGACGAACACCAACCTAGATTAGGGGGATAAAAATAGGAAATGAAGAAGTTAAGAGACTAAGTAAGAGCCCATCACACTATTTAACACGCCTTTGAAGATATGCCCTTTGAGGCCTGGGAAGGAGCCCAGGAATGGCCTTAAGCCTATCCTGGCTGATGATGGAGTACTGTTGTAACTGATGAAGTATAGGGCTACTAGCTATCAAGGAATTTTCTAATGTATGTGGTGAAAAAACCAGACAGCAAAACACATTGAGGCAGGGAAATGTAGGAGCAATTAGATGGCAAATGCAGCCTTCAGAGAGAGAAGTCCTTATTCGCAGGGGAGACAGATTATAGTAGATATATGCTCCAACAGGAATTTGTTATATCCTCAACATCTTGCATTGGAGTATGGCCAACCCAGGCCATATCCTGTGCGGAACAGTGCTGCTGTAAAAATAGATTTTTTTTTAATTTTTTTTTAAACTTTTTGTAGATGTGGAGCCCACAAATTAACATAAAAATATTTAAAAGAATAAAAGATTCCTTTCATTTTGTGTACATTTTGCACATCATTTTGTTGCAATGAATTGGAGATATACTATTCATTATGCTAGAGGTACGCAACGTTGTTGATGAGGTGAATAGATGAAATTACATTTGAGAGGTGTAATCATTTGTCGACAATCTATCGGACAACAACAATAAATAGGCTTTCATACCCTAGTGCTCACCGCATGTTTTGAGGAAGATTTTAGGCCAACTTAATGGATGGAATGAGGTACAACTAATTGGGAAATGCCCAGATATCACCCAAAATGACACTCCAAGTGACAACTTTGTGACGTGGCGTGAGGGTCCGCATCCTTTGGAATCGTTGTTCGTGCTTCGAGATACACACCACGCTTGTTATGCATCGAGAATTATTTTGTGCACACCCATTTTTGCATGAGCCCGGACGTCACATCACAGAGGTGTCACTTAGGGTGATATTAAGGGTGTCATTCTAGCATTTTCCTAATGCATAACAAGCGTGATGTGTATCTCGAAGTGTGCACAACGCCTCTCATGAATGTGAGCCAGTACGCCACGTCACATTTTTATGTAGGATCCACTCGCATGTCATAAGGGTGTCATTGGAGTGTCATTATAGCATTTTCAATGGTAAAGGTGGATTATGGGCGTAGATTCTCAATGTGAAGAGGATGTCCATCCCATTTATGATATGGCTCAAGTTGACATTTAACTTCAAAATAGATCTCCACTAATAGATGTGAATTTGTGGCTCAATTTATGAAGTAACATTTCTTTTTGCAATTTTATTAATTAAAATGTGAAAATAAAAGTGTAAATAAAATAAGTAAATATTTAAAAAAATCTCATTATCCAACTTGGATGTCAATTTGAATGTCAAGAAGTGACATTCAAAATAACAATATCTATCAACATCATCTTAACATTCAAAATGCACATTCCATTCCATTGGAGAGATTTTTTTCACTATAATGTCTATTTAGTACTAGGTGGCACACATTGACATCCAATTCACATCTCCAAATGAAAACGTGGATTGTGGGCGTGGATTCTCAATGTGAAGAGGATGTCTACCCCATGTGGTTCAAATTGACATTCAACTTCAAAATAGATCTCCAATAGTATACGTGAATTTGTGACCCAATTTATGAGGTGACATTTCTCTTTCTAATTTTATTAATTAAAATGTGAAAATAAAAGTGTAAATAAAATGAGTATATATTTAAAAAAATCTTATTATTCAACATGGATGTCAATTTGAATGTTAATATGTGAATTCAACATAGATAATGTCTATTCACCTCATCTTGACATTCAAAATGCATATTCTATAGGAGATATTTTTTTCACTACAATCTATATCTAGTCTTAAGTGACAAACATTGACATCCAATTCACATCTCCATTTAGGATGTCATTCTAACAATTTCCATAATAGATAGTTAAGGTCCATTTCCCTGTAACATAAATTCAATACCGACCTTTTTTGCGCAGCTTGGATTTCTGATCACTTCCAATTTCCTTTTTTTATTATTCTTCTTCGTCGTCGTCGTCGTCGTCGTCATCATCTACTGATGAAGAAGGATTAAGACGGGCCTCATCGATCGCCCACTGAATCACCTTCGAAATTTCATCCTCTTCGTTATAATCATCATCATAATCATCGTCACCACTAATCTTAAAATTCTGAGATTTTTGTTGGTCGATTTCAGTGGAAGAATTTCTGTTCCTCAGAGCGGAAAACCTGGCAGAGAGATCGACCTCCGCAGTCTTCTTAGACTCACCACCGCCACTGTTGTCTTGCGTCGATGGAGGTGGCACGCTTGTAATTTTAGAAGAATTGGAGGGCAGTTTGAGGGCTTCGAAGCGGCGCAGGAGGCCCTGATCGAGATCCGAGGAGCGAGCGCTGTGGGAGTCCACGCTGAGTTTGAGGAGCACGTCGTCCTCCGCCGCTCTCAGCAGCTCCGCCACCTCTTCCTCCTCCTTCATCCTCGGATTCGACCCTCTTCTTCCCCTATAATTACTCATTCTGCCACTCCCTCTCTGCTCTTCGTCTTTCGTTTTCGCTTTTCGGTTTCTTCTCTCTTTCTTAAAAATAAAAAAAAAAAAAAAACTGATAGCTGACACGTGTAATAATAGTTAATTAGGGGAAAAATTACAAATGTACTGCCAAATTTAATATAAATGAGTAAAATAAGTTATATTTTTTTTTATTCTAAAAGTAAGGTAAAACGTTTTTTGTAAATGCGTCATTAGTTAGAGAAAAAATAGTCTGCTCAAAATACATTAATGACGCATTCGGAGAATGCGCCATTCGTGTATATTGTAGTCTTACGTGTCACAGGTTGAAATACACGAATGGCGAGAATGCGCCATTCGTGTAGTTCGCCCCGTGATCGTCCTCTTCCTCGAGAACGCAGGGAATATATTCGATTTTCTGCGTACTCGAGGTTGCAGTCTACAATTGAGGGGTGTAGGTAGGGGGTCAGACAATGAATTTTCGATTATTTAATGTGGTTGTTGGTGGGGTGTTGTTGGTGGGTGTCGGATCAAAGAGATAGCAACAGAGAGAGAGCGACCGAGTAGTGACAGAGAGGAGAAGCAGAGACCGAGAGGGGGAAGAGGGAGTCCGTGTGAGAGAGGGAGAGAGAGATGAGCAGCAAAGACACCGAGTGAGAGCGAGGAGAGAGAGAGAGAGGAGGAAAGGGGGAAGAGGGAGACCAGTGGGTGGGAGAGAGAGAAGATCTCGAGAGATCGAGAGGGGGAAGGGAGATGCGTGAGAGAGAGAGCGAGAGAAGAGAGAGAGTTCGTGTGAGAGAGAGAGAGGGGAAGGGGGAAGCCGGGGGAAGGGTGTAGAGAGAGAGAGTGTGTGTGTGTGTGTTGGGTGGAGAGAGAGAGGGGGTTGGGTTGGGTTGTGGGTTGGGTCTTTTTTTTGGTCAAATACTGATAGAATTAATTGGGTTGGGTAGTGACAGAGTTGGGTGAGTTGCGGGTTGGGTAGTGACAGAGTTGTGCCGGTTGAGTTGCGAAAGAGTTGGATTTGTTGAGATTTTTTGTTGAGGTTTTTTGTGGTTAAACAGGTTGTTGAAAGTGAAGAGGATCAAATTTTTTAATCTTATTATTAAAGAATAGCATTGTAGTTAGTAATATATATTTAAGTAAAAAGTAAAGCTAATTTTATATTTTTTCAGTGAATATCAAATAGAAGATCAACATAAGTAGGTTTTTTTTGTGGTTGCAGGTTGTCAAAAATTAAGAGGTTCGGAATTTTTTATTTAATATTTAAATAACAGCATTGTAGTTAGTAATATTTATATAAGTAAAAGCTAACTTTTTTTTTTCAGGGATAATCAAATTGAAGATAAAGGAAAAAAAAAGAGAAATTAGTAAGTTAAAAAATTTATTTATTTAAGTTTGATTAAGTTTGACTTGGTATTTTAGTAAAAATAAATAAATTTATGTGGAGTTTGTTTGTTAAAAAAATTAATATGTGGAGTTTGTTTGTTAAAACTCAAAAAATTTATGTTGAGTTGTTTTTTTTTTAAATATGTCCTAATTTGATTGTGATTTAAATATGAGTTATTAATTGATGTTGTGTAGACGAATGAGTATGCTCTGTAGTTGCGCTATTAAGGCGATTTTCTACATCATAAAGCTTGCTTGCGATTTAAATCTTCCATTTGATGAACGAATGACGTTTAATATATATGCAATTTTTTTACATCATCATTGTTCAATAAATTATGTAGGTCATGAAAAATAGGAACATCTCATTTCTCTTTTATGCGAACGGTGAAATTGTAAATGGTAAGAATGACATTAGGTACAACGCACCTCATCAGCAATGTTGATGTTTAAGTTTGGGACGAGTAGACAACAATTGATGGATCACGTACGTAACGCATTCAATATCTCATCTACGGAAACTACGGTAAGGATGATTTATCGTCACGTAATAACCCTCCCGGATGGTTCACAGTATTTTGTCCTCGTATTGCTGGAAGACACGGCGCACTTCGACTTGATGTGGGCGACAGTGGCCAATTTACCATTAACTTCAATGGTAGATATTTATTTAACATTTGAGCCAATCGACTATTTTCAAAATCGTACAGTTCATTCGCAACTAGTAGATGAAGATGTCAACACGTCAGACACTAGATCGCTGATGGAAAGATTGCATATGCAATCACCACATGGTGATGATGAACCCAACGGCGATGATGACATTAATGACGCAGACAAGGACGTGCGTCCCCCCGAGGATGTTGCATCATCTGTCGATTGGGAAAACCTAAATGTTGTTACGGATGACCCAATGTATGAACCTCCAGATGCAAAAAACGTGCAAGATGATGAGCAGTTTGCTATCGATAAAGAGAATTTCATGGAGGAAGCAATTGATGATGAAGTTCACCAACCATTGCCGGTGTATAATGAAATCGATTGGGAGGTGACTAATTCCACTGCGACCCAACATTCTCATTAACAGACTGAGGGGGACCTGTCTAATTTTGATTTGGAATTAGGGATGTGCTTTGACAACAAAAAAGACTTACAACATGCCGTCAAAGTGTGGCATGATAAAATACGTTGTCAATATCATGTGATGGAATGGACTACAACTTTTTGGGCGATCAAGTGCAGAAGTGCGCAAGACGGGTGCATGTGGCGTCTTCGTGCTTGTTTGCGAAAGAAAACACAATTATGAGATATCACACAATTAGACGCGCCGCACAACTGTATAAATCCCGACGTAGAACGCGGACATGCCCAACTAGATGACAACAATTGTTGCGCGAGAGATCTAAAACATTGTACAAATAGATCAAGCAATAACTATCAATACATTAATACAAATAATTAAGGGAAAACGCGGACACGGGGTAAACTACAAGCCAATGTGGGATGCCAAAAGGAATGCAGTTGCAAATGCATTTGGAGATTGTGATGAATCATACGCTAGATTGTCAAGCTGGTTGGCGGCCGTGAAGCTTAAGAGTTCGGGGACATCAATTGAGTGGTCACATAGACAATGGACTTCTGATGAGATAAGGACTGAGTGTCCTCAATTTCGTCGTGTGTTTTTCGCATTCGAAACATCAATACAACCTTTTAGGTTTTGCAGGCCTCTGCTTCAAATTGACGCAACTTTCTTATATGACAAATATAGTGGTAAGCTAATGATTGTCATATCTGTTGATGGTAATGGACACATACTACCGGTAGCATTTGCTGTTGCAGAAACCGAGTCTACGGATTCGTGGGGATGGTTTTTGAGGATGTTGCGCAAACACGTGACGGATAGAGATGGTATTTGCATTATTTATGATCGTCACCTTGGCATTCTGGAGGCGGTCAACACACCGACCAATGGTTTTTGTCCCCCAAAAGGATACCACCGTTATTGTCTGCGACACTTGATCAGTAATTTCAACACTCAATTCAAAAATGAGCCATTGAAAAACCTACTTTCTCGAGCAGCTGGTCAACATCAAGTTCGAAAATTTAATGCGTGCATGGAGCGTTTTGCATATTTATCATCGCGAACCCCTCAATGTGTGCAATATGTCAATGTCATCCCCAAAGAACTATGGACTCAATCGCATGACGGAGGCATGCTGTACGGATGGATGAATTCTAATGATGTTGGTATGTATGAAATGCAAGTTATGTTTTGCACTCAACTATATAGTTATCGCTGAAGTAATATTACTTACACGAATTTTATCGTCGCTTGTACAGTGTTTTAATGGTGTATTGAAGGGGGCTCGATTCTTGCCAATAACAACGATGACTCAGATGATTTACTATAGATTGGTGACATACCACGATCGACGTAAACAAGAAATCAATGAAGCAATCTCAAACGGGCAATCGTACACAAAATATGTCACGGATAAACTCACACATTACGAACAAGCTGCAAGGAGGCATCAAGTCAATTTGATAAATCGTGACATAGGTGAGTTTGAAGTGCTTACTGGACGACATGGAGATCACATGCATAAAGGCAACAATACACAAGTCGTGATTCTAAAGGACCGCATGTGCAGTTGCAATAAATGACAATTGTTTGGTTTCCCTTGCTCACACGTGTTAGCTGCATGTTCCTTTATTCGAGTGAGCTACTCGCAATTTATTGAACCATACTACTGGATAGATGTGTACGCGCAATGTTACTCCTTTAATTTTAAAGTCATTCCAGATGAGAAATATTGGCCGACTTTTGCGACGAAGATCATACCAGACCAAATATGCAGACGTGGCCGAGGGAGACCAAAGGGAACGCGAAGGCAAAACGAGATGGATCTTCCTAATGTTTCAAGAGCCCTGCGATGTGGCATATGTCATCAAGAATGACATAAAAGAACAACATGTCACAATAAAGATCGTGATCGAGTCCCTACTAGGAAGAACCGATGCGGCAATTGTCGTGCAGATGGACATAACAAAAAAAAATTGTCCAGCAGAGCTCAATCTTCAAATAAAAAACAATAGTCTATTTTTGCATATTGTTTGTTCATGGCTTAAGTATGTAATAAGATTATATTGAACCTTTTGAAGTATCCATAAATTTTACGTCACGAAATGTTTAGGTATTCGTTATTGTTTGAACCTTTAATAATGATTTGTGGCGACTTTTCGAACAACACGACTAATTTTTAAAACTCCCTAAATTATAATTTGTACACAAATGGATCCAGGTCCATCAGATCCTTCACTATTACATCTCCAATCTACACACAGATCCTCGCAAGCGTGGACGGGTCATGTAAACTTTTTAAGATGGATACATCAAATGTTCATGAATAAACGTATAATATACATATATATGTGTCACGGCCCAAATAATTAATATACGTTTACTTCGTTAATCAGGACAAAATGACCCGTGACGTGGGATCCGCAGCGAGATACGTGTCACTACCGAGGCACGGTGGCCGAGGTAAATATTATATTTGTTGTGTTGTTCGACTAGTGTATTGTACATGCGTAGACTACTAAGTCATTTACGGGTATGCAGATACCGAGACGAGTGAGGACACGTCTCGAGTCGCGTGTCGACGTGGGCTCGAGGTAGCAGCTCGTGAGGTAAGTGTAGCTAGTCAAATTATAGTGAAAAAAAAGAAGAAAAATGAAACATATATAAGTTAGTGGTCCATAAGTGGTCACATCACTTAATATATACATAATATATATATAAGTTGGTCAATTGAAACCAAAGTCCAACCTTATCTCACTTTGATTACATAAGGTCGGTGGGGTAGAGAGGAGAAAGAAAAAAAAAACGCAGCTAGAGAAGAAGAGAGGCCGAGAGGAAGAAAAAAGAGAGAGACCGAGCTCCAATGTGAGTTGTTGATTTCGGTTGTTGTTGTGTTGTCGTTGTTGTTGTGGTCGGTGTTGTTGGCCCGAGGTGGGAGACTCGGACGAACAGCCATGGCAGTTCGTCCGAGCTCAAGGGACGGCAAGGGAGTCGTCTCCCCTGCACGAACCCAACTTGGGGTTGGGGATGAACGCCCAACCCCAGTGAAAAAAAAAATCCAAACCAGAGCACGAAGTGCTCTGGTGAGGAAAAAGATGGGTAGCTCGGGTCGGGCTACCCCATATGCGTCGAGTCGGGCCGACCCTGACCCGATGGGAACGGGTCATACCGACCCGGATCCGACTGGACCTGGTCGAGTCGACCCGGATCCGGCTGGACCGGGTCGGGTTAACCCGGACCCACCCCAATAAAATATATATATATATATATATATTTAATTATTTAATTAAATTAAACTGATTTTTAATAAATAAATCCCAAAAAATAGAGAAAAATAGGAAAAATTCAGGAAAATTCCAGAAAAATAGGGAAAAATATATTTGTAACCCGAATCAATAGAAATTCGAGATTTCCATAAAAAGTGAAGAATTCGGAAGTCGGTCGAAACGTTATACGGGGGCTTTACCTCGAAAAACGCGAAATGAGCCAATTGACCGGAAATAAAAAATGGTCGATATAGTCACGACTTCGATTTAGCCTAAAATGTTCTATTATTAATTGTTAGGGAACTAAGGGGAGAACTCAGGCGTTTGGGCACGCATTTCGAATTTGTCGATGGATCGGCTAGACTAGGACAAGAGTGTGACTTGTAAGTACAACTGTGAGAATTTTATATTTCATTTCATTCTCTTATTGCTTTATTGGTCTATTGGTAGATATCGCTACTTGAACTCGCACATCATGTTGTTCTTGTATCTATTCGTGGATGAATATTGTGACATGAATTCTTGTGAATTGTTTTGTTGCCTCTGATTCCTACACTTGATGTCATTCTTGAACAAAATTGATAAAAAACATGCTAATGAAATAATATGGATTTAAGTAGACTTGTATTCGATTTCCTTTGGGCTTTGTAGCCTAACTTATCTTGGTATCTTAGAGTTTTGGAATTATTTGTCTTTGAAATTAAATTAAGGATTATCTAATGCCCATTGCACGAGAGATGCGCGGTTCACGAGGACATGGGTCTACCGGGGTTCCG
This sequence comes from Stephania cephalantha, assembly GCA_039657325.1. Taxonomy (NCBI): domain Eukaryota; kingdom Viridiplantae; phylum Streptophyta; class Magnoliopsida; order Ranunculales; family Menispermaceae; genus Stephania; species Stephania cephalantha. The sequence continues at coordinate 34,229,799 of CM077569.1, forward strand.
ACACTCACCACTACACTTGCGCGACACACGAGGTATGGGACTCGGGGTGGTCGGCAAGCATGAGATTGATGTTATAAAGCGTAGAGCGCAGCTCCGCTATTTATGAGAGATATGTTGAGCGCAGCTCCATATCGTAGTGGGAAAAGGTAGGTGATAGGTCTCACCGCCGACCGGACGTAAATCATCTCGACTTAGCCTGTGTCTGTCTCTATATCTTTAACTGTGGTATTTACTTGCATTACTTGTTTCGGCAATTTATTTCGCTCATTTATGCTTTTAAATACCATACGTTTCTTTTGGAAATGTGATATGAAATTCTTCAGTTAGTACTTAAATATCATTATACTCACCGTCTAGTTTTTGACGGTGGGCGTAGGTCCGTCGAGCAGCAGCTGACCGGGGAAGGAGAAGATCGACGACTTCCTCTGAGCAATTCAACGACTCTCCTCACTCATTTGTATGTCTCGACTTTTGTTGTATTATTATTCTTTATGTCATTTTGGGTTGTACAGTGGGTTGAGTGAATAGTTTCATATCTATACATGCATGTGATGCTGTAGTTTTTCTTGGTTTCCACACTTAGGAATGTTTTGGAGAATTAATGCTTCCGCAATTGCATGATCATTGAATTTGAATGACCTTTAAATTGGATAATATATCAATACATGGATGTGGAGAAATATAGGGACGATAGGCCGACTAATACGTACTTAAGTCTTGGATCATGTGGATTAAGGCTTGAGTACGGGATTAGGCCGGGCGGTGCCCTGTTTAGAAGTAGGGGTCGTCGCAGTTGGTATCAGAGCCAAATCTAGAGACCTATATGGCTTGCGGCAATATGATACCAACACAGTTGGCATCAGAGCCATAGGTTTAGAGACCAAAATGCATAAAATATAAACCTTAGTTTTGGAAACCAGATACTCATTGCCTAGACACTATTAGTTGGGAAGTGAGTGACAGTGAGATGGGGGATTTCGTCTATGTACTTGTTAATTGATATATATATATATATTTATGCGCTATGTCACGTAGAAGCTGATTCGCGTTCGCTATCCATTGCAGACCCCGATGGCTGATACACCCGGGGGAGGAGATGCAGAGCCTAGCGGCAGTTCGCCTCCTACTCCAGCAGATGATTTACAACGACTGTCTGATCGAGTGACAGCTTAGGGCCAACAGTTGACTGATTTCATCGCGATGATGACCGCACGTTTTGCTGCACCGGCATCGACATCAACTCATACGACTGCTACACCGACTGTCCAGGCGCCAGTACTTCCTACGCAGCTTTAGCAACGCCGATAGCCATGACCGCACTAGTGGTGGAGACAGTGGACGCCGTACCGTCTCCCACACCCGCATCTCTAAGCACTTCAGTGGAAGTTCAGCTGGTGAAGGACTTCATCAGACTCAAACCAGCTTATTTCGATGGAGTCAGGGATTTTCTGAAGATTGAGAAATGGATCATGTCTCAGGAAAAGCTTCATCGGGTATTGAGGATTGAGGATAGACTTCGGGCAGAGATCTCATCATATACACTCGAGCGAGACGCTGACATGTGGTGACGTATGACAGTGGCCACTCACGGAGATTTCGAGACACAGGATGCTTTCAAGCAGAAGTTATATCAGCAGTGTTTTTCGCCTTCAGTCATGAAGCGATTGAGACGAGAGTTTATGGATTTGAGACAGGGCCGAGAAGAGCCTGTAATGCAATACATGAACTGATACGATTATCTCGCGCCGCCATTGGGGACTTGGTGAGAGATGAGTCCGAGGATGTATACCACTTCGGTGATGGACTCAGACCCGATATTGGGTATTACGTCGGACTGAGACATACTATCTCGGGCGATGCGCGACGGGAGCATTACGTCGTTAGAATGAGACGAGAGGGGTAAGGTGCAAAGAGATGACGAGGACAGTACGCACCGAGATTTATGTAAGCCCCAAATCCGAGCCGCCGCGCGTGGGAGGCGCGCGTCCCGTCCTCGATCCTTGACCCACTGAGTCCCACGCGCCACTGACGCCATTTTCCACAACACGACTCCTCGATACGCGTGTTAACTCTCCGCGATATGCGTGTTAACACGACTCCTCGATATACGTGTTAACTCCATTCGTTAAGCAATTTAGTTCAATAGTTTAATCATTAGAACAACAGCGGAAGTCTTAATTTGAAACAAGTAAAACAATACCCGAATGCCCAAACCACCGCATAGATCGGGTTTCCATACCCCAGGATCCTTTCGGTGGAAGCACCCACTTCCTTTCACGCGGTTACCGCGTGCCTAGTGTGCCATAAGTACAACAAGAATAGCGATGTATGTAACGCAAAGGAAACGGGATACCCGCAAGCCCAAACCAAGGGGGAATAGCATCCAACAACCACGAACATGAAATCAATGATAGAAATAAACCCTCGATGACTTTCGTAAGGAATCTTACGTACACAATAACAAGAATATGAATCAACGATAGAAAAGAGACATTCGGAAGAATGGACAGAGTAATGTGGGGAGCAAAGAGATGAAGACTTCCTTTCACCGACCGAGATCCCCACCCCAAATGTGTCACGAAAATCCCAGTAAAGCCTCGATGACGGTTATGCTCACTTGCATGTATCATCCATTGCCTCGACATCCAAAGACATAGCACGTCAGACTTGACGCGCGGTCGCCATGCCGCCCTTGCGTCGTCGTCTCCATGTGCCGCTCACCTCCCAGGCTTGTTGGCGGCGGCTGGAGATCCTAACACTTGTTGTGGCTTGCTCTTCCCCTCTCTTTTTACCGATCTCCCTTCCAAACCTCTCAACTTTACCACTCTCCTATAGCTCTTGCACTCTCTCTCTTTTCTTTTTCTTTCTTTTCTCTCTCTTCATATATATATATATATATATATATATATACATATATTTACATTTTCTACTTTTGATTTTCAAATCAAAAGTGTTTTCGAGACGTGTTGCGAATATCGAGGCAACCTCAATAATTTCACCTCTTTGTCCACCTCTTCTATGTTTGACCAAAATTGTCTCGAGTCTCGCAATTTGAGCATCTCGAGACATCAACCCGCCTCATTTCCAAAATTTCGATACTCGCGCTACACGCGTCACGAGGCGTATCCAATGTACACATTAAACCACATTACGCGACTATCTCGGTCCCCCGCGTTGGCACGCGACTCGAGGCGCGTCCTTGTTCGTGTTTCGGCTCCCGAATTCTCCGCGTATACGTTTCTCAACAATTAACATCTCCAATCGAGATTCGAGCATACGCATTTCGCAAGTGGGTCCCACATACGACCCTAAAATTACACGTGGCACGAGTCGAATTTTCGCAAGGTGGCTCTATGGTTCTTCTCTCTCTCTTCTTTTTCTTTCTTTTCTCTCTCTTCATATATATATATATATATATATATATATACATATATATTTACATTTTCTACTTTTGATTTTCAAATCAAAAGTGCGAATCTCTATGTTTGACCAAAATTGTCTCGAGTCCTCGCAATTTGAGCATCTCGAGACATCGCCTCATTTCCAAAATTTCGATACTCGCACACACGCGTCACGAGGCGTATCCAATGTACACATTAAACCACATTACGCGACTGGCACGCGACTCCGATTCTCCGCGTATACGTTTCTCAACAATTAACATCTCCAATCGAGATTCCCGAGTCGAATTTTCGGCCGTTACACCTCATGCAAAGACAGCACTGGTGTGAGACTTCCCTTGCCACCTCCCATCAAACTAGCTTTACCGCCTCTCCTATAGCTCTTGCACTTCCCGCCCCACAGCTCACTACAGCAGCCGCAAGGTGGCAGAGTTCGAGGCCGAGGCAGAGGTCGAGATACGAGACAGAGACCGGAACAGGTGCAAAGACATGGTCAGTATCAAGCGCAGTGTCAGTCTCAAACTCATGGTCAGCGCAGACAATTGACATGCTACAGATGTGGAATGGTTGGACATATCGTGAGAGAGTGCCCACATCCTGCAGCAGTGTACGCACAGCAGGCCCGATATGAGGTTCACATGGTAGCTCGGCTAGACGCCGACGCTACACGAGGTCTTATTGAGGGTACAGTTTCTATTTGCGATCACGATTTATACGTTTTAGTTGATTCTGGATCTACCGTATCATTTATTGCTGGTCGCATGATATACTTCCTAGGGTTGAAACCTGTTAGGCTTAGCGTACATTTGATATTGAGTACTGCAGCTGGGGATAAAGTTTACCCTCATAGTATTGTTGAGAAATGTCTCGTCGCGATAGATGGCGTAGAGCTACCTGTTGACTTTAGAATCCTCGAATGTTTGGAGTTCGACGCGATTTTAGGGATGGACTGGTTAGCGGCATACCACGCTTATATCGATTGTTTCAGTAAGACAGTGATATTTGATATCTCAGGGCGTCCGCCATTCATTTATAAAGGTAGCACAGCGAGGACTGTAGGAACGAGAGGTCGACTGCGACTGGTGAGGAGATGGAAGCATTGGTTTCGCTGTACACTGTACCAGAGAGTCAGGGACCTAGGGTGGAAGATATACCAGTTGTTAGAAAGTTTCCTGATGTGTTTCCAGAGGATTTACCTTTTTTACCGCAACCGCGAGAGATCGACTTCATTATCGAGTTGGTATCAGGTACGAAACCGATTTCCATACCACCATACCGGATGGCACCACGAGTGCTAGAAGAATTGAAGTAAAGAAGGGATTCATCACACCTTCCATGTCGCCATGGGGAGCACCCGTCCTTTTTGTGAAGAAAAAAGATGGTAAGTTGAGACTTTGTATCGACTATCGACAGTTGAACAAAGGCACAATTAGGAACAAATATCCACTCCCGATGATATATGATCTATTTGATCAGCTGAAAATGTTCACATCATCCGGGAAAAGCGAATGTAGTCGCTGATGCGCTGAGTAGGATACCTGTTGGAGATGCGGAGGTTCCTACTGCAACTCGAGTTAAGATTTGCGTGCAGATGAGAGTACATACCATATCTACACAGAGAGTAGCAGAGGGTCAGAGGACCGACAGGTTGTACTCCAGGTTTAGTGAGTTAGCGCAGAGTGCAGATTGTGTTGATTGGACGGAGACCTCTTGTGACGGCCCCATCTACAACTAAGGGCACCGTCCAGCCTAATCCCTTAATTAAGTCCTAATCTCTCCTATAGGACCTAACAAGGAACTAGTCAGCCTTAGTTCAACACCTAAACATCTACATCTACTAATTATGATACCACCTACAGTTAACTAGCTAGTTAATTTTTTTTTTAACAAGTTATTCAGCGGAAGTCTTCGTTACTAGTGGACCTTCAATCCTACGGCCTAACCTATTGTGGAAAAACCAGGAAATAGAGATCACATGCATATATAAACAAAAATGGTGATATATACAACATGTGTCTAGTCAGATGTTCCTATCACTCAACCCAAAAGTAAACAGAACATGTACATATAAATGTAATACAAAAGAATACGAAACGTACAAAAATATGTCGTAGCAGTCCTCCACCGGCTCAGAAGTAGTCACCAAGCTTCTCTTTGCTCTGGTCACGTTACTCTGATCTCGCACCCACCGTCACAAACTAGATGGTGAGTACATGAAATTATTTAAGTAATACTGAGAGACATCGATCCACATTCCCAAATAGGCAACGAGTATCAAATGGCATAATTTAAATAGAAACTATGCTGAAAGAAACATCATGCAAAGAGATACTTGAGTTAACCAAATATGAAACTGACTCAAGGCTAAGTAGTAATGGATTAGGGTCGGTCGGCTGTGATATTCATCACATCAGTCTTTCCACTACAATGTGAGCTCTGCTCCATAGCATTTCATTAAAATTTGAGCTCTATATCATAATGTCAAAAGGTCGTACTTACGATTACGCCTTTTCTATTCCAAGTGAATTAGTCGTCACCGGAATTGTATACTTGCTAACATACCCGAGTTTTACAACTCGTCATGTTCACCCAAGTTATTCTTGCGCCAACAAACCCCGAGGTCCGGTTACGCGTTCGAGGCACGTTACCCCGTGTGTCATGCAAGGTAGTGGAGAAATTTCCTAACATCCCGGCAAGTCTAGTGACCCCCGTATGAAAGCTGAATTTCTATCATCAAATAACCCTAACCATAAGAACCACTTTCATTTTCAACAATGACACAACATTGGAATCCAAGAGATGTAACAACATACTAATGCACAAAGGATTAGAGTCAAAATAAACAAACTAACCTAATAGCATGCTCTATCACTGACTTCCACACACAACAATCAACATGACAAAGTATAGGAATTTGAATCAATGATATACAAAACAGAGTATGCTATGAACATCATTAAAGGAGCAACTGAACAAGTCATATCATATGGATTTCAAAGGCAATTCAGTTCGAATAACTGAGAATAAATAAATCAATGGAATGAAATGTAAATAAATGTCTCAATCAGTTTACTTACACACAACAATTCCTAAGCTATCCGGCTTTCGTCACGTCGATGTACGCACCCAATACCCCGTAATAGCTCCTTTAGGGTCCTAACAGTTGAAAATGTATTAATTTAGATTCAAGTTTAATGATTTAACATTCCTAAATTGGTCGACATCGGTCAAAATCGAGTTCGAGACCAATTTGCCGATTTCACGTTTTTCGAGGTAAAACTCCGGTATAACGCCTCGACCGACTCCCGAATTCTTCACTTTTTATAGAAATATTGAAGTTTTATTGATTTGGGTCACAAATATATTTTTTCCTATTTTTCTGGAATTTCTTTGAATTTTTCCATAATTTTATCTATTTTCTGGAATTTCTTTTATTCAAAATCAGTTTAATTTAATTAAATAATTAAATATTTTTTTATTGAAGTGGATCCGGGTCAACCCAACCCGATCCAGCCGGACCCGGGTCGGTCTGACCCGGTCCCCTCGGGTCAGGGTTGACCCGGCCCGACCCATATGGGTTCGGGTCGACCCGACCCAACTCCCTTCTTCTTCCTCGCGAGAAACAGAGCAGCGACTCTGTTTCTTTTTTTTTTCTCCTTGAGGCGTTGGGACTTTGGCGTCCATCCCCAAACCATCAGAAGTTGATGGCAGGGGAGACACCCCTGCCATCTTCTTCCTCACGCATTTCGACCATGGAGGCCGAGCCTTCCATGGCCGAACATGACGGCCAACAACGCAGCCCCAACAACAACAATCAACAAGAACAACAAGTCACTCACCTTCCTCGAGCTCTCGGTGTCTCTCTCTTTCTCCCGGTCTCTCTCTCCCGGTCTTTCTTTCTTTATTTCTTTCTTTCTTCTTCTTCCCGATTTCTCTCGTTTTCTCTCTCTGTTGTTTTGTTTTGTGTTTTCCACCGACTTTGATAGAGTAAAAGAGGATAAGTTAAGACTTTGGTTTCAATTGACCCATATATATATATTATGTATCTCTTGAGTGACGTGGCCACTTTACCACCACTAAAAAAACATGTTTCATCATTTTTTATGCAATAAATTGAACTAGTTACACTTACCCCACGAGCTGCTGCCTCGGGCCCACGTCGGCACGCGCTCGAGACGTGTCCCTGCTCGTCTCGGTATCTGCATACCCGTAAATGACTTAGTAGTCTACACATATACATTACACTAGACAAACAACACAACAAATATAACATTTACCTCGGCCACCGTGCCTTGGTAGTGACACGTATCTCGCTGCGAGTCCCACGTCACGGGTCATTTTGTTATGATTAACGAATTAAACGTGTATTAATTATTGGGTCGTGACACATCTGACCAGTGTTTTCGCTTCAGGGGCAGACTGTGGATCCTGTCAATACCAGAGCTGAGAGATGAAATTCTTCAAGATTCACATCGTTCTCAGTTTATTGTTCATCCAGGAAGGACCAAAATGTACCATGATATGAATAGACATTTTTTGTGGTCTGGGATGAAAGCTGTTATATCAGAGTTTATCCGGAACTGTGGGATCTGTCAGCAAGTGAAGGCTGAACATCGCAGACCTGGAGGATTGCTACAACCTCTTCCCATTCCACGGTGGGAAGTAGGAAGACATTGCTATGGATTTTGTGATAGGATTGCCGAGAACCGCCCGGAGACATGATTCCATATGGGTTATTATTGATCGACTGACAAAGTCTGCTCATTTTCTTCCAGTGACCGCACATTATACGTTTGATCAGTTGAGTATATTGTTTGAACAAGAGATTATTAGACTGCATGGGGTACTAGTGACTATTACGTCAGACATAGATGTTTTGTATACGTCCAAGATGTGGCGGAGTATGCAGGAGCAGTATGGTACGCGCCTACAGTTTAGTATGACTTTTCATTCTCAGACTGACGGGCAGACTGAGAGATTGATACAGGTTCTCGAGGATATGTTACGAGCGTGCGTCTTGGAGTTTGGCGGATCATGTTATGTGAGTTTGCATATAACAACAGTTATCAGGACAGTATTGAGATGATGCCTTTTGAGGCTTTGTATGTTAGACCGTGTCGCTCGCCATCGTGTTGGGCTGAGCCAGAGGACCGGGAGACCGTGGGGCTTGAGATTGTTGTCGATCATACGGAGAAGGTACGACTGATTCGTCAGAGACTCAAGGGATCCCAGGATCGGCAGAAGAAGTATGCGGACATGTATCACAGCGATCTCACGTACGATGAGGGAGCTTTAGTGTATCTAAAGGTTTCTCCTCGTAAGGGTCATCAACGATTTGGTTTGAAAGGAAAATTAGCACCAAGATTTGTCGGGCCTTTCAAGATGAAGAAACGGGTTGGAAAGGTTGCATATGAGCGAGAATTACCTCCACAGATATCGGGAATTCATCCGGTGTTTCATATTTCGATGCTTTGACTAGCCAAGTCAAAGGCAGGCGAGAGACCGAAAGTGGATTTGAGTCAAATTGATTTGAGTGAAGATATCTCATATGAAGAGCAACCAGTTCAGATTCTTGACCGAATGGCACAACAATTAAGAAGCAAGTCTATCCCGAAGGTGTTAGTCAAGTGACAATTTCATGGAGATTCGGAACTCACTTGGGAACGGGAAGACTATATGCGAGACAGATTTTCGTACCTCTTCGAGTCAGGTATATTTTAAAATTCGTTTAATTTAAGTTCGAGGACGAACTTTCAATTAGTTGGGAAGTATTGTCACGACCCAAATAATTAATACACGTTTACTTCGTTAATCATGACAAAATGACCCGTGACGTGGGACCCGCAACGAGATACGTGTCACTACCGAGACACGGTAGCCGAGGTAAATATTATATTTGTTGCGTTGTTTGACTAGTGTACTGTACATGTGTAGACTTCTAAGTCATTTACGGGTATGCAGATAGCGAGACGAGCGGGAACGCGCCTTGAGTCGCGTGCCGACGTTGGCCAAAGGTAGCAGCTCGTGGGGTAAGTGTAACTAGTCAAATTATAGTGAAAAAAGAAGAAGAAAAATGAAACATGTATAAGTTAGTGGTCCAAAAATGCCACATCACATATATAATATATGGTCCATAATATATATATATCATATATATATATATATATATATATATATATATAATATATAAGTTGGTTAATTGAAACCAAAGTCCAACCTTATCTCACTTTGATTTCATAAAGTCGGTGGGGTAGAGAGGAGAAAAAAAAAACGCAGCGAGAGAAGAAGAGAGGCCGAGATGAAGAAGAAGGAGAGAGACCGGGAGAGAGAGACCGAGCTCCAAAGTGAGTTGTTGATTTCGGTTGTTGTTGTGTTGTCGTTGTTGTTGTGTTCGGTGTTGTTGGTCCGAGGTGGGAGACTCAGATGAACTGCCATGGCAGTTCGTTCGAGCTCAAGTGACGGCATGTAAGTCGTCTCCCTTGCACGAACCCAACTTGGGGTTGGGGATGAACGCCCAACCCCAGTGAAAAAAAAAAATCCAAACAAGAGCACGAAGTGCTCTGGTGAGGAAGAAGATGGGTAGCCCGGGTCGGGCTACCCCATATGCGTGGGGTCGGGCCGACCTTGACCCCGACGGGACCGGGTCATACCGACCCGGATTCGGCTGGACCGGGTCGGGTTAACCCGGACCCACCCCAATAAAAAAATATATTTAATTATTTAATTAAATTAAACTAATTTTTAATAAATAAATCACATAAAATAGAGAAAAATATGGAAAAAATTTAGGAAAATTCTAGAAAAATAGGGAAAAATATATTTGTGACCCAAATCAATAGAAATTTGAGATTTCCATAAAAAGTGAAGAATTCGGAAGTCGGTCGAAACGTTATACGAGGGTTTTACCTCGAAAAACGTGAAATGGGCCAATTAACCAAAAATAAAAAAATGGCCGACAGAGTCTCGACTTCGATTTAGCCTAAAATGTTCTATTATTAAATGCTAGGGAACTAAGGGGATAACTCATGCGTTTGGGCACGCATTTCGAATTGTCGAGGGATCGGCTAGACTAGGACAAGCGTGTGACTTGTAAGTACAACTGTGAGAATTTTATATTTCATTTCATTCTCTTATTGCTTTATTGGTCTATTGGTAGACATCGCTACTTGAACTCGCACATCATGTTGTTCTTGTATCTATTCGTGGATGAATATTGTGACATGATGTCTTGTGAATTGTTTCGTTGCCTCTGATTCCTACACTTGATGTCATTCTTGAACAAAATTGATAAAAATCATGCTAATGGAATAATGTGGATTTAAGTAGACTTGTATTCGATTTCCTTTGGGCTTTGTAGCCTAACTTATCTTGGTATCCTAGAGTTTTGGAATTATTTGTCTTTGAAATTAAAGTAGGGATTATCTAGTGTCCATTGCACGAGAGATGCGCGGTTCACGGGGACATGGGTCTACCGGGGTTCCGGCACTCACCACTACGCTTGCGCGACAAACGAGGCATGAGACTCGGGGTGGTCGGCATGCATGAGATTGATGTTATAAAGCGTAGAGCGCAGCTCCGCTATTTATGAGAGATATGTTGAGCGCAACTCCATATCGTAGTGGGAAAAGGTAGGTGATAGGTTTCACCGCTGACCGGACGTAGATCATCTCGACTTAGCCTGTGTATGTCTCTATATCTTTAACTGTGGTATTTACTAGCATTACTTGTTTCAGCAATTTATTTCGCTCATTTATGCTTTTAAATACCATTCGTTTCTTTTGGAAATGCGATATGAAATTCTCCAGTTAGTACTTAAATATCACTATACTCACCATCTAATTTATAGTTTTCTCTACAGATGAATCAATGCATTTTTGGTTACTCAGAGTGCGACACACGTTTTATCAGCTTACTGTGATGCACTCGATTCGCAGAATGAGGATGACGTGGTGTGGCAACTTTATGTTGAAGTCATCGGGTTTCTTCCCAAATACTGTACCGATGGTCATGGTAGTTGGCTATCGAAGTGTCCTCTAATTCGTTTCCACATAGTCGAGTGGCATCGATCAGAAAGAGTTTTGAGACAATTCAGAATGATACAGGCCGTACCACCTAACTGTGATTACGACACCCGACTGCACCGCATCGAGATGCGAGGACGCGTTCAAGAAAATTAGGTGGCTTTTCACTCAAACTATATACAGATGTGGGAAAATCGTAGTGACAGCATAGTCACAGAGGAACAAGAAGAAGGACACGATCAACAAGACTACATGACGTGGTATCGATTAGTCACTAGAAGATTAATTAGACACGACGGGGTTTTACGTGACTATTCAGTAACCTTTAAACTATTATTATTTTTTCCTCACGATTTACATCTTAATTTGTGTGTACTAAACTCTTGTTTTTATATCAGTGTAACTTGGTGCGTCCACTGCAGCGAGTGTTCATTGAGGATGAGTACGAACAAGGTCTTGCTGCGCTTAATGAAGACGTCAAGATTTTAGATGAATATAAAAGACAAAGGTCTACTATATGGAATAGTGGAATTGATATTGAACAGGCCATAGATGAGGAGAATGAAGAAGAAGATGAAGAAGATGATCAGGGCGAATCAAATAGAGAGGTGAGAAGAAGAAAAACACAAACACAAACTGTGGATGGGAGCACTAGACGTCCTCGTCCACCACGTCCTTCTCGTCGGACAGAGACTGCAGATGAGAGTAGCAGACGTTCTCCTACACCACGTTCATCTCGTCCGAGAGCGAGAAGAACAGAGATTGTTGGTGACAGTAGCCAACGCTCATCCCCACCACGTCATTCTTCTCATGGGTACATTCCTACATTGTCCCCAATGCAACCAGAACCTCAAATGTTTGTACCTAGCGCGCCGATCATGAATCTTTCTCCTTACCATTTTGATCCTTATGCACCCGGGTCGTCGTCTTCATAAATGGACCATGGAATGCCTAGACATCCAATGTATCATTCATTGCCTCAATACATGCCGAGTCCATTTACTCCACCATGTTATAATTACAATATGCCATATAGTTGAGATGACTCATTAATGAACATGTTAAGCATGCCGCCGCCTCATGTTCCTTTCGGCCAACCACATACAGGAATTCAATTTTTGGGACGATTCAACCTCCGATATTTTGAAGCATTAGTACCAGAGGTGAGTCGAGTGAACCGGAGGAAGACCATCAATCGACTCAACAAAATTCAATGCAAGATCAGCAACCTCGACATACTCAACCGGATGTATAAACACAACGTCCAACTCGACATAGAGTACATCCAGTTTGCATCACGGAGCAACAACGTCAACGTAACCGTCGATAGACCTGTATGATAAGTTTTGAAATCATACTATCAAAACTTCTTTATTGTTTTAATTTTAAATTCTAGACAAAGATATAACGTGTTTTTTGCCTTTACGGATTTTCATATACATATCTCTTCTTATGATCACGATTGTGTTGCATAGTTTGTAGTAGATATGCATGGGTTGCCCCTAGAGATACGTGCGTAACGTTTGCATGGGTTGTCCACCTCGAGATACGTGCGTGTTGTTTGCATGGGTTGTCCACCGCCAGATACGTGCGTGTCGTTTGCATAGGTTGCCCCCTCGAGATATGTGCGTAAAGTTTGCATGGATTGTCCACCTCGAGATACGTGTGTGTTGTTTGCATGGGTCGTCCACTGCCAAATACGTGCTTGTCGTTTGCATGGGTTGTCCACCTTGAGACACGTGCGTGACGTTTACATGGTTTATTTCGATTGCACGAGATTACATGGTTTATTTCGAAATACGTGCATGACCTTTGCACGGTTTGCATTGATTGGACGAGGTTGTATGAGTTGTCCACCTCGAGATACGTGCACGACGTTTGCATGGATTGCACGAGGTTGCATGAGTTGCACACCTTACGATACATGTGTCACGTTTGCATGAATTGCACGAGGTTGCATGGGTCGTCCACCTCGACATACGCGCGTGTCATTTGCATGACTTCTCCACCGCGAGATACATGCATGGCGTTTGCATGAGTTGTCCACGTCCATATACGTGCGTGTCCTTTACATCAGTTGTCTACCTCGAGATACGTGCGTGATGTCGATTGTCCATCTTGAGATACGTGCGTGATGCGGCTTGTCCATCTCGATACATACATGACGTTTGCATGGGTTTACCGCTTCGAGTTGAACAAATTACTAATTTTGAGGAGTAAATAAATGGTTTTGTATTTTGTATAGATGACTCATTTTCAAAAGGTGTCATTCATTTCACCTCATTAGTTGTATAGATGACTAATTTTCAAAAGGAGCCATTTATTCCACCTCATCAATACACATCAACGCGTGGAGCCACATCATCATCAATGACTCATTTTCAAAAGGAGATATACCTTAGTTTTGTAAATTTAAAGTAGCCATCCGTATTTCATGAATAAAAAAGTATTGTAACCTTAAGTTTATGAAAAACTCCGTTAATTCGGACCAATGAACTTGTGCCACGGCTCCTTGTTTAGGTTGAGAAATTAAAAAGCGAGAGTATCACATAGCTCCGTTAATTCGGATCAATGAACTTGTGCACGGCTCCTTGTTTAGGTTGAGAAATTAAAAAGCGAGAGTATCACATAGCTCCTCTGGTTTAGTCCTGAAAGGTTGAGAGAAACTGAGAAATGGGGAATCCGCGGAGGAAGAGTGGCGGCGGCGGCGGCGGCGGTGGCGGAGGGGAAGGGCATTTCCAAGCGGCGGCGAGGTCAGGGGACTTGCAGGCGGTGCAGTTCTTGTGCAATTCGAACCCTCTCTCCGTCAATTCCAGAGATAAGCACTCTAGAACTCCGTATCCTTTACGACTCTCCTTCTTCAATTCAGCACTAGAAACGCTATTTATATGTACTTATGAAATCAAATAATTCAATCCAGAAAACCTAAACCTAGGTTAACATTATCTCATGTAGGAGCACACATGTAGAATACTAGAATCTCTCCCAAATTGGATACTTTCCGATACCCATAAAAAGGGAATTGGGGAAGCAATTGTGGTGCTACACTGCTACTATGTAAACTAGCCATGATTGCAATTCTCTCTAAGTCCAATCTATTAAGAGTGCAACTAAACCCTAAATACCAATTGTTGGCGTCTTTTTTTTTTTCGCTTTTCGTTTTCTCTCTAACACGGCCAACTCTTCAACTGCGACGACTCCCAACCCTTAATGTCTTGTATTTTGGTTTGGATGGTTGCTTTTTACAGTTTCATTATGTGAGTGGTTGATGATGGTTAGAAACTTGATTTTTTCTTGAACTTTATGCATTGTACATATTAGTATTTTGCCTTTTTGACCAATGCTTGGTTTTATGTATTTGATAATTGATGCATTTACTTTTTCCACTATTTATATGATATAATATGAATCATATTGTGCTTTTATCAAAAAAAAAAGATTCATATTATGCTTCTTAAGTATGTGTTTAATTATTAAAAATATATTTTAGTTTATTATTTTGAAAAATCTTTTATTTAAAAATTTGAGTTTAAATGGGTGAAAAAATGTGGAGATGAAAATATGTTGATGAGAATGTGTAGGTAAAAAATTATAGCCCTTACTGTTAAGAGTATCTAAATAAATTATATTATTTTCTAAAGAGGTCTAAGTAAAATTCTTTTTATCCGGCTATGCCTCGACTAGTCTAGGCGTGAGAAAACCGCCTCGACGTCTTGAAAACACTGATGTTTACCAAACAATGTATCAAAAACAAGTGGAAGAGGTTGAAGCATAAAAACTAATTAAAAGATTTTTTCAGAGTATTTTTCAAGATTCTAGAATATTTTCATTTCAATCAAGCAAGGCTACAAGAGGTTTCTAGAAAAAAAAAACTTGCAAAAATCTGATTTTAACATGTAAAAGGAAAGAATGAAACGGTACATGACAGATTTTAATCAAATCTATTACTCTGAGCATTAATGAATTATGTATGAAAGGGAAATGCTAGCATTACTTCGATTAGACACCCGTCAAGTGTGTGTCCCTTGATTTTTGCCGACATGTGTGCGCAATAGGACACCTAGATAGTACACACACTTTAACTTAATTTTTCGAATAAAAAATTAAACATAATGAATGCAGACAATATTCATATTAGGCATCAACTTTTAGGTAATGTAGTAAACTCAATTTAAAGATAATCCATGAAAATGAAAACTGTAGTAATGGAGGTGATCTTATATTCAGTTATTTGGTTATCCCTAGAAGTTAGTTTATTTGTCGAGGTAGATAGAAAGAGAATTTGTTGAAGGATTTAGGGAAACTTTTTTTTTTTGGTACATAAAATGTTTAACTAACTAGAACGACTAAAGAGCGCCTCGCAGTATACCCGAGCAACAGAGGGCGTAAGGAAGGTGGAGACATCTCAAACATTTTGAATAGAACTTCCCCCTATAGCGCTAAATTTGCAAGGTGCTCCACATAGCTATTTCCTTCCCGGTGTATATGTTGAATTCGATAAGCTGGGATCATTGCCAAAAGACTTTGACAATCCTCTATCATTGGAGCTTGAGGATGCATCACATCCACCCTCTTCCCTAACATCTGAACTGCCACCATAGAATCCAATTAGACATCATAGCCTGGATGTTCACATTTAATGCTTCAAAACTCATTAATATCTATTCAAACTAAAAACAAGTGTTTCCTTAGTTCATATCAGACCTCTATAGTCTATATCAACCCTTTTGTGGGTCATATCAGGCCTTTAATGGTGATATCAGTCCCTCCAAGTTCATTTAAGCCCTTTATAGGTGTTTATGTTAAGATCTACTTTGTTACAAGAAAAACAATTTTGGTGCAGTAACTTGTGAGTTGATTTCGGTCACCAAAACATCTAAATACAGGATCATGGTCAAAAGAAGAGTTGTAGATCTATGTCTTACCTTTCTGAAAATATATGGTATGTACAATTTTGATTAAAAACAAGGGAGTTATTGCAATTTTACAACAGTCATTCAAAATCATATCATTTCCGACCATCAAGCTTGAAAATTTTATTTCTCCCAAACCATAGCTCCAAAAATCTTGATTTTTATATTGAAGGCGTGTCACATACTCTAGAATGACATAAATTTTTTCAGATTAATCCAACAAGAAATGAGTGAGTTATGTTGGCTTAAAGGATGATAGAAAATAGGGGGTCGCCTCCAAGCTTTTATTGATGATCAAGAATAGGTATACAACCTCACTGAGATGGATGACCTATACCCTTAGAAGGAGAGACTCTCTCCAACTCCAAACCCTATCGACTAGAAATCTCTAGATGCTCAGAGTCATGAACAGTGACTCCCTTATATACTCCCCACCTAATCCTTCTCAAGTGAGCGGACACTCATTTGACACACACAATACACACTGACTCTATTTACTAACAACTCACTAGTACCTGACTCCCCGGCATACTTGGTATCCTTACAACTCACTGGGTGGGCCCACCTTGACCCATACCCATAAGTTCT
The DNA here is from genome assembly GCA_039657325.1 of Stephania cephalantha. Lineage (NCBI taxonomy): Eukaryota > Viridiplantae > Streptophyta > Magnoliopsida > Ranunculales > Menispermaceae > Stephania > Stephania cephalantha. The sequence goes on from CM077569.1 coordinate 34,246,722, forward strand.
TTCCCAGTACCATGGACCATCTTCCTCGATACACTTTGGTCAAAGCTGGACGCTTATCGACCCTATCAAAGAACTGCTTGAATTCATGCTCAAATGGACTTAATTCTTAATGAAATGATGGAAAACTAAACCAACCAATACTTTGTTCATCAAGAATAAATATGTATCATATTTCTCATGAGGAAGAAGGGGAAGAAGCTTACTTAAGTGGTCCTTGATCACAAAGTTACTACTCCATGCTCCTCGATTGACATCCATAGCTTCTTTGTAACAATTTCTTACTAGACCACCTTGATCTTTCTTTCATGCGCTCAAATCCTCCTTCAATGGCTCCTCTAGAACTCTTAGAAAATGAAAATAGAATCGATCCTAATGACTTCCACCCTTTTATACATTTTATTAGTAAGTTATTAGTGAGGAATTAATTAAGCTAACCTAACTTAACTTAGCCTCAATCAAAGCTTACCATCTGATCTCTACACATGTCAAGTGTCACTTAAGGGGTCAAATGTCCATTTGGCCCTTAGATCATCAAGGTATTTACCATGCAACCTAGGCAATTACATAGATCAATTGACCTTAGTTTTCTTGATATTTACCATTCATACCATAGGCATCAATTTGATTATCTTTTATTAGGAGAATGTGTCACATTATCTTTGATCACATCCTACACTCGCATCTCGAGGCCTATTCTGGGTCCCTCTTTAATCTCATCAACTTAGCTTAGATTAATACTTGAACATATGATTTTAAGTACATTACAATCATATGTCTTGTATTTCATAAATCTAGCTAAGGGCGTATTACTTTAATGTGGTTACACTATCACTTATCGACCCGGCGACACACATATCGAGGCACGTCTAATGTTCCACGTTCACCACTACAATAGTTGCATCAAATCCCTAACTTAGGAAAATAAATTGTTGTAGTGCAACACATGTATGCTATAATACATCGAATAGCACACATATCGACAAACAACATATTTCGGGTTGCCGACCTGAATTTTTGTACTGAATAATTACAAATTGTACAAATGGCCTAGGTTGTATGGTAGATACCTTGATGATCTAAGGGCAAAAATGTCATTTAACCTCTCGAGTGACAATTGACATGTGTAGAGATGAGATGAGAGCTTTGATTGAGACTTAGTTAAGCTAGGTTAGCTTGATTAGTCCCTCACTAATGACTTTACTAATAAATGTATAAAAGTGTGGAAGTCCTTAGGGAATTGATTCTAATTTCATTCTCTAAGAGCTCTAGAGAGGAACAACGACAACGCTTGAGTCCCAAATTAATTGGGGTCGGCTACATGGATCAACCTCTTCCATTGTTCTCGATTTAGTGCGAGAAATCGCTAAAGTTGCTGAAAAATTCAATCAAATGGTGGAATTGGAGCCATTGAAGGAAGATTGGAGTGCATGATTGTAAGATCAAGGTGGTATAAAAAACATTGTCGCCCCATTTTATTACATGCTATATTGACTTACCGAATTTCCACTATAGGATTTTTGAACTTTATTTCCGTGCATGATAAACTATAAGTCTTTCGCTTAAATAATTTGACTTGATAATTGGCTTAAAAATGGAGTAAAGGGTAGATAGGCATTACTAGGCCATCATTAAGCGGCGTGTCCGACGTGGCGAACGCTTGCTGGGGTAGAGCTAGGATTTTTGGTTCCCTCGGGCTAGAACCAATAGTTTTTTTTTTTTTCTTTTATATTGATGTTTTCTTAGGGAATTTCCATTCAAATATATAAGACTACCATATAAAGGTCAAATTAGTGACAATGTTTAAGCACAATATACTTAAAAAATTAAAACTATCATTTGACCAAAAAAAAAAGCATAATGAAAGTATCACATATTTTATCGATTAAAAAATAACTATTCTTAAAACATAAAAAAAGTTTATGGATTGGATTTTTATTCTTAACGTAATGTAAATTTATTTTCTTAAAAAAGATATTTGATTTTTTAAGATAAGGCACGAATCTTTTGGGAGATTTCAACCATTTTGAGAGATTTTGGTGATAAGGTATTCAATTCTAAGATGAAAATGATTTTTGACACATTTAAAGTCACACTCCTATTGGAAACCCATGCGATATATTCCGAGATGTATGTGCACATATGATGAAGTGTGTCATTATGACTACCCACCCCCACAAACTAGGTTTCGTTCGGCCTAGACTGCGTGGTCCTTGAGTCAATTCTCGTAAGGTCAACGCAAGCCTAGTTAGCCTTCGTTTCCATTATTATTATTATTATTATTATTATTATTATTATTATTATTATTATTATTATTATTATTATTATTATTATTATTATTATTATTATTATTATTATTATTATTATTATTATTATTATTATTATTATTATTATTATTATTATTATTATTATTATTATTATTATTATTATTATTATTATTATTATTATTATTATTATTATTATTATTATTATTATTATTATTATTATTATTATTATTATTATTATTATTATTATTATTATTATTATTATTATTATTATTATTTTAAGGTTGAGTTATTAAGTTTTGCAAGTTTTAATTTGATAGCAACGGAATTAAACTTAAGCAATTTATAATAACTCAAATAAAGTAAAAGTCGGGACAACCTAAGATGTGGAAACCCAATAAACGTGATCTCATGCATATATGGTGACAAAAAGTAAATATACATGTATCAAGTATTGCACTTAGCCCATAAACCCGTTTTACAAAACAAGTATAATATAAATAAACAAAAAGGACCTACATGTAGCAAAAGTAGAAGCTGACTCTGAGGGAGCTTAGAGGAAGTCATCAAGCACCGGCTCCCTGCTCTTGCTAAATGAAGGACCTACAATTGTCACCACTCAGGAGACAATTCCAGTGAGTAGAGCCAGTAGAGTTTTAATCACAATTCATGAATTTAAATAAATAAGTCTAAGTATCATGCGAGAATTTAAAGGACAGAAAAGTAAATAAAAGTGCATGATAAATAAAAGTATTATGTAGGGATTCTTGCGTGCATATCCCGAACATGATCAAGTCTTGCACATCTAGAGACACACCAGGAATCGAGACAGTGATGACTCACCTACTCATGGATAAGCGCATGAACCAAAGCTGATACTCGCTAAGGCCGCGTAGACAGAGCACCACCATGCCAACACTGATTTGCAGAACGTTGTCCACCTTTCCTTTTTTACTTTTGACAATACCTTCTTTCATTTCAAATGGGCTATATAGGAAAGCATTTGTAAGAAAGACACAATTGTTATCATCCCCTTGAAATCAAATATCAATAGAACAGTGAGTTCTAGTTTCTCCTCCGTTTTTCATCTCTTCCAACTTAACTTTTTACATTAGTGGTATCGAGCTCGGTGTAGCATCCATCAATGGTGGAGAGTGGAAGTGAGCGAACCTACTCCAGTGGCAATGACCAAGGAGCGCGGGCCTTTCGGGTTGCTACTACGTTGGAGCGAGAGACTCAACGATTTCATTCAAGAAGTAAGTAGTGCCATTCCTGCACTAAACCCCCAAGCTCAACCCCTGTCCAACCCCCTACCTGTCCTTCCCCCGGTCGACGCCCTTGCTCAAGACCCTACAGATGACCTTGGTGAAGCGAGAGGGTCATCTTCTCAATCGCCTTCCCCGGCGAATAGGTCGAGGGCGTGGTCGTGGTGGACCTCAACGTTACCCTCATTTTCGCCCTCCCCGGCCTCGTGTCGAGTCGACTCGGACGATGAGGACATCCTCTTCCCACGCCAACACCTCCAGCATCACAGAGGCGATCCAGCAGAGTACAAGATAAAAATCAATGTACCTTTCTTTGATGGGCATCTCCACATCGAAGACTTCCTCGATTGGTTACAAACAGTAGAGAAGTTCTTTGAGTACATGGAGGTGCCGGAGGAGAAACAAGTGAAGATTGTGGCCCGCAAACCTCTTGGAGGTGCATTGGCTTGGTGGGATCAACTACTTAATAACCAAAGGCGTGAAAGCAAGCCTCCCATTCGGTCCTGGCCTAATATGCGGAAGCTGATGCGAGGACGTTTCCTCCCTGTGGACTGCGAGCATTTGCTCTACCGCCAGTACCACCTGTGCTCCCAAGGCATGAGGTCTGTTGCGGACTATACCGAAGAGTTCTACAGGCTTAACGCTCGCAACAATCTCCAAGAATCTCAAACCCAACAAGTTTCACGCCACATCGGTGGCCTCAAAGAAGCCATCCAAGACCAACTCACCCTCCATCGTGTGTACCATTTGTCTGAGGCAACCAGGCTCTTCGGTCGAAACTCAACTAGCCATGCCCTCCCCAAAACCCACCTTCTACAAACGACCCCCATTTGAGCTAATCACCCATGCCCCCTGTTTCTTCTCCTATGCCCACACCCTCCCACTCCCCTAGTGTCTCTCGAGGAAAGAAACACGAACACTCTACACCTACAGAACCCCCCAAGAGTGGTTCTTCTCTAGCCCTTAACCCCTATTCTCACCCTATGGGTGCTAAATGTTTTCGGTGCATCTAACCAGGTCACAGATCCAACGAGTGTCCACAGAGGCGTCAAGTCCACCTCGTTGATGACGTTATTCATGACACTTTCTTTGGGGATTCCATCGACGATGGGGGCGATCCTGAGTTTGAAGTAGTTACGAGCGATGAGGGGGAACCTCTAACGTGTGTCATTCAACACTTACTGTTGAGTCCAAGGGAGCCATCGTCGAGACAGAGACATCAAATTTTTCGAACGAGGTGTACAATTAAGGGCAAGATATGCAATGTCATTGATAGTGGCTGCTGCAAAAATATTGTCTAAAGCCCTGGTGAAGGCATTGTCTCTCCTCGTCACTTCCCACCCCACCCCATACAAGATCAGCTGGATTAAAAAGGCACCAACGCCAAGATACAAGAGTAATGTCGTATTCCTTTCTCCTTGGGGCATCATTACCAAGACGTGGTACTGTGTGATTTTGTCGAGATGGATGCTAGTCATCTTTTGCTTGGGCGACCTTGGCAATACGACGCTAGGGCTGTCCACAGGGGTCATGAGAACACCTATGCTTTCGATTGGTACTCCAAGAGAATTCTCTTGGTTCCCCTCCCTCCTAATCCCAAACCACCCAACCCTCCTACGCCACCAACACCACAACTTGTTATCCTCCCTGGGCCTGCATTTTCGGACCTCCTACACATCACCAAACAAGTCGTTGTTCTTCTTGGCAAACACTCACCACCCATGCCCCATCCACCCCCACCTTCAATTGTTACTGACCTCGTCAAAGAATTTGTTGATTTAGCCTTTGCTGATATACCCATCGGCTTGCCCCCCGCACGTGACATCCAACACCACATAGACTTGACCCTTGGCTCTTCCCTCCCTAACCTTCGTCATTATCACATGAGCCCCCAGGAACACTCTATTCTACAACAATAGATTGAAGACCTGCTACACAAGGGCCTCATCAGGGAAAGCCTCAGCCCTTGTGCTGCCCCAACTTTTCTCACACCGAAGAAGGATGGTACATGGCGTATGTGCATTGACAGCCGAGCCATAAACAAAATCACCAAATATCGATTCCCAATCCCTCGACTCGAAGACATGCTGGACTACCTTGGTGGCGACACTATTTTCTCGAAGTTAGACTTACGAAGCGAGTATAACCAAATCCGTATTTGCCCCTGCGACGAGTGGAAGACGACCTTCAAAACTCGTAGCAGTCTCTATGAATGGCTCGTTATGCCGTTTGGCTTGAGCAATGCCCTAAGCACTTTTATGCGACTGATGATTCATCTTGAAGCCTCTAATTGGCATCTCGGTACTTCGATGATATTTTGATCTTCAGCAAGTCTTTTAATGACCATCTATCTCGTCTTCATGTCGTTTTATGCATCCTTCGCACCAACAGGCTCTATCTTAATTTAAGTAAGTGCCTCTTTTGTCAAGAAAGTTTACTTTTCCTGGGATTTGTTATAAGTGCAGCGGGTATACATGTTGATGATAACAAGATTAAAGCCATTCAAGAATGGCCTACTCCTACTAATGTTTCTGAAGTGCGTTGTTTTCATGGACTTGCAATCTTCTATCGACGGTTTATACGCAACTTCAGCCCATTGGCCGGTCCTCTCACTGACTGCCTCAAGCACCATCAATTCCAGTGGGGACCTAGCCAAGAACTCAGCTTCAACACCTTAAAAGCTAAACTATGCTCGCGCCGATCCTTGCTTTACCTGACTTCAACAAGGTCTTCGAGCTCGATACCGATGCCTCAATGCTGGGCATTGGTGCAGTCTTAATGCAGGAACATAGGGCAGTGGGCTTCTTTAGTGAAAAACTTTGCGAATCTCGTCAAAAGTGGTCTACCTATGAGCAAGAGTTGTACGCAATCGTGCGAGCTTTCCAACATTAGGAGCCTTACTTAATTCAGCGAGAGTTCATCTTGCATAGTGACCATTCAGCACCTCAACATCTTAATTCTTAAAAGTCCCCTAATAGAATGCATGCCAGATGGGTTTTATTCATACATAAGTTCACTTTCATTTTTCAACACAAAAGGGTGTCCAAAACAGGGTCGCGGATGCGTTGAGTTGACGATCCCATTTGCTCATCACGTTGCTTACCTCTCATATTGCCTTCGATGCCATCAAGGACCTCTATGCCACTGATGTTGATTTCCATTCCATCTGGGCTAGTTGCTCGTCTCTCCAAACCTCTAGTGATTTCACCATTCACGATGGCTTTCTCTTCAAAGGCTCCCGTTTGTGCATCCCCAACACATCCCTTCGCCTCCTTCTAATTGAGGAGCTCCACTGTGGCGGACTTGCTACCCATTTGGGTCGCGACAAGATCACTCTCTTAGTGGAAGCATGATATTTTTGGCCACATTTGAAGCGTGATGTTTCTAAATTTGTCGAGAGGTGCGCTACTTGTCAAGCAGCAAAAGGTGCCCTGCACAACACCGGTCTTTACCTCCCTTTCCTTGTCCCGTCCTTCATATGGGAAGATTTATCCATGGATTTCATTGTGGGCTTACCTAAGACTCAACGGCACATGGATTCTATATTCGTGGTTGTCGATCGTTTCTCTAAGATGGCTCATTTCATTCCGTGTCGAAAAACCGCCGACGCTAGTAACATTGCCACTTTATTCTTTCGTGATATTGTGCGTCTTCATGGGGTTCCTAAATCCATTACCTCCGACCGTGATGTGAAGTTTGTTAGTCATTTTTGGCGATCCCTTTGGCGCAAATTCAATACCAAGCTAAATTTCAGCAGTGCTTACTGATACGACCCTAATCAATAAAAGACTGGGGACCACTAATGCAACATTAGAAGTGTGAGCGAGTTTGTTGTGTCTTTTAGGTGGGAAGGTGAATGTTTGTGTGTCCATTTTAGGGGGAAACTCAGAATGTATAAATAGATTGTGAGGAGAAAAGGTAGACATTGAGAAAATTGTAATTGAATTGGGTTAACTTTTTTGAGTTTGGGCTAAGAGACAAGTCTCTCTGGGTTCTTGTAGCTTGTTCTTGTTGTTTTGTCTACCAATTGAGTAATAGAATTCAAGGATTCTATCATTGGTATCAGAGCAATAAATCAAGAATGGATTCAAGATCGGTGACGAATGAGATGTTGCACGGTTTATGCGAGATTAGGCTGAGGCTGGATCACCTAATGGAGAAGTTCGATGCCTGTCAGGTTCGTTCTCCTCCTTCTCCAGTCGACATCTCTATGATCAACTCCTCTAGTGTGGATAGTCAGTCTCTCCATGATCACACAGAGTGATCGATGCAGTCCTCGACTCCATTGCCGACTCCATCTCTGTGGATTCATGCTCTGCTACCTCCACCGCCACTAGATCTACCACCTTCTTTCATTCAAATGTTGGATACTCGTGAAATTTGACTCCACCGCCTTGAATCTAACACCTAGAAGGTTTCAACATGGCCAGATATTGCTTCAACACGACGTAGTTCTGCAGATATGCACTCTCGAGTAAAAGGAATGGTGTTAGGGTTTCGAGATCTAAATATGACGATGTCGGCGATCAATCGGCGTGCATCCGGGATGGATCCAACTTCTTTTCCACAACTACGACCATTTAGTACCAAGTTTTTTCATCCAAATCAGATGCCCTCATGTGCGGTCTCAACCAGTCCACTACTCGTTCTTACTGCGAGCCGCTACTACTTTGCCGTGCTAGCTCCGCCTCCTTGGCCACCGCCTAGTCCTTCATTGTTGTTGGTATTTTCTAGGGCTTCGATGATTTTCATCGACTTTCCCCATCTTTCGCCCCCTTTTCACACAGCTCGTGCTCCCTTTACTACACTACCATCAGAGAAGCAAGTCGATGGTACTCGACACATTTTTCAAGGAGATCATATGGTGAAGAGAGTGCCACCACATCGAGGTATCAATGAGAGCTCTTGTTTTCTTGCACACATTACAAAACTAATTAGGTTATGTTTTCAACCAATGGATCCCTATGCATCTGTGTATTCACCACCCCATTCTAAGTGGTTGGGCCACTTGGGTGGTGCACTACTCGAGAATCATCCTACTGCATCTGTGTTCTCTTCAATGTTTTGGAGACATGTTCATCCATGGAAGAGTACCAATGAGGATGTCAAATTCATGGGCTTTGCAGTTTCTTTGGATCACATTATTTTGGACATTGCTCATTTGTTACGGCCACTTCATGAAGCTAGGGAGCAAGAATTTGTAGAATTGTTTGTTGCTACACTTGTTCACCCACACTTGCATTGTTTGTCGCTTCTTTCATGGAGATTGATATTTGGCTCTACACTTATCACCTGGGGGATACGCTTATCTTCACTATTACCTTGTTGGGCTCTTCCCTAGGAGGGACGTTTACTGCCATTGCATCTGCTAGCTTAATTGCCACGTTAGGGTTTCTTCTAGTACGACCATTACACTCTCGGATCGATTTCAGCGATGCTATACCTTTGTTGGGCATTCCGAGGGCCATTGCTTCAGTGTTGTTGTCTCATGCGTCATTGCCAACACTTTGGTGGCATGTGTGTCCTTATCTGCTGATGCGGTTCATATGGATCCTAGCACGGTCATTTAATCTTGTGTTAATTTACGTACATCCCATCACTTGGGCTAATGATTCGGGCAGCTCCATCTTCTTCGTTGTTCACTTCTCTATTTACCACCTTGAGGACAAGGTGGATTTCAAAGGGGGGAGTAATGTTACGACCCTAATCAATAAGAGACTGGGACCACCAATGCAACATTAGAAGTGTAAGTGAGTTTGTTGAGTCTTTTAGGCCGAAAGGTGAATGTTTGTGTGTCCATTTTAGGGGGAAACTGAGAATATATAAATAGATTGTGAGGAGAAGAGGTAGGCATTGAGAAAATTGTAATTGAATTGGGTTAACTCTTTTGAGTTTGGGCTGAGAGACGAGTCTCTCTGGGTTCTTGTAGCTTGTTCCAAGGTTCGAAACTTCGACTTCGCCTATGACTTCGCTCACCTAAAATTCGGAATTAATTCGAGGAAGTCAACTTCGACGATGGAAGTTTGACAAAAATTCGCCGGTGTACGGAAGTTTACGGAATTTCACTTTAAAGTTAGAAAACTCAAGTTTCTTCATAGATATGCTAGGAATATACTTAATCATACAACAATAATGCATAAAACTCATGTTAGTGGAGGATATTCCAAATTTTAAGTATATTTTTAGCATAGACGAAGTTTCCGAAGTTTCAGTCGAAGTTTGTTCAACTTCCACAAAACATAACAATTTCACTTCATGTTTTATAAACTTCCATCGATGTTTTCGAAGTTCGGTCGAAGTTAGTCGAAGTTGAGTCGAAGTTTTGCAATTTTTCAACTGCCCTTGAACTTCGCTTCGCTCACCTCAACATTGATAAACTTCGCCCGAACTTCGGTGAAGTTTGTCGATTTTTTAAACCATGCTTGTTGTTTTGTTTACCAATTGAGTAATAAAATTCAAGGATTCTATCACATACCATCCCCAGTCGGACGACTAGACCGAGGTCACTAATCGGACTGTGGGAAACATGCTCCGTTGCCTTGTGGGGGACCATCCAAAATTATGGGATTCATTTCTTCCTCAAGCCAAATTCGCTTTCAATTCTATGGTGAACAGGTCCACGGGATTTAGCCCTTTCACGATCGTGTATACAAAGGTCCCCTCCATGCCCGTCGATCTCGCTGCCTTACCATCTCCCGACCTTCGCTCTGTTGAGAACATTACAGACAAACTGCAAACTATCCGGCAGCAAGTTCTCAAGAACCTTCATGATGCCTATGCCAAATACAAGTCAGATGCTGATGCCTATCGTCGTGCAACTTCCTTCAACCCTAGTGACTTGGTCATGGTCCTCCTCAACAAGGAACGCATCCAACATCTTTCCACTCCAAACTACAACCGAGGAAATTGGGACCTTTCCCTATCAAACGCAAGATCAATGACAATGCCTATGAGATCGATTTTCCACCGGAGGTGCAATATGCTCCCACCTTCTATGCTGCTGACATCTTTCCCTACCATCCACCAGACGGTGCTCCTTTTCAAATTTTAAGCTCTAGGACGATCTCTTTTGAAGAGAGTGGCACTGATGTAGGGATTCTTGCGTGCATATCCCGAACCTGATCAAGCCTTGTGCATCTAAAGGCACACCAGGAATCGAGACAGTGATGACTCACCTACTCATGGATAAGCGTGTGAACCAAAGCTGATACTCTGCAAAGACTGCGTGGACAGAGCACAACCCTACCAACACTGATTTGCAGAACGTTGTCCACCTTTCCTTTTTACTTTTGACAGTACCTTCTTTCATTTCAAATGGGCTATATAGGAAAACATTTGTAAGAAATACACAGTTGTTATCATTCCCTTGAAATCAAATATCAATAGAACAGTGAGTTCTAGTTTCTCCTCCGTTGTTCATCTCTTCTAACTTAACTCTCTGCATTAATAAAAGTGTATGATAAATGGACTAGAAAGCAATAACAACGGTAAAGAGTGCCTAGGAGTCAAGGAAAGACATCTAAATAGTCTAAATCCATTGAGAGCGGGTGACACTACTTGAACTCCTAGAACCGTGACTCTTCAAGTCACAAGCTCAGTTCGGTGTAGTGTGGGGGGCATTAATGGTGCCCCGAATACCTCGCCCGCATCTACTACGTACACACGTTTGTCCATCTAGTACCAAACCCAAGAGCACCTTCCTGACACACTCAAGCCTTATACACTCAACGATATAGAATAAAGTTCGAATAAATGGAATAACATGAAATAAATTCAAGAATATGTAAAGAATTGGAATTGATCCTCTAGCTAGTTTGCTTACCTTAAACCACGCGAAAACCTCACTCTTGCGGCTTCCACTCGCCTCCAAAACCCATACTCGATATCTGACTCTAGTCCTTTAGGTCCCTGGCATTCAATTAGGTTGGTTTTGGGTGTGTTAGAGTCATTAAGGTTTTGTTTATACCTAATTCTCTCAAAACAGCTCCATTTATATTTTTAGCATTTTTCATTAAGTCCTTAGCCACAAAAATGGCTCAGAATTTATGTAAGAAGCTCAAAAAAACCATATATTGCTTGAGTTGTATACCCCAATTTTTAATGACATATTATGATCGAGAAAGGCCCAACGGAAGTTATCTTAATTGATTTTATAGGTCGAGTCCCAAAACAACTCAATATGGACTTATTAAAATACAAGTTTCTTAATTCAAAATCACATTTAAAACACCGGTTAGAAACCTCGGATTGGCTTCAAACTCTTGGGACATCAAAACCATGTTATAATCATTCATTCTGAAAAGTATGAGCAATAAAGTCCCACGGAAACCCCTCAGAAAGCCCCGACATTAGAATACTTACAAAAGAAATATCCCTACGAAAAAACCTTGTCTTTCAGCCCATTTTCAACAAAGAAAATGATTTAATTTTTGCAATCTAATGATTTTTTGTGTTAGGTCTCTGTCTTAGCTTTTGATCGATATAAAGAACGTTATAACGTCAGAACGGATTTAATTTTTTTTGTATGCCCATGGGACCTTGTAAAACCTTTTTGGGCACTTCAAAACATGGAAATATAGTTCTAAGACCTTCATCAACATCAAAGTGCATCATCAACAAGTATTAAGTGGACATTGATCTCAAGAAGACATTCAAAAACCTTAAAACTTCAAGAACTTAAACATCATTAACATGAACCCAATCCCAATTATACTTGACCTTGTCCAGCATTGAAGTCCATATAAATCATGATTTAAGGATGCAAAAATAAGAGTTTTAAGATCCTTTTGACAACAATTCAGCCTCATATGTTCATGTTAATGTTTGAATCATCAAGCTAGCTTGAATTTTAGAATTGAATATCATTTTAAGAGTAAAACAAATCCAAAATCCCGGAATTTCTAAGCATTCACAAAGAAAACCCAATTTTTCAAATTTAGATCAATGAAAAGAAAGTAAAAGTGCATACCCTAGTTGCTCTCTTGTTCTTGCTTCTTTCTCCTTGTAGAGATTTAGTCCTAGAACCCCCATTGAGCCTTCAATCCTCCATGGAAAACACTTCATGCGCAAACTCTTCTTCTCTTCTATGTTCAATGCTCTTTTTGCATGTTGTAGAGAAAAAACCTTTTATAGCTCATGTATTTTATTTTCCACCATTCGATCACTTTAGATGTTGGATCTCTAGACAAATCTACAGTCATTGATCTCTTCTCACCACTTCCCTTGATGCCCACTAATGTATTATAGGATTTCTTATAGTCACTAAAACAATTTTGTTGAACATAGGCACATAAAATAATTCCATACTTAGGCTTTGTGATGACATTTTTCATAACTTAGTCTTTAGTCTTAATTATAGTTTACTTAGGCATTTTTATTTAAAAACTCTACTTAGGCCTTTTTGCCAATTAACTTAGTTCAATCAACTTAATTTTTAAACTCACTTAGTTCGATCAACTTAATTTTTAAACTCAAGGAGTTCTTGTGCTAAGTTAGGAACTCGCCCATGGCTCGCCATTGTCACCGACCTAAGTCCATACCCGTAGTGTGCACACATCTTGAAAAAAAAAGCACTCAGCTTAGAATTCGACGCCAAAATTAAAAATAAATTTGCTTACGAGTATAAATGACTAAGTACACATCATGCAAAAATAGTATATATAATATAATATTTTCGGGTCGTTATAGTCACCGTTACCAAGCATGCACTTGGTGCGATTTGGTGTGTGACTTTGTGTGACTGAGTGTGAACGTACACTTCGGCTTTCCCCAAGTGTGGCCTTTTTTTATTGGACTCGGCTTAGTGGTTCTTTTTGGCCTGGGCTTGATTTACTATTGGTTCAACTTCTAACTGGCTCCACGCCTGCACTTACGTTGGGCGGTGCCCAGGTTGGAAAGTGGGGCCGCCATAGTTGGTATCAGAGATTAGCCATCCACTTTTAAGGAAACCTTTTTGCCAATCTTTTCAAGTTAAGTGTTTTCCATTTATTTTATTTTTGCGATAGGTTGACAGCCAGCGTAAAACTTCTGTCACTTTTCATGAAATGGATCAAACATATATAAACGTTGGGGCGTTCCCACCTAGCGACTCGCTGCATCGGAGGCCGGGTGTAGTGAGAAATGAGCAAGGGTGTGTTTCACATCGCCGCCTGGGTGTGAAGAAAAATGAGCAAGAGTTCCCACACATAGGACGTGTGTGATTAAAGAAGCTAGTCCCTTCACATCGTCGCCCGGATGTGAAGAAAAATGAGCAAGGGTTCCCACACAGAGGACGAGTGTAGGTAAAGAAGCTAGTTCAAAAAAAACACGAAAACAAAAACAAAATCATATATACGGATACTAGATCTTTTAGACAAAATAAAAATAGAAAAGGAAAACAAACACAAAGGGGAGATAAAACTCGTTTAGGAACATGGAACATATGAATACTTACAGGGAAGTCAATAGAACTAGTAGATACTATGATTAGAAGGAGAGTCAATATTGCTTGCCTCCAAGAGACAAAATGCGTAGGAGAAAAGAGTAGAGAAATAGGAAGCACAGGGTTTAAATTGTGGTACACTGGTATAGATAGAAAATGCAATGGAGTAGGAATTGTGGTGGATAATGATTATAAGGATAAGGTCGTAGAGGTTAAGAGAATGAGGGATATATTGATTCTAGTTAAATTAATTATTGGAGACGAAAAAATTAACATACTTAGTGCCTATGCACTGCAAGTAGGATTAAGCTAGAGCATCAAACGCTTTTTGGGACGATATAGATAGATTTACGCAAAATATACCATTAGATGAAAATGTTTTTATTGGAGGAGATTTAAATGGGCATGTTGAGGCAAGTAACGATGAGTTTGAGAGAGTTCATAGAGGTTTTGGTTACGGTAATAGAAATGAAGAAGGAGAATCAATCTTAGTATTTGCTTCAGCATACGATCTTGCCTTAGCAAATACTAGTTTTAGGAAGAGGGAGTCGCATATAATTACTTTTAGCAGTGGTCATAACAAGAGTCAAATAAATTTTCTTTTAACAAGAAAAATAGATAGAAAAATATGTAAAGACTGCAAAGTAATACATGGTGAAGCGCTTACTACCCAACATAAGTTAGTAGTACTTGATATTAGGCTAAAACGACAACATAATATGAATAAAAGAGTTAGCGACCTTAGAATAAAGTGGTGGAACCTAAAAAATAGTAAACGAGTGGAGTTTAGAGAAAAAACTATTAAAGGAAAATGTTTGGAATCTTGACTTAGATGCTAATACAATGTGGCTAGAAATGAGTAGTTGCATAAGGAGAGTGAGATCAAACGTATTAGGTTTATCTAAAGGCTTGGGACCACCAAAGAAGGAAACATGGTGGTGGAACGAGGATGTCCAACGAGCAATTAAGACAAAGGAAGATGTATAGGAAAATACTTAAGTGTCAAGATGAAGACGCGTACAATCAATATAGAGAAGCTAGAAAACATGCTAAAAAAGTGGTTAGTCAAGTTAAAACAAATTTCGTGGAAGATTTATATACAAGGTTAGGTAATAGAGATGGCGAAAAATATATATAGACTAGCCAAATTAAGAGATAAAAAGAAACAAGACCTAAGTCATGTAAGATGTATTAAGGACGAAAATCAAATGTTTTAACGTGCGAGGATGATATTAAGATGGAGAAGTAACTTCGATAGTTTATTTAATGATGACCAAATTGATACTATAATAGATGAAAACCCACACCATGAAAGAAATGTAAACTATACACGCAGTATTAGAATCCTAGAAGTTAAAGAAGCATTGAAAAGAATGAAAATAGGGAAAGCATGTGTCCCAGATGAAATACCCATAGAGGTTTGGAAATGCTTAGGAGAAATTGGATTGACTTGGTTAACAAATTTTTTTAATAAAATTCTAAAATCAAAACGGATGTCAATGGATTGGAGAAGAAGCACGCTTGTGCCAATTTCAAAAACAAAGGAGACATTCAAAGTTGCTCAAACTACCGGGGAATTAAACTTATGAGTTACACTATGAAACTTTGGGAGTGGATAATTGACAATAGGCTAAGGAGAGAAACAACAATATCAGAGAACCAATTTGACTTCATGCTTAGGAGGTCAACTATGGAGGCGATTTTCCTTGTAAGACGATTGGTAGAAAAATATAGAGAAAAGAAAAAAGATCTTCATATGGTATTCGTAGATTTAGAAAAAACATATGATAGGGTACTTAGAGATGTTTTTTGGTGGGTTCAAGAAAAGGAGTGCATGCTAGATACATAGACACTATCAAGGATATGTATGATGGAGTAATAACGAGTATAAAGACATTTGGAGGAGCTACAAAAGAATTTTCCATTACGATAGGACTACATCAAGGATCGGCTTTAAGCCCATATCTATTTACTTTAGTTATATATGAACTAACTAGGCATATTCAAGAGGATATACCATGACGTTATTTGCAGATGATATTGTCTTAGTGGATGAAACAAAATATGAAGTGAATAGGAAATTAGAACTCTGGAGGAATACATTAGAATATAAAGGCTTTAAGTTGAGTAGGACGAAAACCGAATACATGCACTGTGAGTTTAGAAACACTAGACATCGAGATGATGAAGTGGTAAAATTAGGGGAAGTAGAAGTTCCTAAGGTGAACCACTTTAGATACCTAGGGTCAATCATACAAAATGATGGTAATATTGAGAATGATGTCACACAGAATTCAAGCTGGATGAAAGAAATGGCGAAGTGCAACATTGGTGATTTGTTATCGAAATGTTCCTACTACGTTAAAAGGAATATTTGATAGGACCGCAATTAGGCCATCTATGCTCTGTGGAAGTGAATGTTGGGCGGTAAAGCAACGACAATTACATAAAATGAACGTAGCAGAAATGAGGATGCTTAGGTGGATGTGTGGTAAAACTCGTAACGATAGAATAAGAAATGTAGAAATTCAAAGACAAGTAGGAGTAGCACCAATTGATACAAAGATTAGGAAAGGGCGGTTGCGGTGGTTTGGTCACCTGCGAAGACGGCCTACAAATGCCCCCACTAGAAAACTCGATTCAATAGAAATTGTAGAAATTCGATGAGGTAGGGGTAGATCAAACTTAACACGGGATGCATTAATTAGGAGGGATTTGAATGGTTTGTAAAGCTCACCATCAATTGCACTTAATCGAGCACGATGGAAAAGTTTGATCCATGTAGTCGACCCCAATTAATTTGGGACTGAGGTTATGTTGTTGATGTTGTTGTTGTTGTTGTTGTTGTTGTTGTTGTTGTTGTTGTATTTATTTTATTTTATTTAATTTTTATGAGTTATGAATAGGTTGACTATTTTTTATGAGATTATTTTTACTAGGCTTTTTATTTTATGAGTAACTCAATATGTTGACTGTTATATAAATGTGAATACATTTATGTTGCATGTGTATAGAGAGATCAATTAGTCTGTAGGTTTATTTTAATGATTTGCTTCTCGAGGCAAAGTCGGGGTTAGTGTGAAAATTTTGTGTTGGTTAATTTCAAGAGATATTAAACTAATTGGTTTTTTAAAAGACTTTAGTCTTACATTTCCTTGGAACGGAACTGCTCATTTTCTAGGAAAAGTATATAATTTTTCAAGTAGATGAAGAGTTGAAGTTCTTATTGATCTCTTGAAGAAAGCAAGAACTATTTTTTGTGTGGCCTTTTATGTTGGATCTAGAAGAACTGAGTGGACAAAAAAGATTTTAAAACTCAATGTTAATGAGATATGTGTTTCTTCTTCCTTGTTATTTGTAGCGTGCTTATAGCTGCTAGGCATGACTCTTATAATGGATCTTTCACTTTCTGAGACATTAAGAAAATAACGAATTGATGGAGAATTATCCTATGGAAGTTATGATGAACATAAATTGAGGTTTACCATTAACTAATTAGATAAAAATCAGAAGTTTGGTTATTGTCCATTAATCTGGATAAACTGTATACGGAGATATAATAAACATTGTACTAGTTATATCTAAAATTCCAATATTATAGTTGAGGTTCATCACATTTGTATTCTCTTGTGAAACAAGGCCTTATGGTTCAGACTTTGGAGCACAAGTACTTCAAGAGCTATGTGGGTATAGAGATATTCAGACAACTAAAGCAGTGACTCTTATCGCTTTGCAGTTAGTTCAAATAGGATTTTTCCAGAGCATATTGAAGTAGACTCATAATTCTGTCGAGAGTATTTTTTTTTTTCCTTTCATATGGACCTTCTATTTAAATAGGAATAAGCAAGAAGTGAAGTAACTCAGACTGTTTTATTATTTGTTTTTCATACTGTAATTAAAGGTGTGATGTACCACGAAAGGTTGCCTGCCTTTTTCGATTTATGAAGTGCAAGGTGTGAACCTCACTGAACCAAATTGCTAAAGCTCTATTGCAACTCTTCCGACTCTTTCTCTCTCTATCTTTCCAGTGAACTGCTCCTTTAACGTAAACAAGGAATAAGTAACTCGTGAATAGGCACTTCAACAATTCTATCAGTTTTTTTCTGTGGGTAATCTTGGTTGCAGTATGCACAGAGGCCCTTTACATTTTAAGTTGCAATGTGGAAGCTTTTTCTGGAAAGTGCAAGGTGATAGCCTTAGTGAACATAATTGCAAATTATATTGTAGTTCTTACTAATGACCCAAAACTAATTGCAAATGCATTTTTATTTAACTATCCATTTTGGACTGCAATGCTTTAGATCAAGAAAAAACTAGGAGGTGGATGGGGTCTCTACCATAGAGCCGGATTTCAAAAATGGACAAACAAATCGTTAATGACACTCATCTTGGACTGCAGTGCTTTAAACAAATTGTACCTGCTGGATAATCATGTTGATGAAGCATAGACGTAACTTGTGGAAAGTTTCCATCGGCCATCATATGAGAACGGTTTAGTTCATCTGATTTCTGCTCCCATTGGTGGTTCTTCTGTTTGGGCTCTTGTCTAATGATTAGACAGTTTTAGATAAGTATTCGTCTCTTGGAATTGAATTGACCTAGTAAATTTTTGCACTTGAAACATGTGATTTTGCAAGTAGACTGGACCTTTGATCATGTATTTATATTTTAGATTTTATTTTCTTATATTGAGATGATGTAGCTTTAGTAATATTATATATATGCGTTGAAGGTTATTGTGCCTTTATCCTTAACTATCTGTCTTCAAGTCTGCATTTAGCTGCTTGGTCTGGGCAAACGGAGGTCGTGAGACATTTGTGTATGCACAGGGCTGATGTTGGTGCAGCGGCTATGGATGACATGGGTGCTATACACTTTGCAGCACAAAAGGGTCATGTAGAAATAGTTCGGATCCTTCTATCATCTGGAGTTTCCATCAAAGCTTCGAATAGAAAAGGGTTTACAGCTTTGCACTATGCCGTGCAAGGATCGCATATGGAGCTCATCAAGTACTTAGTCAGGAAAGGTGCGAGTCTTACTGCAGAGACCAAAGCAGGAAAAACCCCTCTTGATCTTGCAAGCAGTGAGGAAGTGCGATCACTTCTTAGCGAATGTGATCTTTCGTCAAAGAAAGGGGAGGATCTCAAAAGTGAGGAGGAGAATGAAGAAGTTGATACAAAGCCAGCCGATGAAGATGTGGCAGCGCATCCTAGTGACGAAGCTGCTACAGAGCACGAAGAAAAAGAAAGTAATAACGAGGATGAAGAGGTGAAGAGAAATATTGAAGAAGAGGTTGCAGTAGACTTGCCTAAGCCGAAGAAGGCTAGAGTGGCGCTGAATCATCTTCTAGCTGCAGATGATATGGCAGAAGAAGAGAGCTAACTTTGAACACAAAAATGTACGGAAAACGGACTATATGCTATTCACCGACTCTCTTTAAGTTTTTCCATGTAAAATAGATAGCTATCGTCGTCATGTATTTTTTCTTACTAACAGTCTTGTTCACAGAACATTTGAAAGTGGAGATGGCATTCATCTCTACTTTACGGTGCGCATTTACACTTTTAACTCTCCTTGCGTTGCGTTGGATTATGTTAAACTCGAGAATGACTGCTTGGCAGGGCTCCTGAATGACTCAACATTAATGCTGCTTCTACTTGGAAGCTCTAACTGAATCCTACCTTTAAGCACTACCTTGGCTAGTAAGTGTACTTTTGTTCTGCTTCTGTATTCTTTTGTTTTTTTTGTTTTTTTTTTTTGTTTTCCCACGATTCGGCGTTGCAGACTTGGTTTAATCTAGAACGAAATTCATTTCCTTATCTTTCACATAAGCTTATCACTTCTGAACATGCAAAGCAATTATCACACCTCATCTCATAATGTGAAGCGCCCGGAACTGAATTGATCTGCATTGACAAAGTGTTCCCAATTTTTTTTTTTTTTTTTTCGTCTTGATTTTTTACAAGGCGCGCTATAGCCACCTCACTTATTACTAAGGCACCCAAATTTTATGATTTTTTTGTCCTCTAAATTGGATCTTGATGGAAATGACAAAATTACTTCTTCATATAAGCACTCGACACTCTTACAACACACATTGGAATTGATTTTAGGTCATTCCACCTTTTTTCTCTCTCATCTCCAACCTTAACTCACGTGGTTTGTTGACGGTCGTGTATTGATTATTTCACTTTCTAATCATCCGGTGGCAAGGTAATAATCGATTCCAACCATATTAAGGTTCGAAAAAAAATGTTTTTGGTGTGGAAAACAATAACTTTGATGATTTGGTTTTTTATTGTATGGTTTGGTAGATCCGACCATTCCGAAGTTGTTTTTCAGTGCGAATGGATGAAGATAACACAATGGTGCAGGATGAGGAACAAGAAGAGTTATTTGTTGATGTTTATTGTGTGTTTTTTTTTTTTTTTTTTTTTTTTTTTTCATTTTTTATAGTGGTGTGCACGAACATGATTGTGTCGGCCACGCAAGATCGAGACTTGGCAATAAGTCTCGGTATATGGTGCTGAAACTAATGCACATGTCTCGGTCATAGTGTACCGAGACTATTCACACATGTCTCGGTCATAAATTATCAAGACTATTCAAGAAGTTTCGGTAGTGTTGTACCGACACTGCTTCTTAAGTCTGGGCCCTGTGCTACCGAGACTGTGTTTTTGCGTTTTTTGGCGAATGTGCAGTGTCTTGGTGATGAGTCCTTATGGTTCAATATTTTTGTTGTAGGTAATGCTGGTTTCCTCATTATTTTCAAACTACAAGGATGTTTTCACTCCTTATAGGCCAATCCAATATAGAGAAGCGACTATTTTATGGCTTCAAACGATCGGTCGTACAAACAAGTTTGTCTTAGTCACAAAGCACTCTGATGCCGGAGGAGTTAAGTGCAGGGGAAAATCAAACTTGTATTTGAGAGGTTCGATACATTTAGGGGAATGTCACAAAGACTAAAGAAAGTCAAATCCGTAAAACTTGCTTTGAAATCAAGAACCGAAGAGGAGGAAAATAGAAGGACTCAAACTGGTACTAAAAAATGTGGGTGTCATTTCCTTATTAACATCAAGGAAAATGTGGATTCTTTGTGGTATGTCAATGTGGTATGTGGGAGGCACAATCACGAACCCGCCAACAACTTCCACTCATTTGTCGGAAGATTGAATTTGAGTGAGCAGGTGGTTATGATGCAGATGACTAACGGGAATGTTAAGCCACGAGATATCCTCAAGATGTTGAAGCAAAGGGATGTAAATAATGTTTCAACTATGCAGACAATATACAATGCACGACAAAAACATCGAATTGATGAAACGAGTGGAAGAACTCAAATGCAACAACTATTGCACATATTAGGGAAGAATATGTGGATGTCGTGGCACATGAAGCATCTCGAGTCGAATGTTACAACTGACTTATTTTGGGCACTTCCCAATTCAATCAAGTTGTTACGGTGTTTCCCGTCGGTTCTTCTAATGGATTGCACATACAAAACTAATAGGTATCGGATATCGTTGTTGGAGATAGTTGGGATCATTTCGACGCATTTGACGTTCTCAGTTAAGTTTACTTTTATATCATCGGAGACAAACACCAATTATATTTGGACACTTAAGAACTTGAGGTTTATATTGGACGGGTGGCCTAAACCTGACGTGATTGTTATAGATCGAGAGTTAGACTTGATTAGTGTAATCAAAGAAATATTTTCAATATCGTCTCACATTCTTTGCTCGTGGCACATCAACGAAGTAGTATTGACAAAAACTAAGAAGATGTTTGGAGATAATGAAGGTTTCACACGTTTCATGGATGGGTAGATGAGGGTGTTGTATACCAAATCAGAGGCATCATTTAAACTAAGAATGAATGACTTACGATATGAGTTCGGAACTATGAATGGTCTTATTGATTACTTAGATAATACATTGGTGAAGTACTACAAGAAAAAATTTGTACTGACAATCACATATCGAATTATGCACTTTGGGAAAATCACGACACAGAGGGTTGAGTTTGCACATTCCATTTTGAAGCTACATCTTAGTAACATTCACACAAATTTTGAAACTTTTTGGGGGTATGGTAATTGGTCTTCTTAATATCCAACATAACAACATCAATGCATTATTTGAAGTCAGCTTGAATGTGGTGCAACATGAATATGTTGATGGTTTGTATCGCCTATTGATGAATACGTCTATTAAGATGTGGTGCAACATGAATATGTTGATGGTTTGTATCGCCTGTTGCTTGGATACGTCTCTCAAATGACGCTTAAGTTAATTAGAGATAAAACGGAATGTGGAGAGATGGTTGGACATGACTCTACTATTTGTGGTTGTGAGATACGTAATACGTATGGTCTTCCTTTTGCACACGAGATAAATTTTTATAATATGGTCGGTTCACCTATACCACTCAAAGACTTTCATATATATTAGCGAAAGTTAAGCATGGTACCAAAGAATGTTGTGGATCGGGCCGGATACAATCTCGACGATGAGATTCAAAGAGTGTTGGAAAAGTTTCATGCTTGCACTGACTAGGATGATCACATTAGGATTATTCAGCAGCTTAAAGAAATTAGTCGGCCTTTATCGACACCAGGGGTTGTCCCACCTAAAAAAAATAAAGACAAAGGGAAGGACACCGAGTTCTATA
Organism: Stephania cephalantha; assembly: GCA_039657325.1. Lineage (NCBI taxonomy): Eukaryota > Viridiplantae > Streptophyta > Magnoliopsida > Ranunculales > Menispermaceae > Stephania > Stephania cephalantha. Next base: position 34,269,344 of record CM077569.1, read on the forward strand.
GTTGGAAGTTTGATGAAGTAAGAAAATAAAAAAAAACATCAAAGAGGAAATTCGATGAAGATGATACTTTGACGACAAGAAATCCAAGCGAGTTTGAGTATGAACTAACGAAAGAAGAGGCATCCAGTTAGAGGAAGAACAGAAATACAGTGGAGCCTAAAATACGTCAGACATATTGGGTGACCCAAGGTGTATCTAAGGTTGGTTATGCCCATTGCATATAACCAGATGCTATACGTTGAGAGCAGTATTGATGTGATGGGCGATGGTAATTGTGGATATCGTTAAGTTGCCTCCAAGCTCGGACTTCCGATGTAGATGGTTGGAGGTTAGTACATAGAATAATGTTTGATGAGATCACATGGCATGAAACTCTTTGACGGGAGGTGCTTGGAACGGGTTAAGAGAAGTAAATATTGTCGTGCATAGTCTGAATGATCAAGTTGGGGCTTCATTTGACGAATGGTTGACACTTCTGGACATGAGGCTCTTACTAGCAATGGTCTTTAATGTCATTCTAGTCAACCTCTCACATGATAGTTTCTTGATATTTCTTCCTCTACATAATGTCCTACCGCCATCTTTCGATAGTCGGCTTATCATTAACATGATAAATGATAGAACCATCCATTGGGTTATGGTAAGTTTATACATTATATTTGAAATATGTTTTCTCAATTTCGAAGCACATGATAATGCCTTCTTGTTCTACTTTGTATTTGATAGGTGAAGCTAAAAGTGAATTCATCGCTTCCATCATTATATCCATCGTGGGAAAGTGAACGCGTCAATAAAATATAATACCTAAACCAACTATTTTGTAGATAACGTTAAATGGTCGATCCCACATAGATTGATATTCTTTTTAAGATTTAAAAAGAAATAGAAAAACGGGGGTTTTGAGAGAATGAACAATATAACTAATCTAAATAGCAATAAAATAAATAAAGCAATGAAAATTGTTTGAAAATCAATTAATAAAAAATACCTAGGTCAAGACATACAAGTTCGGTTCGATAAAATATTAGATTTGGTCTTCAATTTATGTAAAATATGTAAATCGAAAGTATTTTAGTGTAGCTATAGACCCGATAAAATACACAGTTCCTCACACTTCCTAATCTCGATGGTCAAGGTACGACAATGACCACTTCTCTAGTCAAACACACAACCCTGGACTCAAGCGAATTGGGTTTAATGCGTTGACCGTAATGAGTTTCGTGAAGGAACTACACCTAGATAACCGGATCACTTGTGTATCCGATTTAGCCTAAATCCCTAAGGTATTTAATCGATCTCAAAATAGGCGAATCAATTGATAGGGTCAATTGCCACTAATGTTGTCTTATTGCATAAGGACATATGCTTACAACTCATTAGCACAAGAATCAAGGTTTAAATATAAATTTAACCCTAATTATTCAATCAATAACAAAGGGAATAAAATAACAATGAAAAATAATGAAATTAAAATAAATAAATCTTACAAATCCACGTATGGGAATAGTAGAACCTCCCTCGCAGTCTTGCTTAGGCCTAGGCCATGAGATTAGTCTTTCATAAATGAAGAACACAAAACAAAATAAACACGAATAGAAGCGGAGAGGGAGAGAATCGAATAGAAAAGGTAAGAGAATAGAAGTTGAATTGGAGAAGAATCAAAGTCGATTTGGTCTCTCTGTCACCCTTTTTATATCCGTCTCTCACTTCCTATATATATATATCTATCTATGTATATATACATATCTTTTGTTTATATAATAAAGTATTTCTATCAAAACCAATAACAGATTCTTAATTCCTAACTTCTCTCCTTAAATCATGCAAGCAAGCAAGTACACCACATGTGTGTCTAGTTGTTGGATCTTCATCATCTCACCATGACCGTTTCTCGAGGTCGATCCCATGGACATTTCATGCATGCCCATCAATTTCTATATGCCTTGCCACACGGGATCAACTTCTCTACTCATTAAAGGGCACCCCACCATTTAATGAGGGCACCCACTTATTTGTAAAAATTCCAAGCAAAAATGGAAAAGACCATTTTGCCCCTGTATATATAATGGTTCAAACCCCACAAACCATTTCGACAAGGAGTTAGGGCACCCCACCGCAAGCGTCAACCACAAAGCCACAACCACATTGCGTTTGGCGAAGAGCCGATCGATTCTTGCTCGTCCGACAATGAGGTAACAATGTTTGACAATCATTTTCGGGTTTTTTGAACTTGTTTAGTTGCGTATAACGAGTGAAAATGATTATTTGTTTGTCAACGTAGGGTTTGGTAATTTCTTCAAATCCGAAGTTGCTTCAATTTGTATAATGGAGGATCGTAATGCTTCGGTGCGAGAGGAGGTCGTCCTTGAGGTAATTTTGCAAATTTTTGTGTTTTTTTTGCGGTTATCCGAAGTTTCGTGCGGGTGCGCGATCGTTTCGGCCTTGCGGGACCGAGATGTATTGTAACGTCTCGGTCATAGAGGACCGAGAGAATTCAAATAGGTCACTGTGCTGGAACGACCAATGAGAGTAATGAGTAACTATCGGTCGTACGTAAGCAAGACTCGAAGAAAGTTTCGGACTGTACAACCGAGAACCTATTTTTTTGGGTTTTTTTGTGATTGTCTTGTACATTTTGGTTGATTATAATGTTACACTTGTTTGTATTGCGAGGTAATGCCGTTATCTTGTAATTTTCAGGACTACAAGGACACTTTTACACCTTCTAAGCCATTCCCCTCTCGAGAAGCGGCAATTTCATGGCTTCAAGGCGATTGGTGGCGAGAACCGGTTTGTGTTAGTAACGAAGCGCTCGGATGCGGGGCATTAAGCGAAGGGGAAGGGTGAAAATTGCTGTGACAGTGTCCTGGGACATATAGGGGACCGGCTCGAGAGAGTTGGGAAGGGAAAGCGGCAAAATTTTTAAAGAAATCAAGGAATGATGAAAAGGCGAGGACTCACACTAGTACGAAGAAATGTGGATGCCCTTTCCAAATTAACGTCAAGGAGAATGCGACTCCTTATGGTATGTCACTTGTGATTTGTGGGAGGCACAATCACGACACCGAGAAGATTGGATAAGGGGAGGAGGAAGTTGAGGATGCGGGGGGGAGGATCGAAAGTGAGCGGCTCGGGAGATTAGTCCACCTTCGTCTTTTGTGGAGTGCGAGCGGGAAGTTGAGGATGCGGGTGTGAGGACACCGGGTCTCCAACCGGAGGCACCCCAGTGTCGGAGGCACCCCAATCTCCAATCGGATTTGAGTCCTCCCACTCCACAAAAGCTTCTAGGCGGAAGAAATGCAAGGTTCCACAAATGCGTCGTGCCGGTCGGCCGACGCACGCAAAATGGATCTAACATGGCTTATAGTCATTGCTTAGAACCGGATTGGTTGCCACATGTTGATGCCATTATCGATGTGGTTTCCGATGGGAATTGTGGATATAGGTGTATAGCCTCCGGGCTTGGACTTGCCGACGTAGACGGGTGGAGGATTGTGCGTAGACGGATGTACGATGAGATTATCGGGTATGAATACCTATGGCGGGAAGTGCTTGGCTCGAGTTTCGAGCCTGTCAAGAATGCGGTGCATTGCCCGGAGAAGCAAGAGGGGGCATCTTTCAAAGAATGGTTGACACTTCCAGGACATGGGATTGTTAGTATCCACCGCGTTCAATGTCATTCTCGTCAACCTCTCGCATGGGAGTGCCTCCACATTCCTACCTCTACGTAGCACTCCAACGTCGTCATTGCACAACAGACTTATCATTGCAATGGCGAATGAAAGGAATATCCATTGGGTTAGGGTAAGTTCTATGATTTTTTTGTGAATTGGTTTGTTTCCCCTTAATCGGGTTTGTGACAATATCTTCTATGTTCTCTGTTCACTTTGACGAGTGCGATTGCGTGTGAATGCACCGCCGCCATCCTTATATCCATCGTGGGATCGAGTACGTTGAGGATTGCGCCAAAGGTTGGCGAGATGGATTCGTTTTTCGAGACATCGCGCCCATTGCAACCGCTGATCATGAAGCCACCATACTGTTGTAGATTTAGATACACCGTAGGTTAAAGCTTGTACCTAGACGGCTAAACATTTAGAAATTTTGCCAATTCGTCCGAATGTTCTATGTATATGCAAATGTTGTGTTGTGTTTTAATTGTTGTTTACTTATGGATGGACTCTTTTTAGAGTCGGTTTGAATGTTACGGAGATTTATAATTAATTAAGGTTCGGTGCAAATTGTCGTCTTTGGATTTTCAATCTTGCATTGTTAGTTTGACGACTACGGAGATTTTTTGAAGCTGTAATGTTCAAATTCATCCATTCCTGATATCGCGGTCAAGCAGGTTCGTGAAACAACCCATATTTTCGGTCACCAATGACCGACAAGTATACCAATATATCGTTCTTGTATAACCGAGTCCTATTTCAATTTCTCGGTTGTACACCACCGAGATGGATTGATCATTTCAATTCGCACGACTCTCGTCCTATGACGACCGAGCCTACTGAGACCCTATCGGAAGTGGACAACCGATACGCAGTTAACTCGTCTCTGGCCTGTGTGGCCGAGAACCACGATTTCCCAATTTTTTTACATTTTAAAAAACCGCCACACACACATTACATATACTCTACCAAATGTAACTTAATTCGTCGATCTTCAACCGAGCCCTAATTTGGAGACGAAATCGGCTCACACCGGACCCTACAAAATGCGAAACCTAGAACAACGAAGGAGAAACACACGGCGAGGGACGGAGAACACGATTTCGGGGTTTCCTCTCACTGGTCGGTTCAAAACAAATGAATTCTTCCACCAGGAATTCGGTGAACGAGGGTGGTGGTGGTGGTGGTGGTGGGGGTGGTGGGGTGCCCAGGGGGTTTGCACGAGGGTGGGTGAGAGGGTTTTTTGCACGAGGGGCATTTTCGGTATTTTGGGTTTAATTTTTGGGTGCCCCAGTGTAAATCGATTTGTGCCACATTGCTGGGTGCCCTCATTAAATGGTAGGGTGCCCTTAGCGGCCCTCCTCATTAACCACGCATGTTTTAGTATGTGCCGATTTTACCCTGTCTGCCACGTCATCATCATTGTTCCCCACGTGTGGGCCCACCAAATTTGCTTCGTGATGCGTGCTAGCACGGTTTTCAATGTAGAACGGATCCAGGCATATGAATAGTCAATTTTGCATAGCTTTTCGCTCCGGATTCAACTGCACACTATATTAACACTGAAAATAACAAATAAAGACAATTAGGCTAATGTTTTGGAGACTCAAACATAAAAAAATATAAATAACATAAATAATATGACATAATTAACGACTTATCATCGCTAAAAGTTGGTGTGAGGGATTCATAATTCGAGAACTCATACTGATTGTAACTTCTCAATAAGGCACACCTTCTGTAGTAGATTTAGCCATTATATACATTTTTTGTGTATGCTTCATGGTTGTTTGTTGTGAACGAGTTATCGTTTGTTATTGTGATTTATGTGTATTCTCAAGTTACACATTGCTGTCAAAACAAATGTCTCGGCCACCCAGGTTCGAGACATTTGCCAGAGTCCTGGGATAAGCCAACCGACAAGTGACAAAAAGTATCGTTAGGAAACCACCGAGAAATTTCATTTAATATGTAATCTTGAGGTCTCCTATTCTGAATCGGTAACACTTACCCATGATATATGGTACAGTATCGGAGACACGCAACGAGATTCGCAGCAATTCTCAGTATTGCGTTATCGAGAGCATATGTAATCTACATATATCAGATTTGTGTCGGTTACATGTGATCGAGACAGTATGATTATCTTTTTTAGTAATGGTCGCGGTCACAATACTCCGAGTTTGCTATGGTTAGTCACGATGGGTGATGTCTGAGTCTATTCATCAGTTATCGATTGGCCATAACCGAGTTTGTACTTATATGTAATCTACGTAGTACTCTATTTCATAGAGGTCCGTGATACCACTACTTAGTTGCGGTACAGTAAGGCCAAGCTTAGGTATGAACTCTCGGACCTGTGGGACTGAGACATCACTGATAAAGCTGCTACTATTTTTGGAAGCCCAGCTTCGCTTATGATTCACACCAACATTCACAACAAACTATCAAATAAGTAAACAAATATTATATTCATCCACAAAGCCTTCAAATCCATCCACAAAGCCACTAAACAGATCCACAAACCAGCTTCCAACCAAGTTAAAACTAAATAAAGATTACAAACAAAACAACAATTAAGAAAACAAATTTTCTTCTCACCAAATAACTTAAAAAAGTTTACAAACCATCAAATAACTCAACAAAGTTTACAAACCTTAAGAACACTAAACAAAGTTTCCAAACAACAAACCATCAAATACCGAGAGTATCAAAGTTCATTTTTGGGAGGGATCAAAATGCTTTTTCTTCTTAAATAACTTATGCTGATATTCATTGTTGTGCATGCGCTTGGGAGAAGGAGCATCAGGGGGAAGAACATCACTTGACCTTGACTGGGTTGTCGTGCTGTCGCATAGGGATTCCTTTGAAGGTTCTGCAGGGGTTGTCATTGTGGTAGTGGTGGTGGTGGTCGCGGTGGTAGTGGTGGTAGTAGTCGTGGAAAAAATCCTCCCCAACAAGAAGTTCATTACGTCACTCGCCATTTTCTTTGCGGACTCCATGGTACACTCCTCGTTCGGCAAATCCATCCATTTCAATGCGACGTCCAAAGCACGCATACTGCGGTGTTAAAAAACAACGAGATAAAAGTAATTAGTTTGAAACAATAGTCCAACAAATGATTAACAATAATATACATATGAAAACATAAGAAAAAATGGACTTTAGGTATATAATAGTACCAACAACATGCCTCAAACACCTCATTATCAGTGATAGTACATACAACAACAATATCGTCCTCAGTAGACGGGTTCTCGATAACCGGGTGTGAAACAAGTAGAAACCAAGGAAGATTGATCTGTTATTGCTATGAGTTCGAATTGAGCCTTCCCACCTTGGACTTCAGGGGCCAACATATGGTTACGCCACCTCTCCCAGTGCTTCGGTTGGAACCCGAACTTGACGGAGCACTTGAGTGAAAATGGGCCTCGGGATGCTTCGAGAAGGCTATAAGGAGGGACATGTACACCTTGCACATGACCAAGCTATCTCAGGAACCTTTTCGGATGGTATGGCTCCACGATGTCCATATACTTCAAGGTCCCATCGTAGAACGCCATTGGTGAGCCATATCATCCGACCTGAGATCAACGTACGGGTCCTAAGTCACCTACACCAGTGAAGTAAACATGTATTAGTAACACATATAATGTACCATGAGGGTAATTGAAAGAAATTAAAGAAGCACACGCACCTCATTTGGCCTCATGCTATCCAATTTCCTCCGAGTTGACGCCATCTTATCCCCAACATTGACCATTTGTGTATTTCTAGATCCATCGCGAAATACGGGGTTGCAATTGGTCCATGTACTTGGCGTTTGATACGGCAAACCCGATTTTGAAGTGTTCGTACAACCATCCTTGACAAAAAAGAAAAATTAGTATCGATAAAACAATAAGTAATAATAAAACACAAGTACAAGTGTAAAGGCGCTTAAATTAACGATAATTACTTTAAGCAATGTGAGGTATCCGAAAATTTGTGTAATGACCCGTTATCTTAAATAGGTGATTAACATTAATTAACCCGAGTTAGGCTCGTTGTTAAGCCCAACTTGTCTCATTTAGCGTGTGCATGGACGTACTTGTTGTTTGGTATTTGTATGGATTGTAACATTATCTATTGGCTTATAATTAGATAATTGACAAATTATGAGACGCTTAATATCGTGTGTATGTTCAAGGATGACGCACATGAGTCGTGGGGTAGCATGCATGCCGGAGTGAACTCGTTGGCGCGCAGGACGAAGTCATAGGCATGTTAATATATGTTTATATATATTTATATATAAATTGTATATAAATATATATTGGAAATAAATAAATAATCAATAATTGGTGGTCACCTAGTGACATGCAAGGTCGAGGGTGACACTCGACGTACAATAGTGTGCACGCTCGAAGGTGGTCGTCGGCGTGCACAACGAATTTATAGGCGCGAAATAAAAATTATCTATAAACTTATATAAATGAATCTTATAGTTTGAACCAAATAAAAATTAGACATTAGATTCATCTCGAGATACACGTAGCGTGAGCATCGAGGAGGTGAATGGGTGGAACGCTTGAGTTTGGATGAATCTTTCCCATGCTTTGAGATGCGTGTCATTCCATCTCCATGACAATCAAGTGGTGATGGAGGTTATATTAATTTGCTAATAACCATAAGATATACCTCGAGATACACGATAACTAGGAGATCAATACATTTGATTTTACATAAGTCGGTCTCCCCTCCCAAATTGAATTGGAAGAGCAGCTTGTCCGAGGAGGGAGATGATGCAGGAGGTCGTCTCCCCTCCCAAATTGAACTGGGGTTGAACCCTAGTTCAATCAAGATTTAAAAAAAAAACACAAACAAACAAGTTGTTTCATCTGATGACTAGAAGCAAAAGAAGAAGAAGAAATGGGGTTTGGCCCCGAATCGGACTGAACCAGGTTCCGTTCAGTTGAACCAGACCGGTTTAGTTCATGGGTCGAACCACCCAAATAAATAAATAAATAAAAAGAAAAAGCTAGAAAATAGAGAAAAAATTCTATAAAAAAGGAAAAAATCTCAAAAAATAATATTTTGACCAAATAAATATAAATTGATGAATTTCTATAAAAAATGAAGAATTCGAGATTCGTGTGAGACTTTATACTGGGTTTTTACTTCGAAAAACGTGAAATGGTCATATTGACCTAAAATTGTAAATTGGTTTCAGATTCGATTAGAACCAATTTAAAGTTTTAATTAATGAGTATTAGACTCAAATTGATGACAATTGATTTAATTTAGGTTATTGGGTCAACGAGGAAAGGTGTATGAATATCGGGAATCGTGTAAGTCGGTGTAAAGTTAGGAAAGCTCGGCACGGGTAAGTGGAACTCGTATTCTTATCAACTATACAACGTAATTATTATATTTAGTTCATATAATATTATGGATTGGGAATGAAGCAATGTACCGTGACTTGACTGTATTTGTTTTTAAATGAGAAAATCTTCGGAAGTGTCGATAAGGCGGATCGGGACTGATGTTGGAAAAGTACGTCTGGAAATAGATTCCGCCATTTATCCTAATAAAAGGAAAAAGGTAAACACGGAAATGGATTCCGCCCTTTCGTCCTCAGTAGGGCGGAGTTTTACCTTAGTCGTTCTCTGTCCATTTATGGTTGGTAGTTCAATTACACTTAAATACACCGACATAATCACATGATGACCATCGTGGGGGTTCTGTGGATTGTATTCCTAGGGTAAGGTGAGAATACGACTCTTCAGTTATTAAGAGTTGATAACTCGATTAAATTTGAATCCACTGGCAGAACCCCATGTCGATCAACATGTGGATTCTGCAGACGTATTATTTTGTAAGGCGAGAGTATAACTATAAAACGAAAATGAAAATACAAGTGACGAGTACAGTTGCAATTGACCTTTGAACTTGCATTCTATTATCTATTGTTATATCATTTGCAATGACTAAATAGATATGTTTTGGATTCATATTTTTATTCACATCAATAATGCTCTCAACGTATGATAACCAATCTTAGATACACCTTGGGTCTCCCGACATGTACGACATATTTTAGGCCCCACTTTATTTTTCTTCTTTCTCGAACTAGATGCCTATTCTTTCGATAGTACGTACTCAAACCCGATAGACAATCTTGTCGTCGAAGTATCTTCTTCATCATGCTTCCTCTTTGATCCTATCTTCTTTCCTCTATTAAACAAACTTTCAATTGAAGACCCCAGTGTCCTTCCCTTTGTCTTTATTTTTGTAGGTGGGACAACTCCCAATAAAGGATGACTAATCTCTCTAAGCTGCTGAATAATCCTAATGCGATCGTCCTCGTCAGTGCAAGAATGAAACTTTTGCAACACTCTTTCAATCTCAGCGTTCACATTGTACCCAGCCCGATCCACATGATTCTCTGGTATCATACTTAACTTTTGCCAGTATACATGAATGTCCTCGAGAGGGATGGGTGAACCGACAAATTTATGAAAATTTATCTCGTGTTCACAAGGAAGACCATGCGTGGTACGTATCTCACAACCACAACGAGTAAAGTCATGTCCAACATCCTCTCCACATTCCAATTCATCTCTAATTAACTTAAGCGCCATTTGAGAGACATAACCACGCAATCGGCGATAAAAACCATCAAAATATTCATGTTGCACTACATTCAAACTGAGCTCAAATGATGCCTTGATGTTGTTATGTTGGATCCTAAAATGACCATCAACCACACTCCACAAAGTCTCAAAACTTATATGACTGTTGCCAAGATGTAGCTTCAAAGTGGAATGCGCAGACTCAACCCTCTGTATCGTTGTTTCCCCAAAGTGCATAATTCGATCTATCCATGCCGGGACAAATTTCTCCTTGTAGATCTTCACCCATGTGTTATCCAAGTAATCAGTAAGACCCTTCACATGACCGAATTCACAACGCAAGTTATTCATCCTAAGTTCAAATAAGGTCTCTGACTTAGCATACAACACGCTCGTCCACCTATTCATGAAACGAGCGAAGCCTTCGTTATCCCCAAACATCTTCTTAGTCTTGGCCAATACTACTTTGTTGATGTGCCAAGAGCAAATAAGGTGAGACGATGATGGAAATACTTCTTCGATGACACTAATAAGGCTAACTCCCGATCCGTAACAAACACGTCAGGTTTAGGCCACCCATCCAATATGGATCTCAAGTTCTCAAGTGCCCAAACATAATTTGCATGAGTCTCCGATGATATGAAAGCAAACCCAACTGAGAACGTCAAATGCGTCGAAGTGATGCCAACAATCTCCAATAACGACATTCGATACATATTTGTTTTGTAAGTGCAATCCATCAAAAGAACCGATGAGAAACAGCGTAGCAACTTGATTGAATAAGGATGTGACCAAAATAAATCAGTGACGATATTCGTATCTAGATGTTTCCTATGCCACGACATCCACTTATTCTTCTCCAATATGTGCAATAGTTGTTGCATTTGAGTCCTCCCACTCGCATCCTCAATTCGGAATTTTTGTCGTGCATTATATATTGTCCGCATTGTCGATACATTTTTAACATCTATTTGCTTCAACGTGTTGAGGATATCTTTTGGCTTCACATTACCTTTAGTCATCAGCACCACAACCACCTGCTCACCCTTATCCAATCTTCTTGCAAATGAGTGGTCGTCCAAGTTTTTGGCGGGTCGTGATTGTGCCTCCCACACATGACAGTGACATTCCACAAAAAATCAACATTTTCCTTGATGTTAATAAGGAAAGGGCACCCACATTTCTTTGTACCAGTTTGATTCCTCGCCGTTTCCTCTTCCTCTTCAGTTCTTGGTGTCAAAGCAAGTTTTGCCGCTTTGGCTTTCCCTACTCTTTGCGACATTCCCCTAAATGTACCGAACCTCTTACATGTAAGTTTGGCCCTTTCCCTGCGCTTAATCCCTTCGACATCAGAGTGCTTCGTTATTAACACAAACTTGTTCTCACTACCAATCATTTGAAGCCATGAAATAGCCGATTCTCTAGATGAGAATGCCTACAAGGAGTAAACGCATCCTTGTAGTCTGGAAATAAAGTTGAAACCGGCATTACCTGCAATACATACATTGTAACATTAAGACTCAACACCAATACACAACAGATTCACCAAAAAACCTAAAAATCCACATTCTCGGTAGTACAGGTCCGCGACTTGAAACCAACTTTCGTTCACTGGGAACCGAGAGTTATGAAAGAGTCTCGGTGTGCAAAAAATGAGACTTTTCCATGTGTCTCGGTCACAACATGACCGTGACTTACGGATAAGTCTCGGTGGTTTTTGACTGAGACTTACCTATAAGTCTCGGTACTGCGAGGCCAAAACAATCGAGCCCGTGCAACTTCGACTGAGAACATGAAAAACCAGAAAAAAAAAAAAACACACTAAATAGCAAAAAATACATCTTCTTGTACCTCATCTTGCACCATTTAAGCTGAAAACAACTTCGGAATGGTCGAATCTACCAAACCCTACAATGAAAAACCAAATCATCAATGTCATTATTTTGAACAAAAAAATAGTTCATTCAATCTTGATATGGTTGTAAAATAGTGTTAACTCGCAATCAGATGATGTGAAAACACAAGAATCGATACACGCCCGACAAACAAATACGTGGCTTTAGGTTAGAAATGAGATACCAATGTAGTGGGGTGTCCCAAAATTTGTTTCAAAATGTGTTGTGAGATTGGAGAGAGTTTATATGAAGGCGCAATAGTGTCATTTACGTCAAAGTGTAATTTAGAGGGGAGAATGACAAAAAAGGGTGCCTTCATTAATTGGTGGGGTGCCCATAGCGGCGCTCAAAGTTTTATCTTAAACAAACCATTGCATCAAATCTAGAGATTTATAACAACTGCTTACTCAGAAAAAAAAAAAAAAAAAAAAAAAAAAAAAGCGTACCAATGCATTGATTTCGTCAAAAAAAATAAGTTTATCAATGCATTGATAAAAAAAAAAACCAATTAACGTATAATTAATACTTCAAAACTTTTTTTCTTTAATAAGAAAAAAATCACAATTCGCCCTCATTCATGCTTGAATCCCTAATCTCTTACTCATCAAGTGACCTGATACCAACACAATGAGTTACCCACTCCATTGGTTATACCCCAAAACTTGAACATGAGGAGACTCAGTCATCAACCACTTAGATAGGTGATACCATACCCATTATTTGAGCGACCACTTGCTTGTAATTTTTTTTTTTTTTTTTTTTTTTAAATTTGGACAATAGGGATTGACGTAACCATCAATAAGGTATGCCAAACAAGCACGAACTAAAGAAAACCATTTCAAATTCACTTTGTTTTGACTATCTTGTATGCACTGCCCGCTAGCATATCCACCACAACTTGCGTTTTCTTTTTTTTTTTTTTTTTTTTTTATGACTGATTATTCATTAATCAGCAGGAGCTAGCTCTCAACAAAACACACATCGATCCGCCATGGCTGCCCCTCCATCTTCGTCGTGCCCTCCTTTCCATTTCTCTCGAAACTATTACAGCATCTCTGGCAGTGTGTGCGCCAAGCAGAGCAGCTTTTTCAATGGAAAAGCCATCCTTAACCAAGGCGTTGGTTAATCTGTTGTGTTGGGTTTCGGTGCTTTCTTCGCCCTTTTTACTTCTTTTTCTGGTATGTACATACGTAAACGCTATCACACCAATACATGCAATCCTTGTTATAATCTTTAATTTAATAATTTCAATTGAAATTATGTACTCCCTTCGTTTCTATATAAGTGTCGTTATAAGGTTGTTCACAATTATTAAGAAAATCATTTAATTATCTTGGACGAGGAGAAAGTGACAAATGACTAAATCACCATTTATATCTCCCAACCCCATCACTTCTACATCCACTAATTATTAATGTGCAATTAATATATTTTCTTTTTTTTATGAAGGGAATAAATTAAAGTTAATTAACTAATTAATGTGTATTAAAACTATCAAATGACATATATTGTGAAATGATTCAAAATGGCTAGAAAGTCACTTGTGAAGAAATGGAAGGTTTAATAATAGTATTTGCATCTGTATGAACTGTGCCGGTGTGAGACTATTCTGACTTCTTTATCTCATCTCTATACTATCCACTACATTTTCAAACAGTGAGAAACGAAATGCAATTAATTAGAAAAATAGTATTTTGACTCATTCTTAGCACGCTATTTGAGCAGGCACTTGTGACTAAAAACTCGATTTTTGTTACATGATTGTGACTCCCAAGCCCTCAATCGAGTGCATCAAAATAGCAAGACAGATGCAATTATTGAAGTACTCATCTGACTTTGACTTCTATGTGGCCCCATGAAACTAGGAAACTAATGGGAGGTAGAATCTTATCGCATTACTAACAAAAAATAAGATTCCCTTGGAATCCTCTAGCGTGGCACCGTGACTTACGTTAAATTTCACGTCGCTCTGGTTTTATCAATGTGAACAAATTAAAAATAGTAGGTCAAGGACTTGCAACGTGCATGGATGCACCAGCCAGGCGGCTACATATATACACAATACTTTGGACTAAAATCTAAATGCCTTTAAACTACCAAAGAATTTTTTTTTATTTTTTTTATTTTTATTTTTTATTTTTTTTGTTTTGTCAAATAACTACCAAAGATATTGCCTTGGTGCAATGTTTGGCAATATTTGCGATTACCAGTTGTTCACTAGCATGCTACTCTTCACACAAAGGGGAAAAATTGTTGCTAGTTGAATAGTATTACTATTTACTCATCGCATGGATTATTATTTTTGGTAGCTCGATATATTGTTTGGTATGTGATTACTCGTACACGACTAAGAGGTTGAAGGTTCTAGTCTCCAGGGCAGGGGCACGCTAAAAAATTTATATCGTCTTGGGCTAGACCTTAACTAATTAAGACGTGTTGGTAATGATCGGCTAAAGATTAATGCATGAACAACCAAAAAAAGAGATATTAGCACTACTATAGATCCCTAATGTAACATTTTAAATTTCACTTTTATCTTACAAATTCAACTTCAGTTTTTAATAAATCAACAATTCAATAAATCAAGATTTTGACTTTTCATAACATACATTGTTATATATATATTTCAAAAAATATATTATAATAAGCAATTGAGATAGATAGTTATTTCTTTATAATAGTTATTTCTTTATAATTGTGAGGTTTATAGATAGTTAAACTAATCTCATGACAACATATTAGGTTAATTTCACAGATAGTTCTTGAAGTTTGTAGTTTGTAACACTTTTTTTTTTTTTTTTTTTTTTTGACGTGGCGCAACGTATGATTTCATTAAAGGTTAGGAAGGTAGATACGCCACCTCCGGTCTCCTTCTTGGTCGCTCCGCATCTATTGATGTCTCCCATTGAATTGTGCTGTCTAGTTCTATTTATTGTTTGATTTCTTTTTTTTTGTTTATCAGTGGTGATTTTCAATTGCTCACTATTTCATGAGTCCATCTCATTGATTGTTCAGTTTTATGCCATATATTGAATGGATTAGAGAAAAACGCACCATAAGCCCAAATTGGGGTACCACTGAAGTTAACAAGAAACCATAAAATAGCAGAAAGTTATAATGGACGCTTATCTATATGATGTTTGAATCGAAGCTTGGAACAAGTCAATTCACTATATCATCTTACGAAAGTAAACTATGTCAAGCAACATCATGTTAAAAGGACACGAATATTATTATTGCGGTCTGCCAGCAGTGGTGTTCACCTTGTGGACGACCACTAATCCAAGACGACGGTTTTATGGATGCAGAAAATACAAGGTTTGTATTTTCTGTATATTTGTATATTATACGAATTTGTAAAATTTAATTATAGCTGAAGACAATTAAAGGAGAATTTTCATTGTTTTGCGGCATAGATCTGGATGCGAATATTTTAACTGGCTTGATCCTGAAATGACTAACCGTGCAACGATTGTTATAAACGGGTTGTTGAGGAAGTTAGACCGAATTGAAAGCGAGAAGAGGTTGGAAGAAGAGTTTAAGGGGCGAAGAAAACTTAATGGTTGTTCAGTTGCATGTTGGTTATGCTTGGTGGTCGTTGTATTGCTGTTTGGCACGTCTTATTGGAGTTGAACTTTAATTTTGTGTCAAACTTAAGGCAAACCTTGTATTGTCGTTATTTACCTTATGAACGAAAAAAATACTATGTGTTATGCCATATTTTGTGTAAAACTTATTTTATGAGCGTTTCTTTCCAATACTAGTGCTAATTTTGTTTCCCACTATATATAATAATGTTATGTTGGTGATCATCTATTGCAAATAAACAACAAGCAGAGTGAAAAAATTCCAAGCATGAAGCCAACAGTAAGTACTGTGGCTTGATTATTTTTCATAGAAAACAAAAGGGTTTTAGTACAAAAATAAGAACATTAGATTGTTAACAAAAGGGAATTAGTCTAAAAATAAGAACATTATGCAGCCAAATTACACAAAAAATAAAACAATTGGAATCTTCACTCTTGATTTCGGAAAAAAACTATATAAACAAAAAAACTTAATGCGGGCCTAGTAGTGTCCGAACGTGGATTTAGTTGGTGCGACTGACACCTCTACCACCTCTTCTACCGCCACGACCTCGAACAACTGAAATCTTCACTATTGATTTCGGAGAAATCCTCGGAATAGGTTGAGAAGAATCCATCATACTTGGCATTGCAGGAAGGGGTTGGGAAGCACTCGCATTAGTTGCATTGATTGTAATAGGGTTATGCTGTCAAATATTTGAAAGACATTATTAATAACAACAAAATAAAATCACATATTATTGTAAAAATCCAACAATGTAACATGAATACCTGCCCATGAGGTGTCTCACCACATGCATATCTCGCAAGGAGAGGTTGGGAAGTACTTGCATATGTTTCATTGGTTGTAATAGGGTTAGGCTGTCAATATTCAAGAACTATGCATCAGTAATAGTTTCAAACTCATAATAAAATATTCGCAAGTTACCAAAAGATTTTGTTACAAAGAAATTGAAAGACAGCTAAGTTTTCAATCCCCTCCAACAACATAACATAAATACCTGTTCAAGAGGTGCCACACCACATGCATAATTCCCATCGACTTGAACTCCTTCATTTGACCCTTTCTTTCTCTATAAATTATATAAATGCAAAGCCAAATTACACACAAATAAAACAATTTCTTTAACAACATCTACACTTTCATACCCAATAAATATATACCTTGTTTTGACCCCTAATATGATGAAGTTTATTATGACCTTCAACATGACAAATTTGACAAGTCATACGTACTGTGCCCTTCTTAGACATCTTTTTTTGTGCTGCCGCAATCTCCAATTCCTCAGGCTCCTTTCTCCTTGTTACTTTTCTTCCTTTTTTTTTTTTGATTTGTAGGTGGTTTGACCGGTTGGACATCTTCCATGAGGTTTCGGCCATAGTTCCTCACGTTTGTTGGGTTGATATAGTGTGAGTACACATTCATGTAAGTGCTTGTATAGTAACACTCATTGATGTAATCCAATGGGTCCCCATCATTTCCCATAATAGCCGCCACCCCATGCTCGCATGGGATACTGTAAGTTGCCATTTCCCACAATCACAACACAAATCCATCATGTTTACCACATATGTATTCTCGTGTCCATGACATGACACGAGAAGGGCCACATAGAATAGTCAACAACATAGTAAATAGACTCATCCTTAAGTTTCTCAAGCTTTTTTAGAATCTTAGGGCATATTCGATCTCTCCCCGCAACAATGATTTTACGCATTGCCTCACTTTTTTTAAGCCTCCGCATTAACTTTATCTTTTTAATCTCTAGCATTGTGATGATTCCTCTGTCCCTAGCATATAAAATGTATCGATTGAAGCACTCACACAAATTATTAAGCAACATATCACACTTAGGGCGTGTTTGGAAATGGGCCCTACACCAAGATTCGATGGGAACCTCATTCAACCACGATCTTGCATCTTTATTAACCTTCTCCAATTCGTTTAACCAAAAGGTCATTCTCTCGCGATATGTGGCCCTAGCCGCACTCCACAACATTTGCTTAAGCTCCATTCCCTTGAACCTTGTTCTGAAATTTGTGTACAAGTGCCTCACACAATGTCTATGTTCTGAGTTAGGGAAAACAGATTTGACCGCACTAACAAGTCCTTGTAAATAGAGTAAAATTCAAGGATTAAATAATATAATGGAATCAAACATGCATTATAACACACAAAGGCTGTCAATAAAATTTACCTTTTGCCTATCCGACATGAAAGCAATGCTATAGCTGTTGACAATGTTTAAGTCATCTTTAAGTAATTCTAAAAACCATAGCCATGTGGCTTTACTCTCAACTTGAACCACTACATAAGCTATGCGAAATATACAATCATTTGGGTCTATCCCTACTGCAGCAAGTAATTGTCCCCCATAGTGACCTTTTAACCAACAACCATCAAGAGAAATCAAAGGCCTACGTCCTGATTTGAAAGCATTTTTCAATGGAGCAAGGCATATATATATGCCTTGAAAGACCCCTAGATCTTTGCATTATTTTATTGTTGTACCGGATTAGTTTTTTGCAGCTCAAGCGCATACGAATTAAGTTTGAGGTATCGGTTCTCCTCGTCTCCATTCACCAACTCCATTGTTTTTTTCTTTGCTCTCCAAGCTTTCATTCGACTAATTTCAAACTTCAAGTCATCTTTGACTCTTTGGATGATACCAGATACTGACCAATTTGGGTCCACTCTAAATTGTTCAACATACTTTTCTGCAAGCCAGTCAGAAGTCACGTGATAATTCTTGTTCACTTTGGTACATGAGTGGTTCAAGTTGATTGACTTGATTTGAATCGTCGAGTCATCTTTAGCCATGTGAGAAGCAAAAATCCGAAACTCACAATTGCTAGACTTGAAGCGCTGGCATTTACAAATGCACATTTTCTTGTCATTCGTAGTAAACCGTATTTGTCGCTTATTTTGAATGCCCCAATTTCTGCATGCCATCTTAAATGTCTTGAAAGACGAGAATTTCATGCCTAATTCGAGATGTGGGTCTGCCATGTCTTTGAACTCATCAAATTTTAGATACCTCGTCTTCCCAGATCCATCGGAATCATCATCTGTGTGGAGCCCATCTGATGTTGCATAGTCCGAATCTTGGTCATGAACTTCAACAATCGCAAGTGCACTACTACGAGGTGGCGCAATAACCTTAGGCCTTCCTCTTTTTCTACCTTGCAGTTATTCGTCAACAACTTCTTGATAGTCATCATCATCCTCAACATCATTGTCACTCTCGAAAAAATCATTGCCTTCATTCTCTTGTAGTTCTTCTTGTTGAATTGCTCCATTGTCCTGTTCTTCTAGAGGTTCCACTTCTTCTTCATGACCAACCTCTAAGTCAACTAATTCTTGCTCACTAATATTTGGTGACTCACAATATCTTTGTTCTAAATCAGGGTTCACTTATCCTTGATTGCCATCTCCACTGTCAAAATGAATCCTGCAATGATAAGGATGTTAAAAATGTCCTTTACATAAGCAAGATCATTTAGTAACTTAAAAATTTTTTGTACAACGACAACAACAACAACAACAACAACAACAACATAGCCTCAGTCCCAAATTAACTGGGGTCGGCTACATGGATCAAAATAAAAATGTGTTAATACAGTTCCTAAATCCTCTGAGTTTCCTAAGAGTTTATCAGAGCCCCTTCAAAATTCATCTATAACCGTATAAAGTTAAATAGTGATCCTAGTCTCCGCAGAACACCAACCAAAAACTTCTTTGTTTGTTCTACAAGTTCACCAAGTTCACTATTGAGTATCGACGTATTAAAGAAATGTTGGACGTACTTCATCGAACAAGTCCAAGATGGTTGTGCTATTAATTGGAGGATTGAAATTGAATTGAAGCTAGCTTGGATTGGACGTAGGTTTCAGTGCTCATCTTCTTCCTTTTGCATCCTAAAGGAAATACAAACAAAGATATAAGGCAAAAACAAAAATCTTGTAGAAAAAAAATAAAAAGAGTGAAAAAATACAGGAAAAGAAATGGTGGAAAACAAAAAGAATGAAACTGAAGATGGAGAGATTTGAACAAGATTGAGGAGATTATATTACGCAAGTCTGCCTTGTAGTGGATTCAAAAAATTTACCCAAATGTGAACGACATAGAACTAGACGGCGAGAGAGAGACTTACGGGGATGATGGGGCGTAAGCAAGAGAGATGAGATGGGAGGAGGCGGGTGAGGAGAATGGGCGAGCGATACGGCGGGCGCCAACGCGGAAGCGAAGCCACCGTGTCCTCGGAGATGCAGAGCGAGCGACCAAGAAGGAGCCGGAGGTGGCGTAGTCGAAGCGACGACGAGCGGCCGGAGCGAGACGCAAGATGACGGACGAAGACGACGGAGAAAGGAATGAGGGATTTGCGGCGGACGAGAGAGGAGCAACGAAGGTGTTGGAGGAGTTGTTTGTGATACACCCCACTGCTTTGGGGTGCATCAAGTAGAAACAAAAAATAAACTTAAGTTGGGGCCACATCATCACTTGAATAGTTTGATGACCTTTAATGAAATCCTACGTGGCGCCACGTCAGCAGGGTGGCCGGATTTTTGGTCGAAAAGTGGTCGGAGTTATATTGTTGAAACGTTTTGTAAAGTTGGGTGATAAATTTGGGACAAATATGAGTTTAGTGACCAAAGTGTTACAAACTACAAACTTCAGTGACCATCCGTGAAATTAACCCCAACATATTATATATAGTTGGGCGCCCAACCCCAAAACCCAAGAGAAACCAAAGATATATAATATAGCTGCAAGAACCGAACCCCAGGCCATAATCTCTACTTCAATCTGAGTTATGGTGCTTCTTCCTTGACCACTACACCACAATCCTTGGGAGCTACATGCCTATTTTAAAATTGTCTAAACGATACTAAGTAATAACTATTTATAAGATAATGCTATATTGACACACTTAAAGTCACACACTAAGTCACTCATCTATTGGTAATTGTGCAATACACTTTGAAATATGTGTGCATGTGTTTCAAAATGCATCACATGACTTTCAAAAAGGTATGTGACTTAGTCTAAAACTCTTATGGCACATTCGGTTCACATACTTAGGTTTCCATAGTTCATGGGATTAGCTTATACTAGGATCGTGACTTGGATTTAGGTGTTAATCTGTTTGGCATGACTTGTTCGGTTGGCAGGATTGGGGTTAAAGCTAAATGTGATTGCAATGGATGAAGTTACCTCAGTGCCCCTCCCTTTGTAAATCCCCATAAGCATTTGTTATTTTCGTCCTCCCCTCAAAACACTCTCTCTTCAATAGTCTTCTCAACGGATTGGGGCTAGAATATGCTTTTGTTGCACTACAAGTCCCAAAATCAAATCCTCTATCCATGCTAATCAAAACCCTAATTAGACCCAATTTTTCCAAATCACTCCTCACATTCATCACCTCCTATGATCAACCAGTCCTCCAATCCCAAGACCAAACTCAAGAGATGGAACAAGAAATCAAACCAAAGAGATCCTTTTGTTTTTCATGTTCAAAGCCATTATAGCTCTGCATCTTCTCTAGATTCAAGTCCCATCATCACTCGATCAACAAATCCATTGCAGTTACAACTCTGCAGCAGTCGGGAGAAGAACCTCTCAACTGGTGCCACGCGACTAATATGTACAATTGGTGCCACACGAAGAAGATGAATGGAGATGATGTTCGTCGATCTCCCCTCGCGCGCCCTTCGATCTCCTTCCTTAGTTGGTAAGGCTTTGTTTCAGTCTCCACCCCCAAGCACAACAACATAATCGATTTCTGCAGGTCGAACAAGCACGATTTGGTTTAAGAAGGAGGGGTAGTTTGGTAATGTTTGAAGCCCAATTATTGAGGCTAATTGGTGACACCAAAAAGGATGGTTTACTTTACACTTGTATTGGGTCTCCCGTAGATTAGTTAATCCGCCAAACGAACACCAGATTAGCCGGTCCAGTGTGGCTAATCCGACTTAAAAATGTGAAGCCAATATGCCATTAATGTGTCAAAATACCATTGTCTTGGGGTCGACTTGTTCTTTCTAAGAGCATCCACATTGCATTGCACGCCATATTGGGGGCGTGCAATGGTTCCCTCGATCAATGGCGGCGTGAACGAGCAATCTGGCAAGCCATACACGCATTAATGCGCGTGGAGCCCGCTAAAAGTCAGTTTTTATTTTTTAAAATAGTTTAAATTCTGTTTTCGTTTTCTTAAATAACAAAAAAAAATAATATGATGTGATCGTGGGTCCCATAAAGTGTGTAATGAAAGGTTTAACTCTTATGAGAGTAAAGTGTAGTAGAAGAGAGTGTGATCGAATGATGATGTGACACTCCACTAACTCCAAAATAAGTTCAACCATTGTGGATTCTCTAATACATATGGGGTAGGCTAGCTTTTGTATTCTAATGTTTTTTAATTAAATTAATCCTACCTAATAAGAGGTTACATACAAAATTGTAGCATAGGGCAAATTGTATGTTGGTCCACCACTGTCGGGGGCAAGCAAGTTTGAGGGGGAAATAAATTGGTTCCTTATATATGCTTATGAGTTGGTTTGCTTGAGAAGCGATATGTTGGTTCACGACACACATCGGAGTGGTTTAACACTGCAGGAAGAAATGTCAAAACATGGCTCATTGCCGGTGTTATTGTGTCCCAGGTACCTTAATTTCCTTTCCTTTCTTCTTGTTATATTCTGTAATATAATGTACACTGTCTTCTCCTCTCTAGTTCTCCTAATCTTCTAAAACATTTTCATCAATTCTTGCAATGTGAATAAGTGGACTTGGGCAGCCACCATCTTACAAAGCTCCAATGTGGCCTGGGAATACGGCATCAGTGGACCTTTATGGTACGCCAGTGGGGCTACCATTCAGGTCTCTATTTCTGTTGTTACTACTTATTTTGGCTCCATGAGTGAGAGATTGATGAGGGTTTCGATTTTTCATCCTAACAGGTACTTCTATTTGGTATCATAGCAATTGAAATCAAAAGAAAAACACCTCACGCCCACACAGTTTGAGAAATTGTGCGAGCCAGGTACTGGACTCTTGTATTAACTACTCCACTTTATTTTTAAAGAGAAATCCTGTACGCATTGAGCTGAGATTTAGGTTTAAATGCTGACGCTTCATAATTTTGTCAATGCTAGCTCTTAGTTCACAGCAGAAACTTGAGACATCAGTTAGTGTTTGGTTACTGTTCCATTAATTGTTGTTCCTTATCCGCTTTCATTTACTACCAATTAAGTGTTGATAGATGTAAATCTACATCAGAGATCAATAGTGAACAAGAGAGATGATCTTTCTCTTCTCTGATTCAATGAATCACAGAGAGAGTTGATTGCTATTTATAGACATCAAGAATGTGTACAACCGTTATATCAATTACATGTGTCTCAAGATCCTTAAATCACTCTAAAAAACTTAACTAATCCTGAGCTATATAATAACAACAACACATGACACGGAATCAAATGGTCACATACACCACAGTCTACTCTCTCAATGATTAACTCTCACATCCCCCCTTAAACGAAAGGGTATAGGTAATACACCAAGTTTGCTACAAAGATAGAGAAACCGAGAAGTAGACAGGGCCTTGGTAAAACAATCTGCTATTTGATCACCAGTTGGAACATAGTGCACAGCCAGTTCACAATTCAGTACCTTATCTCTCATAAAGTGAAGATCAATCTCAATATGTTTCGTCCTTAAGTGAAACACATGATTTCTAGCTAAGGAAGCTGTACTTTGATTATCACACCAAATGACAGGAGTATGGGATAAAGGAACTTGCAATTCATTTAACAAAGATCGCAACCAAGTCAATTTAGCTGCAACTTGAGCCAGAGCCCTGTACTCGGACTCAGTACTCGGACACATGATTTCTTAGACTGCCATGAGATAAGGTTAGAGCCTAGGTACACTGCAAAGCCACCAATAGACTTCCTGTCATCTGGATTTGCAGTCCAGTCTGCATTAGAATAGCCAGTTAACACCATTTTAGAACCTGGTTTGAAACACAAACCTCAGTGACTCGTCCCTTTCAAGAACCTCAACACTCTTTTCAATGCTTGCTAGTGAGAGATAGAAGGACATTGTTGAAAAGAACTCAACCTATTAACAATGAAGGCAACATCAGGTCTTGAATGGACAATGTACTGCAAACCCCCAATAAGACTTCTGTAAAGAGAAGGATCAGTGAAAGGGGAGTGACTATCCAGACATAATTGCTTCCCAGAAACAACAGGAGATTCAGCAACTTTAGCATTAATCATACCAGCCTTTTGTAGAAGAGAATTAATGTAGCTAGCCTAATTCAAGTACAAAGCAGTAGCATCTCGTCGAACTTCAAAACCAAGAAACATACTAAGTTCTCTAATGTCCTTCAAAGCAAAGTGATTGTTCAACTTATCAATAAAGGATTGAATAACTTGAGAGTTCGATCCTGTAATGACAATATCATCAACATAAACCAACACATAGAGAACAAAACCCTGTCTGACAGAGATGAACAAATAGGAATCAGCTTTAGAATTACTGAATCCTAGTCTAGTAAAGCAGTCTTCAGTTTATCAAACCATGCCCTTGGAGCTTGACTAAATCCATAGAGAGCTTTGTTGAGGTGACAAACATGAAGAGGAACAGTAGCATCAATAAAACCTTCTGGTTGATTTGTGAACACAGCCTCCATCAGCTGACCATTCAAGAAAGCATTATTCACATCAATCTGTCTGATAGACCATCCATGAGTAACAGCAATAGAAAGAATCACACGTATGGTAGAAGACTTGATAACAGGACTATGTGTCTCAGTAAAATCTACACAAGGAATTTGTTTAAAACCTTTTGCTACCAGTCTGCCCTTGTATCTGTTTATAGAGCCGTCTGAATTCCTTTTAATGGTGAAAATCCACTTGTTACCTACAATATGCTGTGAAGACTGATGTGGAACAAGAGTCCAAACATGATTATCCATAAGAGCTTGATATTCTTTCAACATTGCATCTTTCCAATGAGGAGTAGATAAGGCTTCATTTACTGTTTTTGGTAAGACCCATTCATCTAAAGTTTGAGCTGCAAACACCTTCTTCATAGAAATGCCATTCTTTGCCCTTGTTACCATAGGATGTACATTAGTAGTAGGAACAACAGGAACCTCAGATATGGACTCTAGATGATTTTGAGTAGACGCTTCTAGTGAAGGAGAGACAGTTGGGGGAGCAAACACTGGTTCAGATGAAGAAGAGCTACGAGACTGTGGAACTACATGATTCAATGAAATCATTGAATGAGGAGCTGAGGATGTGACAGATGAATCAATAGAATTTGTAAAGAAAGTAGCAGCTGGAAAATCATCCTCATCAAATAAGACATGTCTAGAGATGAACACTCTTCTAGTTTTACTTAGGCATCTGTAACCTTTATGGACTGAACTGTAACCAATGAAAATACACTTCTCAGACCTAAACTGATATTTATGAGAGTTATAAGGTCTAGTGTAAGGGTAACAAGAACAACCAAACACCTTCAACAAAGAATAATCTAGGACCTGATGATGTAGTTTCTGGTAAGGAGAAGTATCAAAGAGAACTGGTGTAGGTAATCTTTTGATGAGAAATGTTGCAGTAGCACAAGCATCAAACCAGAATGTATAGGGTAACTTAGCATGAGCTAGTAGAGTTAAACCTGTCTCCACTATATGTCTATGCTTCCTCTCAGCTCTACCATTCTGTTCATGTGTATGAGGGCAAGAATGTTGAAAGAATATTCCATGATATTGAAGAAATGATTTGAAACTGCGGAATTCACCTCCCCAATCAGACTGAACACGTTTGATTTTAGTAGAAAACTGATTTTCCACAAGATTCTTGAAAGCAACAAATGTAGGTAAAACATCAGATTTATTCTTAAGAGGAAATATCCATGTAAATCTTGTACAATCATCTATAAAATGTATGTCGTAGTTGAAACCTTCATGAGAAATAACAGGTGCAGGACCCCATACATTAGTGTGTATCAAATCTAATACATTGGATGTACAAGATGATGACACAGGGAAAGGTAATGCATGATGTTTGCCCAATGGACAGGTATAACAGAACCGTACTGGAGTAAAAGGAGCCTTTATATGATGCTTCAGTAGTTGTTGAAGAGTAGATAATGAGGGATGACCCAGCCTTAGATGCCATAGATGATTTGGCTGTCTCTGAGAAGCTATGAAAACCTTTGCAGCAACTGCACTTCCACCAGCTGAAGGAGGACCAAAAAATTGATACAATCCATCTTTAAGGACTCCTTGCAATAACACTTGATTATTGTTGATGTCCTTCACCATGCAACGAGAAAAATTAAACTCAATGATAACATTATTATCATGAGTAAGCTGTGAAATACTCAATAAATTCTTCTTTATATTTGGTACAAACAGAGTATTAGGAAACTTCAAAGAAGAGTTCTGAGATGGAAACTTAGCATGACAAATAGATTGAATAGGTAATTTACAGCCATTACCAACTACCAATGAGCAGTTACCTGAATAAGGAGAGCTATTCATGATTTGATTTGGATCAGAGGTAACATGAGAAGTTGCACCACTGTCAGCATACCATGAGGAATCAGCTATTGAATCAGCTGCGAAAAAATAATTTTGTGCAGCTTGTTGAGGTTGAATAACCTGTTATGGAAGTGGTACTGCATGATGAGCAAGAAAGGCACTCCTCTGAGGTTGTGACTGAAACATAGGTTGTTGATTTGTTACACCAATATGAGCAGTAGTTCCCATGTAGTTCATGTCTGCCCTATAGGAACATACAGCTGCAGAATGTCCAACTCTACTGCAAATTTGACATGTTGGGCGATTTGTATTATTGAATTTGAAACCACCTCTACCTCTGTACTTGGTGTTTCCTCTTCCTATGTTGTTATATCCACCATAATTTCTACTCCACCTTGATTGTTGTTCCCTTGATGAGTATTCTTGTACTGACCTTTCCATATTTCATTTCTACTGAATTCACAGAATGAGTGTTACCTTGAATACTCATTGAGTTGATGCCCATTATGTTCTGAAGTTGTAACAACTTTGCTTCAAAGCTCAATAATGAAGCTTGAAGTTCTGGCCATGTTAGATCTCTTCGTTCTTGCAATACATCAGTCATTGGCAAGTATTCACTATCAAGACCAGCCAAAGAACACGAAATCAAGTCCTTCATTGGTATCATTTCACCAGCTGTAGCCAGCTTATCAAACAATTCTTTCATCTTCTTTAAGTATTCAGTCATACTCAAATTTCCTTTTCTCATTGTCTATAAAGTTGTTCTGTTCACTTGAATTTGTGCAAAACTCTGTGCACCCCAAAGATCTTCAATTGCTTTCCACAATGTTCTAGCTGAAGAACTGTATCCACTCACTTGCGATCCAATGGATCCATTCAAAGAATTCAAAAGCCAAGCTACAAGAATCCTATCTTTAGAAAACCATTCCTCATACTCAGGTGTCCATTCTTCATCAGAACCATCAACAAATTTTGTAGGAACTGGTTTATTCCCAAAAATAAACCTATCAAATCTAATACCTTCCATAATCGGAACAAAAATAGATTTCCAAAGCAAGAAATTCAATTCATCAAGTTTAATTGAAACAATTTGACTCAACGAGTTACCAAATGGAGTAAGAGTTGGAACTGTTGATGCTGTTGTTGTTCTTGCAGACGACACACTTGAAGAAGACGTAGCATTCCCAGGAGTCGCCATTGCTTTCACATGAAAGCTATGATACCATGTAAATCTACATCAGAGATCAATAGTGAACAAGAGAGATGATCTTTCTCTTCTCTGATTCAATGAATCATAGAGAGAGTTGATTGCTGTTGATAATTTTAAAAAATAAAAAACAGGAAGCTAAACAAAAACAGAGATGATGTTCTCTTTATTTTCATATGTAAATTGCAAATGATGGAGTACACATTTATAAGCAACTGTTTGACACACTAACTGATTTTTGACTTGGTACACACCATTAACAATAAATAGTTGAGTAACTACTCACTACCTTGACTCTAATCATGACACATGTCCCACTCTCTAGCTAATATAACTGACCACATATTGACTCAGTAACTTCAACATTGTGGGCATATTTTTGAGAGCTCACTGCTTACATGACACACATTGTCACACATAACATTAATACCCATGCATCTGAATTTGAATCATATTCTAACATTCACCCTTGATTCAAATTTCCTACAAGTAAAATAGAAAATATAAATCAAACTTTAAGTTTTGCAAATCACGTCTCTTCGCACACTTCAATTCAATGGTTATTTGAAGCACTTCTCTTCAACTTTCTTAGAGCACTTCTCTCCATAAAACTCATATGATGCACTTCTCATCACTTGCTAAAAAAGATCCTCTTCAGTGGTTGCCTCCACCAATTTTGCATGCTCTTCTTTCTTAAACCTGCAATGCTTTTGTACATGACCAAATTTCTTACAGTTGTAGCACTGTGGCTTGCCTTTATGCCAACAATCATTTTTTTCATGGCCCATCTTCTTGCAAATAATACATTGAATATTTCTTCCTCTTACCTTGGA
Organism: Stephania cephalantha; assembly: GCA_039657325.1. Taxonomy (NCBI): domain Eukaryota; kingdom Viridiplantae; phylum Streptophyta; class Magnoliopsida; order Ranunculales; family Menispermaceae; genus Stephania; species Stephania cephalantha. The sequence continues at coordinate 34,297,716 of CM077569.1, forward strand.
CAATGGTGCTTTAGCTATATAAGCGCCTTCAACCGCTTTATCTTCTGCTTCATTCCTCATCATTCTTCGTTGTTCCGAGCTTGTAGCGCATTGATCGGCTCAAAGCGAGCGTCATTTGGGTGGTGTCTCTTGAATCTTCAAGAGAAAAGATTTTTGCCTCGAATCGTTCGGTGCAAACTTAAGAACACCTTCTCCACAATCATGCAATCCGTGAGATCCTCTCCCATTAGTCGGATCTTGTTCACCACATTCATTAGTCGATCAGAGAACTCTTGTATCGTTTCCTTTTCCTTCATGATCATGATCTGAAAATCTCTTTTCAGATTCAAAATTTGTTGACGCCTGGTTCTTTCGTTGCCTTTGTAAATCGCCTGCAACACACTCCATGCTTCTTTAGCATTTTCACAAGTCATTATCCTTGTAAAAATGCTTTCTGCGACAGCGACATGAATCTGTGACAATGCTCTTGAAGCTTTCGCAAGTTCTTCTTCATGCATCCGAATCTGAGTTAGTGTTGGATTATTCCCCAATGGTGGAACCTCTCTTTGCTCACATTCAACGCATTGCCATAAACTAAGACCCTTCAAATGGGCTTTCATCTTGACAGCCCAAACTTCATAATTTTCACCATTGAAGGTTGGAAGTGGAAGAGATGATGTTGTGGTGGAGACCATCGTATGACACTTACAGGCCCTTAAGAATTAAGAAGCTCTGATACCATGTTGATAATTTTAAAAAATAAAAAACAGGAAGCTAAACAAAAACAGAGATGATGTTCTCTTTATTTTCATATGTAAATTGCAAATGATGGAGTACACATTTATAAGCAACTGTTTGACACACTAACTGATTTTTGACTTGGTACACACCATTAACAATAAATAGTTGAGTAACTACTCACTACCTTGACTCTAATCATGACACATGTCCCACTCTCTAGCTAATATAACTGACCACATATTGACTCAGTAACTTCAACATTGTGGGCATATTTTTGAGAGCTCACTGCTTACATGACACACATTGTCACACATAACATTAATACCCATGCATCTGAATTTGAATCATATTCTAACATTCACCCTTGATTCAAATTTCCTACAAGTAAAATAGAAAATATAAATCAAACTTTAAGTTTTGCAAATCACGTCTCTTCGCACACTTCAATTCAATGGTTATTTGAAGCACTTCTCTTCAACTTTCTTAGAGCACTTCTCTCCATAAAACTCATATGATGCACTTCTCATCACTTGCTAAAAAAGATCCTCTTCAGTGGTTGCCTCCACCAATTTTGCATGCTCTTCTTTCTTAAACCTGCAATGCTTTTGTACATGACCAAATTTCTTACAGTTGTAGCACTGTGGCTTGCCTTTATGCCAACAATCATTTTTTTCATGGCCCATCTTCTTGCAAATAATACATTGAATATTTCTTCCTCTTACCTTGGACAATGGTGCTTTAGCTATATAAGCGCCTTCAACCGCTTTATCTTCTGCTTCATTCCTCATCATTCTTCGTTGTTCCTGAGCTTGTAGCGCATTGATCAGCTCCAGCAGCGTCATTTGGGTGGTGTCTCTTGAATCTTCAAGAGAAAAGATTTTTGCCTCGAATCGTTCAGGCAAACTTAAGAACACCTTCTCCACAATCATGCAATCCGGCATATCCTCTCCCATTAGTCGGATCTTGTTCACCACATTCATTAGTCGATCAGAGAACTCTTGTATCGTTTCCTTTTCCTTCATGATCATGATATGAAAATCTCTTTTCAGATTCAAAATTTGTTGACGCCTGGTTCTTTCGTTGCCTTTGTAAATCGCTTTGCAACACACTCCATGCTTCTTTAGCATTTTCACAAGTCATTATCCTTGTAAAAATGCTTTTGCTGACAAAATGACATGAATCTGTGACAATGCTCTTGAAGCTTTCGCAAGTTCTTCTTCATGCATCCGAATCTGAGTTAGTGTTGGATTATTCCCCAATGGTGGAACCTCTCTTTGCTCACATTCAACGCATTGCCATAGACTAAGACCCTTCAAATGGGCTTTCATCTTGACAGCCCAAACTTCATAATTTTCACCATTGAAGGTTGGAGGTGGAAGAGATGATGTTGTGGTGGAGACCATCGTATGACACTTACAGGCCCTTAAGAATTAAGAAGCTCTGATACCATGTTGATAATTTTAAAAATAAAAAACAGGAAGCTAAACAAAAACCAGAGATGATGTTCTCTTTATTTTCATATGTAAATTGCAAATGATGGAGTACACATTTATAAGCAACTGTTTGACACACTAACTGATTTTTGACTTGGTACACACCATTAACAATAAATAGTTGAGTAACTACTCACTACCTTGACTCTAATCATGACACATGTCCCACTCTCTAGCTAATATAACTGACCACATATTGACTCAGTAACTTCAACATTGTGGGCATATTTTTGAGAGCTCACTGCTTACATGACACACATTGTCACACATAACATTAATACCCATGCATCTGAATTTGAATCATATTCTAACAATTGCTATTTATAGACATCAAGAATGTGTACAACCGTTAGATCAATTACATGTGTCACAAGATCCTTAAATCACTCTAACAAACTTAACTAATCCTGAGCTATATAATAACGACACATGACACTGAATCAGATGATCACATACACCACAGTCTACTCTCTCAGTGATTAAGTCTCACAATAGCTTAGGTATAGCTTGATAATTTGATAGTTGCTACAGTGTGTTAGGAAAGTGGCTTATTAACTGATTAACCTGTTTTCTCTCTAGTTATATAGTCTCTTTGTAACTGTCCCGGCCCAAATAATGCTGTAACATTATATTGCAGAACAAGTGCTTCTTCTAGAAAGGCTAGGAACTTACGAATGATTTACTCAATGAAAAGATCTTTAGGAAGCTAACAATAAATCAATGTTTTGGTATGTAGTAACTTATGGATACGGTTGTTGATGACTTGATGGTTCAACTCTCCCCATGTGAAAGTTTGAGAGGTAATAAATTGGACTCCTAAATATAAATAAAAATAATTAAAGGAAGATATTAAATATTAAGTTCTCAAGAAGAACAGTAGGATCTGATGTAAGGATTTCATAAATGTAAAAGATGCATGGTTGCAGTAAGTAATATGAAATATCATGGGCCAGATTACACTTAAAACGAAAGATTACAGCTAGTATGTTGGGGCATATTGATGTATTCAAGCTATTCTTACATGCTTTCTCACATGCAGCTTCTTCTCTTTCTAGAGCTAGAAAAAACTGTAAGTATGCAAATGGTGAGAACAACCAAATGCTAATTATGTGGCTTCAAGTCCAAGATCTCTCACAAAGCAAAGCTCTTGTACCATGTACAATATGCAAATAATGCAAATGTCACTAGTCAAGCTTCAGAAGAAAAGTGAAGGTTGAAGATTAAAAATAGGGTACCCTTGAACACAAATAGAGATAGTAAATCAAGATTGGAAATGTCAATTTACATGGATTTACATACGGAGTGGTGAATATATATAGTATATTTCATATACATTTTTTTCTCCTTTTTCGTGTATATTTCATATGCATTTTTTTTTCTCCTTTTTCGTGGATGAGGTTGCTATTCCTGGCTGGATTTATACTGGTTATGATGATTGGCATTATTAATTGGGCGCTCTTTAAAAAGGATATCTTTTAGTTGGCAATACCAAAGGGACACCTTATTTGGTATTTACATCTAACTTAATGTTTCAGCTTAGCTTGTGTGAGTTGTTGTTATAAGTTTAATTGAATTTCTTCCATTTTAATTTTATTTTTCTTTCAGATGGGGAACTGTCGCTCACATTGTCTTCCTCGGTTTCTGTTTCTTGACGAACATAATTGTTACCGCTATGCTTCTTCTCGGCGGCTCTGCTGTGGTAAATGCACTTACATGGATGAACATCTATGCTGCAAGTTTTTTGATTCCGCTTGGTTTGATAGTCTACACCTTAGCAGGAGGACTAAAAGCCACTTTCCTGGCAAGCTACATACATTCTGTTATCGGTAATTGTTGTTAATTAAAAAATAAAAAACAGGAAGCTAAACAAAAACAGAGATGATGTTCTCTTTATTTTCATATGTAAATTGCAAATGATGTAGTACACATTTATAAGCAATTGTTTGACACACTAACTGATTTTTGACTTGGTACACACCATTAACAATAAATAGTTGAGTAACTACTCACTACCTTGACTCTAATCATGACACATGTCCCACTCTCTAGCTAATATAACTAACCACATATTGACTCAGTAACTTCAACATTGTGGGCATATTTTTGAGAGCTCACTGCTTACATGACACACATTGTCACACATAACATTAATAGCCATGCATCTGAATTTGAATCATATTCTAACATTCCCCCTTGATTTAAATTTCCTACAAGTAAAATAGAAAATATAAATCAAACTTTAAGTTTTGCAAAGCACGTCTCTTCGCACACTTCAATTCAATGGTTATTTGAAGCACTTCTCTTCAACTTTCTTAGAGCACTTCTCTCCATAAAACTCATATGATGCACTTCTCATCACTTGCTAAAAAAGATCCTCTTCAGTGGTTGCCTCCACCAATTTTGCATGCTCTTCTTCACAAGTCATTGTAAAAATGCTTTCTGCGACAGAGGCATGAATCTGTGACAATGCTCTTGAAGCTTTCGCAAGTTCTTCTTCATGCACCCGAATCTGAGTTAGTGTTGGATTATTCCCCAACGGTGGAACCTCTCTTTGCTCACCTTTAACACATTGTCATAGACTAAGACCCTTCAAATGTGTTTTCATCTTGACAGCCCAAACTTCATAATTTTCACCATTGAAGGTTGGAGGTGGAAGAGATGATGTTGTGGTGGAGACCATCGTATGACACTTACAGGCCCTTAAGAATTAAGAAGCTCTGATACCATGTTGTTAATTAAAAAATAAAAAACAGGAAGATAAACAAAAACAGAGATGATGTTCTCTTTATTTTCATATGTAAATTGCAAATGATGTAGTACACATTTATAAGCAATTGTTTGACACACTAACTGATTTTTGACTTGGTACACACCATTAACAATAAATAGTTGAGTAACTACTCACTACCTTGACTCTAATCATGACACATGTCCCACTCTCTAGCTAATATAACTAACCACATATTGACTCAGTAACTTCAACATTGTGGGCATATTTTTGAGAGCTCACTGCTTACATGACACACATTGTCACACATAACATTAATACCCATGCATCTGAATTTGAATCATATTCTAACAGTAATCAACATGAATTTCTCAATGTTTTGAACTAGCTTAAGTCAGGTTGTTAAATGCGTCCCTCTACTTCGCTTTGAGATAGTTAACTTGTGCTTCTTCTATGTCTGTTTTTAGTCCATCTGGTTTTGGTCATATTCGTCTTCCTAGTTTACACTGCAAGTCCAAAACTAGGTAGCCCGAAAGTCGTGTATGATTGCCTCTTGGAAGTTGCCAGCAAAATAAGAATATGCCAGGCACCACTTTCCCAGGTGGGACAAGCTTGTGGACCTATAAGTGGGAACTACAAAGGTTCTTACTTACCTATGTTGAGCTCTGGTGGCCTTGTTTCCGGAATCATCAACATTGTTGGCAACTTTGGTACAGTCTTTGTGGACAATGTCAATCTCTTTCTTTCCTATTACAACGTTCTTCAAGTTTCAACTAGTCCTTAGATTATTATTTCCCAACCTAAGTGCAAAAACTGCTAGTTGGATGTGGGAATAAGCTTCACTTGCCTACTTTGTTGCCTATGGTCTCACTAAAATTTGAGATTTAGTGTGAAGTAATGCTCTTGGAAGTATATAATTAGATTTGGCGCTTGGTATTGTAGGGATAGTGGGTTAGTGCCATTGCTGCGAGACCGTCTTCAACTCATGAGGGGTACTTGTTGGGCGGGCTGGTCTGGTTTGCAGTGCCCTTCTCTTTGGCAACTTCTTTGGGTTTGGCTGCATTAGCACTTGATCTTCCAATAACCGCCAATGAGGCGAGCCATGGAATTGTGCCTCCTGCTGCTGCAACAGCTTTGATGGGAAAGGGAGGGTCTATTCTTCTCCTCACAATGCTGTTTATGTGAGTACTATAACTCAAAAGTGAAGTAGTCCCATGATTTTGAAATTCATTAAAAAACTTAAAATTTTGGAAACCCAAACTAAAGAAAGTCCCAATCAAACTAGTGTCCATACCAAACACATAGATAAATACATAGCCCCTACATATGCAATCATTGCGAATTTCATATAATCATCTTCAATATAATAAATCAACCTTTCACTTGTCTTAAAAAAGTTTGACATGAGCTTCTCAAATTATTTTTGCAGGGCTGTAACATCTGCTGGTTCCTCTGAATTAATAGCAGTTTCCTCCCTATGCACCTATGATATCTACCGAACATACATAAATCCAGACGCTAGTGGAAAGCAAATTCTCAAAGTCTCAAGAAGAATTGTTCTTGGGTTTGGATGTTTCATGGGAGCGCTACCTGTGATACTGAACAAGGCAGGAGTTTTGTTAGGTTGGATGTATCTCGCCATGGGAATTTTAGTTGGTTCGGCTGTCCTTCCTATAGCGTTTATGCTTCTCTGGAGCAAAGCAAATTCAATAGGAGCTATCCTTGGAGCCACTGATGGTTGTGTTCTCGGAATCATTGTATGGTTGGTTATCAGTAACCAAAATTGAGTATGGTCGTGTCAATCTTGATACTACTGGAAGAAATGCACCTATGCTTGCAGGGAACCTCGTCTCTATACTTGTCGGAGGTCTTGTTCATGCAGGCCGCAGTATTCTATGGCCTCAGATTTATGATTGGGAAGCGACCAAGCAGATAACCGTTGTTGAAAAGGAAAAGACGCATTTACCGCCAGAAGAATTCAAAGAAGAGAAGCTAAACAAGGCAAAATTTTGGATTATAAAATGTCACAGTTGTAATTGTGATATTGTGGCCTCTGTTCACTCTTCCAGCAGGTGTATATATATATCCTCAATTAAAATTCCACTCTTTCCTCACCTACAAAGTAAACATGACGAGGAAACTTGAATTTATGACATAAATTGACACTTATGTCTCAATGATATATGTCTTGGGCATTTCAATATAAAGATGTTCCATGTTGTTTATCGACGTTCCTCAAAAATATATCGTCTCCTCTTTTTCTAGAAGATAATCAGAGACAAAATCATTCTCTTTTAATTCTTGTATTTTGTTTCAGCACTAACCTTATTTCTTTGTTAATGCAGGACAATTCAGCTTAGGATACTTCACATTTTGGGCGGTTGTCGCAATCACATGGGGCACCATCGGATCTGGAGTGATAATTGCTTTACCCTTAATTGAAAGCTGGGAAACTACAAATGGTGTTCCATGGCCTGTTCACAAGCGACCAGCTCATGGAAAAGATGGAAGAAATGAGTTTCAAATTGCACGCAATCATGTCTGCCATACCGGGGGCTGAACAAATATACTTAAGAGAGAAGGAAAAGCTCAAAAGGCAGGATTCAGTGAGCGTCCAAGTAGAGTGTTTGTAATGTAAATGACATTTAGTTACTTTGAAGTGCACTGAATATTCAAGAGGAAGTAGTTCAATGTAATCGAACATGGGGCCTTTAAAGTGTACAAGCGTGTCGTAAAGAGAAGGATGAGTGTCTTCTTCATGTGTCTATTGTCCTAAACAGTGATTCTTAGTAATAAAAGTTACCAAAATGTTACATCCCCTAAACAGTGTCTTCTACTCGTCTATAATAAATTTTTTGGGTACTATTTTTCCAGTGAAATTCATCTCAAACCCAAGTACATATATATAGTTGCAGAGGGACTTGTTATTCGCACTTTCTCACTTCTAGTTATCAATTGAGAGATCCTGGTTGTTCCGACTAGCATCAGAGCTACCTGTTGAACGGTAAGTTTAGTCCAGTTTGTACACCTCTAATTCTATCGGTATTGGAAAGTAATGGAATAAAGAAAAGGTTTGAAATGATTAATGTATTTTTTTCAAACAAATGCAATGTGACATACAATGAATTGCAATTCAGATCTCCCCCAAGAGCTCACCATAAAAGGATTAAATGTGATAGTTTCAATGATCACCTTTATCAAATAAGCATGGATGCTCTTATGCTGTCAACAATGACCTGGGGACTCTGAGTAGCATCAACTTGAACTATCACTTCTCCATCACCATTAATTTCAAGGGAATCCAACTGAGACTGCAGTAGTGAAGGGGGCATAAAATGCTGCCCTTCCCCAGCTCTTTTCTCTAGCCGTGTAGCGATCACCTCCTTTGGAGCATTCAAACAAACAAACCTCACCTTCCCATCAGTGCACCCTGCCTTATAAGCTTCATCTGCCCTTCTAAGCAAATCCCTATAACCCCTCTTCAATGCCGAACATCCCAAAACAGTTTTCCTCCCATTTTCCAGGTTTTCTCTCAACATGTCGCGAAGGGTCTCAAGCCATGGCATTCGATCTTCCTCGGACAGGGGGATTCCCTTGCTCATTTTCTCTAAAGTAGTTAGTTCATGATTGGAAGATAGTTAGGAGAATGATATAACTGTATTGGTGTTTGATGATGATGGCGAGTTTTGGATTTTACCTTTGTTGGTCTGTGGATGGAAATCATCAGCATCCAGAAAGCTACAACCAATGGTGTTTGCTAGCAATTTACCTATTGTACTGTTAAATTAAAGAAAGCTGAAACACAAATAAGAACAAGAACAAATATAGTTGAATTAAAATGAATAAGAAACCGACTTTGATCACGACACTCTCAAATTTCAACATGAGTCGAACCCCCAACCTTAACTTTGGCAAGGGATACCTCATCCATCTCTATATAAAGCTTTGGCATTGAATTAAAATGAAATATAGCACTCAATTAAACAACTCCCCAATTCATTTCATCTAGTCTTTCCTTCATTGTTAAAAGCCATTCATTATTTGATGATTGGGGAAAAAAAAAAGAAAAGACATTCATTTGTTTCATCATACAAGTGGACGAGCAAACAACTGAACAAGCAAATTGATATTAGTTTTAGAGGTTTAGTATTTTAGAAAGATTTTCTATTAAGTTATATTTAGAATTATTATAGTCGTTGTGAATCTTGTAATATATGTAGCATGTGACCAATTTTGGAAATATTTATTAGGGTTACACATGTATTTAAAGAGAAGTTTATTATTGAGGAAGGGAGGAAAATAAAAAATAGTCTCAATCTCCCCCTTCTATTGTTCTAGGAGCCCATCTCAAGCTCGAATTGAAAATCATCTAATTTAGTTCGTATCAATTGGTGCTTTCGTTCCGTTCTTCATGCCTCCCATAGAAGATCGAGTCATTATCGATGCGACTTATGCTCTTGTTGAGCGGGTCGACACAATGGAGCACAAACTTGATGCTTACTTTGACTTCCAACATCGTGCTGTTGCTAAAATGGGATCCATTGTTGCGATGAAAACGGCTCACTCACCGGTTGCAACCCCTCCTATAGCACCGCCCAATATTCCATTCCATGACTCCACAAACCCCAATGCCTACAATCAACCATTGTAACCTCACACTTCCCCAACAATCTTCACTCCGTCACAAGACTCACAACCCTCACCAACACTGTCCATCATCTTAGAGCACCTTTTTTCCACACAATGCTTACCCGTGCTTAAAGTTGGATTTGAAGCCAAATCATCTAATGAATTTGGATTGCTTTTCGACTTTGATACCGATCCAAGTAGAGCTACAATAAAGTTGCAAGACTCGGCTCAATTACAAAACAACTTGATTCATCGAATTCATAATTTTCCACCAGATCCGGGCAAAGCCAAGTCTAACATCATCTCATATATTTCAAATCCCAACTTTGTTATGATTAAGTTATTGTGTACCTCTTTGTCTTTAGTAGTCACTATTCTTTCGCAACAAGTTTTTGATTTTCTGCCACCTTGAGGACAAGGTAGATTTTGAAGGGGTCGGTAATGATAGGTTATTAGGTTAGAAGTTTAGTATTTTAGAAAGATTTTCTATTAAGTTATATTTAGAATTATTGTAGTCATTGTGAATCTTGTAATATATTTAGCATTGACCCATTTTGGAAATATTTATTAGGGTTACACATGTATTTAAAGAGAAGTTTATTATTGAGGAAGGAGGAAAATAAAAAGGAAAATGATTTGGTGACATTTCTTGGGCGCACACATGGGACACAGCCTATGTGGCGCCCTAGAAATGTGCTTTTTTGTGGGCCCCATACCTGAAAAAGGGGCGCCACAGGGGCGCCACATGTGTGCACCCCATAAATGTCAACATATCACTTCCCAAATAAAAAATATTATCAATCTCCCCCTTCTATTGTTCTAGCAGCCCATCTTTAATTCTAAATATAACTTAATAGAAATCTTTCTAAAATACTAAACTTTTAATCTAATAACCTATCACAAATATATGGGCAAAATCATAGCTAGCTATATATATTAAGATTGAGCATGAATTGGAAGAGCATATCTGAAATTACAATTTCTAAAAATCCCAAGTGTTAGAGTACTACCTTTTGGGATGGACTAGAAAAGAAACCACCATGAAGAAAAAGTTAGATTGTACATATTGAAGCATTTGCAGTTAAACATAATCAAATTTAACTTACGATTTTCCGGCTCCACTGACGCCCATCACCACAATAACATCAGGAGGTGATCCTGAATTTTATCAATCATTATTCATGAGGAATAAAATGACGAAGAACTAATATGTGTTTGCAACCCATGAAGAGTACTGTAAGAATGAGAAATTAAGGTGAGTACCTGTGTCTTTGCAAGTGGTGGTGTTGATAAAATGGGTCGTCCAAGAATCCATTGCAGGGATGATCAAGTCGATCGCGAGCGCTTCCGATCTGTATAATATATATATATATTACCTAATATTCAAGTCCACGGCTCATTTCGTTTTCAATGCTGAATGGGGATATATATATATATATATATATATTTAGTTTCGGGACGCGCTTCGCTATTGACGATTGACCGCATTCATTTCATTTCATGGGAATTAATTTCTAAGAATTTATTAATAAAATTCAAAATTGTAATTAAAATTTAAAAATTAGAAATACAAGTACATTTTTTAGCTTATCAATATTCTCTAATGTGATCGAGATAAGATGTGAATGAAAAAACAAGCTAGTCATGCTAGGACATTACTTCCTCAAAAAAAAAAAAAGGAAACATGGAAAAAAAAAATTATGAATGTAAATAATTGAATTAGTTGGGATTAAAGCTTTAGACACCTTTTTTTTCACATGATTAGTCAGAATTTTTTTCATTCAAATTTCTTCTGGATTTTGGGTTTGTTCACTCCCCCAACACCTTCTTCAAACCACCTTCTTTTTCAACCCCCACCTTCTTCTTCTCCCTCTCGGATTCTCTCTTCTTCATTGTATATATATATATATAACCGAACCTTCTCCTCTCTTCATCACACAATCAACAACCAACCACAACAACCCCTCCTAATTCCAATTTCGAACTCATAGACAAAACCAGTCCCACTGTCACTAAAATCAAAAATTCAAATATTATATCACCTTCAACTGTTCTTCAACAACACCACCAACACTCACGGCTCTCCTTGAATTTGATCTCGAATCGATATATATATATACATACGGGGAAGAACAATGAGGGTTTGGGTGAGAATGATGAAGACGATGACCAGTGGTATGCATCCCCTTAAAATGTATCAAATGGTAGCATGCAATTCAAGCTTTCATCAACAGATACAATATTCATATAAACCGATTTGCCCCAGAAACAAGTGCACACTCCAATTTTAGAAGTCTCCATCAATTTATCAACCTCTCTGTCCCGTGTATTGGATTGATGAGAAGGAGTTTGTGTATTGGATTGATGAGAAGGAGTTCGTCCGGAACACGAGAGTGATCGATTGAAGACTGAGAGAATGAGAAAACCGTGTATTGGATTGATGATAAGGAGTTCGGGATTGATTTGGAGATAAAAAAAAAGGAAAAAAAAAACGTGTGGTGGATTGATAAGGAGTTAGAGTTTGATTTGGAGACAAAAGAAAATGTTTATTTGGAGATGAAAAAAAAAAGAAATATGGGCAAATAGGTAAATTTGATTACCACTCAAAAAATTGTGATTCGTGCTTTTATATATATGATATATATATATATATCTATCGTATATATAAAAGCACGAATAACAAGTTTTTGAGTGGTAACGAAATTTACTTCTTTGCCCATATATATCTATCATATTTACTTTTTTAATTTTAATTCACAAAAGAAAATTAAATGATGCTTTTATATATTAGTAGGATACAAGTCACAAATATAAATAGAATGTCTATTAAATAGGTGTCTATCTAAATCAAAACTACATAATCTAAATAAAATTATTTCCAAATACATCCGGCGGTGTTAAATACCTAAATAAAACTTTTTCATCAAATTAGAATCCGATTCTAAAAAAAGAAATGGGGTCCTAACAAATATTGCTATTAAATATCTATTAAATAGAATCGATGCAATTTAATGTCTATTAAATAGCTATCTAAATCAAAACTTTATACAAATAGAAAAACTATGCTACTAAATAGCTATTAAATAGGTATACAACAACAACAACAAAGCCTCAGTCCCAAATTTATTAAATAGGTATTTAAATCAAAATATATCATAATACAACCGGTGGTATTAAATAGGTAAGTAGATTTTTTAATCAAATTAGAATAAGCTAGCTATTAAATAGCTATCTAAATCAAAATATATCCTAATACAACCGGTGGTATTAAATAGATAAATAGATTTTTTAATCAAATTAGAATCGGCTTCCAAAAACAAAAAGAGATAAGAGTCCTACTTAAGAATGATTGATTTCATATTGTATTAAATAGCTATTACTTATATTGCTAACAAATAGGAGGATAAATAGAAAAGGGTAATCACTTTTTGCTTCATAAATCTTCAATGCTCTTAATTTTTTATTAACAATTCTCTTTGCTCTCTCTCTATCTGCCATATCTTTTGAGCTCTCTATGCTTTGTCTCCTTGCCATGTTTGATTGTTCTCTTCCTTAGGTGTCTTCTCCTTTGTGTTCTTTTTATTGTATTATGTCTTTTCTTTTTTATTCTTTCTATCTGCAAATACTTATATATCTATATTTTTTGATATCTTATATTTTTATAAGGCAATAATAGTTACTTAGATGTTATAATTTTTGTTAAGAAAAATTCATTACTTAATAGATACATATATTACTAAAAAAAAAAAAACAAGTTGATTATTTTTAATTGATATTCTTTTACACCAATTGAGAGTTGTTTACTCTTTAACAATTGATCTCGCGTTTCATTACTAAATTTAAAATTATATTTTTATTTGCATTACATCGTCATTTTTAATACTTACTTATTTTCTCTTACTTGAAAAGATTTCTAATGGAGATCATTCTAATAAAAGATATCGGCAAATCAACAAATGCTTTCAAAGTGAGAAAAAGTTATACGAAAATGGAACTCGACTAATACAAAGAATAGTGCAATACTATTATTAGATATTATTTTAATAGATGAGAATGTGGGTAACTATAAATTTTTTGTTTCTTTGTTTTATTATTTATTTTTTAAAGGCTTCCTAAATACTTGTAAAATAAAGGTATGATTAACAAGTTTTTTTTTATTTTTTATGGGAAGATCACATACAAGGATCCATAAACATTAGTTTGGTTCCAAATTTCAACCACATAATGGAAGGGGGAATATATGGAATATCAAACTTTGAAGTACAAAGAAAAAAGGACTTCAAGGTAGTGAGTCAGGTAGTGAGTCACGACTTTCTTATCAATTTTACATTGAGTACATCCATAGAAGAATATTCAGGCAACATACGATTTAGAGATAACAAGTTTGAGATTGTACCGTTCAACGAGTTGTGTCGACGAATAAGCAAAAACACTGAATTTTTCAGGTAAGAAAAATAAAACACATATTTAAAAAATTTTACCATCATGATTTATACAACTTTTTATGTTTCTATTATTTTCTTTCCAGATATATTCGGACGTGTGATCGGTATATGCGATATAGAAGATCAAAAACTATCCGACAAGGATAAGATTTTGAAAAAAATGGTTTTGCAAATTCAAGATATCATGTATGTTTTTCTTAATAAATAAATAATTCTTTACGTAAGTTTACTTCATTATTTTTTATATTTGTCTTTCGTAAAATTTGTAGGAACAATGAATTCAAAATTACATTACGGGACCAAAAAGCTATCGAGGCAAAAAATTTAATTAATGTTGACGAGTCATCGAGGCACCAACAATCATCATTACGTCAAAGTCGGTTAAACCAAAATATAAAGGCAATTATATAAATCTATTATCTATATATTTTATTTCAAAACAAATTGTCCTATTTTGTTTCACTTTGTACAATGACTTTTTTTGTTACATTGTAAAAATTATGGTATCGAGTCAACTATCACTTTCATTGTCGGTGCAACAAAAATTTACATGAATCCAAAATTTGCAAAAGTCGAAACAATCATGAAAAGGTTACATTTTTTATTTACTTTATATTATTAAATAATGAAAAGTACATGGCATAATTTATTTATTTTTCATCTATATGTTAGTTGCAAAGATGCACCAAATAAGACAAAAGTTCAAACGATTGAAGAACAAAATAAAGAACTCGAGGTAGATGATGTGAAAATGGAAACCATGACTATCGAAAAAATTAAATCCCACAGGTCAAAAGACGAAAAAGTATATAATGCTAAATATTTAAAATAAATTTATAATATGTTGATTTAATTTTCTTCACACATTAACTAAATTGCTTACAACTTAATTGATTCATACAGCTGGTGTTGACCTTACTTTGTAAAGTTTCTATTACTTCAATACAAAGTCCATGGTATTAAGACTCTTATAGAAACTGTAATAGGAGGCTGAAGATAACATAGATGAAACATATTATTGTACTAATTTCAACATCAATACGGCAACGCCTATGCCAAGGTATAAATAATTTTTTTTATCAATATAATTATACTTTTTAAAAATCATTTGTATTTGTGTTTTTCAACTATTATGCAAGTGAAAATTAAATTTCTTCGGGGTTAAATTACAAGTGCAAGCGCAAAATGATTCGGGATCTGCAACATTCGTCTTATTTGAAAATATACTACATAAAATCATAAGTAAGGAAGTCGTAAATGACGTATTAGAGAAATCACCCAAGGTACGCTTAAAATTCTTAAACATTTAATTAAATTTGGTTCAAGCATTATATTAAAGTATAACTTTCATTAACTTTTTTTTTTCTTCCATTAATTTCTTGCATTAAATTTTCTCTTTTTTATCTGAATTAGGATACGAGACTCAAAAATAATGTTCCACATGAGTTTAAGAAAATTGTAGGATGAAGTTTTACATTCGTTGTAAAACTAACTTCCTTCAATTTCAATAAAGGGCAAGAAACACAGTAACAAACATATGTCATTCAAAGCCTCAAACAAATCAATAAGACGTTGTGGATAAAGAAATTAAAAAGAAGAGAAGTGACACTTATTTGGAAGATTCATAGAGTAAAAAAAACAAAGAAAATAGTATTTGATCAAGTAAGTTATTTTAACTTTAATTAAATAAATACTTCATCGTATAAATTATTTTTGCTAAATAAATGTAATGTGGTATACTAACTCTAAATTTTTTTATTTTCAGGGATGATGATGATGATGTTGATGGAAAATCAATATCGGTGGAAATATGATTCTTTTATCTAGATTTTTATTAGGATGCATAATTTTTCTTTTTGAATTATAAAGTTGTTCGAATATTCGATTGCTTACTTCAAAATGTTCATTATCTACTTTATTCATTTATAATTTGGTCATTTCGGATAAATTTTAAATTTAAGTTATAATTTTATATTTACTTAGTACAACAACAACAACATAGCCTCAGTCCCAAACTTTATATTTACTTAGTAAATTGTTAAAAATAAATTCCCGCGAGCGTAGCGAGCGGGCACGATCGTGCGTAGCACGTACCTGAAACTAGTATATATATATATATATAATACCTAATATTCAAGTCCACGACGCATTTCGTTTTCAATGCTGAATGGGGATAAATACAACTGGATTGTAGGCGGATTGATGCCCCATGCAAAGGTGTAGAAAGGTGGAGTTGATGTCCATCATATAGATTGAATAAACATTAAAGTTCAAAAGTGCTATCCAATTGTCAATGTATAGTTTACATTATATATATATATTAAGAGAATCGTTGATGTGGCTATATATAAACACTGCGCCATTTAAAAGTAGACATTGTGAATAAACATTATTAGGGATGGGCTGCGGTCTCCGCAAAACCTCTCAAACCACCCAAATCGCGTAGTCTGGTCTGGTTTTTAAAACTCGCAATTTGGGGTGGTTTGAAAAACTTGAAAATCGCGGAATCGCGGTTTGGTGGCGGTTTTAATTTTGAAAAAACTGCGGTTCACCAAACTGAGGGCAGTTTAGTAGATTCCTTCAATTTATATCTCAAAACCCTAACAATAGAAACAAGTTACTCAACATTTTCACTTCATCAGCCGTTCCTCTCTCTATCTCTCAAGATCATTGTTTGCCTCTTCCTCCTACTAATTATCAGCCTCATTCCACCACCGCCTCTCACCAGTCACCGCCACCTCCCACCAGCCGTGCCTCCCACCACGCCAGTCGACACCTCCCAACGCTGCACCTCCCAGCAGTCGCCCCTCCCAGCTATGCCTCCCACCACCGCCTCCACCACCAGTGGTCGCCTCCCACCAGTCCCGCCGCTCCTCTCAATAGTTGTGCCTCCCACCACCGTCTCCCTCCACCAGTGGCCCTACCAGTACCTGCCTCTCACCGTGCCTCCTACCACGAGTTGTTAACTGCCCCACCAGTCGCACCTCCCACCGTCGCCTCCCATCATGAGTGGCTACCACCATTTTTTTTTTGGTTGAGAACGTACCCTGAACCTTAAACCACGAAACCAAACAGACCAAACCGCGGTTTGCGTGGTCGATTTGGGTGCGATTTTATTGGTTCACGGTGGGTGGTGGTTTGTAAAATGGCCAAATCGTGAACCCCCAATTTGCGGTTTGCCCTCCCATAATTATTGTCTATTCTTTATATGCCACATCGGGTCGACATTCAAAATAAACATTTGCATTTAAGATGACTTTTTTGCTCCAATTTCTATTCAGTGGTGGGCCACATTCACACCCAATCCAAATCCCCATTGGAGATACTCTTATGTGCGAGTTAGTCGCGTCCTATTCTGTAAGGCTTAAATTAATTTTATTTTCGTGCATCTCGAAGTGAACACATGTTGATAATGTGTGGGGAGGTGGTTTCAAGAGTATTATTCTAGCATTTTGATTGAGGAAAACTAAAGGGTTAAAAACACATGTGAACCCTAGTGTTATTTTTCATGTTCATGCAAGTGCGAGACTGTAGGTCTATGTCAGTATTGATACTGCCCCCAACTTAGCCACCCGTGCACCTTCAACTCTTAGGTATGAGTTTTAACTCAAAAAGCTTCAGTGTTAATTATCATCGATATTGTCCTCAACTTAACCACCCCAACTATTAATAGCCAACCAAATATTAATTTTTACTTGGCCAAATTAGTTAAAATATCTTAACATTTCACAACTTTTGTTATTATATCATAACATTTTGAGATTTTTTATTATATCTTAACATTTTTAGATTGTTTAATTTGTATTCTAAACCACTTTTGAACTTCAAATTTGATGATGCGACACTTAAATAATAAGTTTAAATCATAAAATTAATAATTATAATTAGGGGTAATGGGGTGACTTTTTAAATTCATATTAAGGTGCTAACTCATCAAATTTTAAGTTAAAAACTGACTTAAGATACAAATCAAACAATCTAGAAATGTTACAAAATAACAAAAGTTGTGAAATGTCAGGATATTTTAACCAATTAAACCTATTTTTATTTTATTTCAATATCGATATCGTCCTTAATTTAGCCATACGTGCATGTGGGGTCTTACTAAAGGCCTCGGTACTAATAGAGGAGAGATCCACACATATATACTTCATTATCGGGTCATATTTAATTCAAAAATGTTAGAATGACACCCTAAAGTCACACCCACCGAAAGACGTGGCATCCGGGCACGCGCCCTTGAGAGCCATCCATATGGGTATTGGGATACACTATAACGTCCCGATTCTCCAAACCAGGTATCGCTCGGCCTAATCCCGTCATTAAGCCCTAACCCATGCCACGTAGGACTTAACAACGTATTAGTCAGCCCTTACATTTTATTCACCTCGTTTCACTCACTCAACATAGTTACTATTCATTTCATTATCAACATAGTTAATTAAGAGATTGTTATCATTACCTTAATTATCAGCGGAAGACTTAATAAAATTAGCAGAAGCATTTATAAACCACCTACTATAGAAACCAGGTAAACATATGATCATATAAACCAACTAAAGTAATACACGATACAGTACGGTCTAGTCTTTCAACCCGATATACAACCCAAAGTTATACAAAAGACGTAAATAATAGATACGCAAAATGATCACCTACCAAAATAGCAAGAACTATCCGTCGACGGCTCAAAACTACTCGTCAATCCTCTCCTTCCCTGGTCTGCTACTCGAAGTATATGCACCCATCGTCATAAAAATAACGATGTGTACAATAATATAAAAAGTAACACTGAGAGACATTTATCCACATTTCCAAATATACAATAAGTATATGAAAGCATAACAATAACAAAGAAAGCTGAACAAGAATCACGGTAAAATATACTTAAGTTAAACAGTCTGAAACTGACACTTGGCTAAACAGTAATGATCTAAGGCCGGTTGACTATGAAATTACATCACATTAACTATGTTCCACTATGTAAGGCGTAATCATTATTTTTCTAGATGCCTTCACATCATTACAATACCCTTTTTAATATATATAAATACTTGCCGACAACCCCGATTCCGATACCCTGTGTTGCCGCTCAAGCTAGTGGTGAGATCCCGACATCCCTGGAAATCTAGTGACTTCATGTACCGCAAACTATCTCTATAATGGTCTTAGATACAAGAACTACTTTCACAACTCAAGAAGTGACACAATAAGGAAATCCAAAATAGAATAGCTCAAACAATCACATAGGAATATGGTTTACAACACTATAATTCATTCACCTAATAGCATGCTTTTCTATTAACACTTTGAACAATCAAGAATGACATAACACATGATTAAGAGTTAATGAATACAATTTAAGCAACAACCAATGCCATGATGACAAACTCATGAATTGAGAGATGACAACAAAGTCATGACATGTAGAGTATAATAGCACATCAGTCCAAATGACTATAACCAAGAAGCTTAATGGAAAATAAATAAAAATAAATATCTCAATCAGCTTACTTACAAACCACACCAAACTCCTATGCTAATCCGATCTCTTGACCCCTCGAAACACATACCCGAACCTCCGAGACTCTTCCCTAAGCTCCTGGAACCATTAAACATATTTTATAACATGTTTAGACCCTCAGTTAGGGTGTTAAGCTTGTTTAAGGTGTTTAAGTTCTAGTTAGGAAATTTCAGCTAGTGTGTTGTCAAGATCACCTAGCGCGCTAGACATCATGACTAGCGCGCTAATGCTAGCACACTATATGCAGGTAGTGCACTAGCAAGCACGCCTAGCACACCGGATGTAGGAAATTCCAGAAATTCTGCACTTCGAGTTTTTGGGTTTCCTTCTCCAATTGGCCTTCACCAACGCTTTGGACCCTTGTTATCTTCCACCAAGGACCCAACACATCCCCATATCAAAAACAACAATATTACTTCAACAATTATAATCAAATTATCAATTTTACCAACTTTTACTAAATGGACATATGTACACTAGCTTACCTAGTTGATGATCACTTCAATCTCATCAAAACTCCTTCAAAGCAACTGATCTTCTTCCCCCAGATCTCCTCTCAAACTTTACTTCTTCAATAAGTTATGTTTGTAAATGATTTGCATGAACTAACCTATTCAATCTTATATATATTGATAAGATTGTTTCCTAACCATTGATCTTAATGTGCATAGGCATCTCGAGACTTATCTAATAGCTCATATCTTTTTTCAAATCCACTAACTCTCCACTAACTCTCTTTTGCTAGCACAAATTTTCAACTCAATTTGTCTCTTGATGTGTTAACACGTATCTCGAGGAATATCAATGACTAATATTTTAACTTGCTAACTTAGATTACATTTAATATAAATCAAACTATAGCCACATTGATTTCACAATTTAAGTTATACTAACTTAAATTAACTTACCTACCATATCACTCTTTACCCCAATCCTACGCCAGCACGCATCTCAAGGTGCATCCCCGCTCACGTCTCGACATTTATATATCAGCATGAGTGACTTAGTAGTTGATACATATATATCACGCTGGGCATCCATCACTCAAAAAATACTATATTACTCAGTCCTTACACTTAGTATTCGGACTATATACCAGCTCTTGGGCCATGTCATGGGTTCGTAACCCTGATTAGGGACTAATTTACTATTAGTAAATTTTGGGCCGTTACATACATACCCCGCGTCTCATGCACCGGGAACTATTTGCGTTCACCCATTTTCACGTGTGGTCGCATGCCACATCACCCTACTATTACTTTGGGGTGTCATTGTAGCACTTACTCAATGTGGGACTATTATTTCGATTCACACATCTCCAATGACTCCAAACCTGGTCATTAGAAAGAGATTTAAGGCTCTTTATTTTTTTTTCAAAATCGAAGGTCCACGACCTTCTCTGGGTATTAAGTTTTTTTTATAAGGGATAATGATTGAGTAACAACTGTGTAAAATACTTTTAACACAATTGTGATAGTCAAATAAATACTCTTTTTGCATGCTTATATCTAATTGCAAGGGGAAATGGGGATTTCAACCCCTAAACTATGGTTGAAGGGAGAATTACCCCTTAAAATGAAGTCTGTAAGATTTTTAGCCCTTAAACAAAAAAAAGTAAAGATTTCATCTATTCGTTAAGTTTTCCATCATCTCACCGTTATCTTGCTGATGTGGCGTTATGAGATGGATAGAAAATGGGGCCCACAATTTTTAAATTAAGAGAAAAGAAAAAATTACATATATTTAGCTAAAAAATAATTTAATTTTTTAAAGTAAAAAACATTTCTATCCGTTATGTGCACGTGGCCCGAATGGGTGGAAGGATGGTGGGTCCTACATGTATATGTAGTAAAACATCCCATACTATCTCGCCTACATAACTTTGCTTGACATTTCTCTTTTTTTTTGGAGTGAGGTTCAATACATTTTAAGTAGTAAAAAGGTTCGATGGCAATAAGGAAGTTGATGGAGAAAGGGAGAGGGTGGGGAGTTAAATCCTGCTCGACTCAGTCTATGTAGTTTTTTTTTTAAATTTTAAAAATAATTTTTACATGTGAAGAACAAAAAAATATGAATTTTATGAGTAAAAAATATACCAATTTTTAATTCTAAAATAATACATTTTTATCTAAATATAAGTAGAATATTTTTTATCTAAATATATTTATGTAATTTTATCTAAGTATTTTCTTACTTCTAATTTTCTTTATCTAAATATTAGTAGAAATGGTTTTTATCTACATATATGTAATTTTTCTTTTCGGTTAATAAAAAAATTTGTGGGCCCCACTTTCTGTCCATCTTATCACACCACATCATCAAGACAACGATAAGATGATGGAAAACTTAACAAAGGGCCGAAATCCTCATTTTTAAAGTTTACGGGCTGAAACCTCCTAACTTCACTTTAAGGGGTAATTCCTCCATAAAAGTATGAGTGTTCATGAAATCCACAAATCTGCGGATCTAATTCGATCCAATCTGTTTAGTTCTAATCGGTTCATAATATGAGTTTGTTAAACTGTATTGGATTGCAAAAGTTGCAATATGCTAGGATGGATTGTATTGCAGATTGGTCACCTTAATCCGCGGATCCAATCTGCAATCCGGTCCAATTAATATTTATATACATTACATTATATATACACTTATATTCTTAAAATATTGAACTATATTTAGATGGAGTAAGTATTTTTATGCCACTTATTCATTTATGAAAAATAATTGGGGTACTCATTTTTGGGTATCTAATTCGGCATATCTACCAAGGTACGCCATTAGTACACCTCAAGATATGTGTTAGAGGAGTGTCAAACAACGCTATTTGGTAGATGTGTCGAATTGATTGTCTAGCATCTTTCTCCATCTATTATTTATTCATATATATATTTGAAAATCTGAATTTTCGCGACTTAAGTTAATTATTATAATGACTCATGAATTAATAATTAATTTAATTTTTATTTCAGATTAGGACCTGTAGCTCGGACCAACATGGACACCACCGATAAGACTAGGGCACGTTTGTTAAGGTAATTAGCGGCTATTTTTATGTGATACGTGTTAATTTGTTGTATTATTATTCAATAATTTGCGTCGCGCCAATTAGGACTTTCATTGGTTGTGTTGTGCGCATCTAGTGATGAGAGTTTAGAACGTCGTGGGGTGCTCGTAACACGGGTGTATGGGGTAGTCAAGGGTTTCGATAACACACACCTCACTTGTAACGACTCGTTACCTTAAGCTGGTGATTAGTGTTAACCCAAATCTTAATTAACTCGAGTTAGACTCGTGGTTAAGTCCGGCGTACCTTGATTAGCGCGTGCATGAGTTTGTGTGATGATTGGTGTTTGTGTCGTATGTTTAAATGAATTATAGGTATTTGAGATTAATTAAAAATTATTACACTCCTATAATTGGAAAATAAATAAATAATTAATAAATTGCTGATATACCAAGTGCGACGAGGGGATTGTGAAATGAATGTGCACGTCCGAGAATACACATTAGTGTGTTCGGTGAATTTATTCACGATAAAATACACGAGACATAAATATATTTATATATAAATGATATATAAATATATAAGTAAAACTATATGTTTGATTTGAATATTATGGATTGTTGGATCCCCTCGAGAAGAGCGTAAGTGGACATTGTGTTAAGTTGTGTGTCTCTTTAGGCTGCGTCACTTTAACATAATATTCACTTGATCAACCTCAAGATAACGCGATGCGTATCTCAAGGACAATCCATATATATAAATCAAAACTTTAAACTTATCACTAGTTCGCTGCTCGATTGAGAGAGGAGGAGTAGCTGAGGGTTTTGATTGTGGGGGAGTTGATCATGAAAGGATCACTAAGTGATTGGAACCGATCAAGAGGGATCAAACTGCTGTAAATCAGTGATCATCACTATGGGTAAATTTAAGTTTGGTTTTCAAGTTGAATTCATGAATTTGTGATGAATTATTTGTTAATTGTTGTTGTTGTTGATAATTGGAAATAGGTTAAGATCTCATTAGAGGCCTTTCTTGATGTTGTGGGAAGTGATTTGTCATTGTTGTGATGGTTTGGTGATTGAACAGGGGTTGTTGCCCTGTTCGCTATTGAGATACTTGACGATGGAGTGCACTCCCTGTAGCAAGGAAGCGTGCTCCCATCAAGAACATTCAGGAGCTCAGTTGGTGGAGCGCACCCCACCAAATGAGGGAGCACGGTCACACCTAAAAAACATCAGTTTTGCTAAGTAGTTCATGGAATTCTCTGAGGACTTAGTGAGTGATTTACGGGTTTTAAATATAGGGTATTAGACTTGTATCGACCTCAAATAGTTTGTGATAGGTTATCAAACACCGAAAAAGATTGAGTGACCCGGAATGTTAGGAAATTGGAAACGAAACCTAATCGAGGTAAGTATGGATTCACTTAAATATTGTAGTATATGTGGTTCATATAGTTTATGGACTGAATAGGGGTTATGTACAGTGTGATGTTTTTACTAAAGTGGAAAACGGTGTATGATGTGATATACGAGAGTAAACCCTGAAGTTGAGATTAGGTGGTATAGGATATGAGTTTGGTTCTCAACCTATATGTTAAATCCTATTAAGCTAAATAGGTTACGTGGATTACACATTCACCAAAGGGTTTAGGTGTTGGGGCATGTGCCCTAAGTCAATCTACAAACATTATTTATCTTATAATTTTAGTTAATAAAATGGAGGTTTTCATTTGCTGTTTTGTTATAAGTGATTGCATGTTTATCTTATAGTAAGATCTATGGGTATTTGATGAAATATCCTAAATGTCCTTAGTCGATCATTATACTGGTAACTATATTGAATTAAAACTAATGTGAATCTTGATTGACGGTCATATGATGATCATGCGTATAGAGATACGAATCGAGATCATGAGTACTTGTTAAGGAACAAGGTACTGGATCGACCAGCTATGAGAACACCACATGGATTAAGTCATATGTGTTACTCATGATAGGTATATCATTTAATCTTTCGACTTGAGATTACCATAGACTTCAATATTAGGAGCATGATAATTTGACACAATCAAATGTTGTCTTTAACCGTATAATTATAAAGGTTGTGATTGGGTACCATGTGAATAATATGTGAAGGTGTGCAATCAAAATAGAATTTGCCACTCTCATATAAAGAGAGATATCAATGGATCCCTCGATATGATAGACTGATAATGGCCAAGTCTATGTGAATTGATATGATCAATGTCACTTGGATGTTTTAAGTTTACCTAAAGATCGAGACTAGTATGATTGAACATTAAATGTGATTTTCCTTATGTTTAGTCAAATGATATCGCACGACAAAAAGATATGATATATGTTATTCATTAGGTTGTATCGATTTTGATATTCATGCTACTTGGGTAGTCATAATGCCTTGCTAGAGACCGCTTATGACTTGTGTTCCAAAATGATTTTGGTTCATTGCCAACGTTGCATGAACCTATTGGGTCGCACACAAAGAATGACTTTGCACAATTTCAATTGGTCCAGAGTAATAAATCTTATATGATAAAATTTATGACATAAAAGCCCTTAAGATTTGTTATATGATAACTTATTAATAGGGGTGTATGTGTAATTTGCTTAAACAGCCTAAATATAATAGTTGTATTACGAATATAATTTTAAGTGAGACTTTATCTATACATATAAATAAAAGATGAAACCCTAAAACGATATAAGATTTTTATTTTTTGCTATTTTCGCGTTCTCTAGATTTTGGGAGAGAAAGAAATAAATTTTCTATCTCTCTTGGGGCTAGCACTCCAAATTGTGGTCACTATTTGTGTGGATTTCTGATAGAGGATAAGCGCTTAAACGTCTTGGAGATCAAACAATCAGAGAAGGAAATCATGGATTAAGGCTTGATTTACTTTTGTAGATCTAGTTTAATGGAACCGATTTTTGATCATGTTTGGGGTTTTTCAAAAATCGTTTTGAATTTTTCCATTGTGTATGAACCCCAAAACCCAACATTAGGATAGAACCATCGAACATTAATGGATTGGCTAGACGACACATCGACCAATGTGTTGGTCTAGCAATCGCATCAATGGTGTCGGTGGGTAATCAACCTTAATTTTACAAATGATATGTGAATCACAGTGTAATAGCCATTGACAGTTTGACTTGCATCCCTTATTTATTGGATTAAATGTTTTCATAATTCTGTTAGTTATGTTTGGTGCATATTGTTATCGTATATTACTTTTGATTATTATATGGAATATTAATGGCTTTGTGAATCCTTACTTACCGAGCAAGTTGGAGCGCTCACCACAAATCTAACATTTTAGGTTTTCAACCTAGTGCTTCAGCGAAAGGGAAAGAGAAATTTTATGATTTTTACTGTCTTATTTACAATGTAATGAGCCTTCCTATATATGTACTGTTTGAAATACATTGTTGTGATATAACAAGGATGAGAGGTTTTGTAAATAAGTTTTGATTTTGATAAACTCCAAATTTAGGTATACCATTTTTATTATCAAAAAAATTTTAATTTTTCGCTGTGTATACTTTGATTTTTGTTTCGATATCGATACACAGTTTGAGTTTATCAGGTATGGAAGGAAATACTGTTGGCTCTAGTTAAGTCAGACTGGTGTACCGGGGCTTAATTAGGGTTTCAAGCCGAGTATTGCCCTAATCGGGATAGGGGATGTCGTAGCTTGGTATCAAAGCTTAGAAATAAAAGAATAACTCTGATACAGTTTAATGTCAGAGCGTAAGTTATCACTTAGAAATAAAAGAATAACTCTGATACAGTTTGATATCAGAATCTAAGTGAGTTGATAAACCTAGGTTATTGACTTTAATACACCTTAATACCAAAACCTAAGTTTTAAAACTCTGAGAGTTGTCTCGAGTTATGAATAAACTTCGGATATGATAAACAATTTTATCGTAGTTTTGGGGGAAAAATGAAAATGAAAACATTATTAATTTTATTTGCTGCACTTATTGTTATCTATTGTATATATATGATTTTCTTATTTTCTCTGAATGTTACCTCAATGGTCAGAGGCTTGGTGATCGTAACCGCTAATATAATGGTTCAATTGTAGTAATAATGTGATCAACAAAGGTTGATAACAGATATCGTTCCTATGTGAAAGGTGTATTTGGACACACGTCACTTAGTTGAATTCACTTTATTGTTAATAAGGTCTCTTTTGTTTTGATTTAAACCAAACTAATCTATTCTTTACAACAATATAAATTAACTTGTATTCTAATATTAAGAAAACTTTTAGTTCACAACTTCACTTAGGTAATGAATTACTATGCTTTCTATCTCATACTTCCTTCATTTTCATTATGTGTGTGCAATGCTTAATTAGAATAAATAGATTTCCTTAACATTTCTTCAACCCACTATGCAAACTAGAACTCCACCTATTGGTGTGAATAACGTAAGTCTCACATAGCATTAAGTCCCAAATTTTTAGACTTATAAATACTTAAGTTTATTATTAGTGCCTCCCTAATCAACAACTATCTATCAATGTTATATTTCTTATGGTTGTATTGTTCATATCCGACTTAAAAGCTCCAATGGCCATGGTAACTCCTAAAACCTCTAATCAACAAACATGTGATCAAGATGTTCATAATATTACACATAGAATCAATACAAATTCTAACCATTGCACTTCTTAACATTATAATCCATTCATACTTCCTTTCGTGTATCGATTATACCAAATGATCCATTGATCCCTAAAATAAATAAACTACTCACTCATCATTGAAATCATCACACAAATCATGGTATTTATTGCAATCAAAGACTAAATCAAATGACTTCAATTAAATCAAAGAATAATACCGAATAACTAAAGTGGAGTCTTCAATGTTTTTTCCTTCAAAACTTTTCTCAATACTCAAATCTATTATGGTGGCGCATAAACTATGATATTGGATATATTGTGGTGGCTAATCTATGATGGTGGGTGAGTTTACCAAGTTCTAATATCTATTTATACTCATAAAACTCTTAAGAATACAATTAAAAACCCTACTTAACAATTTCAATCGAACTAGGATTTCAAAACTTTCTATTTTCCTTTCCCGGCGCTGTCTATAAGTAACCACGCTCCCTATGTAAAGTCACAGCGCCGCCATAATGTCAACCTTGTATGTGTATATTTCTCCTCATAGTAGGCTCGATGCCCTTATACAAATGCTTGACACCGTGTATGTTATCCTACAGCGCCGCCACTGCGTCTAGTGCACTACATCTCTTCTCTTGTCTCCACGCCTTGCCCACGCCTTGTACTCATTTTCCACGGCGTCAAGTGTGTACGCCATAACATCAAGCGTGTATTTGTGATTTCTCTCCTCATTTCATCATGAAATCACTCTTTATTCTCTTTTATACCTTGTAAGCCTGAAAATACATAAATACAATCAATTAGACCTCATTCAGAGATATTTATCCATATTATACATCTAAACTAGTCCTATATATAAGTATAATTAAACACTTATCAAATATCCAAAAACTTAGGATTTTGCGCTTCCCGAGAAAAAAATATATTCTACTAAGTACACTTACTATTACTATTTATAATCCTTACTCATTTTTCATAGTTCATGGAGTATCCTTTAATTCAAATAAGTTCAAATTAATAATCCACTCAAGAGCTTTTCCTCATGAAAACTAATACTTTCAAAACACGTAGCTTTAACAACACATATAATTCACTTTCGAAACTCAAAAGTAGTTTAAAACCAAAACTATAACTACTCACAAGTTTATTTCACTTAGACACTCAAGTATCAAATGTACAATCCCGTGGTTTCTCATTAAGCTCAAAAATCCACAAATAAGCATAGATCATACTATTTTTTGTAGGCTCTTCAAGAGTCCATATGACCTCATATAGTTGGAAGGAAAACTTAACTTAATTTAGTTACTTGTATTCGAGCTAAATCTTTTTATTCGAAGAGTTTTTATATAACTTCCACATTTCTTTCTTTATATATATCTTTTCTTTTCTCCTTATATATATTTTTAATTGTACGATTCATGTTCCCTTTTTTATGGATTTTGTTTTTCTTACTTTTTCCAACCATCAAGTTTTATGCTCCTTTCCCTTTAAAACTTGTGAGACTCTCTAATTTTTATCTAAAACTCTTGTTAGCACTTCTCAGTTTCACTTTCATTAAGCAAGTTTTAATTTCAACTTTTTATTAAACACCATGCTCATCTCTTCCCCTTTTAGTACTAAGTCTTCATTTATGTTATACTCAAGTAAGAATTATACTTATTATAAAATTCCTAAGAGATCTAACTTTTTCTACAAGACATGTTATGGTATTCTTCTTGCTTTTGTTTCAAGCTCATGGTCTTCCCTAACTCTAAGTTTCTAATCATGAAATTGTAACATTGTTTTCTACATTTCTTATTTTCTTTTAAAAAAATTACAACATTCTCTTGAGTTTCATATCAACAAGATACTTGTATTCTTACTCATCCTCAATTAAAGGCATGAACTTTGCAAATTATTTGTTCATTCATTTACTATACTACTATATATAACCTAATCTATACTACTATACACATTAAAATAATAAGTAAAATGAAATAGATACACTATCATTCTTTCACTTTTAGCAACTTCAAAAATAAAATTTTACGATCATACCTGTAGTGTTTATCCTTATTTCATAATTTCTTACCACTTTCCATGATGTTGATGCCCCTAAATTTAAACCAAACCTTGTCATCAATGTTTAAAAATAAGCCTGAAACATAAAACACTAAACACACAAACAATATAATAGAATTTGATAACTGCAACATAATAAACATAAGAAATAAAAAACCTAATTAAAAACTAAAGTATAAAAATATCTAAAATTTAAAACATTAATCAGTATTTAATTGTTTCTCAACTCCTCAAGATATGGAGAAATCCAAAGACTCAGACTCTAAGACTGTGCATCATCATCATCATCATCATCATCATCATCATCATCATCATCATCATCATCATCATCATCATCATCATCATCATCATCAGCTCGAGTATAAGATGGTATCAAAGGACACTCCACTCTTCCGTTCTGCACCACTTCAGGATCCGACATGTAGTTTGGTGTTGTTGAAAATCCAATAGACCTATTAGTAGGTCTTAACCTTCCGCTCATCTCATATCTAGTTATGTCTCTTTGATTATCTGCAAAAAGCATGAAGTTCCTCTGTCCATTCAATCTATTTTGAATCTTATTTGCTTTTCTTGCTCATATCTCAACGAGGCTTCATGATACTAAGCCATATTCTCTCTATAATGTCTCCTCATATCAACAATCCATAGCCTCTGCTATCATGGAGCCAAATCCTCAGGTGGTGGTATCGATGCCTGTGGTGGTGGAGGTTGTGGAAAACTTCAGGGCCATCCAAGTCCTGCTCTACTATCAATGGGTTTACAAACTCTTAGCCTTCAGCAAATCCTTGCTAGTTATCATCCTCTCCATATTCTTCATTCCTCAACTCTTAGGCCAACTCCGCTGTTGTTGCTGCTGTTGTTGCTTGATCATTGGCTTCTTTTGCCAACAACTTAACATCAAGTCTATTCCTCTAGGCTATCTCTTTCTCATCCTTAGAGTTTTTGTATCTAGTTGGTGATTTCAAAGTCAGCATAAACTCCTCATTTATTACTGCTTGAGCTTCTATATCAAATTCTTCATCTTAGATCAATCTCACTCCAGCCTTCAAGCACATTTAGGCTACGAGGATTGAAAACAATAACTTGTTGTCTCTCACAGTTATGATTGACTCCCTCAAGTTCTTATAACTAATCTTCCTAATATTGATCCTCTCATTCTTTATAATCTCGTATAAACAAGCCGCCTTGGGTTTGTTTATCTTACCCTGCTGAGTAGTCGTGTATAATGAAGCAAGTAGAAAATATTGCCACATTCGATATATTTTCCTTACACTCCCCTTTTTAATGTGCTTCGACACATTCTCAACTCCCATTATGCAACCTTGTTGTCCTGTGACAATTAATGCTTTCTCTGCGGTCTTAAAATGATATAGGTTATCGGGTCTCTCTTATAAGTTATCTGAGAAGGTACGTGGTTCTCCATTCATACTCAAATATTCTAACCCATAGATGTTATTGATGTAATGCTTATTAAATGGGACCATCATTCCACTCACCTCAGCTGAATCTCTTTTTTTGTGAACTTCGTATTAGCATAGCACTCGTAAACAATCTCGTGCACTTCATAAACCTTGTTCTTCCTATAATCTTTCGTGAAATGCTCCCAACCCTATTGCCTAATGAATTTATTGATTCTCTTATCATACTTGGCCGGGAGATTAATTGTTCATTCATAAATAAATTCCTTATTTTCTATGGCTTCATACCTCTTTTTAGCCTCCTTACTAATGTAGAACTTTGACGTGAAAGGCCTAAAGGCATCCTCATTTGGAGCTTTAGAGGATGATGCCTCATTGTCATTGGCCCTAACTTCACTAACTTGACTTGTTTGCCTCCTCGTTCTTGTTATTATCTCAAAAACTCACACAACTACAACAACTCAACAACGGGTCTTCAAATCACCTATAATCAAAACTTTCATTCACAAGGGTCATTCACATACCAAATAATTCAAAAAGACATACACTAATCCACAATAAGCCACATTGATGCTCTAAATCCACACAGCTTCAAATTCCTGTCCAAAAACCTAATTTCCACAATTCATTCAATTTTATTTATAATATCAAAAACTTCAAAGCATAACTAATGAAATTGAAAGTTTACCTCAATGCAGGGCTACTTTCAGGTAAAGATTACTTCTCTAAGCTTCTATCAATCAAAGATCTCTCACTTTGCTCACTAACTACAACCTTATTGCTCTTTTGAATCACTTCTCCAAATCAATGTCCTAATTTTCCTTTTTTGTGCAAATCCATAATGTGAATTCTTTTTCACTTTTGATCACAAGGAACACTCTTTGCTCACTGAAAGTTGCTTAAACTAGGGTTCTAGAAGGATGTATGCTTGGTTGGTGGTGTTTGGAATAGGTTGCAAGTGTGTAATTTTTTGGTTGAAAGGATTTGAAAAACCCTCCTTGATGTCGATGCAGTCCCCTATAAGGCACATTGCTGCCACTACGTGGGCACGACATCGAGCTCACTGTGAGCATTTTATGCTCACAGGTTGGCGCTGTCCTGGCGCCGCCTGTATTTTCTCAAGGAGTCGTGTCTTTATACACATGAAGTTAACTATTTTGTCTCAATAATATTTCAATTTTCCATTTAACTCCCTATTGGCCTTTTTCCCGGCTCTGTGTATTACTACTCAAGGCGTTGGGACAACGAGAAATACCTTGTATATGTAAAAATTTCATAAAAACTTACCAGTGATTTATTCATTTATCTGACCTTTACCACTCTAACTCCTTTGCTCATTACGCTCTTTGCTGAATATGTTAAAACTCCTCCATTCAGATGAACATTCACCCGTCAAATGGTCTTTCCTATACATTTTGCACAAAACTTCTTAAAATTAGGAAACTAATTGAAACATTTGGATTGTTATAACTAAATAAAATAAATAATTGAAATTTAAAAAACTAAAATTAAAAACTACCGGGTCGCCTCCCAGGAGCGCTTCGTTTAACGTCATTAGCTCGACGCCTTTTTGCTCGTTTAGTCCGAGTCTAAATTAAGATACTCTAATTGTAGATCAGAGATGATGCTGATATCTCTCCCATTTGATGTACTTCTTGCCCTTCAACAAAGACAATCTTCTATCTATCTTCATCCTCCTCGATACTCATTGTGATCATTTTCTTCTTTGCGTGCAAGATCGCATTGACAATGTTCAAGAATGGCCGCCCAAGTATCATAGACACATCATCATCTATATAATGATCCGTAATCTCAAAATAAGTGATAAATGTGAATATACCCACTTTTACATGCACATTGAAGACTCTCCCTTTCATTTGTATCAAGTTACCATCAACTATTTGCAAATATGTTGTATCAGGACAATTGATCTTCAAACTTGCTTGTAACATGTCATTTATAGGCATTACATTGACTGAAGCAACCGTGTCATGCAAGGTGTTTCTAAACTAGTGTCCATCAATGCTTAATGGTAAGCATATGTCTTCAGGATCTCTCATCTTGATTGGTTGAAGTCTCAGTGTGAACTTGACTTTTGGTTCCGGCATCTTTGGAACGACCTTGATGCTATTTCCTTTCAGTGCTTCTTTCAAAGGTCCTTTGATCATGTGTCGTGCGTGTCAAATATAACTCGTAATAGGTTACTAATCCTACTAGAGTTTAGTAGAAGTAAAAACAGGGTCGAATCCATAGGATTCAGTCAAACTTAGTTCAACAAACAAAAAAGTGAATTTGGGTGGTTTTGAAATAGATTTATCTAAAATCCTACTAAATAAGAAAGTAAATAAGTTGTAAATCAGAGAATAAAAACATACATAAGTCTAGGAATCCACAATATATCCCTATGTTGTTTAAATGTCTTGTATCATTGACTTTGAAAAATGTGTTTTGAAATAGCTTTCCCTAGATAGGCTATAGGTGTTGGAGTCACCAACGCCCTAGTAACCCTATTCTCGATAGATATGGAAACTGCTCTCTAAATAATTTTCTTACTCCACCATACAACTTTGAGCAACCGTTCTCAAGATTTAACACGTGAGCAACATTAATAGCTATGTGGGAACACTTATCCCTAAATAACCTTGCATAATCTCTCTCAAGACTTAACCAGTTCTTGATGTTACTTACATAGAACAACAATTGTGTCTTGTTTCTTGCTTTAGAAGATTGCCATTTCTCAAACCAGTTGGTATAACAGACTCTACCTGATTGATAGCATGTCAAGGGGTTTACACCTAGAGATTTGCAATGAATATACAAACTCTAAACTACAATTGAGACATCGTTAAAAATAGAAACACAAAGATAGAGAACTGATACAAAACATTATTATTATTATAGAAAATCTTAACAAGACAGAAAACAACCTACTACTAGCTAGAGAGCTTCATCTTCAACCTAGGTATTAAAGAACCTATTCGAACATGGCTTTTTTACCTTGTTCTACTCCCAAATCACTCTGAATACAATGTGTTTTCATTCATAGAGGTCCCTCCTTTATATAGGTGATCCGGGATACAAGAATAAGAAGAAATAATAAACCTTCTAAAAAATACAAAACTTTTTATTCTGTGATTCTGGCACCCTCAGTGGCGCCGCCATCATGTATGGATGGTGCTGAGTCACGGCTTAGGGTCTTTATAGAAAGTCTTGTTCTTCAATTCAGTTGGAACTTTTAAATATGAGTTTGACACTGTGGGTGATGCTGCATTTGTTAATCATGGTGTCGTTAGTTCAATTCTGGTGTCGTCTTTTGATTTGGCCTAACGACTTAGTGGTGCCGCTGCTCCTCTGCTGGCGTCGTCTGTTATTTAGCACGATGTCAAGCCTGCTGCTGTTTTGACCAATAGCTGACTTCTTTCCCAGAATTGTCTAATTCACGCACAAACACTCAAATACCCTGTAAATCTCCAAAGTAAACATATAGAGCCATAAAATACGACTTTGGACATGATTTACATAGCAAAACACCTATGAAAGAATGCACAAATAATGACTCATTAAATACCCCCAAACTTAGAACTTTGTATGTCCTGAGCAAATGGTTATCTGACTACAACGACCAAATACAATGTAACAAAAATTGGGTGATGCTTTCCTCAAGA
The DNA here is from genome assembly GCA_039657325.1 of Stephania cephalantha. Taxonomy (NCBI): domain Eukaryota; kingdom Viridiplantae; phylum Streptophyta; class Magnoliopsida; order Ranunculales; family Menispermaceae; genus Stephania; species Stephania cephalantha. The sequence continues at coordinate 34,332,066 of CM077569.1, forward strand.
CTTTATACCTACTTTGCAAAACAATGGAGTCCTTACAATCAAAACTTGGTCAAATATGTTTAACAAGTGACTTAGAATTTTTGAAGGCTGGTCAAACATCGTCACCTTTCAAGACAACATTTTTTCAAGACTTGAAGCATTAAAAAACCATAACCTTCAATTTACTTATAGGTTTTCTAGGTCTCTTCATCGAGGCAGTAGATCTAAATTGGTCTCTTTGTTAGACGAATTCTTTTATACATAATTTATCACCACTTTTCGCTTATTTACTGGTCTTCGCACCTTAAAGAGTCTATATGGCTTATTTGAAGGTAGGCTATTATTTGGCTCATAGCATTGGAAAAACTTACTTACCTTAGCTACAAGCACTCGAGCTAAATTTTTTTTATAGGAGTTTTTTTATGAACTTTCACCTTTTATTTACTAGAGATCCTCACTTTCCCCTTTTATATGGGTTTTTTTTATCGTACACTCCCTTCTCCATTTCTTGTAAAAATTGTTTTTTCATTGTTTTTCTAACCATCAAGTTCCTTACTCTATTTCCTATAGAAGTTGCGGGATTCTCTAATTTTTTAGAAATCTCCTTTTAGTACTTCTCAATTCGCTAAAGTTAAGTTAGTTCTCCAATGTAGAATCTACAAGCCCATATTTTATTAAGCCTACTTCTTCCTCCTACAAGTGCTAGATCCTTAACAATTATACTCTAAGTGGATTAGTCCTAGTTTCAGAATTTCCTAGAGATTCCAAATTTTCGTGCAAAGTTAATTCAACCATTTACCTACTTCGGTCTCAAGTTAGGACTTATCCTTAACCCAAGTTCCTATTGATATTTTCAGGTACGTGTAAAAGCTCTTCTATTTCTTCTAAGTTTGAAGGTAAACAATTTGACCAAGTTTTTACTCTAAAAACTAAAAGTAAAGTTTCGCTAGTTGGTAAGACTCTATAAAACAGTAAATATACTAAACTACCTAAAATGTGCATGCATTATTTTACTAATTCCCAAGTAATGAAAGAAGTGGAAGATAAGAAATGGGATGAAAGGGAAGAACTACCACCGCGATTCCACTGAAGTCGTAAGTAAAGTGAAAAAAATGTAAAGCTTTTACTTGCGAGTATTCAACCAATGATTCTATCCAATGGCCCACTCACCTAAATACCCCCAAACTTGTTCCGAACCTTGTCCTCAAGGTTTAAAATAAACTCGACATACCAAACATAAAAGAAATGGTGGAAATAGATGAATAACATTTATAGAATTTAGTACAATACTTCGTGCATGGTTAGGTAAATAAGAAAAATATAAATTTAAACCAATTGCTACAAAATTGTTCATGGGCTGCTTCCCATTAGTGCTTTAGTTTAGTGTCGTTTACTCGACGAATTTACCTCCCCCAGTCGGAGTCCAGATCAATAATTTCAATCGTCGGTACGAAGAATCTTATGAAGACTTACTCTTTGCCATGAAAGATCTCACTTTTGTTCTGAAAGAGCTTCGTCCTCTTCGCTATCCAAATGCCAATGTATCGTAACTGCACATCGATAAATGCTCCAGTTGTCGCTCAGAATAGTAATCCCAACAGAAGTGTTTCACATCATGTATTACTTTCATTAACCATATGGAATTCCGTGACGAACACAAAATCTCCTATGCGAATAGATACATTCTCGGCCATCCCTTTGGGTTTCTCCACCGTCTCGTTAGGATATATCACTTTGGTCTCAGCATCATCTGTGATACATAATCAGCATAGGTTGAAGATTTTGGATGACATTATATTGATTGTAGCAGCGGTGTTGCATACCACCCTAGGAAACCTCTTATATTTGATTTTGCATGGGAGCACAATCATCCTATGGTGGTTCGTCGAATTGAAACTGATAATATATTGTGTCAGGGGGTACAATCCTCATCTATTTGCTATCATCCATCCTTATGCGTTTTGTACCTTATTCGGCAAGTTACAAATTATGTGGAGGCCTAGTAATGATACGCGCACCTCTTTGCGGAGGCTTTTGTCCTGAGACTATCTCTGGCTCGATTTCTCTCAGGGCATCCTTGATTCATGCATACGTATCCATAAATATCCTGTTATGAACAATAGTGGAACAAGCAAATAAAGTTTCAGTCGAAGAATTTGAGATATGTGGAATTTTAAAACTGACTACTCTTCATTTTTGCTCAACGGACACATAACCCTTGACTAAGTAAATGTTGGCTCTGCATGTTCGCATAAAGGGCCTATTAAAAAGAATCGAGAATAGCATGGACTTGTGTGACTCTGTCATGTCGACAACGTGAAAGTCTGCAGGGAATCTCAAATTCCCCACATATACCATTAAGTCTTGGATTACTCTTTTTGAAGAGATCTCCTAGCCATCAACGTCATGAATTCGAGTTTTCATCTTAATCAACTCACCAATCCCTAAAAAATTATGAAAAATTGAGGACATCACGTTAATTATACAGGGGATACCTACTACCCCTGAATCGACACATTTAAGCGGAATGTTGTTAGGACTTCCCTGGGGTTTGGGTTGGTCATATAATTTGGCTTCTCCTTGGGTGATGGTTTTGTAGGCCTTATTTTTTTAAGGCGCCGCTATCGCAAAAAATAGGGACACTTGCGCGCCTAGCGGGTTAGTACCCATATTTGGATTGGGGTAAGAGTGCAAAGGAAATTTCTCCCTTTCCTCAAATCTTCCAAGTTATTGTGCAATTTGGCCCACCTGGACCTCCAGGTTTTGGATCACGACATTTGTGTCACTGAGAGCTTTCTTTGTATTCACTTGGATCTGGTTGATGTTTCTAGCAAATTAGCTCTATTGAGCCGCTAAAGTTGTAATCATGTCCTCTAGTAAAGAATAACTAGTCATTGGTTTAGGCAACGATTGTCATTTTGGGACAAAAGATGAGTAATTATGGTTTCGAGGCCCATAACTGAATTTATGGTTGTTTCTCGATGTTGCATGATTGTTGGTATTTCCGAAAGGCGCTCTGGTTTGTCTTTGTAATTAGTTACCTATGACAATGACCTATTGATGGTCCTCAAACAAAGTAGGATATTCATCAGTCGCATGGCCTGTTGCTAAACAGAATCCTCATGCTTTAACATGCGCTTGACCATTACTCAAAAACATTCCACCAGGGAAGTTAAATAATCATCAAAAGACTCACCGGTCTTCATCTTAATACTGCATATCTCAGAGATGAGTTGGGTTACCTTATTTTCAAGGAAATATTCCCTGAGGAACTTGTCAAATCCTAATGTTTTTAATTAAATAATTATAGCTAATCCAAGATTAACAAATTCAAATTATGGTTTAGGCCGCCAATTGGGAGCTGAGGACCGGTGTAATGAGATTTACAGATAATTTTACTTTTATGTGATGTTTGCCTAGTGTTGTGTATTATATATTATTTTATTTTGTGAAATTCGAGTTGATTGAGTAAATTTGAGATTTACAAGGGTTTTGTCGCGAGATACGTCTCAAAACGAGTTCCGAAAAAGTTTAAATGTCAACCTGAGCAACTATTTTGAGTTTTGCAAAAAAAATAATGATTTTAAATTTGAAGATTCGAATTTTGGATTTTAAATGGACTTAACGAGTCTACTTGGGTCCCACACATCGATTTGTGTGCGAAGATGGGTTATCCGAGAGTTCCAGAATATTTAGTAAAATTCTCCAATTTTTGGGGGAATTTGGGTATTTTTCGGGGTTTAAATAGGACAAAAATTGAAGAGATAAATATGAAAAAAATGACAAATTACCAATAAGAGTACTGGTTTATATGTAAAAGGATATAAACTAAAGGGCAGTTTGGTCATTTGGTGACCTTCCCTTTGAAATCGAAATGAAGAACATGGGTTCTTCTTCGTTCTTCATTTTTCCATATTCTCCATCACCGTTTCTCGTTCTCTCTCTCTCTCTCTCTCTCTCTCTCTCTCTACTCTCTATTTTTCTTTACCTCTCGTCTCCTTCATTCGAATCTCTCTCCCTCTTCGAATCAAACTGAGAAGCACCGTGACTGTTGGTGTTGTTGAAGGACGTTGGGGTAAGGTTAAAATGGAAAAATCTTGATTTTGATTTTAAGGACTGTTATGTATGTGACTGTTTTGATTCCAAATTCGAGTTGAGATAGAGTTCGTGAGGTTATGGTTGTTGTGTTGAGTTTTGGCTGTGAAGAGAGGTGAAGAAGAGGTTTCGAAAAAAGAAAAAGGAAAAGAAAAAGAGAGGAACGAAACAGAGAAAACTCTACGTTTCGTTCCTATGGGACGAGGGGTTAGGGATGACCCCTGAATTGGTCTTGAACCGGGCCGGTTCAGGGATCAAACCTTTCCCCCCATATTTTAAAAAAATGTTTGAGAAAAAAATTGAGAAAAAATTGAATAAAATCCCTGGAAATTAGGAAAATTATGAAAAATGGGATTTTATCGAGGCTTTATACAAGTTGTTTTTCTCGTAATGCGTGTTACGATACTAAAAAATGTCTAAAATTTAGAAAATTGTTTTAAAGCCTAGTCTAGGTTAATTTTCGATTTCGAACCACAATTTGCAGTCAAAAGTAGGATTTGGATTGATTTTGGGGTTTTTGAGTCTAGACGAGACTAATTAAAATAAATAAAAATTGTAGAAAAATTGTTGAACGATTGTGGAATGTTACCGAACGTGTTAATGAATTGTAGGACCGTAATTGGAATCCCCTGTGGACTATTTTACAGATATGGCACGTAAAAAGTGACGGAATTACGGTTAAGTAAATTCCATAGTAACCTTTACATTGTATGATTATAATTTCGTATAAATTGCATTGATTCTTGATATTGCATTTTTGTTGTACATGCATACACGGTTTGGGTGGATAAGGCATTACGAGTCTCCTTATAGTGTAGACTATATCGGGGTTATAGAACGCTATATTATGCTTGAGGGGCTGGAGGCACTGATACTTTGCATCACGTGGTTATCATGAGATCACGTTGAACCAGATCATACTCCTAGAGTCTAGAGGAATGAGAATCGTTTGATTATTTTCCCCACGCACGAGTCCTTATTATTGTTTACTTACCATTTTTAGAGGATATCAACTGATTGTGTTCGGATAACAAGAACGAGATGGATTCACGGTTGTATTTAAATTCCTTGGATTATATTTCTTGTTTAATCTCTTGGATTATTGTGCATTTGATTATTACAAGTATACTGGATAGTGTGGGATTTACTTATCTAACATTATTGAATTTTATAATTGGGTAATGACAGGTTCGAGCGGTGATAAGAGACAGGGGAAACTATCATATTTTCTGTGACGCTCTTGGTTCCTTTTTATTTATGTATGTATTGTTTTTGAATATTATATATTGTATAAATGGGTATTTGGGTTCGTGTGAGATTAGGAACTTTTTTGAGATTGTTGAAATGGTTTTGGGGCAAAATGGAAAGGCTGTGGAGTTAAGGTAAACAGTTTATGAATTTTGAAAACCTGACATAGGTTAGAACGAATATATAGTTTTTGATATTGCAATATATTATTGTTATAGGTGGATTCAGAGTCCTTCGACATTTCCACCAAGCTGAGCAGGTTTGTTGAAGATTGTTGAAGGCCGAGTTTTCTGGTGTAGGCTTAAAATTAGAGGAGGTTCAGTCGAATTGTTTTTACAAAATTTTGACTATAAATTAATCAATCTAAATGAATTTATGAACTTCGAGGTTAAGATTTCCTTTTAGAATCCATTGTGGTTGATACTATTTTATATTTGGTGATTTAAACAAATTGATTTCATTAATTTTATGGAAGTTTGAGATTAAAGCTGCTAGATTATCAGTGGACTAAGGTAATCTTGGCCGGTCAGATGCTCTAATTAGATGGGGTATGACAATGTTGGTATCAGAGCTTAGGATTCTATAGGCATCTTCTTGATTGAGTTTAAGTGAGTGATTAGTTGTAAAGTAACGCGATGGAATGGGGATTAAAAAGTTCAAAAACTTTATGATTGTGTTATTCGTGTCTTATATTATTGAGATATCGATGGAGATAGTTATGCTGAATAACTTTTCTTGCAATTTTTGGTTGTAGAACACTATTTGTAGGCAGCAAAAGCCGTGTCGGGGATCTGGCGAGGGTAATAGGGATCCACAACGTGTGGGTCCAAATTTGTTTCAAAACCTAGAAGGATAAATGACAGAGTTACTAAATATACATCGAGCACAGGTGACAGCTCAGGCGCCTGTGATTCATGTTGCTCCTGAAGTTCCTATGACTAGCTTAGGAAGAGCAAGCTACCTCAGCAATTCGTTCTGAGGGTGAACTGGTTGTTGCAGTTTCGGTTTGGGCTGATCAAGTTGTTGTTAGTGGAATGTCTCGGGGGGAAAGATAGAGGAGAGAATTTAGGAAGTACGATCCTATGTACTTCTATGAAGAGTTAGATTTGAGGACTGTTGAGACTTGGGTTTTGAATCACGAGAAGTTTCATAATATGTTAGGTACTAATGAACATTTGAGAGCTTCGATCTCTTCATACTATTTACAAGCCGATGCTGAGGTTTGGTGGAGATCTCTGCATGATGGGCATCCCGTATTCGATACTTGGGTTGGTTTTCTTGAGGCGTTCACTGAGCAATACTTCGACGAGAGCATGATTTTGCAGAAGAAACTAGAGTTTGATCATCTAGTTTAGGTAGACATGTCATTAGCCCAGTACGATGCTCAATTTAGCAACCTTTTGAGGTTTGTTGGGGAGTCGAGGATGACAGAGAAAAAGAAGATGCGCAAGTACATGTATGGGTTACAAGAGGAACTGGGCACTACTATATCAACGACTAAACTGAACACATTGCATAAGGTTCGAAACATGGCCGATATCAGGGCATTGTGGAATCAGGACAAAGTTTTTAGGTACTGAGGGCAAGAAAAGGTTTCCATCTCGGTTTAAATCGAAGTTGCAAAAGAAAGGGAAGAGTGGAGGACCACCATTTACACCTACGACACCTATTGCTCCCTCATATGTACATTGTAATCCTTTTCTGAGCACAACCAGTAGACCATCAGAGATGACATCGACTGCACATTTGGATTGTTTCCATAAGACTATGTTCTTTTTTATTTCGGGCTGTTCAATTTTTACATATACAGGAACATCGTCAAGATTGCCTTTGACCAGATGTAAGTTAGCCACTGGGGAAGAAATGGAAACTCTTGCTGGAACTATTAGTACAGTGGCAAGACCTGAAATCAAACTAGAGGAGATTCTTGTAGTTTGTGAATTCCCTGATGTATTTCTTGATGATTTACTTAGAGTTCCACCTTTGAGAGAGATTGATTTTATGATTGATTTAGTTCCTGGAACTAAACCAATATATATTCTTCCTTATAGAATGGCTTCGAAGAATTGCAGGAATTGTAGAAACTGTTGGAGGAATTGTTGGAAAAGGGTTTATTCACCGAAGTATGTCGCCGTGGGGCGCACCAGTCCTTTTTATGAAAAAAAGGATAGTAGTTTAAGGCTTTGCATTGATTACAGTAAGTTGAACTAGGTTACTCTTAGGAATAAATATCCATTGCCTCGAATTGATGATTTGTTTGATCAATTGAATGGTGCCAAATTCTTTTCTAAGATTGATCTTTGTTCTGGTTACCATCAGTTGAGAGTTTGGGAAGATGATGTGAAGAAGATTGCGTTCAATACCAGATATGGTCAGTTTGAGTTTGTTGTTATGCCTTGGGTTGACTAATGCTCCAGCGATGTTTATGAATTTGATGCAAAAAGTGTTGAGACTATATCTAGATCTCTTTGTGATAATCTTCATTGATGATATTTTAATATATTCCAAGACTTGCGAGGATCATGAACAACATCTCAGAGTTATTCTCCAAACTTTGAGAAATCATAGGCTGTATGCTGAGTCTAGCAAATGCAAATTTTAGTTGTCTGAGGTGAATTTTTTGGGTCATGTGGTTAGTAGGGAAGGAATCTCAGTGTATCCAATGAAAATTGAGGCAATCATTGGTTGGCCGAAACCTACCACAGTAATAGGAGATACAAAGTTTTTTAGGTTTGGCTGGCTATTATCTTCGGGTTGTGAAAGATTTTTCTAAGATAGCTGCGCCAATTACTAAATCAACTTAGAAAAATGTTCCATTTATTTGGTCAAAGGAATGCAATGCTGCATTTTGGGAATTCTAGAAGTGTTTGACTTCAGCACCAGTTCTTGTGTTGCCTGAACTAGGAGAAGGGCTCACAATTTGTATTGATGCATCGAAGGTTAGTTTGCGTTAATGCATAATGACAGGGTGATTGCTTATGTTTATCGCTAGTTGAAAACTCACGAGAAGAATTATCCTGTTCATGATTTGGAATTAGCGGCAATTGTATTTGCTTTGTAGCTGTGGAGAAACTATTTGTGTAGGGAAAGCTTCACGCAATTTGCAAACCATAAAAAATCTAAAGTAATTTTTTTTTAGAAAAAGTTGAATATGAGATAAAGGCGTTGGTTTGAACACTTGAAAGACTTTGATTTTAATCTTGAATACCATCCAGGTAAAGTAAGTGTCGTGGCTGATGCATTGAGTAGGAGGAATGCTGAAACATTACAGGCATCTAGTCGATTGACTTATGAGTATTACTTACTAAAAAAAGTCACTGCTATGACTTTGTCAGAGATTCCTGATGCCGATGATGAACCAATTTGTGCTCAACTTAGGGTACAAATTCAGAAAGTGATCGAGTGTCAGCAAAGTGATTAGAATTATGGGAAATTCAAGGAATTTGCTGATGATGTTAATAATCCAGATTAGGCTGAGTCTGGAGATTATAATTTAAGGTTTAGAGGCAGATTGTGGATTCCATCGGTGGTCGAGATTCAGGATGAGATATTGAGAGAATCTCATCAATCAAGGTATAACATTCATCCTAGCAGGACCAAAATGTATCATGCTATGAGGAAATTATATTGGTGACTAGGGATGAAAACTGATGTGGGTGATCATGTGAGGAGATGTGAAATTTGATAACATGTTAAGGCCGAACGGTGGAAGCCTGAGGGTATGTTGCAGCCACTTCCCCTACCACAGTGGAAATAGGAACATATTGTATGGATTTTGTTACTTATCTGCTTACTTCGCGAAGGAAACATGACGTAGTTTGGGTTATTGTGTATAAATTGACGAATTCTGCTCATTTTCTTTCGATGTCTATTTTAGATATCTTTACACAGCTGAGCTTGTTGTATTAGCGAGAGGTGGTTCGCTTGCATTGGGGTGCCGTTAACTATAGTTTATGATCGTGATGCTCATTTTTGGCAGAGGATGCAGGAATAGTTTGGCACTCAGTTACATTTGAGTACTGCATTTCATCCACGGACGGATGGTTAGACTCAAAGGTTGATCTAGGTGTTGGAGGATATGATCAGGGCTTATGTACTGGAATTTGGAGGTTCATGAGAAAAATACATACCTTTGTGTGATTTCTCTTATAATAAAAGTTATCAATCGAGTATCGAAATGGCTCCGTTTGAGGCTTCGTATGGGAGGCCTTGTCATTCTCCAACATGTTGGGTTGAACCGGAGTATTTAGCGGAGTTAGGGCCAAGATCATACTGAGGTTGTGCAACAGATTTGTCAAAGATTGAAAGCGGCTCAGGAAAGGCACAAAAATTATTATGATCTCTATTATCAGGTTGTAGAATTCAGCGAAGGGGATTAGGTTTATCTGAAAGTCTCCTTTCGCAAAGGCCATTACAGATTTGAACTGAAAGGAAAGCTCTTTCTCAGGTTTATATGACTGTTTGAGATTGTAAAACGGATTGGAAAGGTTGCTTATAGACTCGCATTGCCATCTTAGTTAGCCGGAGTTCATGATGTATTTCACGTGACTGTGCTCAGACTAAAGGAACCTTATTCACATCACATAGTAGAGTGAAATCAGTTTGATTTGCAAGATGATGTGTCATATGAAGAGTGCCCTATATTAATTGTGGATAGGAAGATCCAGAAGCTTCGAAATAAAGTAATTCCACTTGTTTGGTTAAGTGGCAATTTCATGGTGATTCGGAGCTGACTTAGGAACGAGAGGCATATATGAGAGATCATTTTCCGGATATCTTTTAGTTCACGTAAATTCAATTTCAATTTCAATTTCGAGGACAAAATTTAAATTAGTTGGGAAGATTGTCAAATCTCAAAGTTTTTAATTCAATAATTACAGCTAATCCGGGATTAACGAATTCAAATTATGGTTTAGGCCGCGAGTTGGGAGCTGAAGACCGGTGAAATGAGATTTACAGGTAATTTTACTTTTGTGTGATGTTTGCTTAGTTTTGTGTTTTATTTATTATTTTATTTTACGAAATTCAAGTTGACTGAGTAAATTTGAGATTCACGATGGTTTTGTGTCAAGATATATGTAAAAACGAGTTTCGAGAATGTTTAGCATGTCGACCAGAGCAACTGTTTCGAAATTCGCAAAAAAATAATGATTTTAAATTTGAAGATTCAAATTTTGGATTTTAAATGGACTTAACAAGCCTAGGTAGGTTCCTTACCTCGATTTGTGTGCGAAGATGGGTTATCCGAGAGTTTCGAAATATTTTGGTAAATTCTCTAACTTTTGGTGGAATTTGAATATTTTTCAGGGTTTAATCTGGATAAAAGTTGAAGAGATAAATATGAAAATAAAAGAAAAATGACAAATTACCAATAAGGGTAATAGTTTATATGTAAAGGGATATAAACTAAAGGGCAGTTTGGTCATTTGGTGACCTTCCTTTTGAAATCGAAATGAAGAACATGGGTTATTCTTCGTTCTTCATTGTTCCATCTTCTCCATCACCGTTTCTCGTCTCTCTCTCTCTCTCTCTCTCTCTCTCTCTCTCTCTGTTTTTCTTTACCTCTCGTCTCCTTCATTCGAATCTCTCTCCCTCTTCGAATCAAATTGAGAAGCACTGTGACTGTTGGTGTTGTTGAAGGACGTTGAGGTAAGGTTAAAATGGAAAAATCTTGATTTCGATTTTAAGGACTGTGATGTATCTGACTGTTTTGATTTCAAATTCGAGTTGATAGAGAGTTCGTGAGGTTATGGTTGTTGTGTTGAGTGTTGGCTGTAAAGAGAGGTGAAGTAGTGGTTTCATTCCTATGAGACGAGGGGTTAGGGATGACCCCTGAACCGGGCCTGAATCGGGCCGATTCAGGGATCAAACCTTTCCCCTCATATTTAAAAAAAACTTTTTGAGAAAAAAATGGAAAAAAAATCCCTGGAAATTAACAAAATTTTGAAAAATGGGATTTTTGGACAAATTGATGAAAATTGAGGGTTTTATGAAAAATGAGGATTTGGGATTTTGTCAAGGCTTTATACCGGGTATTTTTCTCGTGATCCATGTTACGACACCCGAAAATGTCCAAAATTGAGAAAATTATTTTAAAGCTTAGTCTTTGTTAATTTTTGATTCCGAACCACAATTTGCAGTCAAAAGTAGGATCCATACGTCCGAGGTTATGTTTTGGACTGATTTTGAGGTTTTTGAGTCGAGACAAGACTAATTAAAATAAATAAATTGAAGAAAAATTATGGAATGATTGTGGAATCTTACCGAACGTGTTAATGAATTGTGGGACCACAATTAAAATCCCCTGTGGACTATTTTAGGGATACGACACGTAAAAAGTCACAGAATTACAGTTATAAGGTTAAGTAAATCCCATAGTAACCTTTACATTGTATGATTATAATTTCGTATAATTGCATTGATTCTTGATATTACATTTTTGTTGTACATGCATATACGATTTGAGAGGATAAGGCATTAAGAGTCCCCTTATAGTGTAAACTATATCGGGGTTATAAAACACTAATTATGCTCGAGGGGCTGGAGTCACTGATACTTTGCATCAAATGATAATTATGAGATCACGTTGACTCCTAGAGTCTAGAGGAACAAGACTCGTTTGGTTATTCTCCTGTGCATGAGTCCTTATTATTATTTACTTACCACTTTCGGAGGATATCAACTGATAGTGGCCGGGTAACAAAAAAAGGATGGATTCATGGTTGTATTTAAATTCCTTGGATTATATTTCTTGTTTAATCTTTTGGATTACTATGCATTTGATTATTACAGTTGTACTGGATAGTGTGGGATTTACTTATCTGACATTATCGAATTTTATAATTGGGTAATGACAGGTTCAAGCGGCGATAAGGGAAAGGGGAAACTATCAGATTTTCTATGATGCTATTGGTTCATTTTTCTCTATGTTTGTATTATTTTTGAATATTATATATTGTATAAATGAGTATTTGGGTTCGTGCGAGATAGAAACTCTTTTGAAATTGTTGAAATGGTTTTGGGACGAAATGGAAAGACCGTGGAGTTAAGGTAAACAATTTATGAATTTTGAAAACCTGACATAGGTTAGAATGAATATATAGTTTTTGATATTACAATATATTATTGTTATAGGTGAATTGTGAGTCCTTCTGCATTTCCACCAAGCTAAGCAGGTTTGTTGAAGATTGTTGAAGGCCAAGTTTTTCGGTATAGGCTTAAAAATAGAGGAGGTCCAGCTGAAAATTTTTATGGAATTTTGACTATAAATTAATCAATCTAAATGAATTTATGAACTTTGAGGTTAAGATATCCTTTTAGAATCCATTGTGGTTGATAATATTTTACATTTGGTTATTTAAACAAATTGATTTCGTTAATTTTATGGAAGTTCGAGATTAAGACTGCTAGATTATCAGTGGATTAAGGTAATCTTGGCCGGTCACATGTTCTAATTAGATGGGGTCTGACAGAACTCATCTATCATGTCGTGCCATGAGTTAATGTAGGTAGGGCAGAGGTAAAAAAACCATTGTTTGGTCTTATGCTTTAAGCAGAATGGGAAAGCCCTATGCTTTACCACATTCTCTTCCGCTCGAGGAGGTTTCATAGACTGGCAATTCGTCTAAAACATTTTTTAAGAATGCCACCAGGTACTCACTCTCCATGCCATGGAAGGTGGGCAAGAGGTGAATAAAGCCAGACTTAAGTTTAAAAGCTTCGTCGTTCGGTGGAAAGTTTATGCATAGGGGATGCTGAGCTAGAAAATTTTGTAGATCTCATTGATGCGCCCCATGGTAATCTGGCAATCACCGCCAACATAGTGATCATTGTCAGCCATAGTAGGTTGGGGAAAACTGGACTCTTTTTTTAGAGCTTCCCTAGCAAACCTACGGTGGATTTTGTCGATTTATGAATTGAAAGGTAATAGTGAACTAGTTGATTTAGATCTAGTTATCCTACCATGCATAAACTAGAAGACTCAATGAACAAAATAAAAAAACAAAAAGAAAACAAAAGTTAAAACACAAATTGTAATCGAGTCCCCGACAATAACGCCAAAATTTGATCAAGTGTAATGCGTGTCAAATATAACATGTAATAGGTTACCAATCCTACTGGAATGTAGTAGAAGTAAGAACGGGGTCGAATCCACAGGATTCAGTCCAACTGAGTTTAACAAACTGAAAAGTAAGTATGGGAGGTTTTTGAAATAGTTTATTTAAAAGCCTACTAAACAAGAAAGTAAATAAGTTGTGAATCAGAGGATAAAAACATGCCTAAGTCTAAAAATCCACAATCTGGCCTTATGTTGTTTCCATGTCTTGTATCATAGACTTAGAAAGATGGGTTTTAAAATAGTTTTCCCTAGATAGGCTATTGGTGTCAGGGTCACCAACACCCTAGTCCCCCGATTCTCAATAGATAGGGCAACCAATCTTTAAATACTTCTCTTACTCAATTGTACAACCTTGGGGAACCGCTCTTAAGGTTTAGCACGTGAGCAACATTAACAGCTATGTGGGAACACATATCCCTAAATAACCTTGGTCAATCGCTCTCAAGAATTAACCTAGTTATTGATGTTACTTACGTAGATCAACAAGTGTGTTAGGTTTCTTACTTTAGATGATTTCCACTTCTTAACCCGGTTGGTATTACGGACACAACTCTGAATACAATATGTTTTCGTTCCTAGAGGTCCCTCCTTTATATAGGTGAACCTGGGTACAAGAATAGGAAATCCTGAAAACTAAGAACCTTCCAAAAAAATGCAAAACTTATATTCTACAATTCTGGCACCGTCAGTAGTGCCGCCATTATGTATGGACAACGCTGGGTCAAGGCGTGGTGTATTTATAGAAAGTCTTGATCTTCAAGTCAGTCAGAACCTCTAAACTTGAGTCTGGTGCCGTAGGTGATGCTGCTTCTGTTAATCCTGGCACCGTCAGTTCACTTTATGACATCATTTGTTGATATAGCCTGACGACTTGGTGGCGCCCCTGCTCCTCTGATGGCGCCGTTGGTTATTCAGCATGCCGTAAAGCCAGCTGCTACTTTGACCAATAGTTGATTTCTTTCTCGAAATTTTCTAATTCACGTACAAACACTCAAATACCCTATAAATCTCCAAAATAAACATATAGAGTAATGAATTTGACTTTGGACTTGATTTACATAGTAAAACACCTATGAAAGAGTGCACAAATAATGACTAATCATCCTTCATTTTGTTGCTTAACTCTCTATTGTTTCTTCCTCTTCTTGTTATTCTTTAAGGCATTAATCCTTTTTTGCTTGAATCCTTCAAGTTCATTTTGCTTAAATTCTATTATGTTCTCATGCATATCTAAGGTTTTCTCAACTTTCTCATAGCTAAAGTGTTGACTCTTTCTCGCTTGTACATCATTTGCTCTTGCATTGGCTCATTCGTTGTCGTAGTGCTCATCATGTAAATGGCACTAACATTCTTATTGGGACTTGTGATCGTGTTACTTGGAAATTGCCCTTCATTCCTTTAATTGAAAGTACTGGCTAGCTGACCAATCTGTATCTCCAGGTTCTTCATGGATTAAGTCTTTCATCATCCATCTGCTTAAGAGTTTGCTTCACATTTTCCATTTCTTATGCATCTCATGACGTTATCTATTGTTGATGTCAATGGCTTGCAATAATATTTCAATTGACTTCAATGAAGTCATTTCTTCACTTTGTCTAAGCTTCCCTAATTGGACTTGTTAAACGAAACCTGGAGGTAACTTTAGTGCATTATCCAGATTTCCATAAGAAAAGTTCAGGTTGTTGTATCCTTGATAAAATTTTTGAGGAGTCATTCCTCTCGGCCTAAAGTTGCTTCCATAGTTCTGATTGTTCATAAAGTTGGCATCTTCAAACTCCATTCCTTATTGTATGTCTAATGGATTAACCACCATTGCTAGGTAATTAATGGGTTGCTAAATTACTTGCACTTATGGACTTGATTGTCCCATTTGTAGCTTCACCATCTGATTACTCAGTTTGATAATTGTGTCATGATCGCTGCTTGGGAATAAATCTCATATACTCATGCTGACTTTCTCACTATGGAACGAGTTTCTATTGTAGAATTATGAGACATAAGATCTAGAAGATCTAACACTCCATCTTTATCCTTTGTTAGTAGAGAACCACTTGCTGCAACATCCACTAATGTCATTGTCCTATAATTCATTCCATAGTAGAATATTTGCAATTGTGTCCACTTCACATATCCATGTCTTGGACACCTTCTCAACATTTCCTTGAATTTTTCCCAAGCCTCACCAAAAGATAGTATCATCTTGCTTGAATTGGTTAATTTCCAATTTCCTTTCACTGACTTTCACAAAAAAAAAGAGCTTATATAGGAATCTTTCATTAATATCCTCACCTATGAAGTCATGCTCCCTGCATTCAGTCTTTAAAACCAGGATTTAGCTTTTCCACCCAGTGAGAATGGGAAAAGTCTCATCCTGATTACTTTCTTCGTAACTCTAGTAATATTAACAGTGTCACACTTCTCCAGAAAGTTCTCCACATGTGCAACTGGATCTCTAGCCCATTGAATAGGCTATTCTGCACCATGTTGATAAGAAATGGTCTCAACTCAAATTCGGTGGTGTTGAATGAAAGCCTCATCACTCCATTGTATGACTCTTGAACTTCTGGTTTAAAGTAATCTCGAAGACATCTTTGTCCTTGTACTTTGTCTTGCACTGCCAGTTCACCTTTGAGTTGATTGTTCCCTCGATTTCGATTTTGGTATGGTTCCCTGCTTGATCATCTGCCATCTTGGTTCCTTTCTTATTCTTTCCCTTGTTGGTTCTGTCGATTTTCGGATTGTAAGGTACTAAGTCCTTATCACCTTAACTGTGCATGCACTACCCGTTCCCTAAAAAATAAAACATAAAAGACCAAGTGTAGATTTTTAAACTTGAAACTAAAACTCTTACTTTATTTTATTTCTTAAAACTTAAAAGTAAATTACTGAAAATAAAATTCATAACAATTTTGTAAACTAAACTAACTAAGTGTGGCTACCTATCCCCGACAACGGCGCCAAGAACTTGATTGTAACCGCATGTATAACTATTTAATTGTAGTAATAATGTGATCGACAAAGGTTGATTACATATATCGTTCCTCTGGAAAAGGTGTATTTGGACACACGTCACTTTGTTGAATTCACTCTGTTGTTAAGAAGGTCTCTTTTGTTTTGATTTAAACTAAACTAATCTATTCTATAAAACAATGTAAATTAACTTGTATTCTAATATTGAGAAAACTCTTAGTTCACAACTTTACCTAGGTAATGAATTAATATGCTCTCTATCTCATACTTCATTCACCTTCATTATGTGTGTACAATGCTTAATTAGAATAAACAATTTTCCTTCATATTCACTTGAAGCCACTATCGTGGTGAAAAAGATCCTAATATGCAAACTAGAACTCCAACTATCGGTATGAATAATGTAATCCTCATATAGCATTAAGTTCCAAATCTTTAGACTCATAAACACTTAAGTTTACTATCCTGTCCTCCCTAATCAACAACTATCTATCAATGTTATATATCTTGTGGTTATATTGTTCATATCCGGCTTGAAAGCTCTAATAGCCATGGTAACTGCTAAAACCTCTAATCAACAAACATGTGAACAAGATGTTTATAGCATTACGCATATAATCAATACAAATTCTAACCATTGCATTTCTTAACATTATAATCCATTCTTACTTCCTTTAACATAGCATTCATACCATATGATCCATTGATCCTTAAGATAAATAAACTACTCGCTCATCATTGAAATCAACACAAAAATCATGGTATTTATTGCAATCAAAGATTAAATCCAAAAACTTCAATTAAATCAAAGATCGATAGCGAATAACCACAAGTGGAGTCTTCAATGTCCTCTCCTTCAAAATTCTTATTAATACTCAAATCTACTGTGGCGGCTCATAAACTATGGTATTGGGTCTATTGTCATGGATAATCTATGATGGTGGGTAAGTTTACCACATTCTAGTACCTATTTATACTCTTAAGAATACAGTTCGAAACCTTAATTAATAATTTCAAATGAACTAGAATTTTGAAACTTTATATTTTTCTTTCTCGGCACTGTCTCTAAATGATCCACACTCCCTGTATAAAGTCACAGTACCGCCACAACTTCGACCTAAAGAATACAGTTCAAAACCTGTATAAATTCCCAACGACGTAAGTGTTACCCTACAGCGTTGACACTGCGTCAATTGCACTACATCTCTTCTCTTGTCTTCACGCCTTCTCCACACCTTGCTCACGCCTTGTACTCATTTTCCATGGCATCAAATGTGTATGCCACGAGATCAAGTATGTATTAGAGATTTTTCTCCTCATTTCATCATGAAATCAATCATTTGTCTCTTTTATACCTTGTAAGCATGAAAATAGAAAAATATCATCAATTAAACCTCATTCTAGGATATTTAGTCCTATTATACATCTAAACTAGTCCTATATATAAGTCTAATTAAACACTTATCACCTGGACCTTAGAATTAAGGAGAATGAGGCTTAGTGGAAATCAGAATGGAGCAGCAAATGAGAGAGCTTATGGAATCTCAGGCAAAGCTCATGAAAATGCTGATGGCTCTGATATGACCACTAGTACAATGACCTGAGCCACAACCTGCAACCAATCCTGAGGTTAGCAGAGCTGAGGGAGAAGCTGAGAGAGTAGCAACTCTTGCACAACCGCTAATAACACATGTTCAAGTATTGGAGACAACACTATAGATGATGGTGTAATTGACGCATGGATTCTTGAAATGGAGCAACATTTTGTTGCCATTAATGTAGATGACCGGTTTAAGGTCAAATTGGTCACATTCTTGTTGATTGAATATGCTCGTAAGTGGTGGAATTCCCTAAAAAGAGAGGAGATGAATATTACCACCTGGTCATAACTTAGGACCCTATTTTATAAACAATAATTTTTGAAGTCCGTTAAGAACAAGAAGAAATTTTTTTTATTACAGTTGAAATAGGGGAATATGTCTATAAAGGAGTATAAGAGGAGATTTACTGAGTTGAGCGAGTTTGCTCCAGAGATGATGGAATTGGAGGAGAACAAGATTCACATGTTTCTCAATGGACTAAACTATAAGATCTATGTTGTAGTTTATTCTCATCTCCGCACTAGCTACACTTTTATTTTTAAGAGTGCGATGGACGTGGAAGCAGCCATATTAGCTAGACCCTCCGAAGTAGTATTATGCCACTACCAATACCACAGTTCACTTGGAGTAATAGAACCCAAAATTTTGCTTATTTTTGTTCAGTAAAAAGACAAACGAATGCAGTTAGAGCCACTACATAGATGGATTTTACTGGGACAACATTTGTTAGTGCATTGATTCTACCTGTTTCTCAAGCTTCAGTAGCCAAACCACTTTTACCATCGCCTCAGTCTGGGAGTAAGGGCTAGAGTAAGACCCATTTGGCATAAATATCATTGGATCTAGGTAGGTTCCATAGGCCAGTGGGTTTTTCTCAGAGGGCTTCAACGATATGTTATCAGTGTGGGCAAGAAAGCCATATTCAGAGAGATTGTTTTATGCCACTAACTGCATCGGTAGGTAGTACAGCACAACCGACATGAGGGCAGACTCATGCAGTGGCTGTAGCTGATCTTGAGGCTACGATGAGGCTTGTGCAAGGTATTTTAATTATTTATGGCCGAGATATACATGTATTAATTGATGCTGGTTTTACAGTTTCATTTATTGCTGCTATAATGGTTGATGAGTTGAAATTGTAACCTATTAGAGCTAATACTTTATTGATTTTGAGCACAATAGTGAGTGAGAAAGTTTATCATAACTTGATTTGCGAGGGATGTGTAGTCAAAATTTGGGAGAATGAGCTCCCAATTGATTTAAGGGTAATGGAATTCCTTAAGTATGATGCACTTCTAGGATGAATTAATTACCAGCTACCATGCTAGTATTGATTGTTTCCATAAGCGGGCAATCTTTCAAACCCCTAACCTTTCTAAAATTATAGTGTATAAAGGATATTATCCTTCACGACTTGCAACTTGTGGAAATGATGCTATTCCTCGAGATTTAGAGGTTATAGCAGGGGTTAGGAGAACCTGGTCAAGAGCTTAAGGTTGTTGAGAAACCTGTGGTTTGTGGATTTTCAAAAGTTTTTCAACCTGACTTGCCTGGACTTGTACCTCAACGTGTTATCGACTTCATCATTGATCTTATTATCGACATTAAACCTATATCAATTCATTCGTACCGTATGACATCGAAGGAGTTGCGAGAATTGCAAACTCAACTTGAGAAGTTGTTCAGAAAAGGTTTTATTCATCTTAGTGTGTCACTATGGGGAGCACCAATTTTTTTTGTGAAGAAGGACGAAACCCTACGTATGTGCATCAATTATAAACAGCTTAACTGGGTAACTATCAAGAACATATATCCATTTCCCATGATTGATGACTTATTTGATCAGTTAAAGGGTGCTAGATATTTCTTGAAAACTGATTTGAGGTATGGGTATCATTAACATAGGATCAGGGATGAGGATATCTCAAAGACAGCTTTGAGTACTCAGTATGGACACTTTGAGTTCACAGTGATTCCGTTTAGGCTAGTTAATGCTCCTGTTATGTTCATGGATTTGATGCACAAGGTGTTTAAACCCTAACTTGACCAGCTCATTATTATGTAGATTGATGATATTTTGATTTATTTGAAGACTTAAGAGGAACATTCGCACCATCTTAGAGTTACATTGCAAACTCTGAAGGATAATCGGTTGTATGCCAAGTTCTGTAAGTGCGAATTCCGATCTTCAAAGGTCAAATTTCTCGGACATGTATTTAATGCCGATGGTATATCTATTGATTCGACGAATGTTGAGGCAATCCAGGATTGGCCTACTTATACCATAATGTCAAAGATTCAGATTTTTCTAGGGTTAACAAGTTATTACAGGCGATTTGTTAATGGTTTCTTTAGTATCACTCTGCCATTGACTCAACTAACACAAAAAGATGTTGACTTTTTCTTGTCTAATGCGTACAAGACTGCCTTTAAATATTTGAAATGTAGTTTAATTACAATGCCTATTTTTACATTACCTGAATTGAGAAAGGAGTTAGTGATTTATATTGATGCTTCTCATTCATGCTTGGGTTGTGTGTTGATGTAAGAAGGTGGGGTTGTAGCTTATGCTTCAAGACAACTCAAGTTTCATGACATAAATAACCACTTCAAGATCTTGAGTTAGCAGTAGTTGTGTTTGCCTTGAAGATTTGGAGGCATTGCTTGTATGGTTAGAAATTCATAGTATTCTCAGATCATAAGAGTCTGAAATACGTGTTTACTCAGAGTGAAACGTAGATGGCTTGAGTTCCTCAAGGATTATGACTTCACTCTAGAGTACCATCAAGGCAAGGCAAATGTGGTTGCTGATGCCTTGAGTAGGAGAAGAACATGAAGAGAGAATGTAGCTACTGCTAGTGCTTCTCAATTTAGACTATTTGAGGAAGCTTTCGTGATGATGATTTGTGAAAGTCCAGCTGACACATTATCAATTGAGAGAGCTAATTCTAGAGTTAATAATATGTTCTTCTATGCTAAGATTCGGGCTGAACCGGAGATTATTCAGTGGGTGGTCGATTGTTAGAAAGCTGATTAGGATTACCTAGCGCATTAGAGATTAGGATTACCTAGCGCATTAGAGATTAGGATTACCTAGTGCATTAGAGGTTAGCAACTAGTATGGAACATCCTGATTGGTCAGTTTGTGGTGATGATGCATTAGAGGCTACGGGAATCTCATAGATCACTTTACTCTATTTGTCCAGGTAACACTATATGAGGCGTATTTGTTAATGACCTAAGATGAAGACTTATATTATTGAGTTCGTACAGAGATCGAAGATATATCAGTAAGCTAAAGCTGAGCATAGGAAACCTAGAGGGTTTTTGCATTCTCTATCGATTCATGAGTGGAAATGAGAGCATATATCGATGGATTTTGTTTTCGATCTACCTCTAAATCAGCATAAGCACGATGCAGTTTGAGTTGTACTTGACAGGTTGATGAAGTCTGCACATTTCTTGCTAGTTTCCATGCGAGATCCTCTTGACTGATTATGTGAGATATATATACGTAAAATGTTGAGATTTCATGGAGTTCCAATGTCGATTACTTCAGATAAAGATCCGAGATTCACGTCCAGATTGTGAGGTGAGACAGCTGGAGACTTTTCTTAACCGCATTCCGACCTATCATCCTCAAACTAACTGGCGGACTGAGCAGTTGATTTTGATGCTAGAGGATATGCTTCGAGCTTGTGTCTTAGAGTTTGGTGGATATTATGAGAAGTACATTCCTCTGTATGAGTGTTCTTATAATAATAGCTATCAAACTAGCATTGGA